>CM028136.1:80630000-81230000 GCA_016271365.2 Neoceratodus forsteri
CAGAGTGCACTGCACAAGTGTAGGGGGCCAATCAGATATGGGGGGTTAGCAGGAAAGGACCAGGACCTGACCTCAGGTGCATGCAGCCCTGGCACCTGCCCCATAGATGCCAATGATCCCAACCCCTAGGTGGGCAGCAGTCTGCCTTCACAAAGGGAGCTGAGTACCAGGGCACTGTCTTGGTGCCTGGTGACAGTTCCCATCCACCACCTGCACCCTGCACCCAGCAGCCACTGATGCCCACCTGTGGTGTTTGGATCATTGGCACATATGGGGCAGCAAGAGTTAAATATTAAAATTAAAATCAACCTTAAGGCTCATTCAAAATACAAGAAAAATAGCACTGAAGCTAATAGACTGGCTTATATTAAAGAACAAAAAATGTAAAAAAATCTGATTAGGAAAGCTAAATCTAACATTGAATTTAGAATTGCACACAGATGTATGCCTTAGCTGTTGTTTGTCATATTCCTGTATATTTGATATGGTTGGAACTGTGTATTGTTCTTCCACACTACCTGTTCATAAGTGTAGTGAAACCTTGTACATACTGTATACTCCCTGTACCTTTCCCCTCCTCCATATCACACCGGGAGACAAGCAACTTGTTGTTCAGTGTGCCTTCCTGGTGAAACTTTTCAAAAATAAAATAAATAAAGAGTAAAGACAATAAGCTACTCTACTCGTATATTAAAGCTAACAGCAGAACTTCTGTCAGAAGTGTTGGCTCAATAAATGATAATAATAGGATCATAGAGAGTGATGAAAAATTGTAGACAGTTTTAATAAGTATTTTTGCTCTGTGTTTTCATCAAAAGATCATGGGTCTATAAACACTGAAAAGAACTGTGATTTTGAACACCAAATTTCAGCTCATGAAGTCTAATTGGAACTGATTAAGATAAATAGCCCAGGACCTGACAATATTAATCCAAAATTTCTTAAAAATGCCGCCCATTTTCTGGCATACCCTTTGTCTGTCATCTTTAATATCTCATTATAGAAACATAGAAGCATAGACTTTGACAGCAGATAAGGACCACTTGGCCCACCCAGTCTGTCCATTTCTCTATCTATTGGATAAGCTGTAGATCCTAGTTAACCAACAGCCTACTTTCTCCTACCCCCACCTAGAATTGCCTTATGTCTGTCCCATGCATTCTTGAATTCCCCCACTGTTTTTGACCCCATTACCTGCTCTGGAAGGCTGTTCCATAAGTCCACCACCCTCTCTCTTAAAAAATACTTCCTCAAGTTGCCTTTGAGCCACCTCCCAATCTTCAAATTGTGTCCCCTTGTTCTTGCACATCTCTTTTTCTGAAAAATGCTACCCTCTTGGACTTTGTTGATTCCTTTGAAGTACTTGAATGTATCTATCATGCTCCCCCCCCACACATTTCATCTAGGGTTTACATATTAAGCTCCTTTAGTCTTTCTTCACATGGCTTCTGGTGCAGATCCTGCACCATTTTAGTTACCCTCCTCTGGACTGCCTCCATCCTGTCTACATCCTTGCAGAGATGGAGTCTCCAGAACTGCATGCAGTACTCCAGATGGCATCTCACAAACTGTCTGTACACAGGGATAACAACTTCCAGTTTTCTACTTGTGATGCCTCTCCCTGTGCATCCCAGTATCTCTCCAGCCCTCCTTACTGCCTTCTCACATTACTTGCCTACCTTAGGTCATCTGATATGACTACCCCCAGGTCACGCTCCATTTTTATGCTTGCTTGCACGCATGTGCAAGGAACATAGTGCCATCATCCAAGTTTTCAGAGGTGTGGCAGCCCTCTTCCAATTCAGTCAGTGTGTTTGCAGGCATAGCCACAGTTCTCCAATGCCTGCTGGAGCGGTCTATGACTGCTCCAAAATGCAGTGGAGTACAGTTGAAAGGGGGAGCTATACTTCAGTGAGCAACGATAAGATATCGCCTGCTCTTGTGTGTTCCCCCTATACACACACACATGCACACACACACACACACACACACAGGCACGAATACTGCATGCTGCCCCCCCACGCACACACTGTATAGCAGACTTGCCCAGTCCCCCGAGTTACTTATGCCACGCTGGGTGCCCACCCCAGCATAGCCACACATTGTATAGCCGACGGGGGTACCCAATCCCCATCGGCTCCACTGTCCCCCCCCAGTACAGGGTGCCATGCTGGGAACTCACCCCAGTGTGGCAAGAAATGTTATTATCTTATTGCCGATGGGGGTGCCCAATCCCCCATTGGCTCCATGCCCCCCTGCCCCCACCAGCTGTCCTTGTGCCATGCTGGGAGCCCACCCCAGCATGGCAAATGTCCTGCATTGTCATGTAAAAAAAAACAACCTGAAACTTAAAAACGGTCCCTTGCAGTCTCTGCCCCCACCTGCACCCACCCACTGCACACCCTGCCTCCCCACACCCCCCTCACCCCATACTTACCTCCGGACTCTGGCGCGATGATCTTCGGTGGACCAGGAACACGTCTGCACTCTTCAAAGCTGACCGCGAACTGAGGAAATGCTGGTAAGCTGTATAATGTAATGAATAGGTTTTTTTCAATTTTGCTGCATATCTCAGCCATTTTTTGAAATTTTTGTACCAGATTTTAAACATGGGGTTTTTGGGACCCCTTCTCATGAATGCTCTCACTGTCATGGTGTTCATTGGGCCTGAAGGGTGATTTCACAGTCACTGCGTGAAATCACCTTTTGGGACTGAGTAATGAAATGACACTACCACTGTTCATAAAGTGGACTCTCAAAAAATCTATGTTGAAAATTTGGTGGAAAAATTCCTAAAAATGACTGTTTTACGAGTGCGCATTGCACAGTTCCTATGCACGCTCGTAAGTTCATGAATTTTCAGTATTTTCACTCCAGATTTTCAACATTGCCATTTTGCCACACCTCCTCATGAGCAGTACAACTGTCATTTTTCACATCTTGCCCAAAATGCGTTTCCGCCCATGTAGCACACAATGGCGCAGTTGGTGTATGAAATCAATGTATGGGACACATTAAGAAAATCACAGTGACATCGTTCATGAGCAGAGGTCTTAAATGGCTGTGTTGAAAATTTGGTGAAAAATTCCTAAAATGACTGTTTTTCGACCGTGCATTGTGCAGTTCCTACGTACGCTCATAAGTTTGCGAATTTTCAATATTTGACTCCAGATTTTCAACATTGCCATTTTATTACACTCCCTTATGAGCAGTACAGCTGTCATTTTTCACATCTTGCCCAAAACATGTTTCTGCCCATGTAGCGCACAATGGCGCAGTTGGTGTATGAAATCAATGTATGGGACACATTAAGAAAATCACAGTGACACAGTTCATGAGCAGAGGTCTTGGAATGGCTATGTTGAAAATTTGGTGAAAAAATTTCAAAAAATGACTGTTTTACAAGCGTGCATTGTGCAGTTCCTACGCACGCTCGTAAGTTTGTGAATTTTCTATATTTTCACTCCAGATTTTCCACATTGTCATTTTATTACACTTCCTTATGAACAGTACAGCTGCCATTTTTCACATGTCACCCCAAATGTGTTTCCACACATGTAGCGCACAATGGTGCAGTCGGTGTGCGAAAGCAATGTTTGGAACAAATTAAGGAAATCACAGTTATACTGTTCATAAGCAGAGGTCTTAAAATGGCTGTGTTGACAATTTGGTGAAAAAAGTCCATAAAATGACTGTGTTACAAATGAGCATTGTGCAGTTTCCACGCACCCTGGTAAGTTCATGACTTTGCAATATTTTCAGTCCAGATTTTCACCAGTGGCATTTTTCCAAACTTCCTTATGAACAGTACAGCTGTCATTTTTCACAACATGGCCGAAATGTGTTTTCTCACTTTAAGCACAGAGATGCGTGGTTGCTGTGGGAAATCATTGTTCGGGACAGATAAAGAAAATCACAGTGACACTGTTCATGATCAGAGGTCCCAAAATGCCTGTGTTGACAATGTGCTGTAAAAAATCCCCAACCTAATTACATTATGGGTGTGGGTTGCACAGTTTCTATGCACGCTCGTAACTTCACCAGTTTTTTTAATATTTTGACTGCAGATTTGCAACATTGCCATTTTTTGCACCTCCCCATGAACAGTACAGCTGTTATTTTTTGCATCCTGTTCGGAATGTGTTTTTGCACCTGTAGTGCTAAATGCCGTAGTCGCTGTGCATAAGCAGCTTTCGGCTAGCAAACTGATATTGCCACTGTTCATGAGGTGGGGGTCACAAAAAAAAAACATGTTGAAAATTTGGACTGAAAATACCAATGAATGCCTGAGGTGTTAGGGTTTCCAACCATAACACCCCACCCTGTAGAGAATGACAGGCATCAGGGGTGTGACTTGGGATTCTTGCCTGTAATGCTCATACCATTCCACATCCTGCAGCCAGTGAGAGGCACTGAGGTGTGCCTTGGACTCTTTGGCCCCAAAGTTCATCCCATTCTCCTATACCACACCCATCTCACCATATTTCCTGATGGAATGGAGTGCGCATAAGGACCAAAAACCCCAAGGCACACTCTGACATTTGACAGTGTCTGCAGGGTAGGTTGTGGTGAAATGGCATGGCCATTATGCCTGATGACCCAAAGACACACCCCAATGCCTGTCACTCTCTACAGGGTGGTGGTGGGGTTGGCTTCAGTTCAGTACTTCACTGCCATTTCTATTATGCAGCTCTGTAACTTCTACACTACCAATGCCAATGCCAGCAAGCAAACATTCGGCATTGACAAATGCTTTTGTTGTTGTTGTTAGTACCTCCCCCCCATTGTGTACTCTTCCGCTGGGTTTTTGTTTCCCAGATGCATTACTTTGCACTTCTTTGCACTGAATCTAAGCTGCCATACTTTTGACCATTCCTCCAACCTTGCCAAGTCCCTTCTCATCCTTTCCAACCCCCTTGTATATCAGCCCTGTTGCAGATCATTGTGCCATCTGCAAAGAGGCATACTTTTCCTTCCAGTCCCTCCACAATGTCACCTATACAGACTTTAAAGAGGACCAGTCAGTTCCAGTACTGAACTCTGCAGTACCCCGCTAGTAATCCCCCTCTCCTTGGAGTGAACTCCAGTTACTATTACCCCCTGTGTCCTGTTGTCTAGCCATTTTTTTACCCAGGTTACTGTCACAATAGCTGTCTAACCTGTTATTATGTGTATATAATTTTGATATAAATATATGTATTTGAATTCTGCTTGTGAAACATGGCAGTCAGCACAAGGCATCATGGGACCTTGGATTTTTAAAAGAAAAAAAATGTTCAGCCTATGCTTACTAGAACAGATGGTTTGAAAAGAAAAGCTGACTTCCTGAGACTATAATAAAACCAGGTTATAAAACAATCCATTGCTTTGAACTCAGGCAGCTTGTTGTGAAATATTGTATTTTACAGTGTATCAGGAGGGAAGCAGTTTCTGATAGATACCTGTGAAAATTCACCCAGCTATGAAAAATGTTTCCAGAATGTTTCTCTGAAAGATCAAAGGGGTAATTCTGATCTGTCATAAAGCATGTTCGGTGGCTCACTAATTAGGAAGTATATATTTTTTTTATTGGAATGTTTAGCAGTGTGCAGGGGCATGTGATTGATCAATTAATTACAGGACTAACAGTGACCTCATGCCAACAGCCAGAGCAGTGACATCATAAGGAGGGTGGGACTTTATATTTGATATTGGTGAAGCCTGCTGAAAAGACTGACACTTTTTGTTCTGGAATTCTAAGGGACACTTCAGCCAAGATAGGTAGCAGCCCAAATCATTTGCCAACTGAAACTGAGTTAGAACTGGTTAATTCAGTTACAAGGCGCTTTGTTTTGTAATTGTCCATTTCTTTCTGACTGTAATGATTATGTACATATATTCTGTTTTATGTACTGTATTTATTTACTATTTCTAGTTTTAGTAAATTTGGTTTTCTTTAAACCTGCCTGTGACATCTGTTCATTTTGAATGTGAATGGTGGAACAGTCTTAATATTATAACACAGCTGTTAAATTCTTATTGTGTCACCTTATGCAGCCTTGCTAACAAGGATCTGTGTAAAGATCCAGCAAGGTAAGAAAAATACCAGTGTGTCAATTGAGTTGCAAGGGGGTTGTGGACCAGGTTGGTTGCATGCCCACTGGGCCAAGTATATTGTGCTGCTTTCCCTGAAGAGAGTATGATATTTTAACCTGTTACCTGGGTGTGCTAGCTAAAAAGGGTTCATAATTGATCCCAGGACTCAAGACTGGTGGTTGCCCAGATCCAAAACAGGAGGGTGTCCCTGTTTGTCCCCTGTTCATGAATCGCCCTTAAAGATTAGGCACTGTGATAGCAGAGAACCTGACCCCAGGAGTGGATTTGTAACAGATTTGGTGTGCAGTGGTGTGATCTAAAAGATTTGTTTGCATACTGTGCAATTATGTGGTGACACAAGCATTAACAGTCCAGAGTGTTGGATTGATAAATTGTAACAGTTCACACACAAACAAAGTAGAGATTTTTAAAAGAAATATATAATTTTGGTTACAGTCTAAGTTCCTTACCTGTTTTATTTTTCTTTTTTTTTGGGTGCAAGCTAGTGCAGCCATTGATTAGGGAAGAAGATGGCTTCCACCTACAGCGAGTACACTGAGGCAGTCATTCCAGGTAAGAAGAGTTCGGAGTGAGGGGGCGAAACAATCAGCACCTCATGGAGGTTTTTGTGGCAGCTGATACACAAGTGACTGCCAAGGACCTCAGGTCACTGTCAGTGACTGAAAGGGACCAGACCTTGGATGTGGTGCTGCCAGAGTCTATTGCAATATCCTGTCCCAGGGAGGAGGGCAGTGAGACTAGTGAGAACAAAGAGCCACAGCATGAGGGGAGGGTCACCACAACATTGGAGCCAGAAGGGATCAAGCTGCAGCCAGAGTTGCAGAGAATGGAGCTGGAATTTGAGCAGAAAAGGTTTGAAGTCCAGCAGCAGAGGGAGTTCGAGTAGAGGAGGTTCGAGCTGGAGATGCAGGAAAAAGACAACCAGCATCAGAGAGAGGCTGAGGGAGAAGAAAACCAGAGATGGAGAGAGGCCAAGGAAGAAGAAAACCAGCTTCAGAGAGAGGCAGAAGAAAGAGAGAAACAGCTTCAGAGAAAGGCCTAGGAACGTGAACTCCAGCGGCAGCGAGAGGCCAAGGGAGATAAGAGAGAGCACCAGAGGGAGTTTGAAATGCAGAATCTAAAATTGCAGCATCCAGTACCAGAGCAGATAAGTGGCATGGGTGAACCTGGAATTCCAGGACTGGGTGAAATGTTAAATTCTAAATTGATAGTTGAATTTAAAGAGGGGGAGGATATGGATGCATTTTTAAATTCATTTGAAAAGGTATGCATTCAGGCAAAAATTCTCCGAAAGTCCTGGAACTTTCAGCTACCCCCGGTGCTTACTGGTAAAGCATGTGACACCTTGGGTCACATGGACAATCAGGACAGTAATGATTATCACAAACGTAAAGCTGCATTGCTTAAAAATTATGAATTGACAGCTGAAACATACAGAGTTAAGTTTGTAAGCTCAGGAGAAGCCCTGACATGAGCTACAAGGAACTAGCCACTAAGCAGCATCAGTTTTTGAAACATTGGTGGGGGGGTCAAAGCAGACTCTACAGAGAAAACTGAGGATGTGGTACTTTTGGAGCAATTATTTTGGGCTTGCCTAGCACAGTTGAAACCTGGCTAGAGGACAGAGATCCAAAAACGGTGCAGGAGACTGCCAAGCTCTCAGAGTGCTATGCCATGAGCAGGCCTGCTCTAAAAGGGAGTGGAATGTGTGTGGCAGTGCAGAAACCCTCAATGCCTCCCCAGAAAGTGGGCAGTCCCAGGTTACAAAGAAAGGATTTGCCTGGTAAAAGAAATGATGACTGTTGGTTTTGCAAGCAACCAGTGCCTCTTGCAAGACAGTGTCCTAAAAAGGCACAGAGTGCACAAAGTGGTGCTGAAACAGAGGTGGGTGCACTGTGTATTCCTGAAAGCATACCTATAAACATGAGGGAGCACATACGCCAGGTTACTGTAAATGGGGTGCAGACCCATGGGTTGACGATCACGGGGGCATCCCTCGCTTTTGTAAAAGTGGATTTGGTTGAGCCTGAACAGCTTATACCTAATCAGTTCTTTACAGTATGAGGATTCACTGGGGAGGAGAAAATTCTTCCACTTGCTAGTGTTCTCCTGGACTGGGGTGAGACAGGAGAGACTGTGCAAAAGGTTGCAGTGGCAGAAAATCTTGCCCTGAATGTGATTATAGGGAACAATCTCCAAAAGGGGATGGTGTGTGTGGTTACTCATAGTAGATGGCAAAGGCCAATTGTGGTTCCCTGGACACCATAGAAGCCCCTGTGGAAAACACTGAGAGACTGGTTCCACAGCCTGTGTCTCCTGACATGGAGAATAGTGAAAGCGAGGCAGAAATTCCCCGGGTAGCAGTTAACAAAACAGCTACAGAAGGTTACTCTGAGGATGGAGGGAGGGGTAACCAGTGGTTAGAGGGCTAGGGATGACAGTGACCCTGAATGCTCTGATGCTAGAGCTAGGGACCCTAGTTTAGAAACTGAAGGGGACCTGTCCCATGCCTTTGGAATATGTCAAGATTTTGCAGCTGCTCAGAAAAATTACCCTAGTTTAGAGAGGCTGAGAGCTTGTGCAGAATCTAATGGGACACAGGGAGGTGATGGGAGACACAGAGTGTATTGGGACAAGGGACTGCTGTATACACAGGATGTGAGGACAGAGGGAGGGGTGATGGGCAGGCAGCTTGCCCTTCCCCAGGGGTACCATGAGCGGTTGCTCAAGATCGCTCATGATGTCCCCATGTTTGGACATCTGGTAATCATGCACACTATGCAGCAACTGGCCCAGAATTTCTATTGGTCCAAGTTCACCCAGCAGGTGAAGGAATATTGCGGGTCTTGTCACCGATGCCAAGAAATAGGAAAGGCGGGTAGTAAAACCCAAGCCACCCTAAATCCCTTGCCCATAGTGGAGAAGTCATTCCAGAGGGTAGGAATGGATATTGTGGGGCCTTTGAATATCCCCAGCTCCTCCAGGAAGAGGTTTATCCTAACAGTGGTGGATTATGCCACCTGGTACCCAGAGGCAGTCGCCCTATCCTCACTGAGGACAGACAAAGTGGCAGATGCCTTGCTAGGGATTTTTTCCCATGTCGGGATCCCACAGGAGGTTATCACTGATTGAGGGGATTCTTTCACGTTGGATCTGATGAAGTGTTTGAGGGAGAAGTGTGCGTTGGTACAGAGACGTATGACACCTTATAACCCACAAGTCAATGGGCATGTGGAAAGGTTTAATGGTACCCTAAAATCGATGCTCCAAGTATTTTCTGAACAGCATGGGAGGGTCTGGGAGAAATATCTTCCTCACCTATTGTTCACATACAGGAAGGTGTCCCAAGACTTAACAGGGTATTCCCCCTTCGAGCTCGTATATGGACGCAGGGTGCCTGGGCCCCTAGACTTGATTGGGGAGGACTGGGAAGGCAATCATGCCACCCAGGGAAGTCCCACAGTGGATTATGTCCTTAAAGAGCCACTGACACCTCAAAGAGAACTTTAAAAACCATAATAATTAGTTGCAATTCTGCTTGCATTCCATTTATATTTTATGTATTTCTCCTCCCCATAATTTATTACTAAAGAAATGTGTATGAATATATGATCGTTGTCCCTTAGAATTTATTTTGAATTCATTTGCCTCTATAGCTTACTCTCTACTTCAAGTCATAATCTTCTGTTGTGACATCACTATCTGTTGCCATGGAAGTGACTGTGAGGTCACAAGCAGTGCTCTATGCCTTCAGGTAGAGAGAAAGCAACAGAAATAGATGAATTATTCAGGAGCAAAGATCCTGTTTTCATGCAGATGACCTCATTACTAAATAATGGGGAGAAGGAATACAAAATTAATGGAAATTACAAGCTGGACAGTGCCTAAATATTATGTTTTGTTAAAGTTCTCCTGAATATGTCACCGGCTCTTTAAGTTTAGGGAAAAGCTGAAGGAGCTTATGGGAACAGCCCAGAGCAACCTGGCAGACACCCAGCAAAAGCAAAAGGTATGGTATAAAGCCGGCCTGGTGGTGCTGAGGGTTGAGGCACTGGACGCCACACCTCACCCCATGCTGGCGACCCATGTTCGGGAATGGGCACAGGCCACTGGGGGTCAGCAGAGGGGGAGAAGGATCAAGCGTCCGGAGGACTGCTCTCCTTCTTTGGGGAGGGGAGGGTAGTCAGTCCTGACATTGATCACTCCCTGAGGGAGGCTTGGAGGCATGGTGTCACACTGCAACATAGGTGGAGCTGGGACAGACGCTCATTGCTAGTGTCATTGCACATTCCCAGCTCCAGGGGAATGCACAATATAAAAATCCCCCTGGCCCCATGTATGAGCCGGGGCTTTGTGCCCGACCCTCCAGCCAGGTCAAGTTCTGCTTCAGCAGCCCCACTTGGGGGGGCATCCCCGGGTGAGGGTATGGGTTGTCGAGCCCAGGGTGAGCCCATTCACAGGGCTAGGGGTGCTTGGAGGGCCAAAAATACAATGAAAAAAAGGTATGGTATGATCACAGAGCCAAAGCTTGCTCATACACTGTGGGTCAGGAAGTCATGGTCCTAATCTAACCTAAACTTAAGCCAACTGATCAGGCCAGTATTCATCTAGGTTTCAAACCTCTTAAGCCTTGTGCCTCCACACTCAGAAAAAATACTAATGTGCTGCCTCACTGCAGATCTCAAACCCTGTACTCTTGCCACCAGAGTCAGCAACTCAACCAGTAACCCAAAATATCCAGCTAAATTACTCACAGTTTTTAAGGCTCTCAAAGCCTCTGACCCCATAGTCTACTACAATAAATTTCCTTTAGTCCCCCTGCAGGCCTCATACACTGAATCTCTGCCACCAGTGTCAGCAGCTCTTCCCCCCTAGGATTTAAACCTGGTACCTGCTGCACCAAAGTCCATCACCCTACCACTGCACTACTGAAACCACCACAATGATGGGTGTAAGTCTGCTCCCCTTAAACCAGAACTGGTATAGCAGCGCCCACTGCCACTGCTACCAATTACATTTATTATACTCCTGACCAGGTAAGATAGTCATCCCCTCACTCACACACCCACCTCACCACTTACCCTTTCTACCTATTACCACTGTCCACCCACCCTGTCAATGCCTGAAAAACATCTTCCCCCCACTTAACCTGTCACCTACCCACGCACCCTCAACCCCCCTACCAACTCATCTGCCTTAACTTTCCTGTCCTCCTCAACTTACCCATTCCCTGTGCTACTCTCTCTAAACATGTGCCTCACTTGCGCCCAACCACCAAACGGCAGTCCCTTACTCTCCTCAGGGTCCTAGCCCTACTACTTCTCATATCTGGAAATATTCACTCCAACCCAGGCCCCGCCACTAACAGTCAACAGAAACTACACCAAGGGCTGTGCATAGCTGCCATGAACATCTGCAGCCTTCCCAAAAAAACAGCATCTCTCCAAAGCTGGCTATCGCAACATCAGCCAGATGTACTTGCACTGATTGAAACATGGCTCTCAAAAAAAAAACATATTCATTCGTCAGCTTCCCAGGCTTCACTCTACACAGAGCCGACAGAGTGGAAAAACGGGGTGGGGGATGTGCCTTCTATGTTTGAGACTCCCTACTGAACCAAGCTCTCCTGATCCCCTCACTAGATCACAACGCCCAAGCCTTATCCATAAAACTTACCACGGACCCCGCTAGGGCTCCCCTAACCATCATAGCGGAGTATGTTCCCCCACGCAACCAAGCTATGGCCATACAATCCCTCACAAACTATATTTCCAACCTCCCTCCAAAAATGGAGCATATCCTGATTTGTGATCTAAATGTAAACTGGCTCGCCAATTTGGCAGCTGTCATTAAGGACGCCTTTGTGGCACTGAATCATACCCAGCTGGTTCACCAACCCACCAGGGTGAACACCGCAAATGGTCCCAGACCCTACTAGATATACTATTAACTAACAGTCCACATAGAATCTCTGACCTAGGGGTCCTTCCAAACTCTCTGAGTGACCACTCCCCTATCCTCTGCTCCTGGTCTTGTCACCTGCCCAAACCCCAACCTAGTATATCCACCCACAGGTGCTTATGACCAGGTGGTCTTCACAAAATCAAACACTATCTGGCCCAGTGGGACTGGGCCCGTATAACCCAGGCCCCTAACATTGACCTAGCCCTTGATTACTTCACATGCTCTTTCAACAAAGCATATGACATTTTTGCCCCCTGACTAAAATGAATACCGTAAAATATAATATCCCTTGGATCATGCCCTTATTACGGCAGCAACTAAAACAAAGAGATGACCTCTGGCACAGAGCCGTTGAATCTAGCTCCCAAGCAGACAGACTAGCATACAGAGCAGCACGCAATAGGTGCACCTGGGCCATACACAAGGCCAAGGCTGAATACTATAAAGACACCCTGGCTTCCTCCTGGGGGAGTGCATGAAAGTTTTGGGACAACATGAAAGAACTTAATGGCAAGTCCCGCCTCCCCCACCCTCCCAGCTCTGCATCAACAATGCCACTCCAACTGACCCACAGGCTATCACTAACTGCCTTAACTCAACTTTTTCCGATCTTAGTACAGTCCTCCCAAGTGACTTTTTTGACCCTATCCCTACCTCCTCTGAGCCAAACCTCCAGCGCTCCCCTTTCTACCTTAGGGTCATTACAAAGCAGGAAGCCAAATCCTACCTCTCCAAAGCTCTCAGTGGCTCCAACAATTGCAAAGACTCCTTTGACATAAAAATCCTCTACCAGGTTCTTGACACTGTCCTTTCCTCCCTGACTGACCTCCATAAAGGAAAACTACACCCAAAACTTGAAAAAAATATATGCTGTGCAGAGTGTTTTAATTTGTATGTGAAGTTCTAGTGTTTCCTTCCCTCTGACTGGTATTAGGAGTTTTTCCTAAATTAGCCTGCTAGCTTTAGGGTAGTTTTACAACCCCTGGAGATCTCCATATCAAATAGGTTTATTGCATTTCTTTGTCCTACAGTGCACCTTGTTTCATGTAATGGTGATGTAGCAGAGCCCATAAATCCAGCAGAAAGCATTGCATTGCACTACAGTCAGTTCACAACAATAGAGATGGCTATATTTTAAAAACTGTAAAATTCAGCTTGGTGACCACCCTCATCCTAAAGGTTTTACTGTCCTGAAAACTTTGCTGCTGGTAATTTTTGTGCAGCTTGTAAAGCTTCCAAGATATTTAGTTTGCTTGGAATGTGTGTGCTGAATGTTGGGTCTCTTTTACATCACAGTCACGTGAGACAAGATGTACTGTGGGAACAAGAAATACAATTACACTATCAGGTATGAAGATCCCCAGGGGTCTTAAAACTAGAGTAAAGCTAGCAAGCTAATTTGGGAAAAACTCCTAATACCAGTCAGAGAGAAGAAAACACTAGAACTTCACATACAAATTAAAACACTCTGCACAACATATATTTTTTCAAGTTTTGGGTGTAGTTTTCCTTTAACAGCTCCCTATGCTTGGGGCAGTTCCCAACAGCCTGCAAAACTGCTACACTTACCCCAATACTAAAAACTGGAGACAATACCAACCCCAACAACCATCGGCCCATATCAATCCTTCCCCCTCTCTCAAAAGCCCTTGAAAAAATTATTTCCGACCAATTCACTGAATAGCTGAGAGCCCACAATTTATTATGCAGGGAACAACATGGCTTCAGATCAGGCCATAGCACAACCACCACCCTCATTGAATTCTCCAATTTTATTCACTCTGCCCTTGACCGTAAACATCTGGCCAGAGCCATCTTCATGGACCTCTGTAAAGCCTTTGATACAGTCTCCCACCCCCTCCTCCTGGACACACTCCACCACACTGGTCTATGACGTGGACCACTGTCTTGGTTCAATAGCTACCTTACTTCCAGATCCCAATGTGTTAATATAAAGTATACCCTATCTTCCACCCTGCCTGTCTGCTCAGGGGTCCCCCAGGGATCCATACTGGGCCCCCCTACTCTTCAGTATCTACTTAAATGCACTACCCAAATCCTGCTTCAGTAACTTACTGCTATATGCTGATGATGCAGTTCTCTATGCCGCACACCCTTGCCCTGACAACCTACAGTCCTCCCTCCAAGACTCGTTCAAGCAGATCAAAAATTGGCTTACCAGTTGCAGACTTGGGGTCAACATCAAAAAACCAAAAGCCTTGCTATTTTCCCACCGGCAGAGCAAAGCCAAGGACACTGAACTGAAAATCTTCTCCCACGCTCACCTCCCCCGGAACAAGTACTCACTTATAAATACCTCAGCCTTACCTTTGATACCTTCCTATCCTTCCAGGCCCACATTAACATCCTGACCTCAGCCATTAATACCCGCATCAGCCTCCTATACCAGCACAAAGACTGCCTGATGCCAGAGGCTCTCAATCTGGCTGTCACCTCTTCTATCCCCTCTCTCGTTGACTATGAGCTCCCCATCTACTCTGCTTCGGACAACACAACCCTAAACAAAATTCACATATCTGTTAATAAAGTGTGCTGACTATTCCTAGGCACAGATAAACTCTCCCATACTTGCACCCTATATGCTCTAATGAACATTCTCACCCTGGAGGAAAGTCTGCAATATCAGTCCTGTCTCCTCACCAAAAAAGTCCACCTAGGGTTAACCCCACTGGAGGTCTCAGCCTCACTACTCTCATTTTCCTGCACTGCGTCCACTCATTCTGCTAACAAATATCTGTGGACCGTGCCCAGGGTCAGACCCTCCCTAGCTCAGAGATCATTCCTCTATAGAACACCTGCCCCGGTACAGTGAGCTCCCCCAAGCCATAACCTCCATTTCCAATCTAGGATACTTCAAGACCATCCTAAAAAAACACATTCTCTCCTTGTGCCAATGCCAGTGCAACTGCTAATCCTCCTAACTGACCTGCATGGAACTGCACTAGGCCACTCCATATTGACATGGCTACCAGTTGCGTAGGATCAACTGTATAGGATATCTTTGCTACTGATTTCTGTCTCTGCTATATGACAATGCCCTAGAGGCTGCACCCACACTGTAACTATATCTCCTGTACCAATACCAATATCAATTACCCTAGCTACTAAATGTATAGTCAATAGTCACCTAGGCTATTACTTTGCCTAAACTGTGTTGTCTCACTAATGAATTGATCACTGTTCCTACTTTATGACAATGCCCCAGAGGCTGCACTTGCTCTATCAATCAATCAATCAATCAATCAAAATCTTTATTTACCCAGGCAATCACCATTGAGCAAGCTCATTTACAAGGTGGACCTGCAGTTTGCAAGGACAAGGGTACAGAATAGAGTACAAGTAAAATATACATAAAACAACAGTAGCAAGATGTATACAACAAATATATACAGTGTATAAATAAAGTTAAATAATATATACAGAGATATAAAGATATCAATACCCTAACTACTACATGTATAGATTTTCAGTCACCTTGGCTACTGTATGTAAATACTTGAAATGTGATGTCCCACTAATGTACTACCTCTGAATGTATGACTATGCTGAAGCAGAGCCTTTGTAATTGAGTCTTTGACTCATAGGGTTGTAATTCCTATGACTGACTAAATAAAAAATAATAATAAATAATCCCAAATAAATAATCCCAATCCAGAAAGATAAACTGCAGGCCGAGTGGGCAGGATTGTAAAAAGTAGTCAAACAGGTGAATGGCATAAATTACATTGTAGAACTGCCTGACAGAAGACGTACCCAAAGAATGTACCATTTCAATATGATGAAGCCATACGCAAATAGGGGAGACATGGTCTTTGCAGTGTGTCATCCTGGGGAGGGGACAGATGAAGCAGACCCCCTTTTGGACTTGCTGGAAGAAAGCAACTGGGAGTCCTCTGTGGAGGCAATCAAACTGTCACCCCTGTTAACCCCAGAACAGATCCAGGAAGTAAGGGAGGTTTCAGCAGACTTCACCCCATTGTTTATTGTCAAGCCTGCTTTAACCCCCTTAGTGACACACCATGTAGATATGGAGATGCAAGCATCCACATGGCAAACATCATATTGGGTGTCTTAGACCATCCAAAAGGACATTAGGAGGGAGGTGGAGGAAATGCTGGATTTGGGGGTAATCCAGAAATCCCACAGGCCCTGGGCCTCACCCATAGTCCTTATTCCCAAGCTGAGTAGCTCTACTCATTTTTGTGTGGATTATTGTAGTCTTAATGCAATCACAAAACCTGACACCCATCCAGTTCCATGGATGGATGAACTACTGGACAAGTTGGGAAGGGTGACCTATCTTACCCCAATTGACCTGATGAAAGAGTATTGACAGGTGGAGTTAACTGCCAGAGCTAGAGAGAGGTCAGCCTTCATCACTCCAATAGGGTTATTTGAGTTCAAGGTAATGTCTTTCTGAATGAAGAATGCCACTGCCACCTTCCAAAGGTTGATGAACCAGGTGTTACATGGTACTGAAGAGTACAACTTGGCATACCTTGATGATATTGCCATCTTCAGTGTCAGCTGGAAGGAACACCTGTCCCACCTTAAGAATGTGCTGGGCAGGATACAGAGGGCTGGGCTCACTGTGAAAGCTGAAAAGTGCCAGGTGGCCATTGCTGAGGTTGCATACCTAGGACATGTAGTAGGCTAGGGACAACTCCATTCTAGTCAAGCAAAGATTGAGGCAATAGAGGCATGGCCCAGACCTGAAACACAGAAGCAGGTCTGGAATTTTCTAAGGACCGCAGGGTACTTTTGGAAATTTGTACCAATCTACAGTGCCCTGGCAGCTCCCCTATCTGGTCTGCTAAGGAAAAGAATGCATAAAATGGTAAGCTGGGAACCAGCCTGTGAATGAGCCTTTACACGGCTAAAGGAGACACTGTGCAGTGCTCCTGTATTAGCCAGTCCAGACTTCAGTAAACCATTTGTAGTCCAGACAGATACCTCAGGCATGGGTATGTGGGCAGTACTTACTCAAACTTCTAACCAAGGGAAAGATCACACAATAGTGTACCTCAGCAGGAAATTACTTCCCAGGGAACAGGCTTATTCTACAGTGGAGAAGGAGTACCTTGCACTGGTGTGGGCACTGAAGAAATCAGAGCCATACCTATTCAGGTGGCACTTTGAGTTACAGACAAATCATAACCCCCTGGTTTGGCTGGCACAAATGGGTAAGACAAATGGTAGGCTTCTAAGATGGACCCTTGCATTATAGGGATATAATATAACCATTACCCACAAGGCTGGATTGGCGCAAATGCAAATGCAGATGGTCTATCATGCCAGTTAGAGCAGTGAACTGAATTTGGGAAACTCGTCCCATACCTAGGAATAGATTTCCCCCAATTCACTGTAGCAGGCAGGGGTGTCACAATAGCCATATAATATATTATTATGTGTATATAATTTTGATATAAATATATGTTTTTGAATTCTGCTTGTGAAACATTGTAGTCAGCACAAGGCATAATGGGACCTTGGATTTTTAAAAGAAAAAAATGTCTGCCCTTGCTTGCTGGAATAGATGGTTTAAAAAAGCTGACTTCCTGGGACTATAATAAAACCAGGTTATAAAACAATCCACTGCTTTGAACCCAGGCAGCTTGTCATGAAATATTGCCTTTTGTGGTATATCAGAAGGGAAGCAGTTTCTAATAGATACCTCTGAAAATTCACCAAGCTAAAAGAAGTATTTCCAGGATGTTTCTCTGAAAGATCAAAGGGGTGATTATGACCTGTCATAAAGCATGCTCAGTGGCTCACTAATTAGGAAGTATATGTATATATATATATATATAATTTTTTTGTGGAATGTTTAGCAGTGTGCAGCGACATGTGACTGATCAATTAATTACAGGACTAACAGTGACCTCATGCCAACAACCAGAGCAGTGTCATCATAAGGAGGGTGGGACTTTATCTTTGATATTGGTGAAGCCTGCTGAAAGAACTGACACTTTTTGTTCTGGACTTCTAAGGGACACTTCAGCCAAGAGAGGTAATAGCCCAAATCACTTGCCAACTGAAACTGAGTTAAAACTGGTTAATTCAGTTACAAGGCACTTTGTTTTGTAATTGTCCATTTCTTTCTGACTGTAATCATTATGTATATATATATATATGGTGTACATGAAGATTTACATACCTAGAGAGAACTTAGAAATGCCTGTAAGAAAGACATCAAGCAAGCAAAAAGCTCCTAACGTAAGGCTCTACTAACTGACTCCCGGGGGACCCCAAAAACTTCTGGGCCCATATTAAGCAATTCCCAGGCTCAAATCAGTCCACCATGCCTAATAATAATTAATGGCATCCACTGTAACAATTCCCTCACTATTGCAAACGTCTTTAATGTGCAATTTGCTGACCTCATTCAATACACTTCCACTTTCCCTTCCCCTTCAAACATGGTCCCACAAGCAAACCCCACCAGGCCCACTTTCCACTTCAAATCAGTATATAGGCATGAGGTTCTCAGACTTCTACGGAACATCTCAGAGTACGCAGCCATGGGGTCTGATAACTTGGAGCCTAGGCTCCTAAAATTAGCTGCCCCATACATAGCAGCCCCCCTAGCACATATTTTCACTCTCTCTTTGTGTCAAGGCTCCATTCTGGACATCTGGAAAATGGCCAGAATTACCCCTGTACTCAAAAAGGGTGATCCGCTTAACCCAACAAACTACAGGCCTATTGCCATACTGTCTGCACTCTTCAAAATTCTAGAGAAACTGGTTGCCCTCCAAACTACTGACTTTCTTCTGAAAAATGACCTCCTAACTGATGCTCAACATGGTTTCCGGAAGGGACACAGTACCACTACTGCCCTGCTCAAACTCACGTCTGACACGCTAGTGGCCATGGATTCTGGCTGGCTCAAAGGTACCATTTTTATAGATATGACCAAGGCATTTGATCTTATTGACCATTCCATCCTCATTGCCACTCTCGTCTCTCTAGGTTTCTCATCAAATGTTGTAAACTGGTTTAATAGCTATTTGACTGATAGGTCTCAATATGTGAAATTCAACTCCACCCTCTCTGACAAGGTCACCATCAATATTGGTGTACCTCAAGGGTCCATCTTAGGTCCACTACTTTTCTCAATTTTTATAAACAATATCACCTCCAATCTCCTAAAAACCTCCTTTTTATTATATGCAGATGACATTGTATTGTATACTAATTCCAATAGTATAGAGGACATAAACTCTCAACTTTCCACTGACTTTTAGCTTATCCAACAGTGGCTAGCAAATCATAAACTTATCCTAAATAACACTAGGACCCAAGCTATGCTATTTGGGTCCAAGCTCAAACTTAAACACTCCCAAGGTCATTTCAATGTCTCCTCCCTGGATGGCTCTTCAGTTGGGGTGGTAAACTCCTTCAAATACTTAGGGGTCACTCTTGACCCATCACTGAGTTTTGACCTCCATATTCAATATACCTGTAAGCATGTTAACTCTAAACTAAGCATCGCCTACCATACGAGCTATGCGCTCACCCCCTCAACCAGGCTTGCTATTGCCCGTGGGATATTACTCCCCTCACTCACCTATGGGGTTACTGCTTATGTCTCTACCTGCAACTCAAGTCTACAAAAGTGGGATGTTACCTATAATAATATCTGTCCCCCTGGCTGAAACATCACTGTCTCCTCTACTCAGATCTGGGATGGCTTCCTCCCCAAGAGCTTAGGTATTATGTTCTCGGATTCATTACTGATAACATCACCAGATCCCATACACCCAAACCCCTCACTAGTCTCTTTCTCCACCAGCAAACCAACTATGCCTTGCGCTCTGCTGACCATGGTCCTGTTCTTATTCTAAGACATCACACTTCCAAAGGTGGCCATGCTTTTGCCTGTCATGTACCCCTCTTCTGGAACACTTTACCATCAACCTTACATCAATCTGTTTCCCACATCTCCTTCAAAAGAGAACTACACAACTATCTCTTCTCCTCCTATGTCTGCTCCTGTTTCAAACCACTCTAGCCCTCACTTTTCCTAATCTGACCCCTCTCCTCTGGTTGTTCATTGACCCTGGGGTCCACTCCAACAGGGAGCACTTTCTTTCTTCCATTTTCCACTACCAACCTGTCTCTTACTTTATTACTACTTGCTCCCGCTGTGCTCTAGTCCTTGTCACTTGTATACTGCTCAGTCACTCTAAAAATGACCTGATTGAATTTTGTTACATGCTTAACCTAAATGATATATTGTTTTGTCAGTTTTACCATGGTTAATTACTCAAACACTTACTTCTCACTTGTAGTATTGTACTAATATGTTTTCCCTGTAGTTTGTCTCTGTACTCTCCCTGGTTGTGCCTGAAAATAGTGTTGTTGGCTAGTGCACCTACCCGGTAAACAAAAACTAAATAAAAATATATGTTCTGTTTTATGTACTGTATGTATTTACTATTTTTAGTTTTAGTAAATTTGGTTTCCATTAAACCTGCCTGAGACATTTGTTCATTTTGAGTGTGAATGGTGGAACAGTCTTAATATTCTAACACAGCTGTTAAATACTTATTCTGTCACCTTATGCAGCCTCACTAACAAGGATCTGTGTAATGATCCAGCAAGGTAAGAAAAATATCAGCATCTCAATTGAGTCAGAAGGGGGTTGTGAACCAGGTTGGTTGTATGCCCCCTGGGCCAAGTATATTGTGCTGCTTTCCCCGAAAAGAGTGTTACCTGGGTGTGCTAGCTAAAAAGGGTTCATAATTGACCACAGGACTCAAGACTGGTAGTTTCTCAGACCCAAAACAAACAGGAGGGTGTCCCTGTTTGTCCCCTGTACACGAATTGCACTTAAAGATTAGGCACTGTGGTGGCAGAGGGCCTGACCCCAGGAGTGGATTTGTGACAGTTACCACCCTGGGACCAACTCCCAGGTTGACTAACTTGTTTAGTAATCTTTTGTGTTGGACTGTGTCAAATGCCTTGCCTAGTCTAGGTTGGCCACATTCACAGCCCTTCCCTGGTCTACTACTTTAGTCACCCAGTCAAAGAAATCTATTAGATTTGTCTGACATGACCTTCTCACTAAGAATCCATACTGCTTTGGGTCCTGTGCCCCACTGACCTCTAGGTACTCAACAATTCTTTCTTTCAGAAGTGATTCCATAATTTCCCCTACCACTGAGGTCAAACTGACAGGTCTGTAGTTTCCTGCCTCTGCCTTGCTTCCACTTTTCTGGAGGGGAATAACATCCGCCTTCCTCCAGTCCTCAGGTACCACACCATCCTCCCATGATTTGTTAAAAAGGGTAGTCAGTAGTGTCACTAGTTCCCCCCCTTAGTTGTTTTAGAATTGTGGGGTGAAATCCACCAGGCCCCATTGCTTTGTCCACCTTCAGTTTTAGGAGTTCTTTCAGGACCCTTCATTTAAAGAGAATAATGTACTCAATGACTGGAGTCTAGCACCTGTAGTCCCTATTTTTAAAAATGGAAATAGAGGTAACATAGAAAACTATAGGCCTATTAGCTTAACCTCACTCTGTTGTAAATTGATGGAAAACTAATCAAAACAAGGCTTGAATTAATAATGGTAGAAAAAGGGCTATGTGACCCAAATCAACACGGTTTTACAAAAGGGAGGTCTTGTTCCACCTGTTTGATTGTTTTCTATAACAACATCAGTAGAAGACTAGATGAGGATGTTCCCTCTGATGTCATCTTGCTTGATTTTGCTAAAACTTTCGACAAAGTGCCTCATAACACTTTGATCACTAAGTCAATGAATCTTGAAATAAGTACAGGGTTGATAGGGCAGATTCATAATTGGCTTCGGGATAGAGTATAACATGTCTTATTTAATAATGCCATATCTAGTGAAGGAATAGTTGGGAATGGGGTGCCCCAAGGTCCTATCCTGGGTCCAATATTAAGTAACATTTTTGTTAGCGATATGAATATGGAAAATAACCTTATAAAGTTCACTGATTATACCAAGTTGGAGGGCGAAGTGGATACATTTAGTAAACATCTTATCCTAGGTAATGATCTGGGTAAAATAGAAACTTGGGCAGCAAAAAAATGGTATGTCCTTCAACCTAAACAAATGTGTAGTTATGTATTTTGGACAAAACAACCCTAATTATTCCTACATATTAAATATTCTTAAGAGTTCCACTCTAGAAAGAGATCTAGGAATCTCTATTAATAATAAACTTTCCTCAACCAATCATTGTTTGACTGTGTCCAAAAAACCTAAGGAAATGATTAACAAAATCAAGCACACTTTTGTAAGCAAAACTGAGCAATTAAGAGTTCCGCTGTACAAGAGTTATGTAAGACCACTCCTTGACTATGGCTCACCAATTTGGTCACCTTACCTGGTTAAAGATATTAACTAGTTAGAAGGTGTCCAAAAGTCTGTGACTAAACTTAAACCTAGGTTAAGAAACAAGCCCTACCAGGAGATGTTGCTGGCAACCGGCCTTCATTCATTGCAATTTAGGCAGCAGAGAGGTGATTTATTGTTACTTCATAAAATACTATACTCTCCAGAGTTAATAGCTGACTGTGATTTACCTTACAATACTAAAAGGGATAATTTAAGGTCCCATAATGAGAAACTTAATGTCCCATGTGTTTCAACAAACAAGAGATATAGACTGGCCCACCGGCACAGTGGCAAAGCATCTGTCTGCAGTGCTGACATCCTGGGTTCGGGGACGGACTCAGGAATCAGAGGGCCGGCTGGGGGGAGAGGGACTGAGCACCCTGAGGACTGCTCTCCCTCTCCAGGGGGAAAGGGGAAAGAGTGTCCAGCACAATGAGGATCCCTGGTGGAGGCTGGGGGTCCCACATGGCTGGCACCATGTGTTTAGGGGCGGAGTGGACACTGGTGTCATTGCACATCCCCCTACAGGAGAAATAATACAGAAAACATGGCCACAAATGATGGCCCTGCTCTGCTCTGCTGCCACTCCCCACTCAGACCATTGTCCACCGGGGGAAGGGTCCCGGTCCCATGACCCCACCCTAAGGGCCAAGGTTTTTGATACTGATGACCATAATTCCCTCTTGAACAAACTTATGAATATTGGCATTAGCCCTGAAGCAGTAGCTTCATTTGGGGAGTATCTTTCTGGAAGACAACAGATAAAGATAAAAGGCATGTCATCCTCTTGTGCCCACATCTGCAAAGGTGTTCCACAAGGATCCATACTTATACTACTATCATTCAAAGCAAAGCTACATCTATATGCAGATGCCACTATTTTGTATGTTACTAGCCCTACCCTGGCTATAGCAGTGGATAATCCACAACATGCATTTGATCAACTCCAAATTAATCTCTGTACCTCCCAGCTTCTCTTAAGTGATACAAAAACAAAGTATATGGTGTTCTCTCCCAAACAGTATCTACCCTAGCCCTCTGCTGGCAATACCGCAGTAATGGGTGATAAACTGGAGCTTATATAGAATCCTTCAAGTACCAGGGTGTGTGGTTGGATAGCAAACTATCCTCCAATATACTGTACATATAGATAATCTTTGTAAAAAAATACAAAGACTTGGGTTCTATTGCTAAACAACAAGTTCTGTTTTAGTTCTGAGGCAAAAAAAAAAAGGTTAGTTCATGCAACCTTCCTTCCCCTTTTGGACAATGCTGAGATGCTCTACAGAAGTGCCTCAGTCTTACACTTGTTCAAATCAGATGTGTTAAGTTATATCACAGAGCCCTCTGTTTTAGCTGTGGCTTACATACCAGAACACCCCATTGCCTCCTCTACTGAGCAACAGGCTGTCATCACTTACAGTCAGAAGACCCAGAGGCCTTCACATATGGTCCTTTAAGACCTTGTGGAACTTGTTGCCATCATATATAGCAAACCTTCTGCAAAGATCTACTGGTCTTCATAATCTATGGAAACATAACACTATTCTGCTCATTATTTCAAGGTACAACTCAAAATCTGGGAAAATGTCTTTTAGTTGGGTCACCCCTACTTCTTGGAACATATTTCAAGATTCGCTCCATGATGTGTGCATACTACATGGATATTACTGTACTTTATACCTCCTGAAAGCACAGACTTTGTATTTTTCTTCTATTGTTTCATTCTCACATATAAACTGCAGCACCCACTTTTTATTGTTCTCTGTATTATGTTACCTGTCTTCTTCTGTTATGTCATCTGTCCTACCCAGGACCTGCTTGTAAATGAGCAATGCTCAATGGAGCTTTTTTCCTGGTAGAATAAATACATGCAATACTTCTGGAGGGGATGTTTGTATACCCCCAGAGGTACTGTATACAGCTGTACACCTCCCAGTTAAGGCTGTACCTGTATACCTTTGGAACCACTGTCCCAGACCTGGAGCAATTCTCCCCCAGTCCAGGAGCATAACCCTCTCCCAAAAGAGTTTGAAGGATGACTACAGGGAACACACCAGAACCTCCCCCCAATACTTATGAATAGCTTTTTCCCTTGATGCCTTAGCTGTCTCTCCTTGATTGCCATGCACTCCATGCTGTTACTGTCATCTGAGACTCCAAGCCAATGTACTCCACCAGCCCCATGGGCCTAACAACACACACCACTCCCCAACCACAAACCATCCTCTCGGCTGCAGATGCCACTCCCTTTAAAATGTTGCATACTGCTGCACACAGCTACAATCCACAAACCCACCAATGAACTAAAGACTGACCGGCTCAGACATACTTCCTTTATAGGAACCCTGCACTGCGGAAAAGCAAACGAGCCAAGAAGGAGCCCATTACCGCAGCACCACAATGCTAAGGAAGCACAGGTGTCAGAAAGGAATAGGGCAAACCCAAAAAAGGCCCTGACCAGGGCTCACCAGGAAACAGGCCTGATCTCACACAGCAGGTACAATACGAAACAGTAGCCATGTATTATACAAAACAAATGATGGGTCTGTGTGGCATACAAGGCCATATAGCCACCTCAAGGGTTAATTAGATAATAAAGTCACTTTTTCTTCAGGCTCATGTCCGTACTGTATAATGTTATTTTTATATTTATAAGCGTGATGAGTGTTACCGTCCATTTTCACAAGCGACACGTTTTTATACATGAAAGACAGCAAAAAAATAACAAAATAACATTCAAACACAAATAATCACAGTAAAAGTACTAATAATAAACACACAGGGAAAATACTAGAAATCTACTGTACTTTTCACTTGAATACATGAGCAAACACTTGTGGTATCAAGCCATGTCTCTTGTCTATTTTTTAAAAGTCTGAATTGCAAGACAATTTGTTAAAGAAGTAGGTATAGTACTTGAAAAATTGTGGAGTTCTAAAAAGTGTGATTTATGTCCGGTAGTTTTTTTGAAGAATGGTAACTTGAACACAAATTTATTTTGGGACCTAGTCCCCAAGACATTATTACCCCCCTATGGGTATATTTCCTTGTATACATCACTTACCCATCATTTATTGTAGGTCTCTGTCTCTGTCTCACTCTCACTCTATCTCTTTCTCTCTCTCTCTCTCTCTCTTTCTCTAGATATTTACATAGGTGTATATATATATATATATATACTGTATGTATATACACATACACTATATATACACAATATATGCACACACATACATACATACACTATTTATATATATATATATATATACACATACACTATATATACACAATGTATACAGTATATATATATATATATATATATATATATATACATATATATACAGTATATATATATATATATATATATATATATATATATATATATCAAGTAGAGAGAGAGAGAGATGCAGAAAAATCCAGCAGTTTCTCAGGCGTCAACAGCAGAGTTTCAGCTTTTGTTTCTAGCGATAAAATTTCCACCAGTGATTGACTAATCGGGTTGCTGACAAGGCTGGATTGTCTCGTTAACTGACAAACAAAAGTACTGTGTACATCTTCATGGACGGGGAAGAACCTGGAGGGATTATTACTTGCTCTGCATTATTTTGTTCTCAGACAATCTCAAAACTCCTTGGCATGTCATCATTAGCAGCAGCCCGTGCTATGCAAATACACAATTGTTTTACCTTTCCTACTGCACTTATTCCTTGGCTGTGTGCAGCAGAGGGACAGAACATACCCACTGTGTTTCTTCTACTTAACACATAAACACGGTCACTTGTATCTATATACTAATGGCATGCTATTTAACATGTTGAATTGGTGCACTCACGTTGTTTTTAAAGGGGAGGTACTCTTGTTCTAAATGTTAGAGCTGCCCAGGTTCTTTCTAGGAGTGTTTTTTTTAACCAGTTCTGCCCCATCACTGCACAAAGGTGTTTAGGTTCTGGCCCCACTGGTAAGAGTCCTTGGACAGCATTCAGGGAGTCTGAGTTCTATAAGTCACATTTTATTCACATATTGTGCCAATTTAAGAAATCCCCCACACACACACGCACACACACACTTTTTGTTTGCATGAAAAAGTTGTTTGTCTGGCACATTCCTCTACTGAACTGGTACATTTGCACTATCCCCTCTAGACATTTGGCAAAGCACTGGTCTGCATACCTCTGCAAAGTGGCACAGTGCCACGTGACTGGGTGGGCTACATCATTCTGCAACGCTGTGCCTGATCCCTAACCATCTAGTCACAGGGGGAATGCTCCCCTTCCACAATTACATAGGGCCTTTGTGTACAGCCCCAAAGCATGGAGAAGTAATGAGGCAGCTGTTTACTCCCTGTTTTGGTCAGTTGTTTACACCCCATTTTGTGCAGCTTGTTGTACCGTTTTGTGCAGCTATTTACCATTTTGCACATCAGTCTGCTCCCCATTTTGGGCAGCTGTTTGTATCTTATTTTGTGTAGAACTTTGCATCGCTTTTGTGTAGCAATTTGCATCCATTTAATGAAATGTTTTTTGCCCTGTTTTGTGTACTGTCTGCACCCCATTTTGGACAGTTATTTGCACCTTATCTTGTACAGCTGCTTGCAAACTGTTATGTGCAGCTGTTTGCACCCTATTTTGGGCAGCTGGCTGCACCCCATTTTATGCAGGTGCTTCCACCCTCTTTTGTGAAGTTGTTTGCACCTTGGGTTGTGCAGCTGTTTGCACCCCATTTTGTGCAGCCCGTTGCACCCTGTTTTATGCAGCAATTTTTGCCCTGTTTGGAGCAGCTATTTGCACTCTTTTTGAGGGCAGCTGTTTGTACCCCATTATATTCAGCTGTTTTCACCCCACTGTGTACAGTTATTTGCACTACATTGTATACATCTGTTTGCACCCCATTTTGTGCAGCTGTTTGCACACCATTGTGGATAGCTGTTAGCACCTCATTGTGTGTAGCTGTTTTCATCCCCATTGTGTGCAGCTGTTTGCACCCCATCTTGTTCAGCTGTCTGTACCCCATGGTGTGCAGCAGTCTGCACCCTGGTTTGTGTTGCTGTTTGTACCCACTTGTGGGTAGCTGTTTGCACCCCACTTTGTGCATCTGTTTGCAAACCCTTTGGAATAGCTGTTTTCACTGCATTTTGTGTAGCTATTTGCACCCCATTTTGCACAACTCTATGTTCCTTTCTTATACAGCTGTTTGCTCCCATCATTGAGC
This sequence comes from Neoceratodus forsteri, assembly GCA_016271365.2. Classification (NCBI taxonomy): domain Eukaryota; kingdom Metazoa; phylum Chordata; order Ceratodontiformes; family Ceratodontidae; genus Neoceratodus; species Neoceratodus forsteri. Next base: position 80,657,662 of record CM028136.1, read on the forward strand.
AGCCATTTGCACCCTAGTTTGGGCAACAGTTTGCGCCTCATTTTGGGCAGCAGTTTGCACCCCATTTGGAGCAGCTGCTTGTACATCATTTTGGACAGCAGTTTGCATCCCATTGTGGGCAGCAGTTTGCACCCAATTTGGAGCAGCAGTTTGCACCCCATTTTGGGTAGCAGTTTGCATTCCATTTTGGGCAGCAGTTTGCACCCCATTTTGGGCAGTAGTTTGCACTCCATTTAGAGCAGCTGCTTGCAGTGCATTTTCTGCAACTGTTTGCACCCTGATTTGTGCCACTGTTTGCACCCTATTTTGGGCCACTGTTTGCACCCTGTTTTGGGCCACTGTTTGCACCCCGTTTTAGGCCTCTACACTTTACAGCTTAGTACTTAGACAGAAAAATAGACTCTATCGACAGAAAACATCTTCCACTCCTACTTCACTCCATGTATTAAACAGGAGCAGATCTCCACTGCAGTGGGACTCTAAGCTGGTTTCAGATGGCACTCACTTAAGATATACACACTAGAGCTCAGAGCTCAGTCTTGGTAACCTCAACTTACTTCCAATCCTACAAAAGGAAATACTGATATGCATAGTATGCCCAACTTCAGAATATTCCAGAGGAGCGTGCCTTCAAAACCTGCTCACACCTGCTTCTGTTAGCCTCATGCTTTTGGCAAACACAGTCATGAGACACTCTTCATAAAAATATCTGTCCAAGCCTTCTTCCTTCCAAACTAGACTACAGCCATGAATGCTACCCAGTGGGTGTGGATGGGTGGGTGGGGGGCTTTGTCATGTTGTTACCCACTCTGTCAAAGCCACTGCCAGCAAAATGGTAAGAGGCCTGCTCCCTCCGCCCCACTGATCTGGGCATCAGAGTCATGACTGAGGCTCGATCTCAGGACTCTGTGCATAGTAGAACAATTCTCCCCATGCCAGAACCACCATTTCAGGCAGGAGATTACAGTTTCACAATAAAACTAGTAGGGAACCTACAGCATTAGCTGCAAAATAGCCTCCCCTCCCCACCCCTCTGAGCTTATGGTTTAAAATTCCTGGAACTAAACTAGGAAAGAGACAAACCTCACAAAGCGGAAGTTTAAAAATATGTTCAAGAAACTAAAAACAGTCTTTGAAACTTTATTATTAGAGCACTGTTGTTTGCGGAGTGCAGCATCTCACGTTTCAGTCTAAAAGCAGCCCTGAGTTGCCATGAGAGCCCGAAGCGCATGCACAGATGTCAAAAAGGGGGGGGCAGAAACCATGGTGGATGTGAGCATCCCATGCCAACCAGTTGCATCTGATTCAGGTCGAATTTCTAGCCGTCTCTGTTGTAGTATTATAAAACCACAGACAAGTGCAGTGACAGAGTTATTGAGGCTGATTTGACTTCTCTAAAACTGGCATGGAACCCTCATTAATCACGTTACCCATGGCAAATGATATCTCAGAACAACTAGAGTACTAAAGTGTAGGCATCCATGTCTGAGCTATAAACAGCACTCAGTCAGAACAGCAGCCGCCATGGCCAGTGCAATGCAACTCGGAGTCGCAGCATCAAGATGTACTAGGCTTAATACAATGATCAGGGCCAGTCTCACTGAACAGTGATACTCAAGGTTCTATCCATTTATTATTACCAGGACAAGCCTCATGGCACAGCAGGTCCAAAGTCAGTACACAAGGCTTTATCCAGTTATGACGACCAGGGCCACTTCCATGGCACAATGGGTAGAGAGTCTGTAAATATGGCTTTATACATCTCTGATGACCAGGGCCAGCCCAATGGTACAGCAGGTAGCAAGTCAGTATACAAGGCTTTATACAGCTATGATGACCAGGGCAAACCCCATGGCACAGTAGACAGGGAGTCAGGATAGAAGGCTTAATCCAACCACACTAACCAGGAACAGCCCCATGGCACAGCAGGTAGATAGTCAGTATAGAAGGTTTTATCCAGCTACTGTATGATGACCATGGCCAGCCCCATGGCTGACATTTTGTGTACATGCACTCCTCTCTCCTGAATGGCTCTGGTGCTCCTCACTGTACTGCTATCTTTGGTTACCCAGGTAGCAGTAAGGCAGCTGGAGTCATGTCCCACCCTCCGCAGAGGAGGAGAGCATCTTGTGTGCTGCTTAATACTTCAAGTCCTGATGCCCCTCCAGTAACCTGGTCACAGAACATGAGCCAGTGTTGCTAATGTTATAAGCAGCAGTGCTGTACTGAACCAGTGGGCCCTGCAAGCCCAACATCACTCCCCAAATCACATGCACCTCAAAAACTGCACCAAGGGGCCCTGCAAGCCCAATATCACTCTGCAAATCACACGCACCTCAAAAACTACACCAAGGGGCCCTGCAAGCCAAACATCACTTCGCAAATGTCATGCACCTCAACAACTGCACCAAGGGGCCCTGCAAGCCCAATATCACTCTGCAAATCACCCGCACCTCAGAAACTACACCAAGGGGCCCTACAAGCCAAACATCACTTTGCAAATGTCATGCACCTCAACAACTGCACCAAGGGGCCCTGCAAGCCCAACATCACTCCCCACATGACATGCACCTCAACAACAGCACCAAAGGGCAAGATTAAAGCCCACCATCACTCAGCAAATCATGTGCACTTCAAAAACTGCACCAATGGGCCTGATCAAAGCCCACCCTCACTTGAGGCTGAATCTCAGGACTCTGTGCATAGTGGAACAGTGCCCCTCCCCCCAGCCAGTGCCACCAATTGAAGCCGGAGACTACAGTTTCACAATAAAGTTAATATGGAACCTACAGCAGTAAATGTGAACTAGCACTCCTCCCCCATCCCCAAGCTTGTCACATCTTTTGTTTATTTTCTAGGAAAGTACCTGTGAGTCAAAGGCTCTTTTACAGAGGTTCCACGTCATAGCAATCACATATGTACAGAGTCAAAATACAGAGGTTACATATACACAGTCATCAAATGTTCTGTTTACAGTGCGGCAATGTTACAACCAGTAAAAGTATCAAATGAGGAGTACAAAATACTGAGCAGAAAATGCTGGAACAGGTTTAATTGGTAAAGTTATGCACTTCTGCAGATATAGACCATTGCTTTGGGGTGAGGATATCATACAGAAGTATAGCCAGGACAAGGTCACTTGGCCAGTTAAGAAAATAAGGCAGTTAGCAATACAGGATGTTTTGGGAAACATGGTGTGCATCAGACCTAAAATTAGGTAAGCTATGAAAACACTATCTGGGTTGCCAGAACATGTTAAAGCATCAGTTCTTTTGTCTGAAGTACTAATAAGAATAGGCAGCAAGGAGGCCCATGTTACAAAGATGAGAAGTGACAAGGCAGAGACCCTGAAGCCTACGGGGAGTGACTTACCAGGGTGGGAGGGGGAGGTGAACAAAAGAAAAATGAAGGAGATGAGGGGTCAGGGAAATGAGAAAATGGGGAGGGAGGGAGAGAGAGAGAGGGACAGAGAGGTTGGAGGAGGGACGAGGATGACCATGGGCAGAGAGGGAGTGGGGTGGGAGGATGGGAGAGTATGGGGAAAGCTAGGGGCAGAAGTGGGTGGAATGGGAGGAAGGGAGAAACAAAGGGAAGGAAACAGGGAGGAGGTATACAGGGAGGGAGGAGGGAGAAGAGAATAGATGAGGGAATAGGAGTGTCACACTGGGATGCAGGACAGAGAGGAGGAAGGGTGAGGATGGTGGAACGGAGGCACACCCAGTCAGTTGTTCCACTCCACAATCCATACACCATTCTGGGGGAGCATAGCTCCCTTATGGATGCACCCACAGAGGAGACTAAGGAGGCTGAGGACAGCTGTCACAAGGGATACCCACAGGAAGGAGGCAGAGGACACCACAAGGAAAGGAAGCAGCTCCTGGTGGGGGACTCAATTATTAGGGGGCTAGAACTGGGAGGAGCTGGGAAAACTGAAGTAAGGTGCCTGCCTGGTGCCATGGCTTGGAGGGACAGGAAGCGCATCCTCAGGATCACGACAACAGCTGCAAGGGATTCTGAGCTGGACTTAATTGTCCACCTAGGGACAAATGACTTGGCTCATCATGAGGTTAGAGCAGTGCAGGAGGACATTGCAGAGTTGGAGAGGGGCCTAAGACAAGTAGCACACACAGTATCCTTCTCAGAGGCGCTGCCTGTCAAAGGCATGGGTGAGGCGAGGGTAGTTTAGTTTAGTTTATTAGTCTAGGAATTAATACCTTTGAGCCAGGGCTCTTTTACAAAGGTTCCACATCACAAAGAACATTTAACAAAGCACGATACACATTACAGGTAAAACCAGACAGGAAAGTTACATCATAAATTTGCTATTAACAGTTTAAGGCAGTAACGTTTTTAAGTTTCATAGAAAACAAGCTATAACAGGTTCAGCGGTAGACAATTTCGAGGTTAAGGAAACTTCCAGGGAGAGGTGATCATTAGGCACCAAAAGGAGGCTAGAGAGGAGGGAAAAGTGGTGAGTGGGACAGTAAGTGAGAGGGGACAGGAAAAAAGGGGGGGGAGTGAGTTTGGGTGGGAGACAGGAAGTAGTAGAGGTACCAGAGGGTTCATTAGTTAGGGAGGAAGAGGCCTCAGATGTGAGGATGGACATGAGGAGTAGTAGTCTTTATCTAGCGCAATCACAGTTGCTAGTGGTGGTGAGGTGGGCATAGAGCATGGTTTTGAAAGCTTCAAGCGAGGTTGAGGATAGAGTGAGGTGGACTAAGTGCATTGAACCATGTCAGGGCCTGTGTACGAAAGATCTTTGTCCCTGTGCAGTCCGGCATCTCGGAACTAGGAAAGGTTGGCGTTCAGATCTGGTGGAGGGTCGTGAGCCAGGATTCAATCGGAGTAGGTTTTGAATACATAATGGAGTCAGTCCCAAGATAGATTTTTTTGCCATTGTGCAGGTGAGATAAATGAGACGATTTGATAGGTTCAACCAGCCTGATTCATAGTACAGATCACATGTGTGAGTCAGTCTTTGAGCCCCCATGAGGAGCCGGCAGGCCTTATTTAGAGTGATTGAGATACGCCTTAGAGCAGTGGAGGTAGCTGAGCCATAAATAATAAGGCCATAGTCAATGACTGAGATTATGGAACTCTGTATAGCTATTCTCAATGCCGCTTGATTTAGAAATTGATGGTTACGGAATAGTATTCCAAGGCGTTGGTTCACTGTTTTCGCAGTGTTGTCAATGTGGGTTGCAAAGGTGAGCCCTTGGTCAAAAGTGATGCCAAGGTATTTGAAAGTATTTACTTGGTCCAGTGTAATTCCTGCAGAGGTTTGTATGTGAGTGGAGTATGCCTATTTTTGTTTTGGTGATTGGAGAAGAGCATGGCTTTTGTTTTATTGTGGTTTAGCACAAGTTTACTATCCAGGAACTACCTTTCAACACTAGAGAAAGCAAGTTGCAGACTTTTTCGTAGGGAGTTTGGATCCTTGTGGGAAGAGAGAATTACAGCATCATCAGCGTATAAGATTATTTTCTCCTGGCAGATATTTTGGAGGGAGTTAAGGAACAGGCTAAAGAGGAGCGGTCCAAGAATTGATCCCTGTGGTACACCCGAGAGAACTGGTTTGAAGTCAGAGAGTTCATTAGAGATTTTTACAGCCTGTGACCGATTGGACAGGTAACTTTTACCTCAAGCAGGACCTTCGCCAGGCCCTAGGCTAGAAAGTAGGGAGGTAAGTAGGCCATGATGGACTGTGTCGAAAGCTTTGTAAGATCGATAAAGACTGCACCTGTTTGGCACCCTTTGTCCAGGGCTGAGTGGACTTCTCCAGAGAAATCAAGTAAGGCTGTTGTTGTACTATGTCCTTTCTAAAGCCGGCTGTTGATTACAGAGTAGATTGTTTGTCCAGGTAATCAGAGAGTTGGTCTGCCACTATTCGTTTCAAGTGCTTTGGAGGAGGAGTATTGATATTATGGATAGTTCTGTTGAGGTTTTGTCCCCCTTTGTGCACTGCGTGTACTCATGGCAGATTTCATTTGTTGGGAGATTGACTTGACAAAGTGACAGATTAAGAATTTTTGCAAGGGTGAATTACTCCATCAGGGTGAGAGACAGGATTTTTAGATCTCAGCGTGTCACTACTTGTTCTGGATTTGGAGCAGGCCTTTCTTATGTACTTGTGTGCTTCGTGCACTTTGATTTTCTTGAAGTAAAATTGTGGTTTTGTCACGTGGGGTGTTTTGTGATACTAGGCTAGGCACAGGTAAGTCGAGAAAGAAATCTGGGGGGACCCACTCAAGGTCTGTGAATGTCTTATTAAGCGCATCTGCAATAGACTTTGGGTCAAGAGTGGTGGATCCATCAACTTTCATAATGGTAGGTGACGATTTTGATTGTTTACCCATTATGTTTGGATGTTGTCCCAAAAAGCTCTTCCATCACCCCAGGTGGATTCAAGGGCATTTGAAATAAGGCTTCATTTGCCTAATTTGTAGAGGTACATCTATTTCATGCCTGCTTGTATTTTAGGGTATCATGAGGTGAGCCTGTGTTCTGGCAACTGCCCAGAGGTGGTCCCCAACCTTGAGCTTGGCAAGTAGTTTGGCAGTAATCCATGGATTTGATAGCGGTTTGATTTTATGTTTTTTACTGGGCTTATAAGTCGCATCGAGAGTTGAAAGATTTAATGAAGTATTCTAGTGGGTATTAATATCAGTTGATTCAAGGACTGACGGCCCAGTTCTGTTGTAAAGAGATGGGTTTTCAACTTGATAAGATTCCCATAAGGCAATACTCTGCTTGTTATAACTTTGGGGGTGGCTTGAGAAATTTATTAGACCAGGTACAGGACACTGGGGAGTGGTCACTGAGGGAGTCAGGGGAGGACTTTAATGTTTTTATCTGGTCAGGGTGATTGTGAGAATCCAGTCAATAAGGGTGCTTGTACCAGTTTTGTAATTTTTCGGGTGGGGAGGTTACCATCTGAGGTCAGGTTTGCTGCTAGGATGTCATCTTTGTAAGAGCCAATGTCAGAGCGAGCCAGTTTATGTTGAAATCCCGAGGAGGAGGAGTCATTTTCAGAGGGCTGCAGACAAACAAAATCAAGTACAGACTTAATACTGGCACGGTGGTCTTTGGAGGGATATAGACTGCGCCACTCGTGAGAACTTTGTTTTGTGCACCAAGAAGCAGTTTGATAGGGAGGAGTTGCATCTGCGTGATTTGTGGGGTGAAGCTGCCGCGTTGACAGGAGAGATTGTCCTTTATGTAGATAGCACAGCCCCACCTTTCTTGCTTGCCGGTCGAGTCTGAAAAGATTGTAGCCTTCAAGTGAGACTGCATGATCCGGTGCTGGGAGATAGCCAGGTTTCCACAATGGCTAGTATAGCAGGGTTTTGTCCAGCGAGGTTTGAAGAGATGCCAATTTGGGAAGGAGGCTGCAGATATTTAGAGTGATAATGGAGAGACCATTACCAACTCTCCCTGTTTTGTCAGCTTCAGTGCAACAGGACCAGGGTTTGGGTGTATCCCACCAGATATTAAAGTAGAGGAGCAGGAGTTTCAGCATGCCATTCAGAGTTCATAATAGGTTGGAGTGAGTTTCTGCTTGTACTTTTTAAGATGCTTGGATTTTCTCTGGAGTCCAGTAGAGGGTGATCGTTAGTGAGTTATAATGATGTGGCAGTTTCAATTAGGAAATATGGCTCTTGCACCCAGGTATTAATTGGGTGATGTTTGTTTAAGACTTCAGAGTAAAGCCATGGTACAATGTTTCGGGTAGTAGCATAGAAAGGGTAGTAGGTGGAGGGTAGGGTAGGTGGAGGGGAGTTGGCATAAAGGGAAAAGGAGGGTGAGCAGGAACAGGTGGTGGCGACTAAGCCAAAGCATTTTTTTAGCGAGGCAGGAGAGAGCCGAGAAGTAGTGTGGGCTAGGCAGTCGGAGGGGGTGGCGAGCAATAGGAGGGTGGTGGGGTATGGATTTTAGTGGGCTAAGGTGGATAACTAAGCACTATGGCGAAGTACAGAGAAAAATGAAAAAAAAAGACTGGGAGGGTTTGGTGCCAGAGGGTTTAAGAGAAGTACTATAGTACTGTTGAGATCCAGGATCACATAATATGATAAAGTTCCTGAAAGGTGATAAACTGTGGCCTGGGCATATGCAATGTGTAAAATCCTTTTGTCTATATGTTTCCTTTGTTCTTCAAAGTCCTCAGAGATAGTACAATACCTTGGGAGTAGGACAGACAGTAGGCATATGTAATGTGTGAAATCCTTTGTCTGTATGTTTCCTTTGATCTTCAAAGTCCTCAGAGACAAGTACAATACCTTTGGAAAAGGTCAGACAAAAATGTTGATTCAGTCACAAAATGTGTTAAAATTCCTTTGTTCTTTAAAGTCCACAAGTGCAGTTGCTTTAAGAGTGGTCAGATGAGAATGTTGAAAATGTTGATTCAGTTGCAGGACCCAGCATCACCATGTTTGTAAGACTAGTTGTAAGGCATATGCTTCCTTGGGGAGGCTTCAAGAAAGTTGATTTAAAATTAAAAAGCTGATACCTGATGATGGCGATTTGCAGAAATTCAGTCCAGGAGACTTTCACCAATGTTGTGTGCAAGAATGGCACAGGTATTCCCAGCAGAAAAACATGTAAATGAACAAAAACTAACCTACAGATACAGACAAGCACAAACAGCCACCCACACAGCCCCAGGAGGAGGAGCTTGAAAAGCACCATGCAGTTTAATGAATGGTTGAAAAAATGGTGCAGAGCACAGGGGTTTGGCTTCATTGGGGACTGGGGTTCTACCTGGAGGGACAACAGCCTATACTGGCAGGACGGTTTGCATCTGTCCAGGAAGGGAACAAGTCTTTTGAGCAGTCGGTTTAAATGCTTCATTGGCAAGCTTTTAAACTAGTCAAAGCGGGAGGCACTGACAAGCAGCAGAAAAATCCCAGCATCTCCCTACAAAATAGGGTACTAAATGAGAAAAAGACCAAGGTAGAACAGTTAGTGGGGGATGCTGCAACAGAAGGTAAAGCCATCAAAAAATGGAGAGCAATGAGTACCAATGCCCGTAGTCTAGGTAACAAGCTTCCTTAATTAGTGGCCTTGATGGAGGAGGAACATCTGGATATCGTGGCAGTCACAGAAACATGGTACACACAAAACCATGACTGGGATGTAAACATACCAGGATACACTATCTACAGGAGGGACAGGGAGGGTAAAAGAGGAGGAGGAGTAGTTCTTTACATAAAGGAAGGAATAAAAGCAACAAGAACAAAGGGTAAACAGGGAGGAGAAGAAGCACTGTGGGTAAATTTGGAGACAGGCAATGGCACCACAATCCGCACAGGGGTTAGATACAGACCCTCTCAGGGGGAGGAAATGGACAAGGAAATGATAGAAAGTATACTTAGAATGGCAGAAAAAGGGAGATACTACTGATGGGTGATCTGAATATGCCAGATGTTGACTGAGTGCAGCTGCAGCTGCCACTTAAGAGTGCAGTGATTCTAGATGCCCTACAGGGAGCATGCCTTAGACAACTAGTACTGGAGCCCACTCGAGAGGGAGCAATATTAGACTTGATACTCTCAAATGGAGATGGCGAGAGGATCACAGATGTAGAAGTGGGAAGCTATCTGGGAACTAGCGACCATCGAACAGTATGGTTCACAATAAACATAGTAATAGAGTCAAGCCATACAAAGACAAAAGTACTGGACTTTAGGAGGGCTGACTTTGCCATAATGGTTGAGTGCCTAAGGAATGCACTAGCAAATGGGCAGGAAGGAGGGGTGGAAGAACAATGGGGAATAATAAAAACTGCCATCACAGAGGTAACAAGCCTTTGTGTGAAGCAAATAAACAAAACAAGACGATGTAAGAAACCACTATGGTTCTCAAAGGAAGTGGCAGTGAAGGTTCAAGAGAAAAGAAAGCATTCAGGAAGTACAAGGAATCACAGAAGAAGCAGGACAGAGAACGATCAGTTAAAGCAAAAGGAGGCTGGGAAGGCAGTCAGAACAGCAAAGGCCCAAACCGAGGAAAAGATAGCCAACTCAGTTAAGAAGGGATAAAACCTTTTATAGGTACATCAGGGAGCAAGGAAGACCAAGGGAGGGCTAGTGAGGTTTAATAAAGAGGAGGAGGGTGGGCAGAGGGAGACTGTGAAAGGCAGAGATACTAAACAAATATTTTTGCTCAGTATTTACGAAGGAAGAGGGGGAGATACATAAAACAAACAGTAGTAACACTCTGGATACAGAAGTTGATACCAGCCCATTTACAGAAGAAAGGGTTCTGAAAGAACTCTTAAAACTGAAGGTGGACAAAGCAAGGGGCCTGATGGGATTCATCCCAGAATTCTAAAAGAACTAAGGGTAGAACTAGTGACACCACTGACTACCCTTTTTAACAAATCATGGGAGGATGGGGTGGTACCCGAGGACTGGAGGAGGACAGATGTGATTCCCCTTCACAAAAGTGGGAGCAAGGCAGAAGCAGGAAACTATAGACCTGTTAGTTCAACCTCAGTGATAAGGAAAATGATGGAATCACTTCTAAAGGAAAGAATTGTCGAGTATCTAGAGGCCAGAGGGGCACAGGACCCTAGGCAGCATGGATTCACAGCGGGAAGGTCATGCCAGACGAATCTGATAGATTTCTTTGACTGGGTGGCCAAAGTAGTAGATCAGGGAGGGGCTGTGGACATGGCCTACCTAGACTTTAGCAAGGCATTTGACACAGTCCCACACAAAAGATTAATATACAAGTTAGTCAGCCTGGGAGTGGGTCCCAAGATGACAGCCTGGGTAAAGAATTGGCTGGAGAATAGGACACAGAGAGTAATAGTAAATGGAGTCCACTCAGAAGAAAGGAGGGTTACTAGTGGGTAACACAGGGTTCAGTATTAGAACCGGTCCTCTTCAATGTCTTTATAAGCGACATTGCAGAAGGACTGGAAGGAAAAGTATGTCTCTTTGCAGATGACACTAAGATCTGCAACAGAGTTGATGCACAGGGTGGGGTGGAAAGGAAGAGAAGGGACTTGGCAAGGTTAGAGGAATGGTCAAATGTATGGCAGCTTAGATTCAATGCTAAGAAGTGCAAGGTAATGCACCTGGGAAACAAAAACCCAGGGGAAGAGTACACAATGGGGGGTGAGATACTAACAACAACAAGAATGGAAAGGGACCTGGGGGTAGTCATATCAGATGACCTAAAGGTGGGCAAGCAATGTGAGAGGGCTGCAAGGGGGGCTGGGGGGATACTGGGATGCATAGGGAGAGGCATCACCAGTAGAAAACAGGAAGTTATTATCCCTCTGTACAGACAGCTGGTGAGACCCCATCTGGAGTACTGTGTGCAGTTCTGGAGACCCAATCTCCGCAAAGACATAGACAGGATGGAAGCTGTCCAGAGGAGGGCAACTAAAATGGTGCAGGGTCTGCACCGGAAGTCATATGAAGAGAGAGACTTAAGGAGCTTAATATGTATAGCCTCGAGGAAAGGAGGGAGAGGGGGGACATGATAGAAACTTTCAAGTACCTCAAGGGAATCAACAAAGTCCAAGAGGGTAGCATCTTTCAAAAAAAGAGGTGTGCAAGAACAAGAGGGCACAATTTGAAGATGGGGGTGTGGCTCAGAGGTAATTTATGGAAGTATTTCTTCACAGAGAGGGTTGTGGATGCATGGAACGGCCTTCCGGAGGAGGAGGTTGTGGAGTCAAAATCAGTGGGGCAATTCAAGCATGCATGGGATAGTCATAAGGCAATTCTAGGGGGTTGGGGTAGAAAGAAGTAGGCTGCTGGTTAACTAGAATCTGTAGCTTATCCAGTAGGTAGGGAAATGGGCAGACTGGGTGGGCCAAGCGGTCCTTATCTGCCGTCAAATTCTATGTTTCTTTGTTTCTATGGGGGGGGGGGATGAGAGGGAAAGGAGAAGATCCAGGGGGTAGAACAGAAAGTAGGGAGGGGAGAGGAGCAATATTTGAGGGCAAGTAGGAAGGAGAAGGCTGATAAGAGGAGAGTAGATGGGAGGGGGACCAGGTCCCACAATCGCAGTTGCTGTTTGAGTCTAGGGCTGTATGGAGTTTCGATTTAAAAGGTCCTAGCTTTACTTCTATTATAATGCCTGTGGCAAGCGCATTGAGCCATAGCGACACCCAGTACTCATAGGATCATTGACCTTGCATGGTTCAGTGGAAGGGATGCTTAGGGTCAAATTATTTACCCCGCATCTGGTGGTGTTAGGCCAGTTTATCTAGGGGCAGTTGTAATCATGGATCTTTCATTTAGTGTAGGGCCATAGATATTACATACTGCAATAAACTTGTTTATGAAGCTTTCAAAGGCAGCGTTGATATCAGTGCTGGAGTCAAGAAAGCTCCAATCTTAGAGGCTGATGTGAGCTCTTAGAGTTTCCAGTTTGCCTTGCTTCAGGAGTCTGGAATTGACAGTTTTGGCTAGCACCTTTGGGGCCTTATTAGACCGTTTGCATATTATTGAAGAGTGGTCACTGAGCGAGTCTGGGAGAACTGAAGTGAAGGTTATTCTACCAGGCCGGTTTGTGACCATGCAGTCAATTATGGTACCTGTGCCTATCTAGTAATTAAGCCATGTAGGGGTGTCTATCAGTTGCACGAGATTGAGTGAGGATAGCAAGTCCTTATAGGGGCCAGCATCAGGGGAGGACCAGTTAATACTAAAGTCCCAACCATTATCAGCTCAGTGTTTAGGCTCCGATCTGAGAGGTAGTTGATGACTGATTTAAAGCTGACAGCTTGTTCCTTCAGAGGAATATATACTGAGACTGTTAGGGAAGAGACAAACCTCACAAAGCAGAAGTTTAAAAATACATTCAAGAAACTTAAACATAGTCTTTGATATTTTATTATTACACTGTGATTAGTTGTGGGGCACTGCTTCTCATGTTTCAGTCTAGAGGAAAATTTCAACCTGTCTCTGTTGTAGTATTATAACACCGCAGTTATGTGCAGTGACAGAGTTACTCAGGTTGATTGGGCCCCCTATCACTGACTTGGAGCCCTCCATTAAACATGTAATTCAAGGCAAAATATATCCCAGAACAACTGGAGTACTACAGTGTAGGTATACCTATCTCAGCTACAAGGAGTACTCAGTCAGAGCCACAGCCATCATGGCCAGCAAAATGGAACAGGGATTCACAGCCCCCAGATACTGTATATAAGGCTTAATACAATAATGGTGGCCAGACTCACTGAACAGCGGGTGGAGAGCTGGTAAACAAGGCTCTACCCAATTATGATGTCCAGGACTGCCCCAATAGCACAGCACATAGGGAGTCAGTATAGATGGCTTTATCCAGCTATGATGACCAGGGCCAGCCCCAAGACACAGCAGGTGGGCAGTTAGTATACAAGGCTTTATTCAACTACAATGGCCAGGTCCAGCCCCATGGCAAAGCAAATAGGGAGTCAGTATATAAGGCTTTCTCCAGCTATGACCACCAAGGCCAGCCCCATGGTGCAATGGGTAGAGAGTCAGTACTCAAGGCTTTATCCAACTACAATGACCAGATCCAGCCCCCATGGAACACTAGGCAGGGAGTCAGTATACAAGACTTTATCCAATTGCAATGACCAGGTCCAGCCCCATGGTACAACAGGTAGGGAGTCAGTATATAAGGCTTTATCCAACTATAATGATCGGTGCCAGCTCCATGGCATAGTGAATAGGGAGTCAAAATACAAGGCTTTATCCAGCTATGTTGAACAAAGCCAGCCCCATGGCCCAGCAGGTGAGGGGTCAGTATACAATACTTTATCCAACTATGATGACCAGGGCAAACCCCATGGCACAGTAGGCAGGGAGTCAGTACACAAGACTCTATCCAACTACAATGACCCAGGCCCACACCAATGGCACAGCGGGTAGGGCGTTAGTGTACAAGGCATTATCTATGATTACCAGGGCCAACCCCATGGCACAACAGGTAGGGAGTCAGTATTCAAGGATTTATCCAATTGTAATCACTAGGGCCAGACCCATGGCTCCGCAGGTATGGAATCAGTATACAAGGCTTTATCCAACTACAGTGACCAGGGACCACCCCATGGCATAGTGTGTAGGGAGTTAGCATATAAGGTTTTATCTAGCTAAGATGACCAGGGCCAACCCCATGGCACAATAGGTAGAAAGTCAGTATACAAGGATTTATCCAGCTATAATCACTAGGGCCAGACCCATGGTACAGCACGTATGGAATCAGTATACAAGGCTTTATCCAACTGTGATAACCAGGACCGACCCCATGGCTCAGCAGGTAGGGAGTCAGTACACAAGGCTTTATTTGGTTCTGCCAAGTCGTATCGACAACTAAGTTGTAGTGCAGCTGAGCAATACCAACAATGGTCGACAGGAGAAATTTCGCCTGTCAGACATTGAATGTTTTTTTTTTTTTGCAGGGGCTGCCTCCCCAGCAACCCCCAATTTTAATAAAACAAACTCTAAGTTGAAATTTGTTTGAAGGGGCAAAACATGTTAAATTTCACCATTGAGTCCCTTACAGCGACAATCTCGACGTTGTTACTGTAATGGATTTTGATGTTGAAATTTCAATATTTCTACAGTATATGGCTTTATTCAACTACAATTACCAGGTCCAGCCCAGTGGCACAGGAGGTAGGGTGTCAGTACACAAGGCTCTATCCAACTACAATTACCAGGATAAGCTCCATGGCACATTGGGAGGGAGTCAGTATACAAGGCTCTATCCAGCTGTGATGACCAGGGCCAGCACCATGGCACAGTGGGTAGGGAGTTAGTATACAAGGCATTATCCAACTACAATGACCAGGACAAGTTCTATGGCACAGGCAGTAGGGAGTCTGTATACAAGGCTTTATTTAGCTATGATTACCTGGACAAGCCCCCAGGTTTAGAGGGTGGGGAGTTAGTATACAGGACTTTATCCAACTACAATGACCAGGACAAGCACCATGACACAATGGGTGAGGAGTCAGTACACAAGGGTTTATCCAGCTACAATGACCAGGACAATCCCCCAGGCTCAGTGGGTGAGATGTTAGTACACAGGTCTTTATCCAACTACTTACTAGGTCCAGCCCCATGGCACAGCGGGTAGGGAGTCAATCTACAATGCTTTATCCAACTACTGTATCCCAGGCACTGTATGCCAGTGGGCTACCCCTTGCTGACTGTCTCTGATGCCTGGCAAGGGGCCTGGGTCCTGCAACTCTGATTATTTGGGGTTTGTTTCAAGAAAAAGTGAAAATGACGCAGTGCCTCCACCCAGAGTAAAATATCAGTGGGCCAGATATCCACTTGGCACAGCCCCCTGGGATACTGCGCCTACCTACCTCCCCTACCAACCACTCTACACGCTGTGTCCCCCAGTGCCTTGTCCCACCATAAAACATATATTTCAGCAATAAGTGCATGCAATGAAGTTCACCAACACAGCAGATTCAAACAACAAATTCACAGCTTTATTTGGGAGTAAGGAATAGGGAAAGAGATAACCTGGATGTGGGATTGCTGTGAAGGCAAAAAGAGTTAGTGAGATAAGCAATTTTCAAACCTGTGGGCCCACAAGCCAAGCTTTCCCCTACTGATACCAGTGCCTACTGAATTATCTCTAGGGGTATCCACTAGTTGCAGGCCTGATCAGTGCTGTGGGGTGGCTGGCTGTTGGGGCCCTGAAACAGTGAAGCTTGAAACTTTAAATTAAACAAAACAATCCCCCCTTGATCTTTCACAAGAACCAGGTCCTGGGTACTCACAGTTAGTTGACCTCTGGGCCAAGGGAAAGTAGAGCTCCTTGAATCCTTGTACAACAACACAAAAACAGGCCCGCCAGGATCCCTCTGCCCCAATGGAACTTGCTTGAGGATCTTGCAGCTGGTCACCTTGATTGCAGTTCTTGCCACTTGTCACCTTCAGCTGCTTCTGGCCCGCTGCAGGGCAATGTGACAGGACAACACCAGCTCCAGAAGCTCCATACCAGGGAGTGTCTCCACAGCCTAGCTCCCTTATTGGAGTGCCCTAGCACTCAGGTGCTAGACTCATGACCCCTTGAAACAGTGAGTACCATTTGGGAGGGGTTAGCGAGTCCCCCCCCCAGCTCTGGGGTAGGACTACCAAATGGTGGGGTCCTCCTGCAGTCCCTGCACTGAGCTTTCACAAGGAAAAATGATAGACAGTCATGCCACCAAAGTCCAGTGCCAATTTTAGCAGGTGCTAACTCCGATTCAATCAGTGTCGATGCAATCCAACAGAGGGGGATTCTGCAACAACAGCCCCCTGCACACCAGTCCACACTTTCAGCTTAGCAGTGTCCCGCTCTTTTACTCATCTGCGTCAAGTCTGCCAATCTCAGCCACTTTAAACAGTTCACTCAGGACATACACAATTTCTGACTAGCACCCACCTTATATGTTCTGCCTCTTTCAAGAAAAATGTAGTTGCAGTCCACACAAGCAAGTGACCTTTCAGCAGCAACTGTAAAGCTCAGATAATCTGCTCAGTCTTTTTGGTTTACTCAGTTTCCCAGTGCAGGGTATTTGCCACCTGTAGTTTCTCCCACACTCTTTCAGCAACTTCTCAGTACCTGGAGAAACAGGATCTCAGCTCAGTCTCTCTTTCTCTCCTTTTCCCTTTGCAATCCAGTCCTGCTTTCAGCTCCTGGAGAATCCTTTAGCAACCCCACACTTCAGATTGGGGCCTGGATAAACCCCTGAAGTCCACAGTCTGCTCTCACACCACAGTCCTGACTCATACAGAGCCCAGAAACAGACTGACAAAATCCCAGCAAGTTACCCCTGTATCAGCCGAAATCTCAGTCCTCTGATTGGCTGTTGAAGCCTTTCAATAACTGATATCTATAGTGATCAATATTTGCTGCTTGCTTATTGAGGCATGATCTAGACACCAGAATTAGTCATCTGTTTTTCCCCAGGAGTTACCCTGTCACAGTTGTGGGTGCCTAGAGCACTGATTTGCTGCAACTCAAGGGGTTAAAGGTCACCAACATGTGAGCCCCCATTTATTTACACAGAGTCCATCCCAGTTTATACAGTATCTCCCTTTCCGGAGTCCAGTGCAGCCCAATACTTTACACCAGTTGCTCCATCACCTCCACCAGATTATAGCCCCTTGTGTACCCTCTCGAATGAGCCCACTCTTGCCTCAATGCCCCCAGTATTCCAGCTGTCACTGCCACCCACCGAAACACTGTCCCCCAGGTGGCAGGCAACATCTATTTAATATTGATGGTGCTGTTCATTAATATGCATGAGCCCCCGCTACTCAAGCACCAACTGTGCAGCACCCACAGACTTCTGCAGGTCTCTGGTCTCCCAGGACATCAGGAGGGGCACCGAGACAACAAGCAATCTCCACGTTGCTGGACCACATAGGCGGTCAGTAACAACAAAGCACTAGAAGCATTATTACGAGCACCAGCCGAAAACACCATGCCGGCAGCTCATGACTGAGGCAAAAAATAACACTGTGGTGGTGGAAGGGATGGGGAAACAAGCCAGGAGTGCAGAAAACTGGGGACTAACAGGACAAATACAGATAAGCCCCCAGGGGGGGTTACACTACAATGACCAGGCCCAGCCCCATGGCACAGTGGGTAGGGAGTCAGTATACAACACTTTATCCAACTACAATAACCAGAGCCAGCCCCATGGCACAATGGGTTGGTAGTCAGTACAAAAAGGCTCTGTCCAGCTATGATGACCAGGTCCAGCCTCATGGCACAGCGGGTAGAGAGTCAGTATAAAATGCTTTATCCAACTACAATGACTAGGTCCATCCCCATGGCATAGCGGATAGAGAGTCAGTATAAAATGCTTTATCCAACTACAATGACCAGGTCCAGCCCCATGGCACTGTGGGTAGAGAGTCAGTATACAATGTTCTATCCAACTATAATGACCAGGACAGGTTCTATGGCACAGTGGGTGAGGTGTCTGTATACAAGGCTTTATTTAGCTATGATTACCTGGACATACCCCCGGGCTCAGGTGGGTGGTGAGTCATTATACAAGGCTGTATTCAATTACAGTGATCAGGACAAGCCCTATGGCAGAATGGGTAAGGAGTCAGTACACAAGGCTTTATAATGCATGACCACTATAGGGCAATCAGCGTTTTCTCAGTTTCCTCAAACTCTGGAACTCACTCCCACTGCAAATCCACTGCTCTTCATCCACTGCATCCACTTCATCAACACTATTGAACTTCTCTCCAAACTGCTCCAGCTCCTAATTCTCTCATTTCCCAATTCTCCCTTACTTTACTCCCCTCTTCCTACCTAATTTCTTCCCACCTCATTGCAGGAGCTGTCCATCTTGAGTCTAATGTAATCCCCATCTTGTGGCTCAAGCTGCATAACTGTCTGCCTACCCTTCCCCTACCTAGCCACCCTCCCTCCCTACCTAGCCGCCCACCCCTCCCTACCTAGCCACCCTCCCTACCTAGCTGCCCACCCATCCCTACCTAGCCACATTACTCTCCTAACACCATCACTCTGATTTCTTACTGCCACTTGCCTTCCACCTCCTGGCTCATGTCCATACCATTCCCCTAATTTTTACTTATTCAATAAGTACTTTTAGCATTTAAAGTCACATTCCAGATCTGCACTTAAGACTCATAATCCATACTGCACAATGTCATGTCTATACATCTAATGCATTCTTTGCTGCTTAATGCAAATTTTATGCATTGTATAACTGAATTGTATCGATATTCACTGCCTCCATTGGCTATATGACGTTATGTGTCATTGCTGCTTAATCCTATTTTATACATTGTATAACTGAATGATGCCATATTTATGACCTACCTGGCAAATGTACAATTTTGGTTTTTTGCTCTTTTCCTTCTTAACCCCTTCCCCCAGGATGCACTGGGAGATGAACAATCTTTATTGCTCAATGTGCTTTCCTGGTGAAACTTTTCAATAAATAAATATAACTATGATCACCAGGGCAAGCCCCATGGCACAGCAGGTAGGGAGTTAGTATGCAAGGCTTTATCCAACTATTATTAGCAGGACCAGCTGCATGGCACAGTGGATGGGCAGTTAGTATGCAAGACTTTATCCAGCTATGATGACCAGGGCCTGCCGCAAGACAAAGTGGGTAAGGAGTCAGTATACAAGGCTTTATCCAGCTATGATGACTAGAGCCTGCTGCAAGACACAGTGGGTAAGGAGTCAGTATACAAGGCTTTATCTAGCTCCAGTTGCCAGGGTCAACCACAAGACACAGTGGGTAAGGAGTCAGTATACAAGGCGTTATCTAGCTCCAGTTATCAGGGCCAGCCCCATGGCATAGACTGTGGGGTATTAGTATACAAAGTTTTATACAGCTATGACAACTACAGCCAGCCCAAAGGCACAGCAGGTGGGGAGTCAATATACAAGGCTTTATCCAACTCCAATAACCAGGTCCAGCCTCATGGCACAATGGGTGAGGAGTCAGTGTAGAAGGCTTTATCCAAATACTATGCCATGGCCAGCCCCATGGCATAGACGGTAGGGAGTAAGTATACAAGGCTTTATCCAAATATGATTACCAAGGCCAACCTAATGGCACAGTGGGGTGGGCACTGAAATTGGTCAGCCCAGTGACAAAGCAGGTGAGAAGTAAACAAATAGGCTGGTTCAATGGTATAGCATGGGAGGAGCAATGACTTGGACTGGTCCAATGGTACATAATGTGAAGCTATGACCTAGACTGGTCCAATAGAACTGTGGGGAGAACAATAACCATGGTTGATCCAATGAAACATCAGGGGGCCAGTGACATAGACTGGTCCAATGGTACAGTGGGAGAGGTGATCTGAGCTGGTCCAGTGCACAGTGGGGGGCCAGTGAACTGGTCTGGTCCAATGGCACAGTGGAGGGCTGGGGTGTAATGACCATGATTGATTCAATGGCACAATGGGGGGGAGGAATGACTTGGACTGGCCCAATGGTAGAGTGGATGGGGAGCCACTTGCAATTTCAGTGATCTGGAGCCCCAGACCAAAGCAGGACACCAAGAAGGAGAAGACCGAGCAACCCACAGAATATTCTCCTCCTCTGGGACATGGTTAGACATTTGCGAAGTTGCAAAAAATAAATTTTGCGTATTTTAATTGATCCACAAAGTTTTCCGTAGTTCAAAGTTGTACTTTGTGTTCTATTTGCAGTTTCACCAAATTTTGAATTCTAAAACTTCAACACATATTAATTCAATAATCAAAGTATCTCAGATCTGCAAAACTGGAACTTCACTATTGAAGTTTTGCATAATATTCAAAGTTTGCAATGTCCCATGGGATAGGAGGTCACATGTTGCTGAACAGCCAACGAGAAGCTAGTTTTGTCATTCTCAGAGTGTAGTTTGTTGGAGAGAGACTTAGAAAGCAGAGCTTCAGCTTGTTGTTGCAGCCCGGAGTCAAAATCTAAATGTCACATAATATAAAAGACCATTTTGTTGGTCAATTTTCTTCAAAACTGTGTTTATGAGTGCCCTGTGTACACACAGCACTTTTTGTGTTGATCTTCTCCTGTATTCTTTACTCTAATGTATTTAGTTTTGTTTTAACAGTGAAGTAGTGATTTGGTGGCTTGTGTGCGGGAGGGTAGCAACAATTTAGAAGGCACGCTTGTGTTCAGTAAAAAATCACTGGCCCATTGCCCTGTATTTTTATAAGACAAAAATCACTTTTCTGACTGTGCTTTAACCAGAGTGATTGCTGTTTGTGTCCCTGTCAGCAGACCTGCATTGGAAAAAAAAATCACTGTCCTCCTGATTGTGATTTAACCCAAGTGATTGTGTGTCCCTGTAGGCATGCCTGCCTTAGGAAAAAAATCACTGTCCTCCTGACTGTGATTTAACCCAAGTGATTGTGTGTCCCTGTCGGCACACCTGCCTTAGGAAAAAAAAATCACTGTCCTCCTGACAGCAATTTAAGTGGACAAGTGCCCTGTATTTTCTTAAGAAAAAAAGTTATTTTTCTGACTGTGCTTTAACCATAGTTATTGTTGTTTTTGTCCCTGTTGGCACACCTGCCTTAGAAAAAAATCACTGTCCTCCGGACTGCGATTTCATGGGTGTAATGTACTGTAGAGTAACTGTACATAGTAAAGTACAGAAGAATGACTGGGGAAAAAAGGGTATCTAAAGGGAGAGACCATATGGCACCTACAAAGAACATTTCTCAATTTGATGTCCCTAAAAATGGTGCACGTGACAAGAAGGGGTCAGTGGTAGCAGTGAGATAATATTCAGATGACACTGTGGCAGGCAATAGCAGTAGTAGTAGTACCAATGTATTTTGCAGTAGTGGTGGCTTTTCTGCTCGTAAATTTTTCTCTGCCAAGTCTGTGACAAACATGTTGATTGATGTGTCAAGTGACACAGTGACAGGAAGCAGCAGCATCACCAAACAACCAACTGTGGGCATAGAGGGGTGCTGATGGTGTGCACTTAGAAAGTGGTGCTGTTGTTGATGATGGCTCGGAGCCTGTAATGTATGTCCAGTGGGTGAGGGTGAGGTGGGACATGTCTAGCAACATGATAACACTGGTCATGAGGAGAAGGTGAATGTTACAGAGCCTGCTGCTATTGAGGAGGACAGACCTGTAGAGGATGATGAGAATGACAGGTTTTGGTTGCAGATGATGATGATGATGTGTCAGGCTCGGATCTCTTATGGGAGCTTGAAAAGAAAAGGTCAAAGCAAGGTGTCAAGGATGCAAAAGGTTTGTTTCCTGTTGTCTTCACTGCTTCAACCACCATGGACCCCCTCAGCACTGTTTCTCACATTCATCCATGTCTCCTGTCATCCCCAAACATTACAAACACCAACCCTTCTCCTTTGCTATACCAGTCATCTTGGCACCAAGTACAAACAAGGCCAAATAAATCTGTAGTGTGGGATTTGTATGTACTGGATCCATCTGATGAGACAGTGGCAGTTTTCCAACTGTGTCAAACAAGTGTATGTATGGATAAGAAGGGTAGTCACCTCAGCATGGGTGGGCAACATAACGCATCTTAAAAACAGGCACCCATTACAATGGCATCAACATCAGAAGGCAGCCAGCTCTGGTGTTTCCTGTCCTTCATGCAATGTAAGCCAAATAAACAAGGCATTACATAAGAGATATGGAAATGCAGGTGAGGAGGAAGACATCTATGTGGTGTTAGAGAATGAGGATTATTCTGGAAGTGGGCGGTCCTAGCAGCAGAACTACCAATCCAAGTCCAGGTATGATAGGTACCTCAGTAGTGAAAAACAAAAAAGTCACTGAGGTCTGTTGTGTGGTGCTTCAGAGTAACATTGCCAATCCCCAGTCAATGAGCACCCCAATAATGCCACCGCACCAAGCCAAGCTGTTTTACATACCAGGTCCATTGCCAGTATATGGGAAAGTTCAGCCTAAGCTGCATTAAAGTTTAGAGCGTCAAATTAAATTCCCACCGAACCATGCTACAGCATGGGAGTTGAATGCAGCAGCTACACAAATGCTTGCTCTGGATTTCTTGCCATTCTCCTTTGTAGAGAATGTTGGATTTAGGCATTTCATTGCCCCATGCCTTGCCAAAATGGCATGTACCATCATGCATGTTATTTTCCAGACGTGCCATCCCTGAACAGTACAGTACTGTGACATGGTATGTCAAGCCCTGCAACATTTTTCAGCACGGTATGTCCATCTGAGAATGAACATGTGGACCAGTGGGAAGACAGCTGGTAGCTCTTACCTGTGCACAACAGCACACTGAGCACAGGTACCTGGGGTAGCGCCTGGTTGGGGACGAGGCAAGAATAGCTGTAAGACAAATTGTGGAGGTAGCAACATGCCGGGTGTTCAGCAGCATGCAGCTCTGACCATGACAAGTATCCCAGGGTCACACACCAGAGAAAAGATGCATGATGTGTTACTCACAGAGGTTGATGAGTGGCTTCACCCCATGCACTGAAAGCTGGATTCATCGCCAGTGACAATGGATCCAAAGCATGGAAATGCATCAGTGATAGTGGATTTGTTAGGGTGCTATGCTTGGCACACTGTCTTAACCTTGTTATGCAGGCTTTCATCAACTATTCTGATATCAAAGAAATATTATCTGTGGCCCGATGCATCTGTGCCCACGTTGCACGTTCAGCAAAAGCGTGTGATCGTCTCTGCATTCTACAGGTACAGAACAATCTACCTCAGCATCATCTCAAACTTTATGTTGTCACCAGATGGAACTCCATCTTTTACATTGTGGAGCAACTATACAAGCAGTACAAGGTAATCTCAGAGTATCTGCTGCTCCTTGCAAGCCATGACAGCAGTGGGGCATCCACGTGTCTCACTACTGAGCAGTAGTGCCAAATGGATGGGATCATCTTGATTCTAAGGCTCTTTGAGCATGCAACACTAGCAGTGAGCAGGGACACTTCCTGCATCAGTGAGTCCATCCTTCTGCTACATATGCTGAGGCAGACACTGCTAAACAAGTGATAACAGCTGGAGGCAGGTGGTGACAGAGCAAGTTGCTCACTGATGGAACACATGCTGTCCACATTAGACTCCAACACCCACATAAGCCATAGTCTGAAGTCTAAAGAGTTTGGGATTGCCACAGTACTTGACCCACATTATAAACATGGTCTCACAGCCATAATACAAGGTGGGTGTCAGGAGGTGGAGCGATTGACAGAAATTCTCACTCAGAGGGTGAGTGGTGCACCGTTGCTACTATGGGGACAGGGCTCAAACCCAAAGGAGGGTACTGCACATTGAGCCGATGTTCCTGACACCTACTCATCCTCATCATCACAGGAGTGTAAAACTTCAACAAAATCATGCAACTTAAAGGAACCTATGCTGAATCCCATTTGGGCCACCCTGAGTCAGGTGGGAGTTGCAGACATAGAGGAAACTGAGGAGGAGGAGGAGGATCACACTGTACAACTTCAAGTAGCAAAATGCATGGTAGATGCATATTTGGTGGTTATAAAGAACCTTGCCATTGCAGATAACCCTCTGCTATATTGGGGCACTAAAGTCAATGAATGGCCAGCACTGACAGCAGTTGCCTTGAAATATCTTACCTCCCATCATCGAGTGTCAGCTTTGAGAGGGTGTTCAGTTCAGTGGGCGTCATCATACATGACAGGTGCACCAGACTGTCTCCCAAAAATGTTGGCATGTTGACATTCATTAAAATGAACCAGGCTCACATTACAATGAGAAGAGTAATGTCACTTGTCACACCACCGCTCGACAGTGATGATGATGAGGAAAGTGCTGTTGGCAGACTGGGATGAAACTCACCATTGTCCCTCAATATTGAAGTGGATGAAGCACTGACAGAGAGGAAATTCCCCTATGGTGGCAATTCCAGTCCTGAAGACTGTGAGGGATACTTCATGGACAACATGGAAGAATAACAAACTCTCCAATTTATTTTCTCCTTCTCCCGCCCCACCCATCCGCATGTAATCCTGGATGTCAAATTAATAATAATTATAATGTTCACATTCAGTGCTGAGATATAAATCCACTACTATTAATTAGTGCTGCTTTTGAATTGTGTCAAATGGAACAGCAATAAACAATGCACTATGCTACTTACAATGAACACTGGCTCTAGCTAGCAAGACACACCGGAGTTGTGCTGCAGTGACCTCAGCATCTCAACCTTCTCCTATCATTTCATGTGTGTAGTCACCTTGGATCCTCCAACACAGGCAGAAACAGCATTGCACAGCACTTCCATCACCACTGTGGTATCTACTAGCCAGCATAGCGATCCATCAGGATAATGAATTTAAAATACATGCAAGGCACAGGCAGCACGCGGCGGTCACCCAAATGTGATCAAGACAACCACCTCCTCTACATCCTCTGTACTCCCTGGGTTACTTCAGCGATGTCCTCCTCCTCCTCACAGCAAGTATGAAACAGCATTGGCTACCACTTCCACCACCACAGTGCTGGTTCATTGCCACCAATGTGAGGAACAGAAGCGACTTAGTGTACCTCCTCAAAACTCTCCTCTTGCCAGATTCACCTTGGTCCTCCTAGCCAGAATTATCATATAGCATGCTACAACATTGAAACTGTTAGCCCAAGGAAGTGATGGTCCTACAGTCTATATCAAGCCACTGACTGAAGCCAGCAAGACCTCATCATGCGGAACCACACTGCAGCAAGGACTTTCTTCATCAGCTGTGTTGCTAAGGAGACACCTGCACTGCTTTTCAGAAACAGCAGCCCTTCTATCAGCCTACTAGAGGCAAAAAATCAATCCATGAGACTCACTGCAGCATTAAAATATATTCATGTCATTTCTTCTTCATGCAGGTTTTGCTGGTTCCAATACACACAGACACCAAAGCATACACTATTACACAGTCAGCAGTAATACCTTGACTGTAAGTATCATTATGATTTAATGTCTTTCCTTTCCTTTCCTTTCCTTTCCTTTTCTTTCCTTTCCTTTCCTTCACAAAAATCTTTTGTTGTCTTCACCAGTGCTATCTGGACTGAAATTCTAATGGAATGGTATGTGAAAAGATCTGCAGGAAAGCAAGTAATCGCCATCTTCTCAGTTAAGTCAAGTATATCACAGTGCATACACAATCTGGAAAGTACTGTACCTGAAATTATAACAACAGCAACAGGAAATATTGAATACTAAATCTGGCACAATTACCAGTGAAAATATCCACACTTCCATAAAAGGAAAAAGAAAAAGTTATTACCTTGAAAGGTGCATGCAATATCAGGGATCAAGCTTGATGGAAGTTGGAAGTCAGCATTCACCCATGCCCGGGGTCACTCAGTCAACATCATTTGCTTGGTGAATCATGCCCATCACTGGAAAATAATACAGGCCCCAAAATGCTTAGTACGATAAATATGTTTCAGTTCTTTTGCAAGAGTCACGTCTGCTTTGTACCACCTTCTCAGGCATGTGTGACAACAGTATTTGACTGAAGGTAGCATTTTCTCTCTGGGGACATTAAATGGACATTTCTGGCAAACGCAGCAAACATGTTAAGTGCTTAAAACAAATTTAAATAGATCTTCTCAGGAGAATAGCTCATGTTTGTGTTATAGTTTGCACTTCTTTAGGTGGCTGGCAGTTGTATGCAACTATCAGTCATGCACCATCACATACCATGGAGAAACAATTTATTAAATGTGTCAAATACTTGACATTTGTGGATAGCAGAAGTACACATAATGAATCAGTAACAAAAATGAAGGGAAGGAAACTGGTTCATCATGTGTGAAAAGGATTAAAGAAATAACAGAACTGGACAGGCAGAGGACATCCAAACAAATGAGACAATACTAAAAAAGAGAATAGAGAAAGAAGACATGAAAACAACAGAACTACTTTTTTTTTTACTTTTCATTAACTTTATGTATATATATATATATATATATATATATATATATATATATATATATATTGGTGTTTGTTTTTAATGGGGGAACTAGACGGTGGAGAAATTAAGAACACAGATTACAGAATGACTTAATATAAAATAAACAGTTTCTGACAATCACTCAGATGACCCCACCAGCACCGCCAGAAGTCAAGTCAAGCCCACCACCACCACCACCACCACCACCACGAGCTCAACCAGGAGAGTGACGCTCCTTTCAAGGCTGGACAGAACATTGTTCAGCTGATCCATCACTTCCTGATGGAAAGTGTTAAAATCATGCTGTAGATCCCGCAGCCCACAAAACTGCCACATTACCACATGTGGCAAGTGCCATGGGGTCATCATTGCCATAATGGCATGATGGTGGACACTGCTATCTGAAAGGTACAGCCCAAGTACTGCTGTGGTCCATCCTACGGCTGCAATGCCTACTCACAACAGTATCAGTGATGACCTCGAACTACTCCACAAAATTGCTCCCAGGGTCATCACCACAACCACCACCATCACATGATGCAGCTACATCACGATCCTTGGCCCTTCACTCACTGAGGTGGTGGATGTGGAGTTGTGTCCTCTGGCCGCCAGTCCCAAGGTGGCTTTCTTTTTTTTGCTCACCTCATACAGTGTCCACACACCATTGCATCTGCTGGGTGCATTTCAAAAATGGCAAACACAATAGAGCACAGTGGGAGTAGGGAGCACCAGATGAAGAGACAGCAGGCTCTTTCTTGGAGGGGGACTTGTGGCTGCTCCTGTTGTTCTTGTTCCTGCTCCTGCTGCTGCAGTTCTGGCTGCTGCTGCTCCCCTTGCTGTAGTGGCTTCTACTGCTTTTCCGGCTCCTACTGCTGCAGTTCTGGCTGCTGCTGTTCCCCTTGCTGTTGTTGCTGCTGCTGTTGTTCCTGCTGCAGCACTTCTGGCTGCTGCTGTTCCACTTGCTGTTGTTGCTGCTGCTGTTGTTTCTGCTCCTGCTGCTGCAGTTCTGTTGCTGCTATTCCCCTTGCCCCTTGCTGTTGTTCCTCCTCCTGCTGCTGCAGTTCTGGCTGCTGCTATTCCCCTTGCTGTTGCTGCTGCTGTTGTTCCTGCTCCTGGTGCTACAGTTCTGACATCTGCTGTTCCCCTTGCTGTTGTTCCTGCTCCTGCAGTTCTGGCTGCTGCTGTTCCCCTTGCTGTTGTGGCTGCTTCTGTTGTTCCTGCTCCTGCTGTTGCAGTTCTGGATGCTACTGTTCCACTTGCTGCTGTTGTTCCTGCTCCTGGTGCTGCAGTTCTGACTGCTGCTGTTCCCCTTGATGTTGTTGCTGCTCCTGCTGCTACAGTTCTGGCTGCTACTGATCCCCTTGCTGTTGTCACTGCTGCTGTTGTTCCTGCTCCTGCTGCTGTTCCCCTTGCTGTTGTGGCTGCCGCTGTTGTTCCCACTATTGATGCTGCAGTTCTGGCTGCTGCTGTTTCCCTTCCTGTTGTTCCTGCTGCTGTGGTTCCTCCTCCTGCTGCTGCAGTTCTGGCTGCTGCTGTTCCCATTCCTGTTGATCTTGCTCCTTGTACTGCAGCAACCGCTGCTGCTTTTCCACTTACTGTTGCTGCTGCTGTTGTTCCTGCTGCTACTGTTGCAGTTCTGGCTGCTGCTGTTCCCCTTGCTGTTGTTGTGACTGCTGCTGTTCCTGGTGCTGCAATTCTGGCTGCTGCTGTTAAGCTTGCTCTTGTTTCTGATGCTGCTCCTGCAGTTCTGGCAGCTGCTGTTAGCCTTGCTGTTGCAGCTGCTATGGCTCCTGCTCCTCCTACTGCAGTTCTGACTGCTACTGTTGCACTTGCTGTTGCTGCTGTTGTTGATCCTGCTCCTGCTATTGCAGTTCTCTCTGCTGTTCTTCTCCTCGTTGTTGTTGCTGCTCCTCTTTTTCCTGCTTCTGCTGCTGCAGTTCTGGCTGCTACTTTTCCCCTTGCTGTTGTTCCTGCTCCTGCTGCTGCAGTTCTGGCTGCTATTTTTCCCCTTGCTGTTGTTCCTGCTCCTGCTGTGGCAGATCTGGCTGCTGCTGTTCCCCTTGCTGTTGCTGTTTCTGTTCTTCCTGCTCCTACTGCTGCAGTTCTAACTGCTCCTCTTCTGGTTGCTGTTGTTCCTGTTCCTGCTGCTGCAGTTTTGGCTACTGCTGTTGTTACTTCTGCTGCTGTTCCTGCTGCTGCTTCTGCAAGTCTGGCTGCTGTTGTTCTCCTTGCTGTTGTTGCTGTTTTTCCTGCCCCTGCTGCTGCAGCTCTGGCTGTTGCTGTTCCTTTTATTGTTTTTTCTGCTGCTGTTGTTCCTGCTTCTGCTGCTGCATTCATGAATACATTCATTCACAAAACTGAACTGTCTTGTACGGTATGGGCTGCATGCCCATTGGCTCTTGCTCTGCACCAATGGACATGCAGCCCTACCGGGCAGTCAGTCGGTGGGCAGTAGGGTGGCAGGTGGGTGGGATACTGCCACCCACCGGCTGTCTGGGGGACCAGGGTGGTGGGGCTTCATGAGTGGGTGGGTTGGGGGGACACTAGGCACCAGGGCTGTGTTTGGGGGGTGTTTACTTATTACATCCTGTGATAGGGATTATCGGTCCACTGGACCACCAGGGCTATGTTCGGGGGTGTGTGTTTACTCATTACATCCCCGATCAGGATTATCGGTCGACTGAACCACCAGGGCTATGTTCAGGGGAGACACATTGCTACCCATGATCTAGCTGGTGGGAGGTGGTGTTAGGATTTTACACTCATTTGCCCTCAATTGGGCTGCAGGGGGGGCACAGGGAGTAGGTTGGGGGCCAGCCACAGGTGGCAGCTGATGTGTTGTACCCTGCACTGCAGCAGCTCACCTGTGGGTGGCCCTCAACTTGAGCCTTTTTTTGACTCAAAGTTGTAAAGGCGCAGGTTGGGGGTTACACCTGCACAACTCTGCACAGCCCAGCTGAATATTGGGCTGTGCAGTTTATGCATGGTTCCTCCCCCTCCAATTCAGCATGCATTCATTTGCATTACACTGTTGCTCAGCATGTTTTCTGTGTCACAACTGCCTCCTGCTGAATATCACAGAATGGAGCAAGTTTGGACTTGCGCAGGTGCAACCATATTGCACATGGTGCAACCCTTTTGAATGTCTGGCCTTATGTTCTTTCAAATTATATTAAGCAGTAGGGCTCTGAGAAGCAATATCTTAAAGTTCTCTCAAAGAGATATAGCTCTTTAATAGCAGACATTCTCAAGCCTCTGTAGTGAAATTCTGTATATTAAGTACCTTTCATTACAGAGTGAGGGATCCCTCACTGATGAGCTCAGCTTTATATAGAATGTCACACATTTGCATTTGAAAGGACATGCTGCTAGAGTCTGGAAAAAGTTTACATCTAAAAGGAATCACATTAAAGCTTATCTTGCATTCATACATAGCTAAAAAATAACTAGTTTAGAAAAGCCTATAGTCATCTATTAAATGTCAGGTAATTTCTCACATAAATCAAAGGAATACACACTATGGACACTTATGTTATTTCAGATTATATTAAGCAATGGGCTGTCTCAGAAGCAATATCTAAAAGCTCTCTCAAAGATGCCTAGTTAAGTAGCAGCAGACTTTCCCTGACCTCTGTAATGAGATTCTGCATGGTTCTGATAGTGAGCTCAGCATATCAATTAGCTTCTAACCAGTGTCTTGAAGAATTATAATTTTATGTTATGCATTGTGTACCTGTTATTTATGTATGTATCTGAGAGAAATACTACTTTTCACAAACAGAACCTATCTGGAGTATGTTAGATTATGATGTCTGTGCTAAATTATAACCATGCTAGTGTGCATTAATAGAACAGCCTTGTATGGTTTGTGAAATCATAGAAAAAGGGATCTTTTGTGAGTGATCTTGGAAAAAGAGTCACGTTAGTCACACTCGAGAAAGTGGCTCTGTTGAGAGCGTGGGAGATTATGGCCGGTGGTATAAATCAGTATGATATCATCGGATATACAATAGAAGGGTGCATGCATTTACATAGTAGGCATCTGAGAAACATTTGTAAGACCTGGAAAATAGAATTCACACACAGTAGAAGGGTTCTGTTACGAGTGTGAGAGATTTAGGCTGATGGTTTAAATCGGTATGATGTCATCGGATACACAATAGAAGGGTGCATACATTTACATAGTAGGCATCTGGAAAACATTTGTAAGATCTGGGAAATAGTATTCACACACAGTAGAAGGGTTCTGTTAAGAGTGTGAGAGATTTAGGCAGATGGTTTAAATCGGTATGATGTCATCGGATACACAATAGAAGGGAGCATACATTTACATAGTAGGCATCTGGGAAACATTTGTAAGATCTGGGAAATAGTCTAAAAGAAAAATCTTGCATTGTTTTCTATTTTATGCAAAGAAATGGGGGAGTTGCTATGTATTGTTAGCTATAGTATATAAGTGTTAGACATTTCCAGGGTGACACAGTCTTGGCTGAAAACCGAAAAGATACTGCTAAAGTATGAAGCATTGCAAAATGGAATATATATCCTAGGTGGTGAGATAGTCAGTGTAAGTGATGATGAAGAGCCTACTACTAGTGTTGAACAGATAGAGACACCAAAAACACCCCACAAGGTATTTGTATATATTTTTGCTGCTTTTACTAACATACTATCATACTAAAATGCCAGCAGAATAGGCCTAACAGTCTTTTAAGTCTGCTTGATTGGTCAGCCCCCACCCTGGGTGCTGATCTTGCTGCCCCCTCACCTTCTCTGGCTTATCCCTTCCCAGTTCCAGATATTCTTGCTGCATTGGATTTTTCTTCCAGAACCCTTCCCATGTACCTGTCCCAACCCCTCTTCAACCTCTCCACTGTCTCTGCCTCCACCAGCCCCCTAGGCAGTGCGTTCCATGGCTCTACCACCTTCTCAGTGAAGTAGCACCTCTTTCTTTCTCCCCTGAATCTTCCCCCTCCAGCTTCCAACCATACCCTCTAGTGGCCTCCTCCTCCTTCCTTTGAACCACCCTGACTGTTCCTCCCCTATTTACCCTCTTCATGTACTTGAAGACCTCTATCATGTCCCCTCGGTCCTTTCTCTCTTACAATGTGTACATATTTAGCTATTTGAGCCTCTCCTCATAGGTCCTGTCCCTCAAGCCCCAAATCATTTTGGTTGTACTCCTCTGGACCCTCTCCAGAAGTTTAATGTCCCTCTTTAAGAATAGTATAATCAGTTAGGATGTGTTACTGCTTTTTTTATTAGCTCAGAACTGTTTCCTTAGTGGATAGAAGATGCCATGTATTTGTATATATATATATTTGCTGCTTTAGAATTGTATAATCAGTTAGGATGTGTTATTGCTTTTTTTTTTATTAGCTCAGAACTGTATTATTGGTGAATAGAAGATGCCAGGATTCTCATATCTACAGGGTTTTGGAGGCATCTACAGGACAGCTCTTCCCACAGACTAGCATTATTTATATAGGAAAAATAGGGATATTTAGCAGCCACAGGAAATACTATAATATGCAGTACTATCACTCGGGAGTTTCAGGGAAAATACCTAAAAGATATGAGAACACTGAGAAGTTTTAATTAAAAATAGGATGTGTTACTGTGTTTTGTTAGCTTAGAACTGTACCAGTGGTGAATAAAAGATGGCATGTATTTGTTATATATATATATATATATATATATATATATATATATATGCTGCTTTAGAATGGTATAATTAGGATGTGTTTTTTATTAGCTCAGAAATGTATCATTGTGAATAAAAGATGCCATGTATTTGTACACATATTTGCTGCTTTAGAATGGTATAATCAGTTAGGATGTGTTTTTTTATTAACTTAGAAATATATTATTGGTGGATAGAAGATGCTTTAATTAAAAAATAGGGTTTGTTTTACTGTTTTTTTGCTAACCTAGATTCTTACAACTGTAATGCATGAAATATGATTATTATAATTTAAACTTTTATTGTAAGTTTAAACATAAATGAACAGCAATACACACATTATAAATCTTTGGTTCAAAATCAGACATACAAATTTCCTTGTGATCTATGACAACTGATTAATTAAATGTACCTACCATTTTTAAAAGACCATGGTTGAAATATGTGACATCTGCTTTTCTGTTGATAGCTACAAAAAAGGTAAATCTTCTCAGAAAAAAGAAAAGAAGGAATCAGCACAGAACACATGAGAGACGGCTGCCAATATTGTGAATAATGTTGATTGTGAAGACACCAGAGGTGATGCTTTAGAATCTATAAATAACAGCATATGTTTGCTCCAAGGGTCAGAAAACACCAACATGATGCATGATGCAACTCCCCAGGCATCCACACATTTGATGCTTAAACCCTATGGTGATTCTACAAGGTGCCTTGTTTTATATCATGAGTCACAGCTATTTGCCAGTTTGGGGGCTACAGACAATGAGAATCCTGTCTCACCTCCCCAGGCATCCATCAGTCTGAGGTGTACAAACAAAAGGAAACCTGTTTCACCTCCCCAGTTTGGGAAAAGAGATTATGAGCTAACAAGGCTAATGATACAGCTTGCTGAAAAGTTGTTTAAACTGCTTGATTACATTGAAAGATTATGTGGTAAGGAGAAGGAAACTGTATATGCTTTACAAAAACAACTACTCAAGTATCATAATGTGAATGCCGCATTTATGTTGGTATGTTTAGGTAGGAAGGGTCAGCATTAGAGCTGTGGTGTAATATAGAAATGGTAGATCAGCTTAACAGTGTATCAGAAATGTTTGCATCTATAAAACAGTGACCAAATAGAATGAATAAAAAGGAGGGCAATGCTAAAAATAAGACCAAACACAATATACTGATGAAAAGAAAGATACGGGATAAAAATAAAAAAATCAGAGAAAATTTGAAAAGGAAGGTAAAGCACGCCAGGAAACAATTACAATACAGGGCATCATGGCATCTTACGGAGAATTATGATTCTCTACAAGACTACAAGATGCTGAGTTAGAAAACCACCAGTCCCCTCCCGTATTTTTTTTTAGAAAGAATTCAAAGTTACACAAGGGTGAGAAATAATTTCAGAGCCATCGAGCTCTATGAACAGTTTTGCTTTGTCAGTCTTCATAGGCTTCATTCCTTTACAGATGCCATTAGGGTGATACACCAAGCTATCCAAGAGATGCTAGATAGGGTGATACCTGAACTGGGTCTCAATGATTTTCTGCAATTGCGTTTTAATGCTGACTCCTTAAATCACCCACTATTCTCAAGGAGAAGGGCACCTGGAGAGCTTAATGCTGGGGTGTTTTTAGACCAGATAGCTGATATGCTTCAGAGCAATTCTGAGGTGACCGCTGATGGGTCTCTGCACCTCATGTTAACCACTATTAGAAACAGGGAGGGGGGGGGTGGGGAGAAGATGTACACTAAGTTCTGTTTTATACAGCAGAATCATTGAGAAAAAAATGCTATCTGATTGATTTAAACTATGTTTTTCAGCCAGTATAGTAGCATTACTAAACCCCCACAGAAAAACTGATGCACAGTTGATTAATAAGGGTAGAATTTTGCATGCTGAACTGGGTTTGTCAGAACAGATGCCTATCACTTTTAGTGATGTGTCATGATTTGAGCAGTTTTTAGGAGTCAGAATTAAGATTTTGTACCACAATCAAGAAGCTTGGCAAACATTTTCAACAGGACCAGAAAGACTTCCTAAAACATTGTTTGTATTATTGCAAGATGGCCATTACTACGGTGTCATGGATGTAAGAAATTTATAGGTGCCAAATACCTGTGTGAATGCTGTCATGCAGCTTACAGTCACAAAAATAATCATTCCTGTGCATGGTTTTGTAATGTGTGCTGCGAGACAAACTGCTCAGAACAGAAAACAGGTGCAACATCATGCCTAAAGTGTAAAAAGATTTGCAGGTCCTCAGCTTGCCTAGAAAGGCATTTGGACAGAGTGGCTTTGGGCAGGGTCTCTTGTGAACCAATGAAACTGTGTGAAGAATGTTTTATTTTTTTTACATGATGTCTCATGCATGCAAACACATTCAGTGTGCTAGATGCGGCTCTCTGATGACCACAGACAAACATCTGTTACATGACCCCACTCACAGAAGTAAAAAACTCTGAAAGATGCATAGTGTTTCATTTTGAGGCCAGACAAGAAACAGGTGTACACACCCCAAATGTTATATTTGTTAATCAATTGGATGGAGAAAGATCCTGGGAATTTGAAGGGGACGAATGTGTAAAAGAGTTTGTCAGACATTTTATAGATACACCGTTCAAACACTACACATTTATAGCCCACAATGCCAAAGGCTATGACAGCTATTTTATCATTAGCCAGCTGGTCAAGGAAAAAATCACTATCAAGTTGCTCATCCAGGGAGGAAAATTGCTGTGTGCGACTGTATCTGCCCTACACATCAGATTTATTGATTCGTTATCCTTTATGCCCATGAAATTAGGCAAAATCCCAGTGGCATTCGGTTTTGAGAACGAGATGGCTAAAGGGTACTTCCCACATTTTTTTAACACCAAGGCCAATGAAAATTATGTAGGTCCCCTGCCTGATGCAAAATTTTATGGGGTGGACTACATGATGCCTAGTGAAAAATCAGAGTTTATGCAGTGGTACACAGCAAACCAGCATACAGAATTTGATCTGAAAAAAGAACTTAGCTACTACTGTCAGTTAGATGTTGAAATTCTTTGAAAAGCCTGTGACAGATTTAGGCAGGAAGTGATGAACATCACAACCAAATGTGTTTTAAAACAGTCAGACTGTGACATGGCAGAGTACAAAACAGACTCTTTAGATCCCTTCCAATACATGACCATAGCCTCTGTTTGTATGGCAACCTACAGATATTTGTTTTTGCGTGAGAACACACTCACCGTTCCTCCCCCCAGATAACTACCACGGTCAGCAAAAGAGGTACTCCACACCGGCCATTCAGTGGTTAATGTACATAGCTGAGAAAGAAAACATTTCTATTCAGCATGCTCTCAGCGGTGGAGAATTAAAAGTAGGTCCCTACTTTTTGGATGGGTATACTATAATTGAAGGGGTCCCGACAGCCTTTGAATTCAATGGATGCTTTTTTCATGGTTGCAACATCTGTTACTGTGAGAAAGACAGAAACCACATGACAGTCACTAGTTTTGGATGGTTATACAAGCGGACCATGCATAAATCTCATTGTTTAAAAAGCAAGGGGTTTGCCATTAGAGTACTGTGGGAACACAAGTGGAAAGAAATGTTGGCAACAGATGAAGGCTTGAATAATTTCTTGAGGAGCAGACAGCTACCACAACCCCTCAAGCCTAGGGAGTCTCTGTTTGGGGGGGAGGACAAATGCCATTCTACTGTACTATAATGCACAATTGGATGAAAAGATTTGCTATTATGATTTTACTAGCCTGTACCCCTTTGTCAACAAAACAAAATGTTACCCCATGGGTCACCCTACCATCATCTATGAGAACTTTACAGATTTTAGTCAATACTTTGATTTGGCAAAAGTAAAAGTTTTACCCCCTAGAGGTCTTTTTTTTCCAGTGCTGCCATCCAGGATTGGAAAAAAACTTGTCTTTGCATTATGTCATGCGTGCACTGAAGAAAGACTTCAGACAAAGTCTTGCACACACAGCAATGAGGAGAGAGCTCTGACTGGTACCTACTGTACCGTGGAGCTAAACCTGGCTATAGAAAAGGGGTATCGAATCACTGATGTTTTTGAAGTGTGGGATTTCAGGGAGTCATCGACAGAGCTGTTTGCTGACTACATCAAACTGCACCTGAAAGGGAAGCAAGAGGCATCTGGTTTCCCTTCATGGGTAAAAAATTAAGCAGATAAAGCCAGGTACATACAGCAGTATTCTGAAAGAGAAAATTTACATTTGAACCTCACTGCCATCACCGTTAACCCAGTGAGGAGAAATATATCTAAACTGTTTTAAATTCTCTTTGGGGTAGATTTGGACAGAGACCTAATTTATCGACCACGAGCATAGTTACAGACCCCGATGAACTCTTTCAGTATGTATTTGCCCCCTACTACGACATGACCTCATGCTGTTTCATCGATGATGACAGCGTGTCTAAGTTGGAAGTACACTAAAGACCATTACCCAAATTCTAACATCAACATATTCATAGTGAGTTTCACCACAGCATATGCCAGAGTAGAACTGTACAATCTGCTAGATAAGTTACAGGACAGATGTTTGTATCAGACACAGACTTTGTCATTTTGCATCTAGACGGGTGATTGGAATGCTCCTCTAGGTGACTATTTAGGGAGCTGACCAAGAAGCTTCCAGCAGACAAACACATTACTGTGTCCGTAGGTCCCAAAACCTATGGCTACCAGCTGTCCAGAGGATGGACAGTCCTCAAAGTGAAAGGATTTACTTTTAATGTAGGTAACAGTGAACAAATTAATTTTGACAACTTAAAAGATCTGGTGTTTGATTACAATGGTTCACAGATGTCTAAAGAGATCACTGTGAGGCAACCCGCATATTAAGAAATAAAAAGCAGTGGTCCTCAAAACAAGAACAGTGTCCAAAACACAGAGTAGTGTATGACAAACAAGTTTTACAAGATGAATTTAAACCCTTCCTTACGGGTACTGATTGAAAATAATGGATATTAGATTGCAACACCTTTTCATGTCTGATAGCTGGACCGTCAATTCAGGTAAAAGCTTTTTCATAAAAAATGTATTGGAACATTCTGACAATGCTTTATTGCACAAACTTGAAAATATTGTCTGGTTTTACAGCTGCTGGCAACCTTTGTATAATGAGCTGATGTTGAAGTTTGCACATATTAAATTTGTGGAGGGGCTGCCTGCATCATTAGCCGATGATAATCTGCTGCCTCCTGACAAGATTAATCTGATTGTCATTGATGATCTGATGAAATCGGCCTGTGAAAATGGTGAGATAGAATGTGTATTTACCAAGTAGAGCCATCATCGTAGTCTGTCAACCTTTTACCTTGTACAGAATGGGCTGGATATTCAAACTGCACCATTCTGTGGTGCAAGCCCTTGCACTGCTCAAAATAGTTGCGCTGGGGTGTGGCCAGGGCAATATTCAATGGAGTTGTGCTATTGAGCAACTCCTTTGAATATCACCCCCTGGCCATAGCCACTGTGCATGGCTCAGTGGAACTTGCACCACTGCAGGTGGTCAGAGGGGAGCATGCAAGATGCGGTGGCACAAGTTCCATTGCGCTATGTGCAAATTTCTGATATTCAAAAGGTGACATGCAAATGGGGGCATAATTCATGCAAAGCACGGGGGGGCATTTGCCTCTACTTATGGCCCTATTTGCATGCCATTAGCATGCAGGTGTGCCGATCCCCGACGACTTGTGCAGGCACCCTGCCAGGCAGCAGCCATCAGGGACCGATGCCCCTACAGCCCGATCGCAGGCAAACTGTAGTAATCCTCCTCCTGACTGGCCCAATTGTGGGCACAACCTACAGTAATCCCCTTCCACGACTGGCTCTATCAGGTAAAACCATGTAACCCCCACCAGCCCGATCATGGGCAGAACAGAGTTGAACCCCCAGAACGATATCCCCTGGTGGTTCAGTGGACTACGAGAACCCAATCACAGGCATTAGAGTCCACCTCCCCAAGGTCCAAGTACCCTGTGATCTAGCGGTGCCCCATCCCACCCACCCATGGAGCCCCACCAACCCGTTCCCCGTCATCCAAGGCATCAGCACCACCCACCTGCTGGCCCACCACCCAATGATGGACTGCTTGGTAGGGCTACACGCCCATTGGTTCAGAGCAAGAGCCAATGGGTATGCAGTCCATTCCGTACAAGGCAGCTCAGATATGTGAATGAATTAATTCATTCACATATCAGGATTGCCTTGTATGGTATGGTATGGGCTGCATGCCCATTGGCTGTTGCTCTGAACCTATGGATGTGCAGCCCTACCGAGCAGTCAGTCAGCAGGTGGTGGGGTGGCAGGCAGGTGGGGTGCTGCCACCCACCTGCTGAAGCAGAGGAGCGGGGTGGTGGGACTCTGTGGGTAGGTGGGATGGGGCCACTAGATCACCAGGTACTTGGACTTTGGGGGTGGGAATCTAATGCCCATGATCGGGCTTCATGGTCCACTGGACCACCAGGGATATTGTTCTTGGAGTGGGTTGAACGGGTTGATCGGCTGGTGGGGAGGGGTTACTTGGTTTTGCCCACGATCAGGCCAGTCAGGGAAGGGGGTTACTATTATGCCTGCAATTGGGCTGCAGGGGGGCACAGGGAGGGAGGGAGGGCCACCCACAGGTGGTAGCTGCTGTGTTGTGCCCTGCAATGCGGCAGCTCACCTGTGGGTGGCCCTCGACTTACTTTTTTTTTTTTGCTCAAAGTTGTGCAGGTGCAGGTTGGGGGTTGCACCTGCACAACTCTGCATGGCCCAGCTGAATATAAGTCTGTGCAGTTTATGCATGGTTCCTCCCCCTCCAGTTGAGCATACCTTCATTAGCATTGCGCTGTTGTTCAGCATGACTTGGGGGCGCAACTGTCTCCTGCTGAATATGGCAGAATGGCACAATTTCAGACTTGCACAGGTGAAACCCTATGTGCATGTCGCAACCCTTTTGAATATCCAGCACAATGTGTTTTGTCAAGGCAAGAAAAGCAAGACCATCACACTAAATGCCAAATACATGGTTTTGTTTAAAAATCCACGGGACAAACTGCAGATCATGACTCTGGCAAGGAAGATGTACCCCGGCCAGGTGAAATTCTTTTTAGAAGCTTTTGAAGATGCCACTAGACAACCTCATGGTTATTTATTGGTTGATTTAAGGGCTGGTATGCCAGATGAATATAGACTGTGCAGTGGATTGCTCCCCCCGACTGGCCGGCGGCATACATCTTGAAAAAAATCACATTCTGGTCCTAGAAATACATGATGTTGTATGGCCATTATGTCTAAAAGGCTGCAGAGAAACTTGTGTGTTCTAAAGTTACTAGAAAGAGGACCTCCCCATTTAAGAAAAGCTATTTTGTGTTCAGCCTCTGATAACTTGATATCTGCCATAGTGGAGGTTGCTTTAAATGCTCTAAAGGAAACATACCATTGTTGGCTAAACAACTTGCTTTTCTGAAAAAAGGAAGAGTCATAAAATTTAAGCAACAGGAAGGTGTCTTTAAAATGAAAAAAACAGCTTGTAAACCAGACAGGCGGGTTCATAGGGACGTTGTTGGGGGTCGCGTTGCATTGATTACAGGACTGCTGGCTAACAGATAATAGATTTTACTCAGAAAATGTATCTGGTACCACAACAGCAATTGGACCGTATGAGAATGAACTATCCTAATGAGGACATGAGAAAAGTAGCAACTTACAGCTTGGATACTGAAATGAGATCTATACTTTCCTGGACTGATTTGTCAGATCACAAGAAAGTCAAGCTGTACTCCACTGTGTTACAATGTTACCTCACTCTGGTGTGTCAAGGGGAACAGGATAAAACCAGTTTGACTTTATCGATGCCCAACTCTGAGGCTGTTTCTGAGCAACACCCTGCTGCGACACTTTCTGTTACAAGTTCAATGGAAAGACATCTTAAACAGTGTTTCTCAAAGGTCTAAAAGAAATGCTGAACTTTTATTAAATCAATGGCAAAGAACAAGGATATTCTTTTTGGAACAATAAGGTGAACTGTTGTATAAAGGTAATGTTATTTCAGGGTCTCACACGGTTGATTTGGTAGGAAGCACGTCGCACACACTATCCCTGACCAAAAAACAAAGGATTGGAATGTTTTCCTGAGAGCCACCACTGAGGCTAACATACCCACATCCATCTTTGGTTATTCAGCAAAAGGAGATATGCTGAAAGTAGAAAGACAGCTGATACAAAACACAGAGCCCTCTCCAGTCAGCAGCTGGTCAGTGACACCCAAAGATGAAAGACATTAAAAAATAGCCTTGCTCTGTATAAATTTAAATATTATAGACCGCTGGTCAATGTGTACAACTTATATTAGCTTGTTTTACAAGAAGTTGTATGTTAGTCTACCTCATATTGAATATGCTAGCATTTTTTTTTACAAAAGGTGCCTATATTTCTGTATGTTAGCCTACCTCTGATGTATGACTCATTTGTGGGCACATTTTTAACAGGAGATGTCTTTACTGTTTCTGTACTTTACTAATAATCCTACCTTTGATGTGTATCACATTTTATGGACTTTTTTACAATAAACACCTTTATATTTTACACATTGTGTCATGATTGAAGAAAGACGCAAATCAAAACATGGGTTCATATATGCTTTTATAGATGACCTTTTTAAGTTACAAGGAATTGCATATTTTAAACTCATTACAAGTCAAACAAGTCTGAATATGTTGAAAGATGGCGGGGGCATGCCCTGACATGCTTAAATGTCTGAAAGGCAATGTACAAAACTAGTCACCATGGTGTCATTTTTAAGTAACTCATTAGAGTACATTTTTAGAACTTGATCATAAGAAAATCCTTTACATCTGTGGTGTAAGAAAAATATGTAGTGAAATCCATAGGCTGTAGAGAAGGCATCTTGCAACTGTGTGCTTTGGTACAGGATATTTTTGCATTTCTGTTTAAAAAGCCCCCAATCATTTCTGCATAATTATCTGGATGAAAACCGTAGCTGTAGAAAATCTCCCCAGACCCATCTTCTGAGATGTATGTGGCTAACCAGTACTGTTCAGGGAGGTCATGGGGGTCAGTATTGATGACCAGTGCTGTGGGGAGATTTCTCAGTCTCTCCTTGATAGCAGATCACAGTGAACACATCCAGAAAACAGTCACAGACATGGGGGTCACAGGTTAAAAATTCTCCAGCTGCTTGGTGTTCATTTTATGGTTTATCACATGTAATCAAAAATGACATTTCTTCTCTGGTTTATCTCAATAAACATTATCAAAAACAGAGTAGACTATGAGATTAACCGTATAAGAAAGGGCTTTTTCAAATCTGATTTCTGCTCTGAGATTCCCGGTTCTAATTAGGGAGTAATGGTTGGCACATTCTTGGTCTGGAGTCAGATCAAAGGCAAACAGCGTGTACCCTTTGGTGAATTCCTGGTGGTTGACAATGGGAGGGCAGTCCTTCATGTGCTTTCCGGCTGCCTGCACTAGATTAAAATATTCTCTCACAGCATTTCCATTTTTAAAATTGGGCTGGAGAGGCTTAGTGGGGATTTGTTCATTGTCCAGGTACAGAGCCACAAAATTAATGTTGTAATATTTCAAGTTGAAGGGGTTTTTAGTGTAGGAACTGCTAAAAGCATCATTGTCAACAAACCCAATGACCATCATTTTTGGTAACCGCCCCAAAAACAGATTATCCTGGTTGCAGACCCTGCTTCCTGCAGGGATGCTGAACATTTTCACACCCACTCTGTCTATTGGGTATTTAGCATTGGAGGACAGCAGGGCTTCTGAGTGTCCCAGACGGACACTGGGAGTCACTTTTACCCTTTTGACAAACAGAGAGCTGGACATGATTTTTAGCTTATAAAGATTGGCATCTCTGCTCATCAAACAAAAGCTGTCCCTGTTATGTGTCAGTTTAATTTTAATATCCACGCATTCAGCATCAGTTTCTCTTGAAAAAAGTCAGTGTGCAGGCACAGAAACTCCACTCCCCTGCTGAGATGTGTGAAAGAGCTTCTTTTACTGAACCCCGCATTGTCACCAGCTCTGTCTGTGATTTTG
The DNA here is from genome assembly GCA_016271365.2 of Neoceratodus forsteri. Lineage (NCBI taxonomy): Eukaryota > Metazoa > Chordata > Ceratodontiformes > Ceratodontidae > Neoceratodus > Neoceratodus forsteri. The sequence goes on from CM028136.1 coordinate 80,699,826, forward strand.
TGTTTCCCCGGGGTGTCTTTGTAAAATAACCCTGCAGTGAATTGGGTAGAAAGGGTCTCTTCACTGAAGTTCAGCACTGATTCTATGATAGCCCTGTAGGGGTAACAGTTATTGCCCTGGCTGATGAGCCGATCCCTGACGGTCACATCCAGCTGGCTGAAAATGGTGGCCACTGGGTAGTTGATGAGGCCCACCTTGGCCACTGGTGGTATGTCTGAGCCGTCCATTTCAGTGATTTTACAAACCAAGTAAAGAAACGTGTTGTTTAGATCCAAATAGTCTTTGCCATTCCCTCTATATAAAACTCAATTGGTGAGGTTACTGAAAGGCTGCCAGAGGGGTAGCTCTACATAAATGCTTTTTAAATGCTCATCTGTGTGGGAGTGATGGTAAACAAGTCCAGTTCTGATTTTGTGCATTCTCCCAATCCACAGTGCACAAAGGCCGTGTTTTATTTTGAGAAGAGATCTCTAGATTTTTTTACACCCCCTTGAACCTCCTTTGGACTTTGCCATCTTTCTTTTATGTGCGGCTTTGCGCTGATGCACGCCTTTTAAAGTAGTGGGGTGGTCCGATGAGAAGTGAAGGGGTTACTCTGTGCTTTCTCTTTCTCCCTCTCTTGAACACCATCAGCCCCAAACCACCCTGAGTGGTCTTATCTCCTCCCGACATCCTTTAAATGTCTGCATTAGTCACTTGCCCTACAACATCCTTTGCAACATTTTTAGCAGCCATTTGTAGATGCTGTTTGGCAATTTCAAATCCCCTTCACAGAAATGGTACTGCTTTTCTAAACAGACTACGGAATATCCCCCCTATACCAGACCCGTATGTAGTAGGAAGTCGATGAAATCCTAGAAGACTGTATCCAGCCTGTGCCTTGTAATAACTTCTGTACATTACAGGGTTCCCATAATGTCAAAAAATCACCATCCCGGCTTAAGTTTTAAAGTACTCTCTGGGATGGAAGTGCAACTTCATGATCAACTTTCCAAACCAAAATGGCACAGGTTCATTTTGATCATTCTTTATTTCAATAATGATAGTGCTGATCTGATGCTTACTGACTGACTGGTAGTGGGGTTTATCATAGGTCACAGTCACTATCTCATTGTCTTAGCCCCTCACAAGTACACATCTCAGCAAATGTACTAGACTGTCACCCACTATTTCATGTGAAATAATGTCAGTGTAGATAAATAATATGTAAAAACCATCATTAATATTTGTAGGGTTCTTTGCTACATTCTTACCCACACCTACCTCAGTTCTGCTGAAACCCAAAAGGTGTTGCAATTGCCCATGCATGAATAGAATGCATTTGATGTCATTGTCGATGCTTATTTCTCTTCGATGGCTTGTTGTTCCAAAACCACAGGCAGTTCATTTACTTCAAATATACTTTATTGACTTGACTGATAACACTTGCCATGTTATGATAATAGCCCAATGGGATTTAAAAATGCCACTGACTCAGTAAGGGTCCGATCCACAGCGCTTACTGTGGGATACATTTAAAGGTTGATAGCGCATAGTGAACCTGTTTTGTGTACAGGTACTGTACATTGTCCCAGGTATGGGTACTGAATTTCTGCTAGCCCCACTTCCCATTCACCTTGCAGTTAAAGTGTTTGTGGTAACTTTACTGTAAACGCTGATATAGTATTAGCGGGGAAAAAGTTGTGCGAGGCGTTGCTCGGCAAGGTGATGTAAAAGCCATTTTTGAACATGCTGAATCTTACGGGTTTCTAATGTCCTGAACCTGTGTAGCCTTGACCCAACTATTGAATTTATCGGGCCACCCCTGCCGCTTTACTAGATACCAGGTTTTTCTTCCACGCTTTTTCTCTATCAGGATTTTCTGCACCCTGTATAACCAGTCCTCATTTGGTTCAATTTTCTGCAACTCCTCCACATAGAAAGTGCCTTTGATGTCTCCCTCCTGATAGTCTTTTAGCTTGTAGGTGGCTCTCTGTCTTGTCAAGACCTCCGTCACAATAAATATCTCATCTGTGTATGTCTGTTCATATCCCTTTTCAAATACCCCTTTCAGCTTAGATATTCTCACATGATCACCTTTCTGAAAGGTACCCTTTAGTTTTTTCCCCAAGAACAGTATTGCTGTAGAGGGTCTTCCATACACCCAGGGCATTGGAAGGGTTAACATCCACAGGCCTGCGTTTAATTCTTCAGTGATGAGTATAATTATAGCTGTGCACCAGGTTGGGCAACACATCTGTATATTTCCATGTGTTCTGGGCCGTAAAGTAATGGCACATGTGTGACTTCAAACTCCTATTGAAATGCTCTACAATGCTGGCCTTAACTTCATTATTTGTCCCAAAATGGAGTACTTTTTTGTTTTAATAATGTCTTTAAGGAAGCATTCAGAAATTCCTTACCCTGATCAGTCTGCAGTTTCTGCAGTGTCTCGCTCTTAAAATGTTTTGAAGGCTTGCGTCACAGCCTTGCCTGATTTGTCTTTAAAGTCACTACCAAGCATACCTGGACAGCACGTCGATGCATGTCAGTATGTATTGAAAACCTTTATTGTACTTTTCATATTGACCCATATCCACTAAATCGGCCTGCCATTGTCTGTCTATGTCAGAAACAATGACAGGATTCCTTTTGAATCTGACTCTCGCTGGTTTGTGCAGAGTGTAAGGATCCTGCCTCAAAAATCACTCTGCAACACCTTTCCTGCTGACACCTTTATCGATTTTCTTTGCTGCCTCATACAGCTGAGTCAGACCAGTAAAACTGCCCACTTTTTTTTCATTAAAATATATACTCTAGAGCAGATGATCTGTCATCTTTCTTTCATCAGCACCCTAATAATAATACCCTTTAGCTTGCACCTCTCGTCACCAGAAAATAATGAGTGTGCCTTAACCCTTAATCATTTTATCACAGACAGCAATGTGTAACTATATTTTATTTATATCCTACAAAAGCCATAACAGTATTTTATATGCATTGTGATACACACAGCAATCATGTTAATACAAAAGGTAAAACATGCAAATGATTACAACACTATCATGTTTCTACGCTAGCTATTGATGCTTGACTGTTACTTGTACACGTATCCTACAAAAGTCATATCAGTAGTATTTTATAGGCCCTGTAACATACAACAGCCATGTTACTACAGACTATCATCCATGCAATAGAGTACAACATTAGCAGTTTACAGTACAAGCAACATAAGTCCTTATACATTCCACTTTAAAGATGCCCAAAGACAGTAGCAACTGGGCAGCGTGTTTCACACAGACATGGGCTTCGTCCACCTTCCCCCTGGTGATAAGGTGAGTACAAAGCATACACACATTGGCCATACACCACTCATGTTGAGGTTCATACTCTTTAAGGGCTTTTTTTGTTGCAGAAAAGATGCAGTTCACAGTGGATACGGAATCTGTTTTTTTTGAGTCCATTGCATTTCGATACACATGCCAAAAATATGGCAAAATACTTTTAATCAGAGACATTGTCCCTTCTGTCAACGGTTTCAGTGCAGCTCCAGAGGATACATCTAATGCTGTTTTCTTTACAACATATACAGGGTCCTTTAGTATGTCCTTTATCACATGGTACATGGTACCCTCCAAGATTGACAGGAATACTGGGGTCATTTCTTTATCATGTATCATCTGAAAGTATATCATAATACAGATTAGTGTGTCACTTTTTTTTATATTCAGGAAAAGCAAGTGCTAAATAAGTGACTGTACACACTGGCGGGGGGGCCCATTTTTCTACACTCTTAAAAAACATACAGTGTGATGTTTAGTGACCTTTCAGCCCATGGAGCAGTTTGACAAGCTGAGAAGCCACTTTCACAATTTCAGGGATATCACATTGTTTTTTTTGTTTCAAATCAGACACACACATAGCTACGATGATCATTAAACAAAGAAAACAAAGGCGGGGTAAATGATTTTTGAAAAATTAACATGGTCCCTGATCTTCTTTTTAGAAATTTTTTAAAGGAGCCTTTGCTGACCAGGTGACAGGCATCTTTTTTAATCTCACCGTCTGTCTCCTGTAACATATGTATAACAAACCACATGGGGTCATCGGATTTTCTCACATCATTTAAAATGTGACTTATAGTTTCCAGCGTACAACTGGTCATATTTAACCCCTGATGCTTCATAGCAATTGCCAAGATCACCGGCATGAGCTGCCCTATATGTATGGTTTCAGAAACATTTCTGTATGCTTCTTCAGACATCAAGTCATCAAGGACACATGAATGTTTTTTCTGACTTGGATCATCTATCTCACAACCTGGACAGGAATTGACCAATTCACACTGTATCACCCTCTGTATCACTGAGGCAATTACACCACAAATGGCATGGTACATAACATACTTACAATACATGCCATGGGCAGTTTTAGGGGGCTTAATACTGACATCTGTTTTTTTTCACTTGAGGGTCCCTGTCTAATCTCTGTTGAACAGGACAGCTCTGGTTGTGTAGTGATTACAGTATTTTCTGTCTTCTTTTGACACATTCTATCACTCTCTGTATTTCTAACATACTGTCCCTCACACTGCTCATTAATAACTATGTCTGTATCTTTAAAGCAGCAGAAACAGTCACACAGTAGGTTTGAGGAGACTCGAGCATCCATGATGTCCAAATATGACTGCTGCTCAACTGCAAATTCATCGCTCTATTAAAATGATAAAAAACAGCTTTGGTTCTTGTTCAACCTCTAACCCATCTGTTCAGTTACACTATGCACACACATCTCTGTCACGCCCTACACTTTTTCATTAATGTTTAAAAACATACACGAATTTACCTCTGCTAGACAAGACTTTTCTGTATCCTTTTCTTCTTCTTCCTTAGCCTGGGGCTTGCTGGTGGCTGGTATTTCACCATCATCTGACTCTTGTTCGGTTGCTGCTTCTGGCTTTGTATCAGTATCACTCTGTGGCTCTTCCTCCAGGTCACTTTCTCTTTCAGTATCCATTTTCATGGTAACAGATTCACTCTCTAGGTGCTCTTCAAGGGCCGGCAGTGGTGGTGGCTCTTGGGCAGTACTATCTGATTTAACTTTTTCAGACTCACCAAACTGTGTAGCCAACTTCCTTTTCACATCACCAATCCTTCCACTCAGAAAGGTCTGAGTGGGGCATTCCTTGTCACACCTTGTATAATACACAAATGCGGGCTTAGGCACCCCGATAGACATCTTCTCCTCTCTCTTCTTATTTGGTGGTGTGACAGTCTGGTCTGTTTCTTGGAGGTTACATTTAGAAGCGCTGCACTGTGCCATCTTCTTGAATGTTTTGAATAATCCGCACAAATTCTATAAAAGAGATTCCTCGAGTCTCTGGAAACTGTACTATCAAGCCCCAAGCACAGGGTTTATATAAGACTGTGAGATCCATTTTCAAAAGGCTAGCTCCTCCCGGTATCATTATGCTTTCATTTGTAAGATACTGAATGCCTGTTCCCAGATACCTTCTATGTAAATGTATGCACTGACCTATTGTGCAACCGATTATATCATACTGTTTTATTCCTGTCAGCCTTAAGCTCCCACACTCTCAACAGAACTGCTCTTCCAATGTGACTAACATGACTCTTTCCATGATTGCTCACAAAAGATCCCTGTATATGTTTTCACAAAGTCTCCTATCACATGTAAATCTGTGTCTCATTCTATTCTTCAAAGATGAGCTCATTGGCATCTCCCAGCACACTAACAAAACAAACTTTGTGTACGATTTAACAAAACTACCTTTCTACATGTAAATGTATGCCCATGATCTCATCACTTTCCCAGAATTAATTCATTAAGAATTCACAACAAGTTTATCAGTATTCAAAGGGTTTCACATGAAAACTAGCAATAGGATGAGAATCTATCTGTAAGCAAAGGCTTCAGACTCTAGTCACTTACTTCCAGTAAAGCAAGGACTACAGATGGATTTAACACCATTAGACATTTTATGTGGTCATTCCATGTACTGTATGTACTTCTCATTCTGTGTTAAAAGGTAAATTTGTTTTCCTGACTTACCGGAGTAAATGGGAAATATACTCTGGCAACTTTTGACAAATGTTGGGAACTTTTTCTGTGGATTATCATCTTTTCATTGTGTGTTAAAAATGTTATCAGCCTCAATAGGAATGATTTTTTTCTGCAACATTCCTAGGAAACTTGGAGGAAATATATATTTTTTTACTACAAACAAGGTAAGATTTGTAAAGTTATTTTTTTATCTAAAGCCTTGTAGAGATTTTTTTCTTTTCCTAAGAGTTGGTTGATACACACACACACACACACACACACACACACACACACACATATACTGCTTTGCAGACTGATGATGAATGCTGCTTTGCCAGTATGAGATGCTGTTGAGCATTTACAAGGTGTTCTTGGTAGGACATTTGTAGGTTACATGAATACTTTTTTCTAAACCTTTAAAAAATATGTACCTTGTCTCAAAACAAGTGTGCTTACACCAGTGTCACCAAATAGCCCCTGTGGTCACAGCACCTGACTGATGATGCATTCCTTGTATGGATTTCCAAGTCACAAAGCATTTACACACATCCTGTCCTTATATCCCCGGACGGACAGGGGTGCAAAAGAATAACGAGTGAGTAGGGTGTATGAAGGTGCTAGGGCTCAGGTGTGATGGGGATGGGGAGGAGATGGAGGGGAGCAGGAGTTTGAGGGGAAGGGAGTGGAGGAGGGGGACTTGAGGTTTGAGCAAGGACACGGTGGTAGGGTGGAGGAGGGAGCAGGGTGATGTGGAGGAAGAGGGACTCAGGTGCAAGAGATGGGTGGATCAAGGAGAAGGAGAACAGAGCAGGGGTGCAAAAGGATGGGGAGGAGGAGGAAGCAGGGGTGTGTGGTGAGGAGAGGGACTCAAGATCGAGCTGGGATGTTTCAGCAGGGGTGTGAGAGGAAGCAGGATGGTGCTGAGGAAGAGGGACTCAGGTGCAAGTAGTGGTGGATCAAGGAGGGAGGGACACTCTGGTGTGAATTAGGATGGTGCAGCTGGGTTGTGATGTGAGGGGAGGGACCTGGGTGTAAGCTAGGATGCCGAACCGGGTCTGAGGGAAGGGGTTCAAGGAGCTGCTAGCACTCCAATGTGAGGGGAGGGAGAGGAAGTGGAGGGACTCAGGTGCGAGTCTGTGGCATGGGTGCGAGGGGAGGAGAAGAAGGAGGAGGCACATACAGCATAGAAAAGGGGAGGACTTCCAGGTGCGAGGATGAAAATTCATGTCACTTCCTGTGGCATGAAGGGGGGGCGAGGCGTTGCCATGGTGCAAGGAAGGCTGGACTTCCATTGGAAATGGAGCGGGCCGTTACCATGGTAACCACCTGTCAAATGACGTGGCACATTCTGACAGGCTGAAATTTAACATTTGACAAGATATATGCCCTAATACTACTGATCTCCTTGCTGTTGTTGCAGCTGCATTTTTTCCTGCTCCTGCTGCTGTAGTTCTGGCTGCTGCTGTTCCCCTTGCTGTTGTTACTGCTCCTGTTATTCCTGCTCCTACTCCTGTACTTCTGACTGCTGCTGTTCCACTTGCTGTTGCTGCTGCTGTTGTTCCTCTTCCTGTTGCTGCACTTCTGGCTGCTGCTGTCCCCCTTGTTGTTGTAGCTGCTGCAGTTGTTCTGCTGCAGCAGTTCTGGCAGCTGCTGTTGCACTTGTTGTTGCTGCTGCTGTTGTTCCTGCTCCTTCTGCTGCAGTTCTTGCTGCAGCTGTTCCCTGCTGTTGTTGCTGCTGCTGTTATTCCTGCTCCTGTTGCTGCTCTTCCCCATGCTGTTATTGCTGCTGCTGTGTTCCTGCACTGCTGCAGCAGTTCTGGATGCTGCTGCTCCCTTGCAGTTGTTGCTGCTCTTTTCCTGCTCCAGCTGCTGCAGTTCTGTCTAATGGTTTCACATTGCCTTTGTTCCTGCTCCTGCTGCTGCAGTTCAAGCAGCTGCTGTTCCCCTTGCTGTTGTTGTTGCTCCTGCAGTTATTCTTGCTACTGCAGTTCTGGCTGCTGCTGTTCCCTTTTCTGTTGTTGCTGCTGCTGCTGTTGTTCCTGCTCCTGCTGCTGAAGTTCTGGCAGCTGCTGTTCACCTTTCTGTTGTTTCTGCTGCTGTTGTTTCTGATGCCATTGTTCCTGCTCCTGCTGCTGCAGTTCTGGCTGCAGCTCTAGCACTTGCAGTTGTTGCTGCTGCTGTTGTTCCTGCTCCTTGTGCTGAAATTCTGGCTGCCGCTGTTCCCCTTGCTCCTATGACTGCTGCTGTGTTTCCTTCTCCTGCAGCTGCTGCTCTGGCTGCTGCTATTCCCCTTGCTGTTGTGGCTGCTGCTTTTGTTCCTACTTCATCTCCTGCAGTTCTGTCTGCTGCTGTTATCCTTGCTTTTTTTACTGCTCCTGCTGCTGCAGTTCTGGCAGCTGCTGTTCCCCTTGCTTTTGTTACTGCTCCTGCTGCTGCAGTTCTGTCTGCTGCTGTTCCCCTTGCTGTTAAGCTATCAGGTATGAAGATCCCAGGGTCATAAAACTAGCATAAAGCTAGCAGGCTAATTTGGGAAAAACTCCTAATACCAGTCAGAGGGAAGGAACACTAGAACTTCATATACAAATTAAAACACAACATATATTTTTCAAGTTTTGGTGTAGTTTTCCTTTAATGCAATACTGTCCACCCCTACGTGATCAATAGGATTGCAGTAAGCTTGCTGTGAGGTTGACCCCCCACCACACTTTATTCTCTGCTTACAAGTTTTGTATTTATTCAAACTTTGTAAAATTTGTATCAAATGTGTTCATCAGTTTTTGTACATTTATGTTTTTGTGCTGCTGTTCTCATATGCTATGTTGTTGGGTCACACCTGGAGACAAGCGTTGGCTCAGTATGCCTCTCCCAGTTACCAATTAGTAAATAAACAAGTAAAGAATGGTTTTCCCTTTGAGGTAAATATAGGGTAATTGTGGTTTTGGCCATGCCCTCCTGCTGCTAAGTAGTAACAAAAGATAGCTTTGTCAAATGGTTGTGTGTATGGTGTGTGTGGCAGGCGATAATGAGATGAGTAATTCACGGTGGGACCTCACTTCCTGCTAAGTGTAGGTCTTTGTCTGCACTGTAATGAAAACTGTCAGGCTAACCTACTTGTCCAGATGCAGTGTATGGGCCCTGCAGGCCTTGATATCCATGTCAACCCCGGTGAGGGACAGTTCCCCAGTTCACCATAACGTGTTGTGTGTGCACCAGAGCACTGCTCTGTCCCTCCCCGGGCAGGGAACAGTGCCACATGCTGTACTACCTCCCCCCAGCCTTGGCCCAGTCAGCCAGCTCATGGAGGTTACACCCAAACTCAGGTCACTGAAAGGAGAAGGCAACATGGTGTCCACTGCAGAAACGGTCATCTCTGCAAACAACATTACTTTATCATTTTTGTTTTTTGAAACAGTTTTGGCCCCAAAATTTCAACATAGTCTTTTTATGCTTCCCCCTTCTGAACATGACAGGTGTAATTTATTAAAAAAAAGTCTGCTGCAACTTAGTTTTGAACTTGATTTTAAGGTATTTTTGAGCTATTTCATTTGCTTAAACTGTCAATTCACTGTTGGATGTCATCTGCGGGACACTTTTATATGTTAAGTTAATATTTTTGTCCTAGTGGAGCTTACTGTGCGTCGTCGTAGTAGCACTTATTCTATCTGGCTCTTACCTTGATTTACTTTTATGGTTCCTCAGATTTGTTACCAGCTTTATCTGCATATACTGGTGTATCCTGGAGTACAAGCTGTGGGCTTTTGGCTGGACACCATTGGAAGAGGTTGGGGAGTTTCCTAGCAGAGTTCTTGCTGTTGAAAGGTCCGGCCTCGGGAGGAATTGACTGGTGAGGTGTTGTTTGACTGAAATGAGCTGCTGAGCAGGAGGTTTTCACGCTCAGGAAGGATTCACTCTACCTGTAGGATGGAGAAGGTGTACCTGGCTGGATTGCCTCAAGGTGGGTGCTTGGCCTGGATTGTTGCTCTTGGGGGGATCAGGTGGTGTCATTCAGAAGGTGGGCATTTTCTGGTTTGCCTCAGGGTCACCGTAGGGCATTTGGTGGAGGTAGAGTGCTTGGAGGTGGCTCTAATTTGGGGGATGCTCAGGCTGGGCATCTGCTTTGGGGTTGGGTAGGCTTTGGCCAAGTGGATCGGAAAGTGATTGATTGCCACTGGATTCAATTTTCCTGGAGTGACTGCTGTCTGGCCAAAGGTCTCACCAGGATTTCTTACTCCTGATGTGGTGGGGGTCTCTGACTTCCTTCACAGTGGTTTATGACCTTGTGAAAAATTCAAACTTTTCATCCCCTTGGATATATAATTCACACTTTACAATCTGGGGCTGGGACTGTCCTGAGGATCTATATGGTTCAGTTTTGGAAGGCTGTGAAAGGGCCTTATTTTGCTGCTATTTTTTCACATTTGTACAGTAATGCTGTGGCAGAGAGAGTGCTGCAGTGAGTGGATATTAATTCGGTGAAGGAGGTGGTGAGAGCCCTTATCTTCAGCATGTTCAATACATCGACTGCTGTGACTATATTTTATCAGTGCTCTCTGGACCGACAGTGACCTATTTTAATTAATTGATTTTAGCTATTACTTAATTTGATAGTATTTGATTTGATATTTGTAGCTTTGATTGATTTTGTTTCTGGGGGGACTGTGGGGAATTTGCTTTATTTGAGTGCTATTAATTGGGGTTTGAAATATTGGTGGGTTTAATTATTTTATGTTATTGTTCTTGTTTAGTTTATTTTATTTTTATTTTTACTTTGTTGGGTTTGGAATGTGTTGGCAGGTGGCTTCCCTGGTCGGTTGCTACTCCACTTCCAAGCTCTGGGCTCTCCACCCCTTTAATTGTCCCCTACTTCCTGGTGCGGTCTATGGATGTTGCCGGGTATTGGGGATTGTGATTAAAAGGCATGGGGAGAGGCCGTGGACCTGGAGGGTGGGGGAAAAAGAGTAGCTGGATTGGGGTAGAGGGGTCTAGAAGATGCCCTGGGGTGAAATGGGTCTTGGAACACGGTCCACCATGCCTGATACCCATACCCAAGGGCTCCACATTTAGTGGGCCAGTGGCTTGGCTGGCCTCAGTGTCCCATCAATGCAAGTGATGTAATGCAATGCCAGGTCCATTAAAAACAAGGCAGCTATTACGCTGATCTTGTTGAGTCAGCGGATCCTGGCTTGCATCACTGAGACCTGGCTGAATGGAAATTCTGGCCCCATCCTGAGTCAGCTATTCCTGCCAGATTCTCGGTGATACACCATCCAAGTTTGGATCACAAAGGAAGGGGTGTAACAGTCTGTTTTAGAATGGAATTGGGTCTTGTAGTTGTGCTAGCTGGGGAGACTTGACCCTTTGAGTGTACTGTTGTCGCAGGTGTGGGGTGCAGGATTCTTCTCATCTGCCATTCACCCAGGGGTGAGATGCAATTTCTGCAGGAAGTCACAGACTTCACTGTTGACATGGTGTTGGAATCTCCCAGATTGTTGGTTTTGGGTGACTTCAATGCCTAGGTCAATGATGAATTCTCACAATTTGGTCAGGACTTTCTCCCACTTCTGAATTCATTGGGCCTCACACAGGTGGTTACCTCTATGACACACAACTGTGGTCACTCATTGGACCTGGTCTTTCTACTGGGTATGGAGATCTCCGATATGGTGGTGGAACCAGTTAGGTGGTCTGACCATCACACTATAAGATTCAATTTCAAACTTCCTAATAGACCTGCCCTGTGGAGATGGTCCAGTACTGTCCTTTGAAAGGTTTGACCCCAGATGATCTGATGATGGTGCTGGATCTAACGGGATTACCAAATGCAAGCATGGGCCCAGACAATCTGCTGCTAGCCTATAATAGGGCTGTGATGGAGGCTCTGGACTCCATTGCTCTGATCCATGTTCATCTCCTCACCCTTCGCCCTCAGTTCCCAAGGTTTGATGGGACATTGATGGAGCTGCGGCAAGTGGGAAGAAGGTTGGAGCATTGCTGGCAAAAATTAGGCCTTGATGCAGACAAACTTAGATTGATGGACCATTATTGGGAATATCAATTGGTTCCTGTTCAGGGAGATAGCTGCAGCACAGAATCGACCAGCCCAGCTCTTCCGAACTGTGGACAGACTATGCAATCCAGCCTGTCTGCAGTCTTAGAGAGTGTTTTCACAGGAAAAGTGTGATAAGTTCACGTGATTCTTTGCTGATAAGGTGGCCAACATCAGGTCCTAGATTCAGCTGGCTAGCTCTAATGGAGGTGGCGGAGGTCGGTGAGAGGTTACAGTTCCTTGGTTTGAATGGTCTGATTTTGACCAGTTGGAGATTGTAGATGTCATGCAGATTGTCCAGAATACGTTGCTGACCTGCTGTGGTTTGGACCTGGGAAAAACCTGCCTCCTTGTGGGGTGTGTTGAAGTCATTTGCCCGGTTCTAGCAGATATTCTCCAGTATTCATTTGAGACAGATGAGTTTCCGGACTCCCTGAAATAGGTGGTGGTGACCCCCTCCTTTAGAAACCTTATCTTGACTGGATTGTCCTGCCAACTACAGGCCAGACTCTAATCTCCCTTTTGCAGGGAAGGCTGTTGAGAAGGCAGTGGCGCTGCAGCTGGAGAATCACCTTACCATCCATGTTATCTATGATCCTCTCCAGTCAGGATTTTGAAAGAGGCATAGTACGGAGACTGCCCTTGTTTGGGTGCTCAATGATCTCCTGATAGTGGGGGTTTGGAAGAGCCATTCCATCTTGGTTCTTCTTGAGCTCTCAGAAAGAATTCAACATCGTGGTTCATATGTGTGCTGCTGGAGTGCCTGTGAATGTCTGTGGCCTGTCTGGTACAGTCCTCAGATGGTTCCACTCTTTTCTCACTGGTAGATCTCAGAGGGTGGTGTCTGGGATTTATTCCTCTGACCCACTCTCTCTGCTGTGTTGGGTCCTGCAGAGATCTGTGCTGTCTCCCATGTTCTTTGCAGTGTACATGCTGCCATTGGGAGGCATTGTAAGGTGGTATGGGTTGGGTTTTCATTGCTATGCAGATGATACCCAGCTCTACCTGTTCTTTGTGCCTGACCTGGATAGTGCAGTCTCGGTGTTTAACAGCTGCCTCGCTGAGAACCAGGACTGGATAAATGCCAGCTGGCTGAGGTTGAATCCGGACAAGATGGAGGTTCTAGTGCTTGATCCAGGTTGTTGGGTAGAGGGACTGGTGGCTGATTCTGCCTCTGGGTTTTGACTTGGTGGTAGCCAGCTGTTGACCTCAAACAGGTACAGAATTGAGGATTATTCTTGATGATGGGCTGACACTTCTCAGGTGTCGGCCATCATCAAGTCTCTTTTACCATCTGAGGAATATCACCAGATTAAGCACCTTGTTCCACCTGGCGACCTGCCCACCTGGTCCAAGCTTTTGTGACATCCAGCCTTGACTACTCTAACTCCTGTACCTAGTGTTACCTGGGGATTCTATCTGCCTCTTGTAGCTGGTGCAGAACGGCAGCCAGGCTGTTGACGGGGTTGCCTCGATCATATCATGTCATGCCTGTGCTCCACAGTCTGCACTGGCTGTCAGTTCAGTGGCAGATCACCTTTAAGGTCAGTTTGTTGACCTTTAGGTCCCATATGGACAGAGGCAGAGTTACCTGCAAGAGCTCCTGCATCCCTACTGCCCCCGCTGACCACGCCACTCCACCAATGAGAGATTGCTAGAGGTTCCCAGGGTTCAGTTGAAGACATCTGGGGCCTGTGCTTTTTCATTTGTGGCCTCTACCCTGTGGAATTCTCTACCCCATTGGATACATGAGTGTCTGACTGTGGAGAGCTTTAACATTGCTCTAAATATGCACCTGTTCAACCTGGCATTCACTGTAGGATGGCTGAATGAACTGTATGTTTTAATATGATATTTATTGAGTTTTATTGTCAAGCACTATGATAGATGTAAATAGTGCTCTAAAATAATGCTTAATTAAAATGAAAAATGTAATAAAATACTGAATAACATGTCATTTCATGCCACACGTGCAAAATCACATTTTGACCAGGATTTTGAAAATAACAGCTATCAAGTTCATGAGGTGGTGTGAAAAATGGCTATGTTGAAAATGCAGGTTCAAAATATTGAAAATTACCAAAGCTGTGAGTGAGCATTGAAAACAATGTCAACATACATTCATAACTTTGTTATTTTCTTAATATTTTGACAACAAAATTTTCAACATAGTCTTCTTATTTATTCATTTATTGAATGTCATTGACCAGGTAGGCCCAATGAGACTAAAAGTCCCTTTTTCAGGGGTAACCCATGATTAATTACACATATCTAGAAACATAGCACCTGGCCTAGATTGGGTACACTTGAGGGTCCTGAGGAAACTGGTGGGTATTGGCAGCACCACTGACAGACCTATTCAACACCTTGCTGGAGACAGGGTGTGTGCCTCAGGACTGGAGGACAGCTCATGTGGTACCTTTCCACAAGAGTGGACCCAGGGATGAGCCAGGTAATTACAGGATGGTTAGCTTAACCTTCATAGTGGATAAGTTGATGGAGGCCATTCTAAAAGAAAAGCGGGTGCCCTTCCTTAAAGAAAATGGTCTCCAGGACTACAGACAACATGGATTTGTCAGGAGGAGTTTGTGTCAAACCAAAATGGTGGACTTCTTCAACTGGGTTACGAGGACGTTTGACGGGGGCAGGTGGTAGACATACTATATCTGGACTTCAGCAAGGCATTCAGTTCAGTGCTGCAGGGCAAGTTAATCAGCAAGCTGAGTGACCTGGGAGTAGAGAAAAATTGCTGGGGTGGGTCAAGAGTTGGCTAAGGTACAGAAACCAGAGAGTGGTGGTGAGGGGAGTTGTCCAAACCTAGGCCTGTGACCAGTGGTGTCCCACAGGGTTCAGTGCTTAGACCTGTGCTTTTCAACATATTTATAGGTGACATAACAGAGGGTGTGAAGAGTAAGATCTGCCTGTTTGCAGATGACACTAAGCTCGGTGTGAAGGTTGGATATGGAAGAGGGAGACAGGAGTTAAATGAGGACCTGGCTCAGCTGGAAAAATAGCTGGGCACCTGGCAGTTGGATTTCGATGAAGAAATGTAAGGTAATGCACATGGGATCCAGGAACACAAAGGCCAGTTTCTGGCTGGGGGAATATAGGTGACAGTATCAGAGGAGGAAAAGGACCTGGGAGTAATGTTCAGGGGTGACATGAAACACATGGCACAGTGCTGAAAAGCAGCAGCCCAAGCAAATAAAGCAAATAAAATGCTGGGCTGCATCACCAAGGGAATCAACTCTAGGATGGAGGAAATAATTCTGCCACTGTACAAGTCACTGTGAAACCACATCTGGAGTACTGTGTTCGGTTCTGGTGCCCTTACCTGAGGAAGGATATCAGATTACTGGGGGGGGTCCAGTGGAAGGCAACCAAAATGATCCAGGACATGGGAGACAGAACATATAAGGAGAGGCTGAGGGTACTAAACATGTACTCCCTGGAGGACAGGAGGAAGAGGGGATATGACTGAAACTTTAAAGTACCTAAAGGGCATCAACAGGGCTGGTACATAGGGCATCTTTAACTTAAGAAAGGAGGGTACTACAAGGGGCATAGCCTGAAACAGGTGGGGCAAATTCAAGAAGGAAATGAGACACTTTTTCAACAAAAGGGTGGTGAAGGATGGAACAAGTTGCCAGTGGAGTGATGGCTGCAAAGACGGTGACCATTTTCAAGGGGTGGGACAGGGTAAAGAAGAAGATTAGGGCAGAAGGGGCACTGCTGAAGGGGATGTCAGAGGAGACTGGGATGGTGGGTATGACTCCAGGAGGAGCAGAAGAGTGGGGCCAGCTCCAGGGTATTAACCAAACTGCACACTCAAACTGACATGCCAATATGGCCTGTTTCTCCTGGCAATTTCATATGTTAGTATAATATAACATAACATACAAGCAGAAGTCAATGATATATAAGAATAATGCAGAGTCTAGCTACAGTACATCCAGTTGGTAAACATCTGATGACACGTTTAAGAAGGCAGATTACACAGACATCACTGACTCACCAAGGAATTAAGTGAAAAGATAGACAGTAGGACATGCATAGTAAAGCAGGCTCGAGTTGTTTCACAGTTGTACAACACTGGAAATACAGGTACTAATCACAGTGTAACCATTCTTGCGATGTAAACTCAACAGACTGCGCCAAGAAGATATGCCTTGAGCCCTCTTTGAAGCCACCAATAGAGGTGCCCTCTGGAGTACTTATGGAAGGGCATTCCAGGCTGAGGGGGCAGAGTAGGCAATGGCCTCTTACCCACACAAGATCTTGTTCTCTAAATCACTAGGAGAGTGTGGCTAGAGGACCAAAGCGTTTCCTGAGTGTTTTTTTTTTGAGAACATCTCTAACCCTATTCCCTACCTCTCTGTTTCTATGGTTAAATATTTAGGCCTTGAATCTCTTATGTATACACTTATGTATATGTATATGTTTATGAATATGTTTACGTATATGTGATCTACAAGTATAACGGATAATCTGTATGAGTAGTTGTAAATTATATAATGTTAATCTGAGAATGATGTAATATATGCAAATGAATTGCTGTATGCTGTAATGACTTTAATGTTTAAATCTGTGAATGATGTAACTACTGTAAATGTAGTTGTAACCTCTGTTCCTGCAATGTCTTTGTCAATGTATTGCACTATGTCTTTACTTCACCAGTGTAATGCACTTCCTGGGTCACCCCTGAAAAGGGACTGCATTGTCTCAGTGGGTTCACCCAGTTACAAAAATTCAAATAAATAATATATTATAGATGATTTTGTGAGCAAGGCAAAGGAGGGGGTATTCGAACCTCCCTTCTAAGGAGGGCCAGTTTAGGGAATGGAAGACATCACAATGGTGTGCACTTGATGGGGCATTCACAGCAAATTAGCCAATGTTATTTTTTAAGCCATCAGTATGTTAGCTTCTGCAGCTCTTCCAAGACTGCAAGATCAGTGCTCCATACGATAGTGTAGGTAGCAGCATAGCATTAGCAATTGAATGATGTGAATCATTGGTCTGAAAACTGCTCAGGCTATAGAACAACCACGTTTTCTGATGCAGACACCTGGAAGTGTGGTCAATATGACATTTAAATGAGAATTCCTGGTCTAAGTGCACCTTTATGTAGTTAATTGAGTCTACCACCTTGATGGGTGCACCAGTGGGCATGCCTATAGATAACAGATGTTGCCTGGCAGTGCCAAGGTGTCTAAATCTGCACATGACTGCCTTTTTTGGGAGGGTTGAAGACTAGTTTGTTAATTTATATATGAGCCATTTTTCTAGCTCACAAAAGTCAGTAGCAAGTCGAGTGCCGATCAGACCAGTATCGCTGGAGCACCTGTACAGAACAGCATCGTTTGCATACAGCAACACATTGGTACCACCATCACCACAATTTGTAGGTTGATCATTAATAAATTGTAAAAAAAGCGTTGGACCCAGAATGGAGCCCTGTAGAATACAGTCAGTAGCTGGCATTTTTATAGACTGAACATCTTTCCACTTTACCTGTTAGTGTCTGCTTGATAAGTAGTGGAGAAACTAAGCTAGCTAGGCTGAACACCTTTAGTTTCACTAACGGCAGGATATGGTTCGCAAGTCAAAGGCCTCGGTGAGGTCCGTAGAATACAGTTCCTACATAGCCTGTTGTCCATGGCATCACGAAGATCTGTTGACAACCTGACCAAGGCAGTATTAGTAATGTGCCTTTTCCTGAAACCATGCCAGCTGGTGCAGTTCTAAGTAATCCTGCTGTTGATTATAAACTAGTCTTTCAAGGATTTTGGACAGAGAAGTCAATAAGGATACAGGTCAACATTTTTCTAAGAGTTCTCTAGGGTCCCCTTTGTGTGGTGGAGTCACTAAAGCTACTATCCAACTTTCAGGGACTCTCCCTTCAGTTACAGTAGCAATTTATAAAACAACATAGCCATAGAGGAGGCAGCAATAAATACAGTACATGGCTATGTATGGTAGTATTTACATGGGTATATATAGATATACACATATATACATGAGTGTGTGTGTATATACACATATGGCAGGAAGTTGAAGGAACGCCATTAGAGCTGTAGTTTATGCATCTGGATATTTGTAGTCCTATCTAAGGTATAAGTTCATGTCATGCCCAGTGGGTTTTTCTTTGTGTATGTCCACTGATGTGTGACCGCTATTTTTGAGATGAAATAAAGATGGCCTCTGAACTTACAAGCTGCCACTGAGTCTCTCTCTCTCTGAAGGCACCAAGATACATTACACTGGTAATTGAGGATGAAAGCAATACAACTCAGATAAGTGCAAGAAATGCTACATAAGATAATGCATGTTTTTTTTAAAAGGTATAAATAAATCTCCCACTTATTAACTTGCATTTGTTTTGTTGAGCTGCCTCATCTTTCCGTAGCTGCCAGTCTCCTGTGAGCACCATATATTTATCTGCTGCAATCTCTTGCTTAATTACAGATACATAGCAAGGGTAAAAACAAAATTTCAATTAGCATGACCTGTCATTTATGGTTTATGCAACACAGGCAAAGGCAGCAGAAATTTACCTCCAAACAGAGCTAGCAGGAAACCCAGTTTTGTGCAGCTTCACACTGGAGCCTCAGTATCTCTTGTGCCAGCGCACATCTACAGAAAGGAACTTCAGTAGTACCCATTGTGATGTAGACAGCCATATTTTGAGTTCTGTATCATTTTTATTTCTTAGAATAACAGAAATGTGGTGTTGACGTGCCTGTTAAAAAATGCCAGCGCTCTTGAATAACCTCACCACCCCCGTTTCAGCTGAAGGATGGATGCTAGGAGAAAATGCTGAGACAGCATGTAGATTATACACAAACAGATTTTAGAGACTATGTGTTATATGGAAAGTCTGAAGCAATTTATAGGGTTAAGAAGCTTGAGTTCATCATATCCATTTTATGATGCTTCCAGAGGACGAAAAGCAGGTTGTGACGACAGCGAGGTTGTAAATGCTCATATGAAGCCTGTGTGAGGAGGATGCAGCCTGGATCAAAATAGATGTCATTTGAAACATGAGTCATGCTGAAGGATTGCAAAATTGATACTTTGAACAGACTACTGTTTTTTATTATATTTTAAATATAATCTGACAGAGGAGGAGCTAGCTGACCTCACCAAAAGGGGTTGGCCAATACAGTTGTTTAGGAATAATTCTGTTTTACAGAGACACATTTTACCTAGACTCTGACCAAGCAAGATCGGTGAACACTTAAGCAAGTATTTAGAGACTAAGTACTGAAGTTGGAATTGGCACTTTTTAAGCCTTGTTTCTTTTTAAAATATTTGTATGTCTTTTGATATGAGTTCTGTATTTTGTGTTTCACGTATTTTTAACTATTTTAGTAAAATTATTTTTAGAACTTACTTTGTCTGTCTTTGACTTCTTTTTATTTTGTAAGAAAAGTATATGGTTATTGCAGATACTAAACATAAGCTTGAATGGTGGTACCAAACAGGAAAGATAAGCGTTTAAATCTGAGGTCTTTATTAAAGTTTTAAAGGGTTCATTTCTGTACACCTGGTTAGGTGCCCATAGGCAAAGATATCTGCCCCCTGAAGACAGATATATCTGAGCCTATGCACTGGGTATGCTAACAAGAGGTTAACAGTTTGAATACCTCCAGAACTGCAGATGAAAGGTTGATCCGAACTCCTAAAAACAAACAAGAGGGTTACTTTGTCTGTTACACTGTTCACAAGACTGCACTCAGAGGTTGGCTCTTTGGGAGTAGAGGGCCTGACCTGCTGAGTGGGTATGTGACACCCATTGCAACCATTGTATATTCAACTCACATCTTACTAGGGAGACCCAATCCCTGTGCTAGGGGAGATTTAAGCACCAGTAACCTATAAGGGAGGTACATGGACCTTGCCTCTGGTGATAGTATAAGGAGAAAGACCTGACTACTAGGCTAGGCAGTGACTGGCTCACACAGATCAAACTGAACTGGGAAAATATCTGTGGCTTAAATATTGTAACCAAAGCACTGCAACATGTGCTAAAGAAAGTACTGGACAAACATGGTCCTATTTTGGGAAAGAAAGAAAGATGGCGGCCACGCTGGGCTAGCCTGCCGGACTGTTGCTGTGTGTGCTACATTTATGTTTCATTTACTTTGTTATTTCATTTTATTTTAAATTAAATGTTTAAGTTTTTAAGCTTTTTGGATACCTGGACTCATGGAGAGGTTGTATCAGTGATTGGTCGTCTGGGACATCTTCTAGCAGTGGTTCTTGGTGTTTGTAGTGGCCAGCTCCTGGCTGGTCTGGATTTGATCCACGACTGTTGTGCAGGGTGCAGGGTTCTAGTGTGTCCCAGCTTTGGATTGCCTTTTGGGACTTTGGTGGTGTGGTGGTCACATTTACATCTGCGCCTCTGACCTGTGTAGTGCCTGCCTGCTTAAACATCTAATGCCGTGTTTCAGCTTTGTCTCCGTTTCTGGCTGGAATCTACTGTGACTGGGCTTATTAAGGATTTTGGGCTCTATCTCAACATTTTTTTTAAGGCTGTGGTGACTTATTGGATTTACGTCTGGTCCGTGTGGGGTGGCACTGTCCTGTTGGCAGAGACTACTACGATTTGGGGCTCTGTCTTTTGGAGTCTGGGTTTTTTCCCTTTTTTTTGGCTCTAGCTCTGGTGACCTGCACAAGGGTTAGGGGTCGGGGCCTGTTGGAGGGCTGGCCTTCGGCCCTATTCCCCTAGACTCCCAGCGGAGTCAGTTGGTGGGCTGACCTGGCCTGGAAGTCGTGGTGTTGGGTCATCATTGTAGCTTAGTAGCTGTTGCTGAACTTGATTAAGTGAACCTGTGATCTGATGTCTGGCTTTTTTTAAATCTGGGAGTTCCTGTCTTCCTCAACTTTATTTGGAAATTTTGGTTCTTGGATATAATAAGGACTTAGTGGCCTGTATCATCGATTTCTTCAATGTCCCAATTAAGTGACTGGAGAGTTCCTGCAAGATAAGTGACTGTGGAAATACTAATTGTTTTATTATAGTACTATTTGTAAGAAATTGTCTTTTTAGCTTAGGTGTTGATGTATATGGTTTATTGTATGTTATGTCTATTTGTTTTGAGGGGTAATTGAGCAGTGAGAGTGCTTGTTTCCAGCTTATAGCCCACCCTGCTGGTTTCAGTGAGAGTGTCCTGGAGGGTGGTCTTTAAATTATTCCCTCTATGTATTTTTATTTATTTTTATTGTTATTAGTGTTAGTTTCATGTTATTTTATTATCCCCCTGGCCGTGAGAGGGCTTCTGGATATAAAATAAGTTTCATTTTGTATATTACTTGTAGCATTAGTTTTTTAGTTTATGTTATTTTTCTTTTGGTGGGTGGTGGTGGTGTTTGTTCTATTTTATTTTTGGTTTTACTTTTACGACAGCCTGATGTGCTGGTCAGCTTCACCTGCTGTTTGTTACTCGGCCTCTGCTCTCCATGCCCTCCGCCCCTTTGTCTTGCCCCCCTTGCCAGCCCATGTTTACCATCAGTGTCGGGCATTAGGATTGTGCATAGGATGGAGGAATTGGGGTGTGGAGGGTTGTGGACTGTGGAGGGAGCGGTGCCTCCCTCAGAGGGGTGGTTCGACTCCTCAAGACGCCTGGGGAAAATGGTTTCTGAGCATGTAGTCCCGTTCTGGTTCCCATACCCAAGGGAACCTCTAGTATTTGAGGGCAAGTGGTTGGGACAACTCGTCAACCTCGTCTGACCTGGGCGTTGTTGTGCAATGCCAGATCTGTCTGTAATAAGATGGGTCTTATTGCTGACTTTGTTGCGGGGCAGATCTGGCTTGCATTACTGAGACCTGGTTGGATGGGACTGCGGCCCCATTTTTAGAGGCCACTGTTCCTACCGGGTTCTCAGTTATACATCACCCGAGATTAGATCGCGGGGGGTAGCGATCTGTCTCAAGACTGGATTGGGCCTAACTGTTGTTCCAGTTAAGGAGGCAAGATCATTTGAGTGTACTGTGTCGGCTGGTGGGGTGCAGGATTGCTCTCATTTACCATCCACCAGGGGATAAGAAGCTTTTCCTGCAGGAAATAGCAGACTTTGCTGCCGACATGGCTTTGGAATCGCCCAGATTGATGGTACTGGGCGATTTCAATGCGTGAGTCAACGACAAATCCTAATTTTTTGGTCAACAGTTCCTCCAGATGATGACATCACTGGAATTCACACAGGTTGTTTCCACAGCCACCCATAAAGGTGGTCACTCTTTTAATCTTGTTTTTCTCCTGGGGATTGAGGCGTCCGATGTGGTGGTGGAACCAGTTGGTTGGTTGGTCTGATCATTACTCAGTTGGGTTCAATTTTGAGGCCCCCCTGGGTAGGTCGGCCCGTGTGGAGTTGGTCAGGTACCGCCCATTATGGGATGTTGTCCCTGAAGACCTGATGGCGGTCCTTGACTTCTCGCTGTTTGATGATTTGTGCTCTGATCCTGAGTGGCTTGTGGTGGCCTATAATGAGACCATCTTGGCTGCCCTCGATCAGATTGCACCAGCCCGTGTTTGCCCCCTTCTGTGCTGTCCCATCGCTCCTTGGTTTGATGAGGCGTTGAGTGGGCTCAGGAGGTTGGGGCGTAGGTTGGAGCGTCGTTGGTGGAAGACTGCCTCAGATGCCGACCATCTTATTTTGTTAGAGCATTATAAGCTCTATCAAACAGAAATTTCCCATAAGAAGGCAGAATTCTGTCCAGGGAAATTTCTGCTGCACGGAATTGACTGGCTCAGTTTTCAAACTGTTGACAGACTGTGCAACCCAGTCTGTCAGCAGATCCGTCGAAGTTTCACAGATTGACTGTGAAGAGATCACTCAGTTCTTCATTAATAGGGTGGAAACATCCGGAGGCAGTGTCCCCGACTTCACTCTAAGGTTGTTGCAGTTGACCAGTGTTTTGTTGCGGTGCCTGGAATTTCCTGGAGTACTTTTGACCTGCCGGACTTCGTAGATACTATGAGGATTGCCTGTGAGATGCGCCCAACCCATTGGTTGGATCTGGGTCCTACTTCCCTGATTTTGGGATGTAGTGAGGTTATCGGCCCAATGCTTGCTCGGATTATCTGGTGCTCCTTGGAGATGGGAGTTTTCCCTAGCTTTCTGAAAGAAGGGGTGGTGACTACCCTTCTGAAGAAAACTTCCTTGGACCCAGATGACCTAGCTAACTACAGCCAGATCTCTAACCTCCCCTTTGTTGGGAAGGTTATTGAAAAGTTGTATGTATTCAATTAGACAACCATTTGACCATCCATAGTCTATACTGAACCTCCAGTCTGGTTTTCAGAACGCATAGCACCGAGACTGCTCTGGTTCGGTGTTCAATGATCTCCTGATGGTGAGAGATCGGAGACATCATTCTATTCTTGTTCTCCTTGATCTGTCATCAGCCTTTGATACTGTGGATCATGGAGTTCTGCTCGAATGCCTGGGGTCCATCTGTGGACTTTCAGGTATGGTTCTCAGATGGTTTTCATCTTACCTCAAGAGGAGAATGCAGAGAGTAGTCTCGGGATTACATTCATCCGGGGCTTTCTCTCTGCCCTGCGGGGTTCCACAGGGTTCAGTGCTTCCCCCATGTTATTTGCAGTATATATGCTACCCCTTGGAGACATTGTAAGATGGTATGAGCTGAGGTTTAACTGCTATGCTGATTATACCCAGCTCTACCTGTCTTTTGCACCTCACCAGGTTAGTGCTGTCTCGGTGTTGAATAAGTGCCTTATAGATATCCAAGACTGGATGAATTCCAGCAGTTTAAAGTTGATTCCGGGAAAGACTGAGGTTATGGTTGTGGACCCTGGCCGCAGGGTTGGGGGTTTGGGGGTGGGGTCCCCCTCTGGAATAGTTCTTGGGGGGCGTCCAGATCCCCATTTCTGAATGGGTGCGTAACCTGGGTGTAGAGCTTGACACAGAGTTGGCCCTTCATTATCAGGTGTCCTCTGTTGTCAGGACTGCATTTTTTCATCTGAGAAACATCTCCAGGATTAGGCACCTGGCTCCTCCTGGTGATTTGCCCATTTTGGTCCACGCCTTTGTGACATCTCACTTTGACTACTGTAACTCTCTGTACCTAGGGCTTACTGGGGTTGATATCCACCGCTTCAGCTAGTGCAGAATGCAGCAGCACGTTTGTTGTCCGGGGCTTAAGAAGATCTCATATTACCCTGTGTTGTGCTGTCTGCACTGGCTGCCCATACAGTGGCAGATCACTTTAAAGCAGGTCTTTGACCTCACAAAGCCCTACATGGATATGGTCCTGACTACTTGAAAGAGCTTTTGGTGCCTTACACTCTTTGAGACAGCTTCGGCTCGGCTGATATGGGGTTGCTGGAGATTCCAAGGGTTAATTTGAAGTCTTCTGAGCCTGTGCTTTTGGCTTTGTGGCTCCATCCTCTGAATTCTCTACCCCATCTGCTCCGAGAGGGTACAACAGTGGATATTTTTAAAAGGACCTTAAAGTCCTTTGTATGGAATAAGGCCTTTCCATCCTTGCTGTAATTGGTTTTACTTGTTGAAATTGGTTTTACTTGTTGAAATTGCTGTTCTGTTTTATTGTATTTGTTGCCTGATCTTTTGAACTGTACAGCACCTTGAAAACTTGAAAGGCACTTAATTAAATACATTTTATTATTATTATTATTATCATTATTATTTTCCAGAACGATTATGGCACAATCTAGGATTTCAAGGCAAAGATCTGAGTGCAACTGGGATCCGCTCAAATTTTCCACAAGCCTCGAACAGTACCTTATGCTTTAAGGGAAGTAGTAGAGAAGGAATTTGATCATCTCGGAAACCATGGTATCATCTCTCATGAGTAGAGATGAGCGACTAGGCTGCCCCTATCATTATGGTACTGAAGCAAGACAAAGCAGTGAGTATGCGTAGTGACTACAAGGTTTCAGTGAACTGTTGTGTACAGAAAAGACACAAACCCATTAACAAATGCAGAGAACTTGTTTGTCACACTCACAGGGGGCAAGTTCTTTAGCAAGCTGGACTTATCTTTTGCCTATCAGCAGTTGGAACTAGAACCAGAATCAGAACCATATCTAACCATCCACACCCACAAGGGACTTTATCGGTATAATTGCTTGGCATATGGAGTTTCCACAGTGCCAACAATTCTCCAGAACACAATGGACCAGATGCTGCACAGACTGGACCATGTAGTATGCCTTATGGATGATATCTTGTAACAGCACCCACAATGGAATAACATCTACAATCCTGAACCAAGTTCTGACCAGACTGCAGCAGAAGGACTGAGAGTAAAGCTAGCCAAATGCCAATTTCTGCAAAATTCTGTTGATTACCTAGGTCACTGGATCGATGCCCAAGGCCTATGCCCAACAGAGAGCAAGATGGATGCTATAGTCAAGGAACCTACACTAACAAATGTTAAGATCATTTTTAGGACTCTTAAACTACTATGGACAGTTGCTAGCTCAATTGTCCACATTTTTGCAACCACTCCATGATCTGCTACAGAAAGAAGCTCAATGGAACTGGTCATCACAGTGTGAGGAAGTGTCCCAGGATTTCAAGAAATGTCATCTAAGCAGCAAATGGGTAGCACACTATGTCCCTGCCAAATCTCTGAGGCTAGCATGTGATGCATCACCATATGGAATGGGGGCCATCATCTCTCATGTGCTACCTTCTGGGGAGGAATACCCAATCACTTTTGCTTCCAGGACCTTGTCCCCAAGCGAAAGAAACTATGCTCAGATTGAGAAGGAAGTTTTGAACATAATTTTTGGTGTCAAGAAGTTCCATAAGTACTTGTACAGGTGGAAATTCACTTTACTAACCGATCACAAGCCTCTACTGACAATTCTGGGGCCAAAGATCACAATACCAGCTCTTGCAATACTCAGAATGCAGCAATGGGCCCTGATTTTATTTGTTTATGACTACAACATGGAATACAGATGTTCTCAAGATAACACAAAAGTAGATGCATTATCAAGACTACCGTAGAAAAATGCTATAGAGAAGGAAGACGATGGAGCAGTATTCCATCTTCACTTCTTGAGGAATTATCCATTACTTCACATGATGTAGCAGCAGAGACACGGCACGATCCTGTCCTCTCTAAAGTCCTAGATTTCACCGTAAATGGTTGTCCTAACTTCATGAGAGACCCAACTCTCTGACCTTTATTAGACAAGAAGGACCAGCTGTCCACAGAGCAAGGCTGTGTTCTGTGGGGAGCTTGAGCTGTGATACCTCCAAAGTTCCACAAGTGATTACTTTCTAACTCACATGACAGTCATCCTGGAATCTCTTGAATGAAGGCATTGGCCAGAGGTTGCCTCTGGTGGCCAGGACTTGACCAAGATATCCAACATCTTGTCAATCAATGTGCACCATGTGCAGCTGCCTACAAATAACCGCTAACTGCACCCCTGCATCCATGATCCTGGGCTACCACACCCTGGAAGTGCATCCATGTTGACTATGCTGAAGTGGACAAACAGCATTTCCTAGTAATAATTGATGTCCACTCCAAATGACTGGAAGTGTTGTCCACACATGTCACTACTACTGAAAAGACTGTAAACTTTCTGAGACAACTTTTTGTCTCTTATGGCTTACCACATGAGTTAGTGTCAGACAATGGTCCCCAATTTTTTTCTCATGATTTCAAACTGTTCTAAAAGTGGAATGACATCTGACATATTTTGACACCACCTTACCATCCAGCATCCAGTGGCACAGCTGAACAAGCTGTACATGGCCCAGTAGTGCTGAAGGTTGAGGCGTGGGATGCCACACTACACGCGACACTGGTGGCCTGAGTTCAGGAACAAGCTCAGGTTGCTGTGGGTCTGCTGGGGGGGCAGGGTGAGGAGCTGGATAGAGCTGCTGACAGGCAGCTTTCTTCTCCCAGGGAAGGTTCTGGAGTCTCCCAAGCTCTCGACTGCCACTGAGTGGAGGCTTGGCGGTAGCACCAAGCCCAACAGAAGACTCAGCAGTAGACTGGGTGGAGGGAAGTGGTCATCACTGGAACCACGGGGTGTGTGCCCACCTCCATGGGCACATGCATTCATGTTTAGGGCCCCAGGCTAGGAGGGAGAAAAACCAAAAAATACCTATGTCTCCACATTGCTGAAGTAAGGTGGGAGGTGACAATGAGGAGCAAACAGCTGGATAAAAAAAAGAAAGAGCTGTACAGACTGTACAGTAGGACTGCCTAGGAGGAGTTTCCCTTATTTGTATTCATCCTTTATGTATGTCCCTCTGTGTCCAATATTTGTATGTATTACATGGACTGGCCACCAATGTATCCCTTGTTTGCTTTCCTGTGGTGTGCATGGTAACACCCCCCCCCACACTGTAATGGGTAGTCCCAATTCAAATCCTATAGAGTATTCATATTGTTATAATAAAAAGGCATAGTCCAAAATATGTATTTTAGAAGTGCTAAGTTAGCTAAGCTGTTTTTAGTGTAGTGGATAAAACA
Organism: Neoceratodus forsteri; assembly: GCA_016271365.2. Lineage (NCBI taxonomy): Eukaryota > Metazoa > Chordata > Ceratodontiformes > Ceratodontidae > Neoceratodus > Neoceratodus forsteri. The sequence goes on from CM028136.1 coordinate 80,727,410, forward strand.
ATAATGAATAGGCATGGTGTTTATTTGCAGTCGGCTGGTGAGCGTTATTCACGCTAAGCGCTAGCCCAAGTAGATACTGTATACCAGCAAAGCAAGTGCATACACAGTGTTACTGATTTCCAGTAGTTTTATTGAAATAAACAAGGGTCTGTTCAGTTTTCAGGTCTTACTGTGGTAAACCTTAGTTTTGTACGCACCCTCTCGATTTGTGCAGATGTTAGAACACCTCGAAGAGTGCGCACAATGCATTATGATTTTCAAACGCCCGTCTTTTTTTCTCTTGGACAGAATACAAGCTGCCTAAAAGATAGGGAACTAATAAGAATAAGCCACTTGCCAGTCTAACCAATTAAAGACTAGATTTACTATGTCTAATAGGTAGCTGTTTCTGAGGTGAATTTAGCAGACGTGTATACAGGAATCCTTTCTTTTTATGAATGTAAAATGAACTTACCAAATAAGGGCTACAGAGGTCTCTGTTGTTGTCACCACTTCAGCTAGGTGCTCTAAGAGCCAGCTGGCCTCAGTTTCACTATACTTTTGCAGAGCCCAGCTCAAGGAGGGACAAACAGAATACCTCCCAAGCCTATTTCTTAAAATAAAAGAATAATAAGGTTTCTGATAGCTAAATATGTATACAATTAATAAAAGAAATGTAATGCATCTTTTATTATGAAAATGTAAAATACTTAAAAGAAGTCAAAACGTTTGTCAAAACAAAACATGAATGACAAGTAATTTGGACCAATCCTAAGCTCTGACAGGCTATATATGTATTATCTCAAGCCCAGTCAGTTCAGAGTCTGTTGGAGTGTTGAAAGGACAACACTCAGAGGGACTAATGCTTTCTAGTCATATGGACCTTTAATTTTGAAGTCAATTTATTTTGCTGAAGTTAAGCCATGTTTTAGTTGTTATATTATTTTATTATTTTGATGATACCAGTCCGCCTAATTTTTGTTCTGTAAAATAAAGAAGATTTAAACTTCGTCTTGGCTAAGTCCATTTATTACCCACTTGAGACTTTCATACAGACATTTTAAAAAGCTTGGCATAAACCAGAGCCACAGCAAGAACCCTACAGCTCAAAGGTTAGCTTGTTTCCTGTTCACTAACAGAAACACCTCACACAGTCACAGAGCAAACACCTGCTGAACTGTTTCTCAAATGTCAACCTCATCCCGTTTGTCATTGCCCAAGCTGGACTTGGCAGACACTGTCGCAAAACATCAACTGCAGCAGCAAAAGGGTCATGACAAGTCACCCAAGCCAGTATGAATATTTCATCCTTGGGAGAGGGTGATGGTGTGAGATTGTAGACATCCACAGATTTCTTGGATTCCTGGGGTGGAGACTGAAACACATAGACCTTTGACTTATGTAGTTCACGTAGGATATTGACCTGTTCATGTACATGTGGCTCACCTGCTGCATTCCAAGGTTCCAGCAAATGCAGCATAAGGCATCACTCCAGATGACAACAGTGACACAGAGGACTTTGCTCCTGCCCATGAAGCTCCATCGGGGCCAGTACCAAATAATAACAAAATGCCTGTTTCATCAGCAGTGGCTGTCCCAGCCAACAAATATACTATTACTTTAGGCACCAAAGAACACCACAAAGACTTGACCTTTAAAGTCATTTACTGAACCTATACCTCTGTGCAACTGAACTGTTTCTTGTTCTACCCAAGGGCAGAATAATCCTTTGACCTTGTTTCTGGGAACTGAATAGTATACTTTGGCCCATAGGTTAGGAAATGTACTGCTGAAGCATTTTAGACAAGTTTCTGTCTACGTGGGAGGCTGTAGTACATACATGGATATGTATGGTAGTATTGACATGGGAATAATATATATATATATATATATATATATATATATATATATATATATATATAATTATATATATATGGCGCCATACAGTTCTGCTTAAAGTTGAAGCAGCATAATATTTTGTGGTGATTTGCATATACAGCCCATGATGGTTTGCATTTTGGGGGTATATGTGATTTTGTATTTCTTTGAAACCTGGCTTCCCGGCCAATGCCCCTTGGGGTAACCCTTGCCTCAGTGCTTGCGCACTAAGGTTCTTTGTCTTTTAGCTTGTTTTTTGAGTTTATTCAGCTCACCAAAACCCAACCCAGATAGACCAACTTAGGGTAGCTGGTTCATTCCACTGGGGTGTAATACAGACAAAGCACACTTATGAGTCCTGGTAGGATGAAACACATGTCTGTGTCTTCTGTTGGCTCACTTTGCAGACTGTATGAGAGGCCTTTTGCAGTTCTGCTTAAAGTTGAATCAGCATAATGTTGTGTGGTGATTTGCATATACAGCCCATGCTGCTTTGCATTATGGGAGTAGGTGCAATTTTGTATTTCGTATATATATATTTTTTTGTAAATAGGTTAATGTCTTTAGAGTTAAAAGTACAAATCAGAAATGATCTTTAGAGCTGGTCTCTTTTCCTATCATGTAATTTCAGACGGACAGATGCTGGTGTGTTGTTATGAGGCCCAATGTCACTGCCCCATGTGTTTGACATGCTACAGTAAAGAGGAATGGGGTGACATTTGGGCTCACAACTCTAATGACACACCCCAGCATCTGTCAGTCTGTGGGGAGGGGGGTACATGATGGGGTAGGGCTAATCCTAAAGGTCTCATTTTTTGACTTTTGTGCTTTAACTCTAAATGATGCATTAACACAGTTTTTTGCAATGAATTTCCTTACTTTTTGAGAAAGTATAGTAAAATACAATGTTGCAAGTTGTGGTAGCTTGGGGTTCTTTTAGTCCCGCCTCCCACCAACTTGCAAATTTCTGTCTAACATAACAGTACAAGTACTGAATATCATACACATTGGTGGGAGTGGGGACTTGACCAGCTTGAAACTAACACATTTTTATTCATCGGAGTGGCAAGATTCCACACCTGTTTATACTTTACATACCTAACCACTGAAAATTACCTCTATGGCAGTAAGGCTACCCTATAAATGTCAAGCCACTACCACAATGGAAAACACTATCTGCAAAATTTAAACTGCATCACGCAATATCTCCACAGCAAATTAATGTTCTGACACATATTTCACTACACAAGTCACCCGTGGGCTGAGATATTTTATTTTTTCCAACCTAAAAATCTGGCCATCTTGTCCTTCCCTCACGATCGAAGATCGCAATCCAAGAATCTCGTGATCAAAGGATTTGCAGGCTCACGATCAAAGATCATTAGCGAGCCACGATCAAAGAATTTAAAAGTTTAAAACTCTATTTTTTGACATAAGTACATTAAACCACAAACATGGCTCGATAGAGGGAAGCCCCTTGAGCAAAACCCATCCAAGTTTTACTTCAGAAGTCACTCCTGGGCTGAGATATTTCTTTTTTTCCAACCCCAAACTGAAAACAAGATGGTGGCCATCGCGATCAATAAATTTCTCACTATCAAAGATTCTTTGATCACAAGCCCACAAATTCTTTGATCATGAGGAGTGACCAGATGACCAAAACCCCATTCTTCTTTCGCAAATTTTCCCATAGACTTATAATGGGAGCTAAAAAGCTTAATAACTTTAAAATGGATTAATATTTTTGCCCCAAACAAAAAGTGGCATGTTCCTTCACCTAAGCTCTTTCTATGTGCCAAGTTTCAGACCAGCAGACCACATGATGGCTGCACAGCGCCATGGAAAAAATCCAAAAAACTGCCCACAGAACTGGTGAAAAGTGCATTTTTCAGCTTTGGTTGCTAAAACCATAAGTCTGACCGAAACGCAACTTGGCAGATCAAGAGATCTGCCATGCCCACTACACACAACAAATGTCATGCAATCCATTGAATGGGCCCAAATTATTTGCATGCAAAATTTCAAGTTTAACAAAGGAGTGCCTTCATAACCCTTAATATAGAGGCGGATCACGCTTCATAATAGATATATATATAAATATATATATATATATATAGTAGGAAGTCTAAGGAATGCCATTAGAGCTGTAGTTTATGCATATGGATATTTGTAGTCCTATCTAAGGTAGAAGTTCCTGCCATGCTGTGGGCTTTTCTTTGTGTATGTCCACTGATGTGTGACCACTATATCAGAAGAAATAAAGATGGCCACTGAACATACAAGCTGTAACTGAGCCTCTCTCTGTGAGGGCTCCAAGATATTTTGCAGAGTCAATGATTGGAGTGGCAATCTTGAGAAGCCAAGGTTCAAGGCTGTCATGCCCAGCCAAATCTCTAACTGTTTGATGGTTTAGGAGTTGCAAGACCTCTTTCCTTTTTATCAGTCTGAAATGGAATTCTGGCTTCTGGCATCCAGATATAGACTGACTGGGGGAGTGGGGAGGGGGCTGTGGAGAGTTGGGTTTAAACCTGCTCAGCTCTGTGTAAAAAACTGTTGAAGGCATTAGCTGTGGCTAAAGGAGCTTGGAAGGATATACCATCAGCCACAATATCACATTCCAGTGCATCACTGCAGCCTTTTAGGAACATGTTAATTTGAGACAAATGCTGTTTTGAGTAAGATAGGTTTTTGTCCTGTAGGTGCCTCAATAATTATTTCTTAGCTGCTTTGAGGTCCCTTTGCAGGCATTAATGCCGAGATTGTAGTCAGAAAGCAGTCTAACTTTGTGTAGCAACTGCAAAATCAACTTTCAGGCCAGATTTGAAAATTCCACCTACCTTGTTCATGAGGTGGGGTCCTAGAAAGGCCATGTTGAAAATTTGTTAAAAACATCAAAAATTACTATTATGAATGCAAATTCAAAACGCACTGAAATACATTGACTAGATACATGATTTCCTCAGTTCCCAGTCAACAAAATGTTACTAATAACCCTCGGTGTAAAATACAGCTGTTGCTCATCAGTGCAAAATGTTTATCTGTTAAAAAAAAATATCCAGTGATGTATAAACCAAGATAAGACTATTGGAAAATGTACCAAAAAGATGTAACTGTTATGACCCACTTTCCACACAAGCATACCTCTCAAATGTCCCTAGAGTCATTATGAGGGAAGTCCCTCATTTTACTCCTTACACTGCTTTGCCTCATATGGAAAAGACACACAGAGGAGGTAATGGAAACTTGAGTTTTAAAGCTGAAATTCATAGTATTTTAAGGCACTAAATCAAAATGAAACTATAAAAAGATAAAGGTGCTGGTTTACAAAGTGTTCTGAGAGTGTAGCTGCCTGTTTATGATGAATCCTGCATGATGAGGGCAAGTATCCCCACACTGTAAAACAAAAGCACATGGCAGTTGCAAACACATCAATGAAAAGCCTGGAAAGATAGAGCTGATTGGTGGTTCCTTCTCAGAACTGCCGATCAGCACCAGAGGAGGCGGGATGAGTCGGAGCTGTTCCAGGGATTTAAATCCTTTGTTCTGCTGCCTTCCAGCATTCAGAACATCACTCACCCAGGGACTAAGCTCAGGGTCGCAGGTAGGATCATGAATCTACCCTCTTCCCTCCACCAGACACCACAACAAGCTCACTGGACACCTGTTCAGCCAGGTCCCCAGCCCTCACCTCCTCCTCAGAACCATTAATCAGCACCACAGGAGGCAGAACTTCTTCCTTTACAAATGCCAGCTGTCTCAAGTGGGACTCCACATAGTGGGCTGACATGCTAAGGGACACGGAATAAGATTGTTCATTATAGACACATAGATACATGATATATAGACAGTGTCGGCAGATATGGCCTATGGCCCACCCAGTCTGCCCATTTGAGCTTGTAAGTTCAGTTTGCTTTCCTAGAAGTCTATTTCCCTACCCTGACCTCTAGAATTCCTTTATGTCTATCCCATGCATTCTTAAACCCGTGATTGTTTCAGCCCCACCACTTCCTCTGGCAGGGTGTTCCACTTGTCCACCACCCGTTCTGTGAAGAAATTTTCCATGTTTCCTCTGAATCGTCCTCTCCAACTTCATCCCATGCCCTCTAGTCCTGGAACATCTTTTCACTTAAAAATTGTGTTTTCCTGCACCCTGTTCCTCCCTGTAAGATACTTGTATGTCTCTATCATATCCCTCTCTCCTCTCCTCCAGGGAGTACATGTTCAGTTCCTTCAACCTGTCTTCATAGGACTTGTGATGCAATCCATGCACCATCTTTGTTGCCCTCCTCTGAACCTTCTCTACCCTGTCTATGTCCTTATGTAGGTATGGTCTCCAGAACTGTACACTGTACTCCAGGTGGGGCCTCACTAGTGTCTTGTAAAGCGGAATTATGACTCTCCTTTTCCTGCTGGTGATGCCCTGCCTATACATCCCAGCATCCTATTTGCTTTACCTGATGCCTTGTCACACTGTTTCCCTACCTTGAGGTCATCAGAGATGACAACCCCAAGATCCCTTTCCTGCTTGGTGCATGCCATATCCTCACCCCCAACTGATATATTGTGCCAGGGTTTTTGTGCCCCATATGCATTATCTTGCACTTCTTTGCATTGAATTTCAACTGCCAAACCCTTGACCATTCTTCAAGTTTCTGCAGGTCCTTCTCATTCTGTCTACACCTCTGGTGTGTCTACTCTGATGGTTGTCAGCCATGGTGACAGCCATCGTGCATGAACTCTGTTCAGCTTCCTCCTGACCAGTCAATGCTAAGTTACTCCTTTCTTCCAACAGTAACCATTCTACACTAGCCTGGGACATAAAGGCGTCTACAGCTAGATCTTCCCCAACAGGCAACTTGTGATACCATTCTGCACCAGAAACTAATGTTTTAATTTCACTTACTCAGATTACATGAACTGATCATCAGCTGAACACACTGGATTCTCTGTCCATTAACATCTGTGTGCTTCTCACCCAGAGACCTCTGAGACTATTGCACTTCTCATACAGTAACCAGGTTCTTTTTATGCATATGTTTAACTGCTTATAATTACCCAGGCTGCATACTGCTTGACTCTACAGTTAGCCTACCTAGCATTCTCTCAAGTTGCTGCCTGATTTATTTTCCTCTGTGAGTTGTCTGCCACTGCCTGCTGTTCTTATGTTTAATTGCATATAATTATTCAGGCCGCAGACTGCTTGATTCTAAAGTTAGCTCTATCTTTTTTTCAATTTGCTGCCTCTGCATTGTTGCTAAACCAAGCTTGCTTTAGTAATTATCTTTCGGTCTTGCTGACATTTTTATGTTTGCTTGCATGAATGTGCAAGAAACATAGTGCCATCATCGAAGTTTTTCGGTGTGGCAGCCCTCTTCAATTCAATCAGTGTGTTTGCAGTGGCGGCCCAGTTCTCCAATGCCTGCTCCAGCTGTCTGTGACAGCAGTCAAATCAGTGACATACAGTTGAAGGGGAGCTATGCTTCAGGTGAGCAGCGATAGATATGTACTGCTCATGCATGCTCCCCACACAAACACACACACACACAGGCAAGCATACTGTTATTTCAGGCTACGCCCCTCTGCCACCCGCTCCACCACCACCGTGTCCTTGTAACTACTGACAGTACGCAGAAATTGATTGCTGTTTACCATCAGCTTATACTAATGTGTATCTTCTTTATAGCAAGCACACTGGCAATGTGATGCAGTGTGTGGTTCACCTAAATACAATATCCATACATACTGCATGTCGGTGCATTGGTCTGTCATTAAACTTTGAGCAGATAGCCTAGATGTATAAGTTGGCATGGTTGGCTGCTAGCAACATGAAGAAACACTGAACTTGACCCATGCAATAAACTGCAGATGGACTGTTCCAGATACGGTGATAAATACTACTCAGCTGCTCCACTCTCAGTCTTCACCGGAAGCGTTTCAATAAGTACACCAGCTTAAATCTGCTCGCTGACCTCATGTTGGGCTCCACTGTCCTGAACGGTACCACAAAGGTGAGCCTGAAAACTACCCCCATGCGTGCAGGCTGCTGAGTTTAACAAAATATTCTCAGCCTAAACTGTATTTCATGGGATTGAACTGGAGACTTGGCTGCTGGCTCGCTCGATCTGTACAGTGACTCTAACCAAAACAGATAAGCAAAACAAAATGTCAACTTTTGTTGTAGAGAGGTAAAATCAAAGTCAGCACTGTTCCTGCTAAATATAACAAATTAAAAGGATTACGAGTCTGCATTTTGATTATAGTACCCATGTGTTTTTCAAATAGAAATCGAATTCTGCTTCAGAAGCAGTGCAGTATTGGTTGGTCTGGAAAACACTTAGTCGATAAAGGTGGATCAAATTGCTGTTTTACAGTAAATGAAGAGGTGCCTCTCCCCCCCCCGCTGTCACTCTCTACCACATCACAGCATCCTTCAGACAGAAAAATAATTGGCCATTTTCCTTGTTTTGCTTAGGAACTGGAAAATGGGGGGGATTATTACACTATGAGAAATCTGGGACAATCTTTTGCAAAATTGTGAGGCAGCTGTAAGCAAATTAGTTTCTGAACAGTTCTACACTAGCTACCTATGCACAAAACAAACCAAACCTTTTCATACAGAAAGCAGTCGATTCACTATATGTCTATAGCTCACTTTTTGTTTTATTTTTAATCAAAGGTGTATGCCTAGAGAGGAATTTGACACTAAAGACTAAATACGGTCTGAATGGTTAGGAAAGGGTTTGCTTACCCGAAAGTATTCAACTAACTTCTTAGAAAAAAAACCTATCACAATATTTCATCTGCACCTCTAGAACATTGTTATTCCTTTACGAGTTTATAAGCAGTGTGATTGTACAAAGTGTTGTGATGGCACTACTCATCTCAACAATACATTGCTTAGGGACTGTAAGATCTAATAATTTTGTACAACAAAAGTCACCAGTTTTACCAAACCTTGTTCAAAAGATAGGATTCATTTTAAAAGGTATGCATTTCTCTGGAAGCTTCAAGCTTTTTGAGAGACCTCTGCCTGCCTCCCGCTAGCCTGCTGATGCTGCAGAATGAATTACAGGTGACTTCTAATTAAAAAACATCTACATTAACGTCACCTAAATCAGTCCAATGGGTCAGCCAGCTGGTTGCTTCCCTATGCTTTTTCTATCTACCTTTTTGGTCTACATTCACTTTCTCCCGGTGTCCCTCTCTGTGTTTCTGGTTCTCTCATACGCCGCTTATCCTCTGTGATTATTTACCCCTCCACCTCTGTCATTCTTTCTCTCCCTCTCAGGCTAGAGATGCTGGCAGGCCACTCCTCTAGAGCCGACACTGCCCTGCAAGTGTGAATGAGATGATCAGATACCGTATAAGTGGCCCACAGCAAGCAATTGTAGGACACATTTCAACTTGTCCTCGATCGCATAGAGCGGAAGACTGGAAGTGGTTGCTGGTCTATGTATTAGTTTTAGATCAGCAGCTTCCTATCCTGCCTGGTCCAGACAGGATAGGAGGATAGGATAGGATTTTGACATTGCTCCCGTTCTACCTTTCACTGCTTGTTACTTGTTTTTATTGTATTGCTTCACCTAATTTCCCCAAAAGTCTCCTAAATGCCTAACCTCAGCATCTCTCGATATCTCATACACTTTTTTTGTTTGTTTTGCACATTTGATCAAGCACCACCTTCACTCTGCCAATAAGAGTTAATGAACAGGGAACAGGCACTCACAGATCCCAGGATCGCATTCTGCCCTCAGTAGTACCCGGAATTCATTGTGTGCTTAGGATGGAAACCTCTGGCATGACACCAGTCATGCTTTTGATCAGAAGATGAAGAAATGAGATATGGCAAAGATATTTATAATGTTTGTAAACTGTATTAGAGGCAACATCAGTTAATCAGGTCACTAGCATGCTTTAATAATGATCCATCAATGAAAAGGACTCATAAGCCTTTCCTTTAATCATTCTTTCTCCGTTCAGAACAACACAAAGTCAAATACTGCAGCACGTCCTCATAGTTGAAATCCTCTCTGCATTACTGCGGCTGTTGCTTCTCTTTGAAGTCTCTCTATAGTATATCTATAGCCATTCTATAGTATGATGACCAGAACTGGATGCCACATGCCACCTGGTGCCTATACAGGGATCAATGCAGTGTTACTATATATTCTGATCTACTTATAATATTTCTCTTAATACAGGAAAAGATTTCATTGTCATTCTTTGCTACAACTTTGTTCTGTGATTCCCATTTTAGTTTCCTTTTTAAACTGCTAACCAAATCTTTTCCCTTCTCTACTGACCTGATTAAACCATATTGCGTTTAACAAAGTTTACACACATAAGTATGTTTGCTTTACCTCCATGGAGAATGACAGAAGTGACAGCAGTCTGTGTCTCTCTCTTCACTCCTGTGCTGTGTGTGTGTGTGTGAGAGGGAGACAGAAGAGAGGGCGAGAGTGATTGATCTCCCCACTAGCAATTAACTTCTGTCTCTTCACTCCTGTGCTGTGAGTGAGAGAGAGAGAGAGGGAGGGAGATGAGAGAGAGAGAGAGCGATTGATCTCCGCGCCAGCAGCTGACAGCACTGTGGGGAGCAAGAGAGAGAGAGAGACAGTAAGACACGACAACGAGGACTGTAACAACATGTAGTGGCAGTTCAGCATGCTGCAAACAGCCATGGGACTGAGCAGTTTCTGCATTGATCAATATCTTACTCACCTTTATTGTTCACTCTAAAACAAAATAAGCCCTCTCCCCCATCACCACCACCATGAAAACAAATTAAAAAAAAAAAGAAAACAATTAAGAGTCAAAATCGAACGCCATTCTAGCACATGACCCTTGCTCTAAAACAATCAACAAATCATTTCTTTTAATGTGGTTAGTATGTCTGGAACAACCATGCACTATCATCCATGTTATACTATATTGCACCTTGTGACCCTGCATATTCAACCCTAGCATAAGTGCTGCATATTATGGCATGGCTCTGATTGAAAGATCACACTGTGACCCCTTCCCCCCAAAAAAACACACGGATATAGACAGCATTTTATATACTGAGGGGTTACATACATTTTATATACTGAGGGGTTACACACATTTTATATACTGAGGGATTACACACATTTTATATACTGAGGGGTTACATACATTTTATATACTGAGGGGTTACATACATTTTTTATACTGAGGGGTTACATACATTTTATATACTGAGGGGTTACACACATTTTATATACTGAGGGATTACACACATTCTATATACTGAGGGGTTACACACATTTTATATACTGAGGGATTACACACATTCTATATACTGAGGGATTACACACATTTTATATACTGACGGGTTACATACATTTTATATACTGAGGGATTACACACATTTTATATACTGAGGGGTTACATACATTTTACGTACTGAGGGATTACATACACTTTATATACTGAGGGGTTACACACATTTTATATACTGAGGGATTACACACATTTTATATACTGAGGGGTTACACACATTTTATATACTGAGGGATTACACACATTTTATATACTGAGGGTTACATACATTTTATATACTGAGGGATTACATACATTTTATATACTGAGGGTTACACATTTTATATACTGAGGGGTTACACACATTTTATATACTGAGGGATTACACACATTTTATATACTGAGGGGTTACACACATTTTATATACTGAGGGGTTACATACATTTTATATACTGAGGGGTTACACACATTTTATATACTGAAGGATTACACACATTTTATATACTGAGGGATTACACACATTTTATAGTACTTTGTCTCCACTTTCCTCCTGGGTAGTTCCCTGAGCACCACCAATTATTTATTTATTTCTGTGTTTTTATTTATTTATTAATTTTTTTAATGTACCCAGGGAAGCACAGCTGAGAGTCTTGGTGTGCTATTGTGGCATGCTTTAATATAGCGGCTTAGATGCACCAGATGTGTGGTGAGGCTAATCAGAAAAGGCACAATAAAAAACAAACAAAACAACTGTACATGTTACATAAAGCATATAAAGGCATCGGCAGTTATTCGGAGTGCTTGTAAACTAAACCTTTTTTTTAAATGTATTGCTTCACCTAATTTCCCAGAAAGTCACCAAATGCATAGCCACTATGTGCCCCCTAATCTAAATAATAGCCCAGCTAACTCCTTGGAGCAGAGCGATCTGCCACTTCCACTGCTTTGATATGTAGAATGCTCATAAAAAAAACGGCATCAAACCTGCCCCTCAGCACTCAGCACACCACTCCACCACCCAAAAATAAATACCACACACACACACACACACACACACAACTGCCATGCATGTGCAGTTACTTTTGCATGGCCCACTCAGCTTGCTCTACTTTTTAAGGGCTGCAGACCTCTTGGTTTGAAAAAGTGGTCTTTCATTTTGCTTTTAGCAACAGCACAGACACATGTTCACTCTTCAAAACCCAACCGCAAACTCAAGAAACAGGTATGCCTTTCAAATGGCTGATAAAATAAAGTACAAATCCAATCCTTGCTGATCTGCTGATCCATCCCAGGTCCTGCAGCGCCGCTCACACCTGGGGATTGATTGCATTATTAGGGAGCAAGCATGCAGTTGCAGCTCTGTCTTAAGCTTTTACTGTTGCTGACAAACAGAAACAGCAGCAGCGCAGTGCTGCAGGAGCCCTAATGATCAGCAGATTGCCACTTCCGTACAAAACCAAGAAGATCAAAATATATCTGCCCTGACCAACAGTGGTTCTGATATATAAATTAAACTATAAGTGCAAGGGGGGGGTGAGAAAGAAGGCTGATAAATGCAAGCAGCTCAGCAGCAGTGGTAATTAGCATTTGATTTATTACATTTAACTTGTTTGCCTTCAGTGATAAAACAAATCTAGGCACAATGGCATTTACTTAAAAAAGCAAACTGTGATGATTGTATGCTTAGATTCATAATCAAATTGTGTAATAAACTAAATGCCAATGATAAGAGTCCCCAACATCCTGAATGCCAAGGGCAGCTGAGGGGCTTGCAAGACAGCAACTCCCCACCTCCCCCAGCCACCAGGACCACAGAGCTGCTGGAATTCAAAGGAGGACAGGACAAAGGATTTCAGGATTGGTGTCCTCCCTCTGCGGCTAAGCTTTTCAAAAGTCATCCCTTTCCTTTTGATTAAAGTCCACTGGAGAGGGCAATCAGACTGCTCCAGGACAAAAGTATGCCAGGCGAGAATAAAGGGACTACAGCAGCAATAAAAGCCACTACTTACAGGAATGGGGCAGTTGGAGTGAGAGCGGTGCAATACAGGAAGCTTCTGAGAGAGTAACCCCCCCCAGCTTGTACACAACACTGGGCAGTATATCACCAAGAGTACCATGTTTTGACATAAACTACTCACCATGTTCCTGTGTCCGCCAGATGCAGCAAGTGACTAACTAAGAAGTTATTCATCACTTGTACAGTAAGTTGACTGGGCAGCTGGGACTGGGTTCTCTGAACCGATGGAGATGGCCGGCAGCATGTCCAGGATGTGGCCATAACTAGAGGTCACGGGTGGTAGGTCGCAAAGAGAAACAAAACAAGTAAACTTACCGTTACCAAAAGCTAATAAATAAATAAGTGACCAGTGGAGGAGCCTGAGTCGCAAAAACAAACAAACAAAAAAGACTAAGGAGTCCTGTGGCCACAACCTTAGGCAAATAAATGCAAGGGTGCCGCCTAGATGGGTAATCCAGAAAACACAAACTTCTTTCAACCCCTGTTTAACACAGGATCGCCCCTCAGCTCTACTGAAAATGCTCTGCAAGTCAGTACTGTTCAGTATCTGTGTTCTCTTTCAGATCAATTCCAACAAAGCATGCCATATCAACAGGGAAAATTGGGACAGAGTCTTAAAACATTCTCACTCCAGCAGTTCCCTGTACTCTCCTCTGTCCTCCTACTCTTAAATTATCGCATCAGTGACAAAGGTTGCCAGTAAGATGATTGCCTTGCAGATGTATCTGAGTGTGGAATTTCACAATTTTCTTTGTGAAGGAAGATGGGAAGTCCTAAAGGAAAGAAAAAAGATACCAGACTAGGAAAGGAGACAGCATACGCGTCGCTCCTCCACTGGATCCAACTCCCGACACTTCCAAAGGCACCAATTGCAAGGCAGGGGAAGATATGCAAAGATGAAAGAAACATGAAAATCCTCTGTGAGGGCAGTTCCACTTGAGAGCCTGTAATTATGCAGCAAAGTCTTTGTGCTGTTTATGATGTTTTACATACCAACCTCTGCCCTCACCCCACCCCCAATCTCTCCAATTACCACAAACCCCAAAATGAGGAAGCATTCCCACATGCCATCATCAGTTTTGCTCCAAAGATCGCTCTCTGGGCTTGAGTAAGTCACACTAATTAACTTTAAATAACAAAAAATGACATACTGGTAAGCAGTGAAGGAAGGCAGAGCTTTAAAAATTGATTAGTTTGTTTTCAAATCAATTCCCACAAATTTTCCAGGTATTTGTCAAGAAATATCATTGGTATATTTGATAATGACTGTGAGTGAAGTTTTTGTTGGAGCACCCACCTTCAGTGCAACCGACTTATTTTTGTCTGAGTTTTCCTGCACTGCCAGCTCTGCTCTCGGCTAAGAAGAGTCAGAGAACAAAAGCAGATTCTTTACTGAGTGAAGATATATATATATATATATATATATATATATATATATATATATATATATATATATATACACACACACATACACATGTATTGTGCAATCGGACCTCCTCTGTGTCGAGTACTGCCCCTGCACATTCAGATGCTCTGCCCTTCCGTCTTGGAGTGCTGATTATACTGTTACACTCTTTATAGGGATCAGTAGTCACATTAAGATTACATTCATGAATACATTATAATAATGTTAGTACTCTAACTGTGCACCTTTGTAACTGAACAATGTTACAGACCGGTGAAACCTGGTAGCAAAGAGATAAAAACAAAACAAGAAATCTAAAAGAAATATGCAGCTTCCTGATACAAAATTTGTGCCACTATACCAAAAGCGCTAATGTGCACAAATCTATTTAAAAACAACATTTGTAAACATTGTAAGCCCCAGGTAAGGGTAAAGACATATTCAGACATTTTCATAATTTAGGTACTCGCTCGTGGGGAACATGCCTAATTGGAGTACTGTCAATCAATCAATTAATCAGTCAATAATGCTTTATTTCTACAGCGCCTTTCAAATACCAAGGCGCTGGCATTATTATTAATTTATTGGAATATTGAGGAATGTAATATCGATGTGGCCACTGGTCCTTATAAAGAGTCAGGACAGAATCTGAAGCTCCATCCCCAGATGAAGGAGCTGAGGCTTCAAATGCACATGGGGATTATTGGCCACAGAGGAGACACCATTGCGCATTCTGTGTATGTATAAGCAACTTTACCTTTTGTTTATTACTTTGAATCCCGACTGCAGTTCTCCCTTGTTCATTACAGAGCACAGATTAAGCACTGTTTGCCATGGCAACCTAATTACACACTGTCCAGAACTGCTGGGGTAAATAGGGTGATTTAGTAATAAGGGAATGGGACGAGGAAAGAACAATATAAACAAGAAGACAGATAATGTAGAACAGAAGGAATGCAATGCAGAATGTGTCGCCTAAGAGACATACAGTACAATGAAAGAGGTGTCAGACAGAGAGAAAGGTATTAAACCTGGGTGTATTAAAGTGCAAATAGTTTGATGAACTGTGCAAACTTTTGCAATACTCGTATCTAGTCAAGACAATAATTAGCTGAATTTGAGACACAGAGACCAAGAAGTATGAACAAGAATTTTGGGGGTTAAAGGGCTGAGCTGCGGCTATCTTCCGTCGCCCACCTCTGCACCAAGGACTTTAAAAGATATTCTTAAATCTAATTAACTGCAGGAGATCCGCTCCTGCTGTCTGGATACCAGTGAGGCATTGACTGAGATTATTTGGGTAATTAAGGAGCCTACCACAAGGTGCAGAAAAAAGGGGCCATGTTTGAAAATTGAATTGGATTTTAGCTCTTTAACAGTGGTGGGCTTTCCAACACCTTGATTGTGTCCGCAGAGCCAGCAAGGACTTTGGGGGTTAAAGAGCAGAGCTGCAGCAATCTTTTGTTACCCACCCCCTACACCAAGGAATTCCAAAGCTATTCTTCAGTTTAATTAACTGTGGGAGATCCAGCTACCAAAGGCACTGACTGAGATTTTTTGTAAATGTGTTTGAATTTACTGCCTCCCCGCCCCCCACAGAAAAAAAACAACCTGCATCTATATGCCACAGAAAAAGCCGGGAGTGTAAAATGATTGATATTGTGCTTTCAACAATATAAAGGGGAGAGGCATCTTAGTTTTTTTTTCCATACGGTAGTGGGACCCAAACCTTGTTTCCATATATTGCATCACTCCAAGAACTATTACTGCGATGTGTTCCATTTTTTCTTGGATGCAAACTTAATTGAGACTGCTATTGTAGTCAGCCTATTGAGGACCTTAACATGCAAATACATACAGTATATTAGATTAGGATATCCTCCCAGGGAATATATCAAAGCTTCCTTGCTAAAGAGAAGCATTGTGGCTGTTGGCTTTGGGCACCCTGATTGATCTGGGGTTAAAGTAGTGGTTTGAGATTTCATTGTTCCTGTAAGAACCCTGGTTTTACGGGTTTTACTTTTTCATTACTTTGTCATATAGGGAATACCCCTAGAATGCGTTGCCATTCTCTGTACTGTACTTTGATCTGTAGATCATGTAAATAAATTTCAGTATGGATATGTAATTATAATATATCCACACTGTCTCTGTTTTTTGTTTATGTGTGTAACTGAAGCCCTTATGTGCAGCTTGAATGTCTTCATCCATGGTTAGAAAGAGGCACTACTATAAGGACACAAGACCATTGGCAAATTCCTGGACATGTTTCCCTGGAAGGACATAGCAATCTAATATGAATGTGCATTTTTGGTACTTGAATCAACTGAGCTAAACCAGTAGTCTCAAGAAAGCTTGACTCAAGGGGAAAACCAGAACACATCGCAGTAATGGTTCATGGACTGGTGCAATATATGTTAGCTATGTTTGAGTCCCACCACTGTATGGGAAAACGATCTGTCTGTATTTCTTCTGAATCTGAAATAATATATGCTATTATACTCCTTTTTAAATTTAAACCATGTTTTACAGATGTTTTGTGCTGTTTAAAGTAATTTGTGCATTTATATTGAGGGTCACTTTCATTATACTGTAGGCACAGGAAACGATGTGATTATGTCATATATCTTAGATATTTAAACAGGACATACACATTTGTAGATTGACTGATCTGGTATAAAATGCCTAAATCAGTGAAATTCTTTGTTTTTACCAGTCTACAGGCAGTCAAAATTCCAGAATGTTACCAGGTTTTACAGTAAAAACTGAACACCAGTGGTATTGAATATTCTGACACTATAGGTCTCAAATAACTATCACAATTTGATTCAATGTAAAATTGATAATTGTGTAGGTCATCAGACTTAATTTTTTACAGCCTAAAACACTATTCTGCATACATTGGTCAAGAAAAGACAGAATTGAAAACATATTTTTGTTTTTTTCAGCAGTATTAAAAGCAGAGCCCCTACCTAGCAAGTTTGAGTAAACTATGCAGACTGGTGCAATCAGATATAAAGCAGGTCTTGGTTTAAAGCTCTTTCTACTGATTTATTTATTTTTAAACAAGGAAAGGGTTATTTCGTTAGTTACGTGTCACTGCAGGAATAACATTCAGCCTTCTTCCTGAATGTATTCTGATATTATTGCTTAACACTGACTATATTTCCCTGGAGAGATGTTTGAAAATATGTTCACATGTTTTAGGTATAGTGAGAAGTTCAAGATGTTCCAAAACAGTTAATGGTGATGTAATTATTACTTCTTAAGACAATTTAAACATGCAGTCTTATTCTGCCATGTGTTCAAAATCCTAGTGGGAATGAGTTTGACAACACTGAGATCAGTATGCCCGCGGGTGTGTAGGTGTATGTGTGTGGTTACAGTACTTCTTTCTGAATATGTCAAACACTATCTGTGCATGATTCACGGAAAATGACAAGGCAATGCATTACATGTTTAAAAACTAGAAGAAAGAAAACTAATGAATGCAAAATACTGTTCCATGCTGGCTTTTGCTAAGGAAAACAAGCTCATAAAACATATGTCATGGAATTCGAGTCTTGCACGGACACGGATGTCTTACTTTGTACAAGAACCAACAATGGGTGGGGAGGTAGTAACAACAACAAAACAGGAAAGGGACCTGGGGTAATCATATCAGATGACCTTAAGGTTAGCAAGCAATGTGAGAAGGCAGTAGGGAGGGCCGGGGGTATACTGGGATGTATAGGGAGAGGCATCAGCAACAGAAAACAGAAAGTTGTTATCCCTCTGTACAGACAGTTGGTGAGACCCCATCTGGAATACTGCGTCCAGTTCTGGAGACCCCATCTCTGCAAGGACATAGACAGGATAGAGGCAGTCCAGAGGAGGGCAACTAAAACGGTGCAGGGTCTGCAAGAGAAGCTGTATGAGGAGAGACTAAAGGAGCTTAATATGTATACCCTTGAGGAAAGAAGGGAGAGGGGGGACATGATAGAAACTTTCAAGTACCTCAAGGGAATCAACAAAGTCCGAGAGGGCAGCATCTTTCAGAAAAAGAGACTTGCAAGAACAAGGGGACACAATTTAAAGATAGAAGGAGGGTGGTTCAGGGGCAATGTGAGGAAGTATTATTTCACAGAGAGGGTAGTGGATGCATGGAACAGTCTTCCTGAGGAAGTTGTGGGGTCTAAAACTGTGGGAGAATTCAAGAATGCATGGGACAGACATAAGGCAATTCTTGTGGGGGGCAGGAAGATATAGGCTGTTGGTTAACTAGGATCTGCGGCCTATCCTGTAGGTAGGGAAATGGGCAGACTAGATGGGCCTAGCGGTCCTTATCTGCCGTCAAAGTCTATGTTTCTATGTTTCTATGTAACCAGTTGCACAATGCAGCACTGAATATCAGGAGCCCTCCCACAGCTTCCCTGTCCCAATGGGTCTCCAGCTCAAGAAACTGCTTCTTCTCAAACTTGACAATTTGGACGTAGGGGTAATTTATTTGGGGGTCTGTTACTGGGAAATTACCTATAAACCCTACCGAGTAATTAATGCATAAACAAACAGCTGTCTACAGAGCTTTAGATAAACCAGTTACAACAGCAAGCAGCGCTCCTTGTACAGATATGAGTATACCACTACCCGGTGAAATTGTTTAGTAGCCAGGAAGTCAAATTGGGTTTACAGCGGTCACTCAGACATCTGGGCAATTAAAACAGTACATCTACATGCAATAAAACACACAATGAATTATTTTATATTCAAGAGTTAAGGTTCCTGATACTGTAAACAAAGTGATAAACACTAGTCCCAAAAAATATTTATTGATCATATTTATTTTGGGGTCAGTATTTATTTGTAAGAAATTGTTAGTGCCAGCAGGTACTTTCCCTCATTGCACAATATAAAACACCACCTTCAATCAAATTTAACCCCCCTTTGTACAGGATATAATATAGATTTCTATCCAAATGAACACACACACACACACACACACACACACAAGATCTCTCTCTCTCTCTCTCTTGAATCTCTCTTTCTATATATATGTACTGCACCAAAAACTTTTAATTATCATCTTGATTATTTCTAGTTGCAGGACATGCAATATCAGGGAAAGGAAGTGTGTCTGGAAACCCCAGTTCCTACCAAAATACATTTAATTGTTACATGAGAACTGGCCAATGTGGATTGCACCAGTAAGACATACAGAAATTAAAGGTGACTTTTTGCAATAGCAGGTGACCTCCGCTGCTGCGGTTCCACTGTTGTAAAACTGGGCTGATTTTGAGGAAACTAAAGGTCGTGTAGCACTCAAAAGATTTAACAAAAAATGTTGGTACAGTTTTTTGTAATAATTCCTAGCTAATTTTACTTCATAATGGGTCCTCCATTCTTTGTTGCCACACATCCAATAAATCAGACTGGCTGTTACAGAATTAATGTGTGATCACACTAGCAAGCTATATAAAACAAATGGTGACCTTTCTGAATAGTGGGTGACCTTCACAGTGGGTTCCACAAGTGTAATGTAAAATAAAATATGTCAGATATGTCAGATAGAGATGATTTTGAAAAAACATGGAAGGATGTGTAGCACATAAATGGTCTAACAAAATCCGAAGGTGGCTCTTTGTAATAATAGGAAATGCTAGTTAATCTTATTTTTTACCAGGTTTACTGCTTAGTGTTGCTACACATCTAATAAGGATTTTACATCTGGCTTTCTGTGTACTGTTGTTCCCCTCCTAATAAACTGGGCTGTTTTATACAATGCTGTATAATGAGAGTTTGAAATTTGGGGTAATAAACAACGTGAAGGGGTGGTTGACCTTTGCAATGATTGATGACCTCCAGTGTGAAAACAAGCCCTGGGCAGAATAAATATAAAACTTAGCCCTATTTCTTTTAAACATAGTAATGGGCTGACCAATAATATTTTGTTTTAATACAAGAAGTTGGAATTTGGGAAAATGAAATCAGGTAAAGTGGTCATGGACCCTCTTGTAATGATTGGTGATCCCCGATGTGAAATCAGTTCTGGACAGAATACATAAATACAAAATTCAGCCCTTTTGCAAGGAGGTTCATACATATTGCCTCTGTGTCACTTGTAGTGTCTACTGTTGTGGTTTCTAAAGCTGATTTTTGTGTACATATAAAACAGTTTTATTTGAAAAAATGTTTTTCAAAATTAACTAAAGGAATATTGTTAATTAATCAATTAATTAATCAGAGGTGCTGCCTGTAAATGGCATGAGTGAGGCAAGGGTACTTTGCACCATGCAGTTTAATGAGTGGTTGAAAAAATGGTGTGAAGCACAGGGGTTTGGCTTCATTGGGGACTGGGGTTCCTCCTGGAGGGACACCAGCCTATACTGGCAGGATGGTCTGCATCTGTCCAGGAAGGGAACAAGTCTTTCGAGCAATCGGTTTAAATGCTTCATTGGCAAGCTTTTAAACTAGTCAAGGGGGGAGGCACTGATAAGCAGCAGAAAAATCCCAGCCTCTCCCTACAAAACAGGGTACTAAATGAGAAAAAGACCAAGGTAGAAAGGTCAGTGGGGGATGCTGCAACAGAAAGTAAAGCCATCAAAAATGGAGAGCAATGAGTACCAATGCATGTAGTCTGAGTAACAAGCTTCCTGAATTAGTGGCCTTGATGGAGGAGGAACATCTGGATATCGTGCAGTCACAGAAACATGGTACACACATAAACCATGACTGGGATGTAAACATACCAGGATACACTATCTACAGGAGGGACAGGGAGGGTAAAAGAGGAGGAGAAGTAGCTTTCATAAGGGAAGGAATCAAAGCAACAGAACAAAAAGGGTAAACAGGGAGGAGAAGAAGCACTGTGGGTAAATTTGAGACCGCAATGGCACCACA
Source organism: Neoceratodus forsteri (assembly GCA_016271365.2). NCBI lineage: Eukaryota > Metazoa > Chordata > Ceratodontiformes > Ceratodontidae > Neoceratodus > Neoceratodus forsteri. The sequence continues at coordinate 80,748,847 of CM028136.1, forward strand.
ACGCACAGGGTTAGAGCACAGACCTTCTCAGGGGAGGAAATGGACAAGGAAATGATAGAAAGTATACTTAGTATGGCCAGAAAAGGGGAGATTTTGCTGATGGGTGATCTGAATATGCCAGATGTTAACTGGAGTGCAGTTGCCACAGCCACTTCTAAGAGTGGGGTTATTCTAGATGCCCTACAGGGGCATGCCTTAGACAACTAGGTATTGGAGCCCACTTAGAGGGAACAATCTTAGACCTGGTTCTCTCAAATGGAGATGAGGAGAGGATCACAGATGTAGAAGTGGGTAGCCATCTGGGAACTAGTGACCATCGAACAGTATGGTTCATAACAACACAGCAATAGAGTCAAGCCATACAAAGACAAAGGTACTGGATTTTAGAGGGCTGACTTTGTCAAAATGGGTGAGTGCCTAAGGAATGCACTAGCAAATAGGCAGGAAGGAGGGGTGGAAGAACAATGGGGAACAATAAAAACTGCCATCACAAAGGTAATGAGCCTTTGTGTGAAGCAAATAAACAAAACGAAACGAGGTGAGAAACCACTATGGTTCTCAAAGGAAGTGGCAGTGAAGGTTCAAGAGAAAAAGAAAGCATTCAGGAAGTACAAGGAATCACAGAAGGAGCAGGACAGAGAACTGTATCAGTTAAAGCAAAAGGAAGCTGGGAAGGCAGTCAGAACAGCAAAGGCCCAAACCGAGGAAAAGATAGCCAACTCAGTTAAGAAGGGGGATAAAACCTTTTATAGGTACATCAGGGAGCGAAGTAAGACCAAGGGAGGGATAGTGAGGCTTAGTAAAGGGGAGGAGGGTGGGCAGAGGGTGACTGTGAAAAGGCAGAGATACTAAACAAATACTTTTGCTCAGTATTTACAAAGGAAGAGGGTACCTAAACAAACAGTAGAAACACTCTGGATACAGAAGTTGATACCAGCCCATTTACAGAAGAAAGGGTTCTGAAAGAACTCTTAAAACTGAAGGTGGACAAAGCAATGGGGCCTCGATGGGATTCATCCCAGAATTCTAAAAGAACTAAGGGTAGAACTAGTGACACCACTGACTACCCTCTTTAATAAATCATGGGAGGATGGGGTGGTACCCGAGGACTGGAGGAGGGCAGATGTAATTCCTTTCACAAAAGTGGGAGCAAGGCAGAAGCAGGAACTACAGACCTGTTAGTTTAACCTCAGTAGTAGGGAAAATGATGGAATCACTTCTGAAGGAAAGAATTGTTGAGTATCTAGAGGCCAGAGGGGCACAGGACCCAAGGCAGCATGGATTCACAGCGGAAGGTCATGCCAGACAAATCTGATAGATTTCTTTGACTGGGTGACCAAAGTAGTTGATCAGGAGGACTGTGACATGGACTACCCAGACTTTAGCAAGGCATTTGACACAGTCCCACACAAAAGATTAATATACAAGTTAGCCAGCCTGGAGTGGGTCCCAAGATGACAGCCTGGTAAAGAATTGGCTGGAGAATAGGACACAGAGAGTAATAGTAAATGGAGTCCACTCTGAAAAAGGGGGGTTAGTAGTGGGCACCGGAGGTTCAGATTAGACTGTCCTCTCTGCTCCTAAGCTACATTGCAGAGGGACTGAAGGAAAGTATGTCTCTTTGCAGATGACACAAAGATCTGCAACAGAGTTGATGCACAAGGTGGAGTGGAAAGGATGAGAAGGGACTGGCAAGGTTAGAGGAATGGTCAAATGTATGGCAGCTTAGATTCAATGCTAAGAAGTGTAGTATTGCACCCTGGGAAACAAAAACCCAGGGAAGAGTACACAATGGGGGTGTGAGATACTAACAACAACAAAAATGGAAAGGGACCTGGGGTAGCATTATCAGATGACCTAAGGTGGAAAGCAATGTGAGAGGGCAGCAAGGAGGGCTGGGGGATACTTGGATGCATAGAAGAGGCATACCAGTAGAAAACAGGAAGTTATTATTCCTCTGTACAGACAGCTAGTGAGACCCCCATCTGAGTACTCATGCAGTTCTGGAGACCCAATTTCCACAAAGACATAGACAGGATGGAAGCTGTCCAGAGGAGGGCAACTAAAATGGTGCAGGGTCTGCACCGGAAGACATATGAAGAGAGACTTAAGGAGCTTAATATGTATAGCCTCGAGAAAGGAGGGAGGGGAGACATGATAGAAACTTTCTAAGTACCTCAAGGAATCAACAACGTCCAAGAGGTAGCATCTTTCAAAAAGAGGTGTGCAAGAACAAGGGGCATAAATTTGAAGATAGAAGGGGGCGGCTCAGAGGTAATTTAAGGAAGTATTTTTCACAGAGAGGGTTGTGGATGTATGGAACGGCCTTCCAGAGGAGGTTGTGGAGTCAAAAACTGGTGGAATTCAAGCATGCATGGGACAGTCATAAGGCAATTCTAGGGGGTGGGGGTAGGAAGAAGTAGGCTGCTGGTTAACTAGGACCTGCAGCTTATCCATCAGGTAGGGAAATGGGCAGACTGGGTGGGCCAAGCGGTCCTTATCTGCCATCAAATTCTATGTTTCTGTGTTTCTATGTAATCCGCTTAAGAGGAAAAAAGCTTAACACACGATTTCTTTGTCAAACTCACTGTGTAATTGATTAATTCTGGTGTATGGAATTTCATTAATTATGCGGGGGATTTAAACAGTGATGTTTGATGATTGACTCCACCCCCTGAGGAAGACTCACATGGTTGGGTTGATATGTAGGGGTGTTAGTCCTGGTATTGACATGCTGATTCAAAATAAAATATTCAGCTTCTGATTTATGTCAGGATACTCGGGTGTGTGCCCATTTCCTTCCTTGTTTACTTAGTGACTATTTCCTATGCCTGCACCCTTGCTCTCCTCACCACTTTGCCTGCTTCCCTTTGTTTATCAGGTATACCACCATGTCCTCCTCCCTCACCTCTGCCATTTTTTTAGAGGACACAGCAATCTCTTTTTCCTTCTTCTTTTACTCACTTCTGTTATGCAGAGGTTATTTGCTTTAGTTATACCCTCCCTCATTTTTGCCCACTGTGCCTCCAACCCTCTCTGGCAGTATCCCCTTCAAAGCAGTTTCTGAGGCAGTCCCCCATTTCTTTAACGTGAGACCTGAGACCACATCTTCATGTGGTTAACCTCTGTTCCTGTCTTGATGTTAAATCACACTGTACAGTGATCACTGGTATCCAAGGGGCTGCCCACTGTGATGTCTACCATGCTGACCTGTTTATAGGTGCTAACTCCAGCGCTGCCCTGTCCCTAGTGGGTTCTTTGACTAGCTGCCTGAGAAAAGCTCCTGCAGAGAGCCAAGGATGGCCCTACTCCTTGCAGAGCCAGCTGTTGGAAGGTTGTACTCCACATCTGGCAGACTGAAGTCACCAGCTAGCAGCGTCTCCTCCTTACTGGCCATTCTGAGTATGGCTTCCCCAAGTATCATATCCTACTCCTCATCTGGTGCTGGAGGCCTGTACACTACAGATTTTGGCCCTGGAGCTCAGTAAGCCTAAGTAAATTGAACCCACTGGCAAACTGCAAGCTTCACCCATTTTCATTGTGGTTCAGTAAGCCAAAGCAAGATAGACGCAAGCTCCAGTCAGAATATCAGTGTGTCACTGTTATTTTTTAAAAGCTTTGATTTTTATATTAGATATATACTAACATTGCACTGTGAACCAGTGATCAGATTCATGTTTGGCCAATAAAAAATAACACTGCCGCACTGACATTCTGAGCAGAGCTTGTGTCTAATTTACTTGTCTTACTAAACAAACTGAAAATGTGGTGACTTTGCAGAAATAAGGTTCCCCAGAAATAAGGTTTGGAAATCAGTGACTGGGGATCGAACCTGTGTGGCCAGGACTAAGGAGCAAATGTGCTCTCCTTGAACCCTTGTAAGTTCATGAATTTGTAATATCTTCAGTCTAGATTTTCGCCACTGGCGTTTTTCCACACTTCCTTATAAACAGTACAGCTGTCATTTTTGACACCATAGCCGTAATGTATTTTCACACTTCTAGTGCAGAAATGCGTGGTCGCTGTGGGAAATCATTGTTCAGGACAGATGAAGAAAATCATAGTGACACTGCTGATGAGTGGAGATCCCAAAATGCCTGTGCTGACAATCTGCTGTAAAAAATCCCAAACTACTTACATTACGGGTGTGCGTTGCGCAGTTTCTATGCACGTTCCTGTCTTCACCAGTTTTTTTAATATTTCCACTGCAGATTTCCAACATTGTCATTTTTACACCTCCCCATGAACAGTACAGATGTCATTTTTCACATCCTGTTCAAAATATCTTTTTGCACCTGTGGTGCCAAATGGCGTAGTCGCAGTGCAAAATCAACTGCCAACAAACTGATATTGCCACTGTTCATAAGGTGAGGTCACAAAAAACCCATGTTGAAAATTTGGAGTGCAAATACCAAATACCCTGAGGCATTAGGGTTTCCGACCTGTAAAGACTGACAGGCATCAGGGGTGTGACTTGGGATTGTTGCCTGTAATGCTCATACCATTCCACCTCCACCCACACCCTGCAGCCAGTGACAGGTATCAAGGTGTGCCTTGGACTCTTTGGCCCCAAAGTTCACTCAGTTCTCCTATACTGCACCCATCTCACCATATTCCTGATGGAATGGGGTGAGCATAAGGGCCAAAGACCCCAAGGCACACCGTGACACTTGTCGGTGTCTGCAGGGTGAGGTGTGGTGAAATGGTGTAGCCGTTATGCATGACGACCCAAAGGCACACCCCAGTGCCTGTCAGTCTCTGCAGGGTGGTGGTGGGGTTGGCTTCAGTTCAATACTTCACTGCCATTCCTATTATGCAGCTGTCTAACTCCTACACTGCCAATGCCAATGCCAGCAAGCAAACATTCAGCATTGACAAATGCTTGTTTCTATCTTCACACTGTCCTGCAAGCTGCCCACCTGGTTATTGCTGAAGTTCTATTTGATTCTTTCTTGTCATCATCACTAGGAATCCTCTGCTAACCCAATTTTCGTTAGTCTTCCCGACTCTTACTTCACCCACTATGCTCTTAATCTGCCCCATTTGTATGTCTCACAATGCTAAGAAGTGCAAAGTAGTGCACCTGGGAAACAAAAACCATGGGGAAGAGTACACAATGGGGGTGAGATACTGACAACAACAAAAATGGAAAGGGACCTGGGAGTAGTCATATCAGATGACCTAAAGGTGGGCAAGCAATGTGAGAGGGCAGCAAGGAGGGCTGGGGGGATACTGGGATGCATAGGGAGAGGCATCACCAGTAGAAAACAGGAAGTTATTATCCCTCTGTACAGACAGCTGGTGAGACCCCATCTGGAGTACTGCATTCAGTTCTGGAGACCCAATCTCCGCAAAGACATAGACAGAATGAAAGCTGTCCAGAGGAGAGCAACTAAAATGGTGCAGGGTCTGCACCAGAAGACATATGGAGAAAGACTTAAGGAGCTTAATATGTATAGTCTCAAGGAAAGGAGGGAGAGGGGGGACATGATAGAAACTTTCAAGTACCTCAAGGGAGTCAACAAAGTCCAAAAGGGTAGCATCTTTCAAAAAAAGAGGTGTGCAAGAACAAGGGGACACAATTTGAAGATAGAAGGGGGGGGCAGCTCAGAGGTAATGTAAGAAAGTATTTTTTCACTGAGAGGGTTGTGGATGCATGGAATGGCCTTCAGGAGGAGGTTGTGGAGTCAAAAACAGTGGTGGAATTCAAGCATGCATGGGACAGTCATAAGGCAATTCTAGGGGGTGGGGGTAGGAAGAAGTAGGCTGCTGGTTAACTAGGATCTGCAACTTATCTATTAGGTAGGGAAATGGGCAGACTTGGTGGGCAAAGCGGTCCTTATCTGCCATCTAATTCTATGTTTCTATGTTTCTATACCTGGATCCTGTATGTCACCTAGGACAGTGGTTGTCAACCTTTCTTGGTCCGTGGACCCCCTGGCCACCTGTCAGCCATGCCAGGGACCCCCTACCAAAAGTCTGTATGTATTTTACTGCGTTTATACAGAAACCCTTTCTAAAACATAAAAACTAGTATTCAAGCATTACACTGACTGAGCTACCCAGCTTTATGTTGGGGGGGTTAAGCACTCCACTGACTGAGCAAAAAGGAAAAAAAAATAAAGAATACAATAGCATCATGTTGCTACACAGCTGTATGTTTTTTGGAGGGGGGTTAAGCATTCCACTGACTGAGGACCACACTTTAAATTTCAGGGAAAGTTCTGCAGACCCTCAGGTATGTGCCCGCGGACCCATTTTGGGCCGCAGACCACTGGTTGAAAAACACTGATCTAGGATACTGAACTCTCGTCTGGCTCTCTTGGACTTCCACCATTTCTCACAGGACTATGACAAGTGCAGTGCTCCCAGGTTGCTCCTGTAAAAAAGCGTTCAGCTTAGTGTGCTATACCTGGTTAAACAACTAAATAAAAAAAAAATTAAAAAAAGTGGTGAAGTCACCTTATGTGTACGTCAAACATATCCTGTACAATCATCCTCAAACAATCAGTCCCTTCCTTTCACAAGCTCCTACTTGTAAAACTATCCCTCCCCTCCACCTTCACTATCTATGTTGGTGTCTTCTATGCCTCCCCAAAGATCTCTCTCTCCTCCCTTCTAGACTCCCTGTCTTTCCTTGTTTCCCATGCTGTCTCCAGTGAGCGTATCCTTTTTTCAACTTACATTGACTTTCCCCACCTCCAGACTTACACTCCAAAGGACTGAGTCCATAAACCTCATGCAATATATTTCCAAACCTATTTGTCTCAACCTTCATTTTCCCTGATCATTCCCTCCTGGAATGAATTCTTGCCTTTCACTCCCACAGCATCATTGCAGCAGGCACTTTACTGGATGTCTTCAGTGACCATAGCATGACCTGCTGCATCAGGAAAGTGAGACCTACCCACTTGGCCCTCAGATATATCTGGTCCAGATCACTCAGGTCTCTTGACACAAATGCCCTGCTATGCAATCTTGCTGCCTCCAACGGGTCCCCTCTCTTCTATGCCAATGACATTGATACTGTTCTCTCTCACTTCCCAGCTATACTTACCCCCTCCTGGAATATTCATGCCTCTCTAAGAAAATCAAGGGTCAAACCTGTCCACCATCCTTGGATCACTCCAGACCTTTTTTCTTTGTGTAAATCCTGTGACCAAGCATGGGCTTGTTTTAAATCTTCCCAATCCCTGCATGACCTCCTATACTACAAGTCACTCAGGAAGTCTTGCACAAAGTCTGTCCACTTAGCTAAGGCCCTCTAGTTCAAATCTAACCTCTAGTCCAACCTCAATTCCCCTGCAAAATTCTGGAGGGTTATTCACTTCATCTTTGACCCCCCCTCAGCTCAGTCCAATCCCCCATCCTCATTGTGGATGGTTCACCACTCTCTGACCCTTCCTCAGTTGCTACTCATTTTAATAATTTCCTCACCACTTGTGCTATACCCTTCCCCTTCTCCTCCAGCCTCCCCCTGAGTCCCCCTCTGCCTCACCTCCTCCACTATCAGCTGCAGGCCTTTGTTTCCCCCATCTCACCCCACAGAGTCTTCCTTGCCCTAACCTCTTTCAACCCCTCCAAGTCCAGCCCTAATGGGTTGGACCCCAAACTCCTACTTATCTCAGCCCCAGCTATCACCTGTCCACTAGCTCACCTTCTAAACCTTTTCTTCACCCTCTACACTATCCCCTAGACCTGGAAAATAGCAAAGGCACTGTCCCTGCATAAAGGGGGTGACTCCTCCTCCCGTGGAAACTTTCAGCCTATCTCTCTGCTCCCCTCACTTGCTAAGCTCCAGGAGGCCCTTGTCTAATTCTGACTTGCCCACTTACCTTACTCCTTTGATTTTCTCTCCCCCTTCCAGTCTGACTTTAGGAAGCACCATTCCGCCATATCCTCCACACTGCGGGTAACTGATTCTATCTTCACTGAGGTGGATCAAGGCCACATCACCTCAGCTATATTCATCGATCTGGCCAAAGCCTCTGATTTAGTGTTGTACTCACTCCTGGGGATGTAGGGCACTAATCCTGGGCTACCTTACCGCTAATACATTTTAGATGCTCGCATCAAGCAGCATTTGTGCGTTCTTTTTTTATTCAGATTTTATCCCTCCTGTGCAATGGGGGCAGATCTCCATTCCCACACCGCCCACCCAGCCCAGCACCCCAAGCATCCCCCCAAACTCCCCATGGATTACCCCTGTGGAGGGACCGGGCAAAGGGGCTCCACCATCCCACCCCGGAGCACAATCCTAATCTGGGGGCAGTCACATTGTTGGGCTGACAGGTCCCCCAACTACCATTTTTCACCTTTTCTCCCCTTCGGGATATGGCTGCTGCAGCTGCTTAAAATAACCCCGGAGAGAAAAACACTGTTAGCTTGTTCTGAAAGAAAATCGCAATCTGTGATCAGTTTAGTTTCAGCAGTTTCATATGTTAACCCCTTATGTCCATCAGTTTTTTGTTGCCAATGTTTCTTCAGGCGTCATCTTTCTTTCCTGGACTTCCAGATCTTGGAGCTCTGCTCAAAAAAGTCTGAATCAAAATCAGTTAAAGGAAAAGAGTCCCCACCATCTGCAATTTTCTTTGCCTGAGCTGTTGCCACCACAGCTGCTGAAACATCAGGATTTACTCCCTCTTTGATTAACTCGGTAAATTCTGGAAATAATTTCCAGTAATTACAGGAACAGGTAGTTTAGGTACTACTCCCACTCCCATTAATAGTCACAGTCACTTGGCTGGTGGGATAGTATCAAGTGTCTGCATGGATGCAGATGACACCAGTACCTGGTCCTTTTGCACATTGTTTTCCCAGCACTTCAATATGCACATGGGTCTGCTGCTTCCTGAATCTAAAAGTCCCTTCACAGTCTTATCTCCCACCTTCACAGCTGTTAAGTATTTGCCCAGTTTGCTAAGGACAAATCTGCTCCCGTGTCACTCTTTTTACTACAGAAATGTCTTGCAATATGACCTGACTTATTACAGTTATGGCAAATAGAGTCTCTGGGTGCAGATTTATTACCCCCACCAGAGTTCTTATCAGACTTGGAGTTTAACTGGGAAAAAGAGTGCCTGGCTGTTACCTCACTGATGTGTCATCTGTCCGGCCATTTGATAGTCTTCAGCCAAAGTAACAACTCTTTTACTCACTTTCTGGTCGGTATTCTTTTACTCAAAGCTGTATGTCTGTGGTTAGGATGTTGAAGAATTGCTCCATTACAAATGTGTCGTTGATCTGTGGGAGTGTTTTGCCCTCTGGTTGGAGCCATTTCATAAGGAGTTGTTTGAGTCAAATGAAGGCTTCTCGAGGATTGTCGAATGAATTGTACTTCAGAGATTGAAATCTCTGCCTGTAGGTCTCTCCTGAGATGTCATATCTTTTAAGGACCTTTCTTTTCACTATGACATAGTTTTCTGACTGTGCAGTGTCCATATTGCTGCAGGCAAGTTGGACTTTCCTTGTCATGTAAGGAACCAGTCTGTTTTCCCATTGCTGCTTTGGCCACTGTCAGGCTGCGGCAACCCTTTCAAAAGTTGTCAGGTATGCTTCGATATCATCCGAAAGACACAATTTTGCAAGGTTAATGTATTTTAAGTTGTTTGTGTCTTGTAACTCTGCTGGACCAGTGCCAGACCCTCCAGATTTGATAACTTGCAAGGTATCCTTCCATCACTGCATCTCTTCTTTGCTGTGCCTGTCGCTGCAGCTTTTCTTTTCTCTGTGCCTCTAAACATTGAATCTCTTTTCCTTTCTGCTGCATCTCCTCTCTTCTCTGTTTGCTGTGTAGCCCACCATTTGAAAAAGGCAGTCAGACTTCCAGGTTCTGTCACTGTCTGTTTTTTTTTTTGTTGCCATGACTGGTGCTGGCTGCAGTCTCAATTTGGACTTTTGTTTCTGCTTCTAGTTTGGCTGCCATCTTTCTGGCAATTACTCCTGGACTTGCTGCTACAGAATCCATATCTTTCTTCTGGGCTTCCCTGGTACCAGGTCCAGTACCCATGCACAAAACTCCTGGTTTAGAGCATGCACAGTGTAAACCCCACTCTCACACCACCTGTCATTGAGGCATAGGTCAGGAAGCACAGGAAAATCAGGAGCAGTTTCAAAATTTATAAATAGCATTTACATTTTTCTCCATAACAGCAAAATGAAAACAAAAATAGAAATGATTCAGTGTAACTATTTACAAAGGAGGTACAAACAGAGAAAACTATGTCCTTCTGAGGGTATCTCTTAATTCCAAGTTTCAGTCTCTCTGTCTCTCCCTCTCCTTGTCTCTCTAGCAAAAGCATTGCTGCTCTTTTTTTATAAGTCTTTGTCTGGGAACTCGTTAAAAAAGCCTGCTTCTCACATAATGTTCTTGTAAGTTTACAGAATGTTCTTGTCAGATTTGATGCAGGTATAGCAAAAAGAACATAGTGACCCAGAAACAACCTCTTGTTTACAGCTCTGTAAAAGGCTTAAAAACTGCATCTCAGGTTAACCCCTTGAGTTCCAAACAGCTTTTTGCAATCATTTCCACAGTATAACTATATACAGTTTTAAACAAAAGGATTCCAGTATCACATAAAGATTCACATATATTTTTTATACCCCAGATATGCAGGGGGGATGAAAAGACAGAACAGCAAGTGAAGGCAGACAGATAGTGAGAGGTGGAGAACTGTGAAACTGTTGAAGTGATCAGTGCCTAGGTCTCACAAAAAAATGTGGTTGCACAACCAGACAGAGAAAATACAGAAAAGGAAAGGCTAGAATAGACCTTGCATTTAAACTCTTTCTGCATAACAATTGGGGCAAGTCCTTATTCAACCCTGTCACTCACCAACCGTGTCACTGTACCAGGCCACCACCCACTCCCCACTGAACTAAGCCACGATGCAATTTATTCTTTTACTTTAGTGGGCAGCAATGTTTGTGGAGGGGGAATGTTAGTGAGATCTGTCAATCTCTTTTGTTTTATATTCTGTATATCATGAATACACTAATTTTGGTTTGATTTTTGGATGGCATCATCTTGTGAGCAGCTGAAAGGGCATTTATGGGTCACTGTGAAGAGACTAAAGGAGAGACTGACTGCAGTCAGCCTGTAAGAGACTCAGAAGAGAGAGAGAGAGAGAGAGAGATCAGGAATCTAGAGTAGTGAAGCCAGAGCCAGTCACAGCCAGGGGCAGCTGAAGTGGACACAGTCTGTTGTGACCACTGGTGAACTTGTGAAGGGCACATTTACAAAGGATGCAAGACTGTGATTTAGTTAGCAATAGTTCTTATTGGGTTTCTACAGCAAGCATCCCTTTTCCCTCCCACCTTGCCCACAAACACAGTAAGTAACCTCTTGAACTTGCCTAGAGTCCCAGTCCATACTACATCCCCATTGTGGTGGCAACAGAAGCAAAACCCTGACCACCCTACCCCCCAAGCAGTACCCTACCCTCCGAGCAGCACCACTCCAGCAATACAACTCCATATCCCCCTCCAGCCATGTCTGTGGCAACCTCAGCAGCAACCCACCTGCTAATTAATGGCATTGTGATGGCATCAGCAGCCTCTCCCACAAACTCTCTGCACAGTTACAGCTCCCTACTCCTCCACAAGTAAGTATCCTACCCCCTTGGACTTTCTTTAGGGGCATACAGCAAGTGAAGACTTCCTCCCAAACTTGGTAAGGGGCATACAGTAACACAAGCATCCTCATCCCTGGCCTCAAAAACATTTTTAGCATGGTTTGGAACTTTGTACTCCACCTGGGCCATAGTCCTGTAACTGTAGACCACCAAAAAATAACAGTAGCAGCCTCTCCCTGCAAATGCTTGCCCTACCTGCCCTAGTACCCCTGTGTGGCATCTACTCTCTGCATCAGGCCTCCAATTTGAGTGAGACACAAAAATCCATGCAGACTACTGTTTTCGGACAGAAATCCAAACAGAACCCCTCCATCAACCCAACCAGATATGACCCTGATGTTGTGACCCATCTTGTCTGTTGATGATGGCCTCTTCTGGAGTTTTCAGGGGGGGTTCAGGATAGTGCAGCTCTTAGTTGACTCCACGGCAGAACAGCATTGAGGGAAAGAGGCATCTTTGGCAGTAGCAGAAATTATGGTTTTAGCAACTGGTGAGCAGATTTACTAGTGTGCTGTCTCAGTGCTCCTACAACAAAGCTGGTGGTAGGGAACATGGCAGCAGAGGGGTTTCTATCCAAACTGCAACAGGCTCTCTTTCTGGTATCCAGGTAATCTTCTCAGGTGCTTGCTATGTAAGTGAAGAGGCCTGTTAGTAAGCAGCTCTTTAATGAGATTCTCACACTACTAGTACAATTCGCATTTGGCAACAGCGTGAAAATCAGAATTCTTTTGGATGGCCAACCCTATAATTTTAGCTGCTCAGTGCACATTCTGTTTACTCATGCTACATGTCTAATTCCATGTAGTGCCAGCATGAAAATACAAATTCCATCAGCCAATCAGAATGCCATGATTCTGCCCATTTAAATGGAAAAATGGAAAACAAGTGTCATTGGGCATCAGGAACTGGAGGAGTGTAAGGAAAGTGATTTTATTTATTTTATGTTTTAGCTCTGCTCCTGGTGAGCATGCAGCTCAGACAAGATCTAAGCACCTGTATCACATCAAGTCAGTGCCACCAGTCAGGAGCAAGGGGAGAGTAAAGGGTTCAAACAGATAACTGCAGGCTTGGTGTACTGGGGGGTAGTGCTGGGGTTTCAGTGTAATGGAGGCATTGCTGGCATCTCAGTGTATCAGGGGATAGTGCTGGGGTCTTGGTGTACTGGGGTTAGTGCTGGAGTCTTGGTGTACTGAGGGTAGTGCCGGGGTCTTAGTGTACCATGTACCAAGGAGTGTACTGAGTATAGTGCTGGGGTCTTGGTGTACTGGAGTAGTGCTGGGGCCAAGGTGTACCAGGGGCTAATGCTGGGGTCTTGGTGTACCAGGGGGTAGTACTGGGGTCTCAGTGTCCTGGGTGGTAGTGCTGGGGTTTTGTTGTAATGGGGGTAGTGCTGGCATCTCAGTGTATTAGGGGGTAGTGCTGGGGTCTTGGTGTACCAGGGGTAGTGTTGGGGTCTCAGTGTGTGGGGCGGTAGTGATGGGGTCTTGGTGTACTGGGATGGTAGTGCTGGGGTCTCAGTGTACTAGAGGGTAGTGCTAGGAGAAGTTGGAAAAACTTCACTTCACAAGATTATTTTGTGAATTTTGCAGAATTCACAAAATTAATCCACAAGGTGAAGTCGCACTTCACCTGAAAGGTGGAATTTGCAAAGGCTGAAAATGCCAGCTTCACCTAACTTCACCTCAGAATAATGGTCCTAAGGTGAAATAAGCTGGATTCATAGGATAGAGGGTCACATGGGTTATTTTTTTAAGCAGAGGCTGACTGTAGTGCAGTATGTAAAAAAGAGAGCAGGGGTCAATTGTGCTCTCAGAGCTGTGTTCACAAAAATCTTTTAAAACCCCGAAAGTGCGGACTTTTCTGTCTCTTGTGCCTGTGGATCATCGACCAGTTACTGATTTTGTTGGTCATCTTCCTACTTTAACTATTGCTTGCAGTTTCTTTATTGCAGACAGTGCAGTAGTGTGCTTTGGGGGAGAAGAGTTTCTGTAGTTCCAGTCCAGAAGCAGCAAAAGGCAGACTTACCTCATAGCCTAGTGTGTAGTACTGTTATTGTACTTAGTGGTTTGGGATTTTTTTCCTGTTTGCTGTGTATTGGTAGTTTCATTGTGCAGAACAGTGAGAATTGTTTTACCGAATGATTTCTGTGAGATAGCTGTATTTCGTGAATGTGTAGACAGCATCTTGCATGTCACTGAGTCCAACCCCTAGTGCAAAATCCCTGTTGTGCACTGCTTTCCTGTTGCTAGGTGCTGCTGTTTTTCTTAAAAACTCAAACACAAAAAAAAATACCTAGTGTTGTTCAATTGGTGGTTTTGTGTGCTGTCTATGTAAAGTGTTGTGTGGTTATCACTTGTGTGTGTGTCCCCTTAGTCCCACTTGAGCATTGTTGTGTGTCGAAACCAAAACAATAAAAAAAAGCAAAAAATTAAAAAATAATTCTGGTATATTTGTTTCTGTGTAAAGTCTTGTGCAAGTGTGGTCTTGCTCCTAGTTCCAGCCTTAAATTCCTGTTGTATAGTCTGTTGCAACCCCCACCACCCAAAAAGGAAAAAAATACATTTCTGGTGCTGTTGTTCTTGTTGTTGCTGTTTACTGTCTGTGTCATATAAGAAAATGCCTGTGAAGAGACAATCTGCTAACAAGTTTCTGCCAGTGGTGGTGCTGCTAGTAGACCTTAGCTTCTGTGTTTCCAAAGAGTAGCACTGAAGCTGGATGACGCGGTTCACAGGGGCTGGTAATCGCATGCTGGTCGTACTAACCAGCAGTATGGTGCAGTGGGTTAGGGCTCTGAGCTGCAAATCTGGAGACCTGGGTTTGAATCCCACAGCCCCCTAGGTGCATACTGTGTGACCCTGAGCAAGTCACTTAACTTCCTTGTGCTTCTAGGTTGCACCTGCAAACAAGCTTTCAGATTAGTGTGTCTCACCTGGTAAAATAATTGGTAAAAATTAATAAAAAATAACCAACAAGAAGCCATTTCTGCAAGTGGAGGTATTAGTGTGGCTACTTTTTTCTCCACCAAATTAGTGGCATCAATGCTGCTGGGTAGTGTCGGGGCTGGCAGTGAAGATAGTGCATACAGGAACAGCAGGAGCAGTAGTGCAACAACCCCAAAAAAGTTATCATGTGGGAATGTGATCGAGTCCGAGGACTCGGAGGTAGTTGATGCCCCCAGAAGTGTTGTAGAAGAGCCTGAGCCTAAATCACAGTGTGATGCTACAACAGAGTCTGGTGTTAGGGCATCAGATGATGCAGAGAATGGAGCACAGGTTGATGAAAGTGGGGGGGAGGTGGACCTAGCTCCAGAAGTTAGCACCGTAGATGGAGATGGGAATGATGATATGGACCCTCTATGGAACCAGAGAAAAAGAAAAGTAAAGGCCTGGGACAGGGCATCAGTAAAGCCCCTTCCCCACAGCTGTTGGGTCTGTTGAACCAGTAGTAGTATTAGTAGTAACAAGGAGGATGAGTCTCTGGTTGCATTAGACCCAGAATCATGCCCCAGATCTCCCATTTCTGGTCCAATAATATCGCAGTGCCCTATCCACCGCCATCATGTCAAATCAAGGGCTACAAAATCCCTAGTTTGGGCTATTTACATTTTTAGATCCAAAACAATAAAACTGGCTATCTGCAAGCTTTGCCATGCACATGTGTGCCATGGGAAAACGGGTAGCCACCTTGGCACTGGGGGGTAGCACATACGCCTGAAGTCCAGGCACCTGGCATGCTGGACTCAGCACCAAAGGGAAGCTGATGCAGGTTGGGGGAGCTTCCCCCTTATCAACCTCATTCAGCAAGGTATCCCAAAGTGTTATAGGTAATGATCTAGAGCGGAACTGTGAAGTAACTACAGCTCCTGGGGAAGAGGACAGTCAGCTTCCAGTGTGCTGGATATAAAAGGAAGCCCCACAGCAAGTGAGACATCTTGATGCTACACTATTAGTAGCAGAAACTGTGTGGTTGCTGAAAACTGCATGACCGCATATCCCTGCATACTTTTAATTCATTAAACTAATGTACTGGTGCTAGTCCGGAAGGGTGGATGCTTCTAGGAAATGGAGGTGTGGGGACTGTAGTTTTCTGTACCACTCTAGAGAACTACTGCTCCTGGGAAGAAGACAGTCAGCTTCCAGTATGGAAGCTGCACAGCAAGCAGGGCAAAATCATGTGGGCGCACCCGACTCCGCACGTGGAGATGCACGCCGAGACAAACATGTCAGTGTATGTCTAGCATGGACAGGAGGACAGAGGATAGAAAATATTAAGCTGCTGAGGTAAATTGAATCTCCCTAGCTTAGTTCCGCTGAAGTGCTAGGGAGTTATTCTCAAGCTACAAGGAGTAAGTAGTAACACGCTTCCATTTTAAGGCAGGATTTTTAACACACTATATGGTGCAATTTGGGTGGCTGAGCTGTGGCACTAACTGAGTATTGTTGAGATTGTGACTTAAGGATTATAGTTTTCAAACTGCTGTAACAACTTCATGGTTACTTTCAAAGATCTTAAGTAAGGAATAAGCACCAACATGGATAACCTAGTAACCCTTGCAAATGGCACTTTGGGAATAAAATGTATTTTATGCAATAAATTTAGCATTGAAACAGAAACTTATTTGACCGACTTTACATGTAGTCAGCGCACTGAATTATGTACATTGAAAGACCTAATACTGGCAATGGATGTTGAACTTTCAACCTTATGGAAAATGGTTGCAGGATACAAACAAGATGGTGGGGGCCCAGTAGACACAAATATCTATACTCCTACATCAACAACAGAGGGTTTAGGGAGAAAGGGACAGCAGGAAGAGGAAGGCCCACAAGAAGCACTGATAAATGCAATCAAAATCACAGTATGGAAGGGAATGTTAAGATAAGAAAAGAAGAAGAAGATAGACAATGTCACTGCTGATACCATAGAGGAGCATGAAGAATGGAGTTTTGTTTCTAACAATAAATACAGAACTAAAAGGGGTAGAAGGGGAGGACAGTTTGAAATGGAAACACAAAATAGGCTTGCACCACTTGAAAATCTATTAGACCAGATAGAGAATTAATCTGAGGAAATTCTGAACATAGTAAACAATATAGAGGCAGATGGATTAAGGGTGGATTATGTAGCTAGTACTGAGACTCAGCACAATGGCCCCACAATTTCAATGGGTATAGAACGCAATATGGAGACTGATAAAACCTCTAGCTCAAGGGGAAAGGTCAAAGCATGAACTAATACCAAACATGATGCCTCTGGATACATCTATGTATTAGGTGATTCTATAATAAAATTTACTGATTGATATACTACTATAAGCAACAAAGAACATATTACATCTAGCAGTTTTTCAGGTGCTAAGATCAAAGATATACATAGTTTGCTGATAGATATTATTCAACCAACCAAGGCCAGACCACTTGATTTATTCCATGCTGGCACTAATAACATAGGAAAGCAATCTGAAAATGAAATACTCGAAGAGAATACAGCTATAAAAACAACTCTAGATGAACTTAACTGTGAGGCCATCTTCTCAGAGATATTAACCATGCCCGGAGCAGGTTGGAGGAAAGGGGAAAAGATAAAACAAGTTAACAATATGCTGAGAAGGTGGGCATTAGAAAACAATGTTAAATGTTTCCATAATTGGGAGATTTGTTATGGAAGGGATGATTTGTACTGCAGAGACAGACTTCATTTAAATAGATCTGGAAGCAAATTTTTAGGGAGGATATTCTGCAGAGCCATAACGAATAAACCTTTAAACTAAACTGCAAGGGGAGAAGGGAATTGCCCAGAGATAACATTAGCAAGTCTAAAAGGAAGGCAAAGAGGACCAATATAGGGATAAATGTGCTATTAGTCAATGCAAGAAGTTTAAACATTATAAAGAAAACAGACTTGGGGTGCATTTTGTCAGAAAAAAATGCATAGATAGCAGCAATTACAGAAACTTGGTGGCGTGATTGATCTGAGTGGTTAAAGGATGTACAGGGATATGACAGTACACTGTTACAGAATTACAGGATAAACAGAAAAGGAGGTGGAGTGGCGATCTGTATTAAAAATGTGATAGAATGCAGTGAGATCAGAGTTATAGCCAAAGCTCCAAATAACTTGGAAATATTACGGGCTGGGATTACACTAAAAGATTCCAAGAAAGCACACATAGAAGTATGTTACAGATCTCCAGGTACTGGTTTGGAGGAACACTGTCAGATTATAAGCAACATCAATAGCATGGCTGAAAGCAGTAACATACTATTATTAGGAGATTTTAATCTGCTGGGCATTGATTGTGTAATTTAACAGCCAATAATGCATATGAACAGGTAAGGTAAAAATTATTTAAAAAAGATGCCCATTCCTGGAGGCTCTGGGCACCATACATAGAAACATAGAAACATAGAAGTTGATGGCAGATAAGGACCGCAAGGCCCATCCAGTCTGCCCATTTCTTTTTCTACCTTATAAATGTACCATCGGCCTTTGCTCTGTCAGTGACCTATCTATTCATAGTCATTTGTATTGCTCCCTTATGCCTATCCCATGCCTGTTTGAAGCCCTGCACTGTATTCATAGCCACCACTTCTTGTGGTAAGCCATTCCATGCATCTACCACCCTTTCTGTGAAAAAGAATTTCCTCACATTCCCCTTAATCGGCCTCCCTCTAATCTCATGCTGTGTCCTCTTGTCCTGCTATTTTCTTATATTTAAACATATTAGACTCTTTCACCTTGTTTATGCCCTTAAGGTGTTTAAATGTCTCGACTATATCACCTCTCCCTCCTTTGCTCAAGGGTATACATATTGAGCCCGTTAATCTGTCCTCATATGTCTTCTGATACAGTCCCTGCACCATTTTGGTTGCCAACCTCTGGACTGCCTCGAATTTGGTTAATGTCCTTGTGAAGGTGTGGCCTCCAATACTGCCCGCGGTACCTCCAGATGGGGCCTAACCAATGTCTTGTACAGAGGGATTATTACCTCCCTCTTACGACTTGTGATACCCTACTAATACACCCCTAACACCCCTAGCCTTACCTACTGCTTTAGAGGTCTGCTTGGATGATTTTAGGTCATCAGTGATGATGATGCCCAAGTCTTTCTTCCTTTGTGACTGCTAGCAACTCCCTCCCAGCCTATAAGTGGCTTCAGGTTTCTCTTCCTATGTGCATGATTTTGCACTTCTTTGCATTAAATCCCAGTTGCCACTCTTCTGACCATTCTGCTAGTTTATCCAGATCTCTTCTCATTCTGCCCACCCCATCTGGATCATCTACTCTGTTGCAGATCTTGGTGTCATCTGCAAACAGACAAGCCTTACCCTCTAGTCCATCTGCAGGGTCACTAATGAAGATGTTGAATAGGACTGGCCCCAGGACTGATCCCTGAGGTACCCACTTGTGACTTGCATCTCTTCTGACTGTATACCATTTACCACTCTCTGTTTTCTGCCCGTCAACCAGTTTGCCACCCAGTTGACCAACTTCTGACCCACCCCGAGCCTACCCAGCTTATTTATCAATCTTCTATGTGGAACAGTGTCAAAAGCTTTGCTGAAGTCAAGGTAGGTGACATCAACTGCTCCCCCATTGGTCCACCACTCTGGTTACCCAGTCAAAGAAATCTATGAGATTAGTTTGACAGGACCTTCCTTTTGTAAACCCATGCTGTCTTGGATCCTGTGCCCTATGGATTCCAGGTGTTGCACTATCCTTTCCTTAAGGAGTGCCTCCCATAATCTTGCCCACTACTGAGGTAAGACTGACCGGTCTGTAGTTCCCCGCCCTCCCTGCTACCACTCTTTGTGGAGGGGATCACATGAGCCCTCTCCAGTCTTCTGGGACCTCTCCTGTGCTCAGAGACTCACTAAACAATTCTGCTAATGGCTCTGCTAGTTCCTCCTTTAGCTCCTTAAGTACCCTGGGATGTATGCCATCAGGTCCCATTGCCTTATCCACCCTGAGCTTAGCAAGCTCTTGTAGGACCCTTTCTTTTGTGAAGGAGTAGTGCTCACCTCCCTCCCCTGTGTCCATGATGCTGAGCTGTGGGCCTGCCCTACCTCCTCTTCAGTAAATACTGAGCAAAGTATCTATTTAGGATAGATGCCTTTACAGGGTCCTCCTCTCACATGCTCCCTTTCTCCATTAAGCTTGCAATACCCCCTCTGGACTTTCTCCTTTCACTAATGTATCTATAGAAAGTCTTGTCACCTTCTTTTACTGTTCGTGCTAGTGTTTCCTCAGTTTGGGACTTTGCCTGCCTTACTGCCTTACCTGCTTCCCTTAGGGCAGTTTGGTATGCCTCCCTATCTTCATCCCACTGTGTGTTCCTTATATTTTCTGAGAAGCCAGCCTTTTGGCTCTGACCTTTCTGCTACTGTATTTGAGAACCAAAGTGGTTTCCTTCTTCTTTTGCACTTCCTTTTCTGTCTAACACAATGGGATATTGCTTCAAGTATTGTATCCTTAATGCTTGCCCACTTTGCCTGTACCTCCTCACCTGTGTTTCTTTTGCCAGGGCTAGCTTAACTCTGTTGGCCATCTTATCAAAGTCAGCTCCTCTGAAGTCCCATATTTTTGCCTTTGAATGGGATGATTTAGATGTAGTAGCCAAATTGAACCATACCATGTGATGGTCACTGGCCCCAGGTGACCTTCTACCTGGAGATCTGTGATCCCTTCTTTGTTAGTCAGTACTAGATCTAGGATAGCCCTGTCTCTTGTGGGTTGCTGTACCAGTTGTTTGAGGCCCTCCCCTGCAGGAATCCACTATGAGTCTAGTTCTGGCAGATGTTCCTGCTGGTATTGACCAATCTGTATCTGGCATGTTGAAGTCTCCCATTATCAGAACCTCCCTTTAGCTGTCATGTTTTGTATATCTTCTAACAGTAATGTGTCTATGTCCTCCCTCTGGTCTGGGGCCTGTAGACAACCCCAGTTCTTATGGCTGTCCCATTTCCTGTTTCAGGTGACCCACAGTTCTTCTGGCTCTTTATGTGTATTCTGAATTTCTGTAGCTTTGATATTTTCATTAACATACAGGGCTACTCCTCCTCCCCTTTTGCACCTCGGTCTCTTTCTGAACAATACATAGCCAGGTACTGAAGTCTCCAAGTGTGGTTACTGGTAAACCACGTCTCACTAATTGCTACTATGTCCAGTTTAGCCTCTGACATTATTGCCTGCAGGTCTGGGATCTTATTTCCCAGGCTGTGAGCATTGTGTACATGATTTTCCATTGGCCAGATTTTGGTGTGTTAGTTGTTGGGTGAAGTTTGGCATTACCCTGTGCATCGTGTGGGGAGACAAACCTTTTTTCTTACCTGGTGATGCAAATGAACGCAAACACGCTGAATTCCTGTTTGACCACTAGCTGAGGGGAGGGTGTTCTTCCCATTCGACTTATGGGGTGCTGCACCTCTCCCCATTTGCTAGTTTAAATATTCTGCAAAGACGCCAACTTCTGCCCCAATGCACTGACTCTCTTTAGTCAGATGCAGTCCATCAAATTTAAAGAACTTTGCTCCCAGAACTGTTGCCAGTTCCTCACAAATCTGTGTCCTTTTCCTGGCACCAGTCCTGAGCCATGTGTTTAGCTCCCTCATCTCCCCTTCTCTGACCTTCTGTCCATCTGCTCCCTTCTCCCAGACTGGCAGGATTTCAGAGAAGGAGATGCCGACGAAATAGATGATAGTTTGTCACCAGCCTAGTCAGGTGTTCCTTGGTCTCCACAACTGACCGGCTGGCGAGATCATTAGTCCCTATGTGTACTAGGACATCAATGTTTTCTCCTGCTTTGTGAACAATTTTAGCAATGCGGTCAGTGTCTCTCCATGCTGATGTACCTGGGAGACATCTGACCATCACCCCTGGCTGGAGATGGGTATCTACTCCCCGAATCATGGAGTCTCCTATGATCAGAAGTTTTTTGGATTTCCTTTGTGCTTGTTTAGTTTTGGTTCCTGATTTGGGTGAGTATTGTTGTGCTAGCTCCTGTGCCACAGTGTCCTGCTCTGCAGTGTCTTCTGCCTCTTTATTTGATTTCAGAGATAGAGGCAGATACCTGTTTGTAGTGTTTATATGGTTTTTGGAGGTAATGTGTTGGAGAGCAGAGAGTGATGCGGCACCTGATTTACAAATAAACAAACACATGTTCAGAGATACAGCAGTAAAAAACATAAAAAATAATTATGAACCTATGTATACTTCATATAAACATTCAGTAACTTGACAAATCATCAGGTTTTCCTTGAAGCAGTTATAAATAATGGGCTTACACAACTGGTAAATAAACCTACCAGATTAAACAATATTTTGGATTTGGTGATCACATATAGGGAAGATATGGTGACCAATATGGAAATATTGGAGTCATTAATCAGTTGTGACCATAATATTGCTTACTTCAGCATAGCAGTTAAAACCAAAAATATTAAAGGGATATCAACAATGAAAAATTATTCAAAGGTGGATTATAAATCTATTTTAGCTGCATTACATTCCTGGGAATTGAATACACCAAATAGCTCTGAATCAGTTCATAAACTTTGGAAAGCAATAAAGGAAAAGATACATCCCATAAGATTCAATGCAGCCACTGCAGCTGTAACTGTTGAACTTATACCCTGCACCATAGTGAGTGTTCTGTGCAAAGACCCTCAAATTGAATGAACTTGTGTATTTGTACCTGTCTTCTTAAGAATCTGTTTGAACCCTCCTGACAATTATGCAGGCTGCTGAATGTCTCTGCATTGTGACTAATTATTATTGTGTTTATGCTGTAATTCACTGACCTATGCAGCCAGTATAGTGTCATGCCTGTGCAACTGTGTTAGTTTGGGTTGGCCATTCTCACTCTATATTCCAGAGGAATTACCACCCTGTAGGGGTATGAAGGCAAGGAACCCTCAGAGAGTGTTCCACCCCTAGAGGTGCCACGGGACACTTCCCACGGCTAAAGGTATCTTAGGAATCCCCCAAGGAGAGAGTGCTGCCACTGGAGGAGGAGGGGAGGATGGTGGGGCAAAGAAAAAATGCTTCACATTAAGACTGAGAGGAACTGCTTATAAAGCTCAGGAAGTGGGAGTGGCTGGCTGCTTGGTCACTGAACTCCAGGCAACTAGAACTAGGAACTAGAAGGGGGACAGGATCAGATCTACAGTACAGTAGCTTCTTCTTGTTGTTTTTACATTGTTTCTTGTGGATTCTACTTGGTAGAAGGTTATTTCTTTCCTCTCTTACTACTAAGGGGCTAGCAGGGTATTGTTTGGGGCTGTTGGAATTTTGAAACCTGTTTTGGTAGCTATAAGTGGGCTCATTTGTTTGATGATTCACTGTGTGGCAGGCTGCATTTGTGGAGGCCTATTTCTTCTATTTTAAAATATAATTGGTGTGATTTAACTGGATCTGTTTCTTTGAATTGGAGACCTATATCTCCTAATTCCAATCCTATTTTGATGTGTTGTTGGTGAAGGTGTTTGAATTGGAGTCCTGTTTCTTTGGGTAGCAAACCTATTTGGGGGGCTTTGAGTAGAAGTGTGATTCATTGTTGCTGGCTTCACTAGCTGCAAAGTTTTAGTGCAGAGTGGGGGAAGGGCGCTAATGGTCTGACCAGAGGCCTCAGCTACCTGATTGTTTCTGGAAGACTTGGGCTGGTCCCACCCCCCAAACCCCTCACCCCAACCACCCCTGGTCCATGATTTCCTTTATACCAGGGGTTCTGACATCACTTCCTCAAATGGGCAAAGGATATGCACCTGTCATAGCCGAAGCAGACATCCAGGAAAGGAACAGCAGCAAGTGAAGAGGTGACTGCTATCTCAGTGGAAGGGAAGTAAATGCAAATTTAGGAGCTTTCATTATTACTTATTCGCATTGATATTGCATTGGGGAAAGGAGGAGTAGGAGTTTGAACAAGGTTGTGCAATGGCTACTTAAAGTATCTTTTTGAGTGTGGATAGGAAGGATAGGAAAATAAAAAGCAGTTGCTCAATATATCTAAACATGTACAACAAAGGAGGTAAGGGAAATAAAGAAAATAATGTTTTGCACTGATGGGGGGGAGACTTGGGAGAGTGTTTGGTGTCCTGCATTGGAAAGGGTGGGGGGTCGTTGGTGGGCAATGACAGCAATGTAGTAGGGTGGTAGGCTGCAAATAATCAGGGTGCACCGATCTTCTAAAAAATTGTCTGGAGGTGAGAGGATGTTTAGTGTGTAACCACATAGAAAAACTTAGAAAGGAGATTGAGGGTCTGCAGGAGGAATTAAGACAGGCAAGGCAGATTGGGGTGGGTTTAGCCCAATACTGGAGGGAGGAAGAAGGGGAGATGAGGGAGGGTGATTTAAGCCAATAGTGGTGAGGAGAGGTTCAGAAGAAGGGAAGCAGAGACAAAGGGGCCCAGGCCAGAAAGAACAATTGCTGGGGAAATCAGGTCAGGAGACAAAAGACAAATGGAAGGAGGAGATAGGGACTTGTGAGGGGAGGTGAAGAAGTGGCAAAAGTCATGGAGTGGAAAGGAGAGAACAGGTTACTATGGAGAGAGAGAGAGAGAGAGGGCATATATGAAGGGTCTTCAGAAAATAGTTTTTCACTGCTAGAGAGGAAGTAGGTGGAGGAGGGAAATGATGAAATTAGAGGAGTAATTGATAAATGCCTGGACCAAACTGGAGCAGGGGGAAATTCTGCTCAGAGAATTGCAACAGGGGTAAAAGGGGGAAATAATGTGCAGGAGGAAGAAGAGGAGCTGGAAATGAGAGAGGGAGATGAATGGAAGCAAGCAGGGAGTAAGGGGGTGGAATCTTAGTGCTTGGGGACTCAATACTAAGAGGAGTCAGGTGGGGTAGCAAGGGGGGAGAGGCATAGTCACATTTGGGTGGAGGCCATGCCAGGAATGACGGTGAAAAGGTTGGGACAATCTGTTCTGAAATATGCTAGAAGGGGTAGGGACAAGCCTCATTTAATTATACATCTTGGAACAAATGACCTGGCCGACACGACAGTAGATATAGTCCAGAAGAGGTTTGAGGAACTAGCACAATTATGTGAGGGGGCAGGAAGATCAGTAACTTTTTCAGAGATACTTCCAGTGCCAAAGGCAAGCACAGCAAGGAAGCTAAGAATAGAGGAATTTAATGGATGGCTAAGAACCTGGTGTTGTGCTAAAGGGTATGGGCTGCTGGGGGGTGTGGAGGGACCTGGGAGGACAGTAGTCTCTATGCCAAGGACAGACTACACTTGAGTGAGGAAGGAAAGAAAGTGTTCAAACAGAGGATGGAGGAGAACATAGAGGAAGTTGGGAATTTAAACTAGGAGTGGGGGGTGGTAATTGGGGAAGAGATATGCAGAGACCACAGGTTGGGAAACCATATGAGCTTACTCCCCATAACAGTGACAAAGGACAAATGGCAAGTACTATTGGTGATGCTAGGAAAGGGGGGCAGGATGGGAGGGGGAGAAAAGGGTGGATGGTGGTTACCCTTAATTCTAGGAGCCTTGGGAGGAAAACTGCAGAGTTACAGGTTCTCATGGCAGAGGGAGAGGCGGACATTGCAGTCATCATAGAAACATGGGCCACCCAATACTATGACTGGGACCTGTCTGTACCAGGGTATAGTTTATTTCATAGGGACTGGGAAAGGAGGGGGGGTGGTACTATATATGAAGAAAGGACTGAAGTGTGTAAGGGAGGAAGGGGAGGAGGGTAGTATGGAGTCACTTTGGATGCAAACCCAGGATTCCAAGAATAGGATTCTTCGAATGGGAGTGGTGTATAGGCCACCATCTCAGAGTTAGACAGGGAACTAGTGGGACAGATCAGCAGGACCTGCGAGAAAGGTAGTGTGGTGATTGTGGGGGACTTCAACATGCCAGGAGTGGACTAGAGTACCCCAACAACCAGGAACAGAAGGGAGCAGGTACTGCTGGATGCCTTCCAGGACAGCTTCCTGCTGCAAATGGTCAGTGAACCAACCAGGTTAGGGAATATCCTTGACCTTGTGCTGGCAAATGGGGACTTTGTGAGAGAACTTACAGTGGAGGAACCGCTGTCAGGGAGTGACCACCACTCAGTATGGCTCACACTGGATATGGGCAAGGAAGGAGTGGAATCTGGCACAAGAGTGCTGGACTTCAGGAGGGCCAACTTTGGGAGGATGGGGAAGTGGTAAAAGGGTACCTGGCCAGAATTCAATCTAGTATGGACACTAACCAGAGGTGGGAGCTCATAAAGCTGGGGATAGTGGAGGCATCCAAAATCTGCTGCAAACCCCAGAGAAAGAAGGCTAGGGCTAAGAAACCCAGCTGGTTGAGCAAGGAGGTCATGGAAAAGGTAAGGAAGAAAAGAGCTGCCTTTAGGAAGTACAAGAAAATAGGGAGGGGGAGGACAGGGAGGAGTACTTGACAGAATCAAAGGATGTGACAAGGGCAGTAAGAGAAGCCAAAGCAGCTACAGAACTCAGGCTGGCACAAGGCATTAAGAAGGGGGAGAAGGACTTCTTTAAGTACATCAGGGAGAAAAGGAGCTGTAAGGACCACATAGTAAGGATTAGGAAGGAGGGGGGTTGCGTGGAAGCAGGATGCGATAAGGCAGAAGCACTAAATGAGTACTTCTGTTCAGGATTTACTAAAGAGAAGGGGGGGTGACACCCAAGGTGGGAGAAATGGCAGAAACGGGGGGGAACGGGTGACATATGGGGAAATCATGGAGGGCAGAGTTCGAGAGGGTTTGAAGGCACTGAGGGTAGACAAGGCACCAGGCCCAGATGGCATCCACCCCAGGGTACTGAAGGAGCTGGCAGAGGTCCTTGCAGGACCTTTGGCAGACCTATTTAATGCCTCACTACATTCAGGGTGTGTACCTCAGGACTGGAGGATGGCTCACGTGGTGTCCCTCCACAAGAGTGGCCCCAAGGATGAACCAGGAAGCTACAGACCAGTGAGCCTCACATCCATCATGGGTAAGCTAATAGAGACTATCCTGAAGGAGTGGCCGGTGGCCCTCATAGTGGTCAAAGGACTACAGGACAGCAGACAGCATGGCTTCATACATGGCAGATCCTGCCAAACCAACCTGGTGGAGTTCTATGACTGGGTAACTAGGCAACTGGACAGGGGCCATGCAGTGGATGTCCTGTATCTGGACTTCAGTAAGGCATTCAACTCTGTGCCGCATTGAAGGCTGGGAAGGAAGTTAGTAGGCACAGGAGCAGGTGCAAAGCTGGTGAGATGGGTAGGAAACTGGTTTCAGGGAAGGCAACAGAGGGTGGTGGTGGTTGGGGAGCTCTCACACCCAAGGGTAGTTATGAGCGGTGTTCCACAGGGCTCAGTGTTGGGACCAGTGTTTGTTGGGATATTCATTGCAGACATATCATGGGACATCAAGAGCAAGATCAATCTGTTTGCTGATGATACCAAGGTAGGCGCGGTGGTGGATGACCTAAGGGGATGGCAGGGGTTGCAGAATGATTTGGCAAAGTTTGAAACCTGATCAGACACCTGGCAACTGGGGTTTAATGCCAAAAAGTGCAAGGTGCTGCATTTTGGGATGAAGTTACCAGCTGGGGGGAGTGCAGCTAGCCCAGACAGAGGAGGAGAAGGATCTGGGTGTGCTCATTACGGGGTCAATGAACAACTCGGCACAATGTAGGAAGGCAGCTGCAAAGGTCAACAAAATGCTGGGTTGTATTGCAAGGGGTATATCCTCGAGGAGGGAGGAGGTGATTCTGCCACTGTATAGGTCATTAATTAGACCACACCTGGAGTACTGCATGCAGTCACTGGTGCCCGTATCTGAAGAGGGACATTAAGTTACTGGAGGGGGTGCAGCGCAGGGTGACAAAGATGATCAAGGGGCTGGGGGACTTATCATATGAGAGGAGGTTGAAGGAGTTGAACATGTACTTACTGGAGGAGAGGAGGGACAAGGGTGACATGATTGAAACCTTTAAATACATGAAAGGAATAAACAAGATGGGTACAGAGGGACCTGTTCAAAGTTAGGGAGGGGAGGGCCACCAGGGGCCATGATATGAGACTGGAGGGAGGAAGGTTCAGGAGGGAGATGAGGAGACACTTTTTTACAGAGAGGGTGGTGGCTGGGTGGAATGTGTTACCTGCAGAAGTGGTATCCAGTAGAACAGTGGACTGCTTAAAAAGGGGATGGGACAGGACAAGGGGGAGGGTCAATGAAGGGGAAGGGTGGAAGGAAGGGTCAGCTGCAGAATAAGGGGTGCTAGCTGGACATTGGAGCAGACTTGATAGACCTCTAGGCCTTTATCTGCTGGCAAATTTTGTATGTTCATATGTTCGTAAAGCCTTTCAAATTCACTGACCTATGCAGCCAGTATAGTGTTATGCTTGTGCAACTGTGTTAGTTTGGTTTGGCCATTCGCACTCTCTATTCCAGAGGAATTACCACCATGTAGGTGTCCGAAGGCAAGGAACCCTCGGAGAGGGTTCCACCCCTAGAGGTGTCATGGGATGATTCCCATGGTTAAAGGTTCCATAGGAATCCCCAGAAGAAATGTAGTATCATCCCCAAAAAGAGGCAACATGAAACATATGAGCAAGCAGTAAGTGTGACATAGGAGTAGTAACTGTAACATAGTAGCAGAAAGCATAGGCAATTGATAAGCAATGAGACGCTCAGTTGGATAATGTAATGACTACCCAGGTTTGCATAGCACGATACTGATGATTGCCTTGGGATGAGGGGATCCCCTAAGGAGAGAGAGGGAATGGCGGGACATGCTCCACCTCCTTCCAACAACAGAACCTACCTAAGAAATCTAGGGGGAAGCACTAAAATAACTAAGTGTTATGACCTGAGGTAATGGAGGAGAGAAAAAAACCCTATGAGGAGGAAATCTCTGGGGAGCCAAGGCCTAGGTCGCCTTCCCTCCAGGCTGGGGATAGTTTATTTAGTTATGGCTCTGTGGCTGCAATTTGGAAAACCCAATTAAAGGGAAGTGAAAAATATTCCAATTTGGAGGAAGGCTCTCACTCAAACCCTCTAGTGGAAATGCTGTGGAAGGTTGTGAGAAAACTCTGCAACAATACATGCATCCAAGGCACAGGAGGAGAGCAACAACTGCTGAGGCACTCACCTGGCCTACCCACCCTAAATTAAATCAGGTGAACCAGAGGCAGTCGTAGGGAGAATGCGGTGAAGGTGCCTTGCTAGGGAAACCACTAAAGTCAATGGCCAACTGTTATAGTGGAACACTAGAGCCAAAGGAGGTAACTTTTTCCATCTTTCATCACTAGTCTTAAATTCTACACCAGGAGCTGCTGTCATGTAGCAGGCAGCTAAAGCCAAGACTGGGGCAAGAACATTCCCAGCTATGGGCCAGGTGAGAAGGATCTCACCCCAAGCCGGACATGTTTGAGATGGTCGGCTGCAGAAACCCTGTGCCAAATAGAATGGCTGGCATGCTCCAGAATTTGATTGAGAGTTGAAAGCTGGTGAGCTGAATAAGCATGGTGTCCTGAGATCGTAATGAGCATTGAGTGCTGAGACCTTGCAAGGTCGAATGCAGATTGAGTGCAGCAGAATCCCAGACTGAAGCCGAAGAGATGGTAGTAGGCATAAAGCAATGGTTTGCATAAGCAAGGAGCAATGGTTGCGTAAACAAGTGTGGACCTGATAGGTCAGTAAGTAGTAGTAGTGATAGGTAGACCTGCATAACAACTGTATAGCAATTAAACAGCACTGAACTGGGGGCAAGCCAGCCAGACATGACTAGCCAAATCAAGGTGACAAACTCTGAGGATTTTCGGTGGTGAAGACAGGATTTAGAACAGAATTAATTAACCACATAGGCCACGACCTCCAAAACACCTCCCAGTCCCTGCCATAGGACAAACAAGGAAGCAATGGAAAGGCAGAGAACCACATGCAGACATAAAAGCTAATTTAATAGCCTCAGCAGGAGCTTCTGCTAACCTCAAAGTAAAACAAGGTACAATAGTAATGGGAGTAAACAAAGCAGCAGCAGGAAGCAAGTAGGCATGTACAGCAGTAGGAAAAACAAATGAGTACACTGAGTTGTAACTGCAAATAAAGGAGGCATAATGCTCTTAAGTACTGTCAACAGGCAGTGCAATGAGACTGCAGCAACGAGGTAATTAGAACAAGCATGAGTAAGCTGTATAGCTAGGTTCAAGTAAATCTGAGTCAGGTGAAAGTAATAGAATATGTCATGGACAGCAATAGATGAGCTGACACACACAGGTCAGGTTTGCAGATGCAGTGTAAGTAATTTGAGAGTTGTGAGTAACTGAAAGCAAGCAGTATGAGCCCTGAAATAGCAGTATGCTAGGAGCTGAAAAAAGCCCCCCCAAAAAAGAAAGGAAGCACACACAACCGAAGGCAAATACAAACCAGAAGCAGTAAAACAAACACAGAAGCCCAGCAGAGACAAGTACAAGCAGCGGGGGGGGGCAGGCCCCAGCCAGCCACGGAGGCCCAACACACTCAGAGGACAAACCAACAGAGCCTTCAGCTGCAAAGAAAAAATGCTTCACAGTGAGGTTGAGAGGAAGTTAGTTAAAACCTTTATTTTTAGACAGGAGTTTAGATGGCATAACACATCATTGGGACATAGTCCTATTTACAAGACAGTCCTGTTAAGGAACTGCTTATATAGCTCAGGAAGTGGGAGTGGCTGGCTGCTTGGTCACCGAACTCCAGGCAAAGCCTTTCAAATTATGTCATCTCCCTTGTACTACAGATCATATGAGTGCCATGGTTTGTGATTTATTGTACATTGTTATGCTATATTTGATGTATGTAACTAACTCCGACTGGCCCCTGAAAAGGGGACCTCTGGTCTCAGTGGGCTTACTCAGTTACCAAAATGCTAAATAAATAAAAAAAATTAACTTGTGTAAAGACATACACCTAATAGAAAACTACACAACTAAAATGGCAAAGTGCCACTTTGGTTTACTAGCAAGATAAGGAAAGTGTTGAACAAGAAACAATCAGCATACAGAGCTATGAAAAAACATAATAGTCAAATTAACAGGAAATATTATACAAAACAGCTCAAATTAAGCAAAAAAATCATAAGGCAGGAGAGAAAAAAATTTGAATTTCAATCAGCTCACACCAAAGATAATGGGAAGGAGTTTTTGCCTATGTCAATAATTGCTCTGCCAGTAGAACAGTAGATCCCCTGATCCTGAAAAAGGAGAAGTGTCTGATCCACATGAAATGGCAGAAGAATTTATAAGTATTTTTGTTCTGTTTTTAATATCCAGCAAGATAAACATCAGGAGCAGGCCATTATAGAAAGAGTATTCCAGGAAACTAGGAGCTCATTGAGTAAGGTGACATCCATAAATATGAAAGAAATTAAGGAGTTACTTGATAAAATTAGAGCCAATAAATCAGCTGCACTGGATGATCTCAATCCAAAACTGTTAAAAGAAATTAGGGAATGGCTGCTTGAACCATTCATAACACTTTGCGATATGTCAATGGATACCGGTGCCTGATGACTGCTGGGTTGCCACAGTGGTGCCTATTCACAAAAATGGGAACAGACAGGAACTGAATCATTATTGACCCGTTTAATCTTACATCAACATTGGGCAAGATAATGAAAACCTTGGTAAAGGAAAGATTCAAGGAGGATATAAATAGAAAGAACTTATCGGATCACACTCAACAAGGTTTTAAATCAAACCGATCATGTGCAACAAACATGTTGATTTTTTATGAAAAGGTTAGTCAAACCTTAAGTACAAACCTGCCAGTCAATGTGATTTTTTTAGATCTGCAGAAGGCATTTGACAAAGTTCCCCATTCTGTCCTACTGGATAGGCTACTTTAAAAGGGAATACATGGCAGGATAATAAAATGGACTGTGGCCTGGCTGAGGGCTAGATCGTAGAAGGTACGGATTAGAGGGTTTCTCTCAAAAACTGGCAGAGTGACTAGCAGTATGCCTCAGGGCTCAGTTTTGGGCCCGGTGCAGTTCAACTTTTTTATATTAGATATGAGTACCAAGGTTAGGAATTGGAGTATTAAATTTGCTGATTACTCCAAGTTGAGGGCAGTGCTTGAGACTGAGGAGCAAATAGAAATACTACCACAGGATTTGGGTATGATAGAAGAATGGGCAAAGGAAAATAAAATGCTCTTCAATCAAGAAAAATGTATGGTCTTGCACCTTGTGAGAAAAAATGGGTGAAATTACTACTTTTTTGAATGGGCATAAATTAGGAAAAGTAGAATGGGAAAGAGATTTGGGACTATATATTGATAAAGATCAAACATTTAGTGAACATTGCAACAGAATTGCTGGAACAGCAACTATGATAGTGGGGTGTATAAGAAAGGCCTTTGTTCCAGAAATAGAACCTGTATTTTGCCCCTGTACAAGACTTATGTTCGCCCCCACCTCGACTACTGTTCCCCCTGTCTGGAGCCCTTACCTTAGGAAAGATATACAGAAAATGGAACATGTCCAGTGTAGAGTAACGACATTGATTGATTCTATAAAGAAGCTGCCATATGAACAGAGACTGAAGGAATTGGACCTCTATACTCTGGAGACCACGGGAGAGAGAGGAGACATGCTTATGAAGTTTAAAATGATTAAGGATATGGATTTAATGGATGGACTAGAATTGAAATTCAACAACAGGGACCTTGAATTGAGGAGTCTTGACAGACAACTTGTTTTAGAAATAGCAAAAAAGAACAGTAGAAGAGGATATTTCACATACAGAGCAGCTGCAATGTGGAACAACTTACCAAAGGTAGTGGTAGGCCAGAGCAGCTTTGCCTGTTTTAAGGACAAATTATATGAGGATCTCTTAATAAAAATGAGAAATGTGGCCCCACTTTAGTGGGAGACAAACTCGATGGGCACCCACCTTCTCCTGGCTTACTACCAAGTATTAAATCAAGTATTAGCATGCGGAGAAGGAAGACTTAATGGGATTTCAGAGTAGTGATCAGAGTAGCAGTGGTGGTGTGAGTGTTAGCAGCCAACATAGTTAGTCAAGCACATCAACCCCTGTCTGTAAAACATCAAAAATCACATAATTCACTTGATCGTCATCCATGCCCCCCGAGCCCAAAACTACCCCAGTCATGCCAATGTGCAGACCGCATTGCAACCTATTCTGCAAAGCATGTTTGAGCATCACATGAAATACATGAAATACCCAGCAAATCATGCTGTTGCATGTAAACTTAACACAGCAGCTGCATAAATGCTGACATTTGACCTTTTGCCATTCTCTTTTGTGGAGAATGTGGGGTTCTGCAGGTTGATGGCACATGCCTGTCCAAAATGGAAGATCCTGCCATGGACATATTTCTCCACCCGTGCTATTCTGGAGTTATTTAGGACTGTGACACAGACAGTAAGAAATGCCCTTCAGCATTCCGCATCATACATCCACCTAAGTATGGATATGTGGACCAGTGGACAAACAGCTGGTAGCGCTTATCTAAGTATTACAGCCATTGGGCACAGGTGCCTGGGGTAGTATTTGACAACAGTATGGGGAAAAAACTGTATGAAAACCAACTACAGTAGTGGCAACATTCCTGGTATTCGCCAGCATGCCACGTTGGCAGAGAGGAGTGTAGCAGGGTCACACACAGGTTTAAACATGTTAGAATTGCTCCTTACTAAAATTGATGAGTGACTGCACCCACTGTCCCCGAAAACTGGTTTCATATCAAGCGATAATGGCTCCAATGTGGTGAAATGCATCAGCGATGGGTTTGTCAGGATTCCCTGCATGGCACACTATCTTAATCTTGCAGTGCAGGTATTTCTGGAAATCCCAGAAATCAAGCAAATGCTGACTGTGGCCCGTCATATCTGTGCCCACTTTGACCGTTCTGGAAAGACCTGTGACCAGCTCAGGCAGCTGCAGATAGAAAGCAAGCTGCTGAGCACTGTCTGAAGCTTGAAACTGTCATGAGATGGAACTCCACTCTTTACCTGATAGAGTGCTTGTATGAGCAGTACAAAGTAATCGCTGAATACCTGCTGCTGTACACAAGCCATGATAGATCGGGAGCATTTATGTCTCTGACAACCGAGCAGTGGCAACTCTTGGATGATCCAATTATGATTCTGAGGCCATTTGAACATGCTGCACAGGCAGTGAGTGGGGACACTGCATCTATCAGTCAGGCCATCACACTGCTAAGGGTGCTGAGGCAGATCTTGTTGAAGGTACAGCAGGTGCTGGAGGCAGGTGGAGATAGGTCAAGCTGTGCACTACTGGAACACATGCGTGAAATATTTAAGCAATAAGGCATGACAAGGTGTGTGTGTTATCGTGTAATAACGTCACTCTTGGGGTGGGTTGAAGCACGAGGTGAAGCCGAGTGCTTCCACCACCACAGGAGTGACGTTATTACACAATAACACACACCTTGGAGTGCCTTATTGTAACTATACAATGGCTCGATGTTATACACAACAAAAATAAAAATAACAATGTTTTTAGTAGATTTTTAGTGAGGCAGTATATCTTTGTTTCTGAAAAAAAAAAAGGCTCAGGCTCCATAAAATCAGCACAGTGTGTTATTGTGTAATAACATCACTGTCTCCGGCACACACTGACCAATCAGAGTCCAGGAAATTTTCTTGCCATTGTATAATAGACATCAATAGCCACATCTCAAGCATTCTGCAGTCTCCCATATGTGTAACTGTCACAATGCTTGACCCATGCTATAAAAGGGGCCTGTCATCCATAGCTGAGGGTGGGCATGATCAGATGCAACATCTCTCTGATCAGCTCACAGATAGGTTCATGGAGCACAAATGTTGCGAGCCCAGTTCTGTAAAACCACAACATGGCAATGACGACAGACAGGGTGTTGTTACCACCTCCCTTAAGTGGGCTGGAAAACCAGGGCTGCTCTCATGAGGACAACTGCCCATAAATCCACTTTGGGATGCCTTGTCACTGGTAGGAATTTCAGACGTGGAGGAAAAGGAGGAACAGGTGGATGAGTCATTAGGACTGCAGGCAGCACAACACATGGTGGAGGCCTATTTGGCAAACAGGCACCTAAGGGTTCCACGTCATGACACCGATTACTGGCGCTGCGGCACTCACAGTGAGTGCAAGTCAAAACCTAGCAGCGACTTGCACAACTAGCTACCACAAAAACAGCTACCATCGGGCACATGTTAAAATGTTAAGAATTGCAGGGGGGGTTATGCGGGGGGCTGTGCCCCCCACACTCCCCATTATTAATATAATCAACTCCGAGGGTGGGCATGACACAGGGTAAAAGTTAAATTCAGCAAAGGTTCAGCAGGCCGCAATCTGCGAACTCAGAGCCTTCTGTGCTAGTGGCATACACCCTACCACTGTGCTAGATGTCCAGCTCAATTCTGGCCCAACACTCTGGCTCCTTTATCAAGTACTGCCCTCCCGCCATCTTTCAGTCACCATATTTCTGCAGTTGCTATTCATATCTCCAAACTTCACTATTCACACAGTAGCTATTGTTTCACAGTCGCTTTTGTTATCGTCAGTCAAATTGAGTCGCTCATATTGAGTCATTCAATTGCGACTCGCCTATATCACTGGATACCCACCTGAGCATATTGTAGGAGCCGCTGCTCTACTTGAGTGGCAAGGTGACCGAGTGGCCAGTGCTGATATCCATAGCATTGAAATATCTGACCTGTTCGCCCTCTAGTGTAAGCGTGAAGAGGATATTTAGTTTGATGGGGCCATTGTATGGGACACGCGTACAAACCTATCACCTAGAAATGTTGGCATGCTGACATTTATTAAAATGAAGGGCACATTCCACCTAGGACAAGTAC
Source organism: Neoceratodus forsteri (assembly GCA_016271365.2). Classification (NCBI taxonomy): domain Eukaryota; kingdom Metazoa; phylum Chordata; order Ceratodontiformes; family Ceratodontidae; genus Neoceratodus; species Neoceratodus forsteri. The sequence goes on from CM028136.1 coordinate 80,784,309, forward strand.
ATCTGTGTTTGTACTCAAGGAGGATGGGGGTGGTGAGGATGAGGGGGAAGCAAAGCAACATGGTGGTGTGGCAAACTGCATTCTGTTGAGGTGGATGAGGTGCTCATGAAAAAAGAATTCCAAAGTGGGGATAACTCCAGTCTGGAAGACTACGAGGGCTGTTTCATTGATGAGGATGATGACAGTAGCAGCGCATAAAGAGAACATTTTTGGTACATCCCTGCCTTCTTCTGTGTAACTTTAATCATGTGACATCCTGTATTATATAATATTTTTCCTGTGTCAACATTTTCCCCAACTTGTTCAGTGATTCCCTACATTCATATAAATACAGCTCAGCTGGAAGCCAACCTGCCTGTACAACTCCTACAGTAGTAGTAAAAATCTTTATTTTTATACAGGATAAGCTCGAATAAAACATCTTTTGGACAGAAGTTATATATTACAGATGGTCCTGTTTTAGTTACAATACAGACCGAAAATATTGTACAAAACATGAAATCAGATAATCATATGCAACATACATAGCACACTCATTCTAATCGTTACACATACATCATACCCTTGGTTCATACTTTAACTCCCTCATAAAGGATTTCACATGGTCTTGGACAACAATAGACAATTTGCTAATTGAATTCCATACTTGAAATGTAATAGCTAGAAAACACATGTTGCTGTATTTATTTGTTTATTTATTTATCCTCCCAGCTAGCCACCTGCTTGTATAGCTCCTCCCAGCTAGCCACCTGCTGGTATAGCTCCTCCCAGCTAGCCACCTGCATGTATAGCTCCTCCCAGTGCCATGAACACCTCGCAGCTAGCCACCTGCTTGTACAGCTCCTCCCAGTGCCATGAACACCTCCCAGCTAGCCACCTGCTTGTACAGCTCCTCCCAGTGCCACGAACACCTCCCAGCTAGCCAATAGCTTGTACAGCTCCTCCCAGTGCCACGAACACCTCCCAGCTAGCCACCTGCTTGTACAACTCCTCCCAATGCCAAGAAAGTCTCCCAGCTAGCCACATGCTTGTACAGCTCCTCCCAGTGCCACAAACAACTCCCGGCTAGCAACCTGCTTGTACAGCTCCTCCCAGTGCCATGAACACCTCCCAGCTAGCCACCTGCTTGTACAGCTCCTCCCAATACCAAGAAAGCCTCCCAGCTAGCCACCGCCTTTTACAGCTCCTCCCAACTGGCCACCTGCTTGTACAGCTCCTCTCAATGCCAAGAAAGCCTCCCAGCTAGCTACCTGCTTGTACAGCTCCTGCCAGTGCTACAAACACTTCCCAGCTAGCCACCTGCTTGTACAGCTCTTCCCAGTGCCAAACAAGGCCTCCCAGCTAGCCACCTGCTTGTACAACTGCTCCCAGTGCCACAAACACCTCCCAGCTAGCCACCTGTTTGTACAACTCCTCCCAAAACCAAGAAAGCCTCCCAGTTAGCCACTTGCTTGTACAGCTCCTGCCAGTGACAAGAAGGCCTCCCAGCTAGTCACATGATTGCACAGCTCCTCCTAGTGCCATGAACACCTCCCAGTTAGCCATCTGCTTGTACAGCTCCTACTAGTGCCACAAATGCCTCCCAGCTAGCCACCTGCTTGTTCATCTCCTGCCAGTGGCAGTAATCCCACCAGCCACCTGAAGTACAGCAACAGCCAGCAGTGTATGCTGATGTAGCCCCTTTCTGGTACCGTCCAAGAGAGGGCCACTACCCCTGCCGTGCAGACTTGACCACAGTTAAGGGGCCTGGGTTTCCATTAGCTGATGCAAGGGTTGGGGGGGTCCTTCCCCAAAGATAAAAATAAAAATGGCGGTGCCTCCACCCACAGTACATATTTAGTGGATCTGCTGTATACTAGTACAACCCCCTAGGATGTCATACCAATCCACCTCCCCTAACCACAAAGGCCACCAAACAGCCAATATAGAAATGCCCTAAAGCGCATACATGGAGCTCGCCTGGCACTCGAAGGTGCAAAACAAACTAGTGCCTCCATATTTCAGATCTTCTGGCCCCACTCTCTCACAAAAAAAATGCGGGTGCCAGTGGGAGAACTCTGGGGGACAAAAGAGGCAGAGGGAAAGATGCCAGGACCAGGAAAAAAAAAACAACGGGGGTGTAACAAAACCCCGGGGGAATGGGAGCCATTTTAGAGGCTATATGGGTAAGCTCCAATGGGGATAGGCATTACACTTCCCCACCCCTTAAATGCTTGGCATCCCTGCCAAGTTCACACTATCACCTGAATCCATCATTGAACAGTAACCACCCATTTTCATTGAACCCATTACCATCAGTAGACATTTACTACATGAAAACATGTAACATCCAATTCTATACACATAATCACCTATTCTAAACAGCAGTAAATCACATCCTATTCCAAACAGTTTCCATCTACTCCTGCAGTTACACACATTCCCCATGCCTCAGAGCCTTAAAATAATGTAAACACTCTCCAGGGACCCTTGGCATCAAAATTTTCCAGGTGGCACAAATTATAGCACAATTTCTACCTTTAACCACTAGGATGTGATCACTCCCCTACATTTTCTCACTGACGAGCAATGAAGTCTGTCCAAGACAGATTTGGTGCCAAAATACTCCTTCAATACTTTCCATTGGTCTCCCACCATTTTTAAGGGTCACAACATTTTAGCGAGCTAGGTGGGGTCCATGCTGGGTGTGACTGGCACAGGAGATCCCAGCGGTGCCTCAATTTGTGTAGCCCTCCTCTGGTGCCATCCAAGAGAGGGCCACTACCCCTGCCATGCAGGCCTGACCACGGTTAAGGGGTCTGGGTTCCCATTAGCTGATACACGGGGGGGGTCCTTTCCTCAAAGATAAAATTAAAAATGGCGGTGCCTCCACCCAGAGTACATATTTAGTGGGTCTGCTGTACACCAGTACAACTCCTGGGATGTCATACCAACCCACCTCCCCAAACAGTTACCCCAGGCATAGACTTATCAAGATTCGAACCTCCCAACAGTCGGACAATTTACATTTCACATTTCAACTAATAACCTGCTCAGTACAATCAGGCTCTGGAGTCAGCTGTTTCTGAAACAATAACATCACAATTTATTTACACAGGGAGGGTAGGATGGGGTGACTGGAAAAGAAGTTAAGTACACTTTTTGATTTTGCATATTTAAAGATTTGGCATTTCACTACAATCATGTCCCTTTTATTTCTTAAACCCACATTTTTTAATCACTGCAGTCACCACTATCTAGCTATCTAACTCCTGCAGGTATTACCCAAGTCCCAGACACACTGGTACCAGTCCAGAATACCACCCCAAATTCTGTTCCTGGGTACCCAGATGTTAGATGCGGGCCTGAGGTGCAGTGGGTGGGCCAGCGTTGGCGCACTTTCCTGAAATAAATAACTTTTTACATTTCTTTCTCTGGACTATCAGTACTGGCTTCCTATGCCAGTGAGCATGCTTGAACAATAACTATATACAGTCCCCAGGATGTTGCAGGGCAATTTCTGCTGTTACTGTTCTGCAGGATCAGTCCTTGAGTGGCACAGTTGACTGAAGTCCAGGGGCTGATGGAAACAGCACTTGCAGAACTGGGTACTATGCTTGAAATTTGAAGGGGCACAATAAACACTGCAGCCTGCATCTTCAGTTTGACTGAGAGTCTTGCCGCTTGTCCCCTTCGGCCTATTATGGATCTGTTGCAGGGCACTGGGCAGAGTCTACCAACCACTGGAGACCCAGACTTGGGAGTGGCCCACCACCTGGCTCCCTCTCAGATCAGAGTGCCCTAGCACTCGGGTACAGGACCCGTAATCCCCTGCAGCCAACCGACCCCACTTGATGGGGGCTAATAAGTTCCCCACCTAGCCATGAGATTCAGATGGAACCTTTTGAACATTTACATTTTTGTTTCAGTTACCTGCTATTATGTGTAGCCAAGCAGTGTCTGTTACCTTCCCTGTTCCCACACTCCCAGAAGTGCATAGCCTGAAAATTCAGGGTTACCACAACAGTCTCTTTTCTTTCTGTATCTCAGGAGCAGAGTGCAGGTACCCAACCCCGAAAGGCACCTGTCCATCCTTCTGCTTTCACAGTCTCTCAACTTTAACACAGCTGCATTCTCACTCTGGCTCACACACAAAATTCCAGAACTCTGTTTCAGAAAACATTCCAAAAGTCTCTTTTCTCACTGTGCAGGTACATAGCAAATATTCAGTCTAAAGAGACTCCCTCTTCACAATTCTCTCATTTTCCTTTTCTCACACTTTCCTCACCAATGAGGTGCAGATGACAATACCCATCTTTTTCCAGGCTTAGATGCAACCCATGTCCTTTTTCCAAGCTCAGGACACAACCTTTCTTCTTTTTTCAGGCTCAGGGCACAACCTCACTTGCAGCTTAATCTCTCTTTCAGAAATGCTGCTCACTTCTCTTTCTTCTTTTCCCCTTCAGAGTCCTGCTGCAGCAAGCATACCCCTTTGAAATTATTTATTTCCCCTCTGTTTTGTAGCCTCACCATCCCTCTGATGGCCCATTACACAAACTAACAATTTTATTTATTTATTTCCTTATTGCAAGTGCCGGTACATATTGCCCGAAGGTGTTGGACAAGACTTGATCATCTTTATTCATGAGTCTCCTCATTAATATTCATGAGGTGGCTCTAATTCCCCCGAGTGTGACTGGCACTTACAAATCCACCTCTCTTTCTCTCTTGCTGCCTCTCCAGTACAGCTCATGGTCCCGGTCTGTTCTTTACTGTCCAACAGGACTGGGACCACTGAAGAGACAACCACAAAGGCCACCAAATGGCCAACAGAGAAATATGCTACTGCACATGAACGGAGCTTGTCCGGCACCCAAAGGTGCAAAACAAACAGGCGACTCCATATTTCAGCTCCCCTGGCCCTGCTGTCTCACAAAATAATGCGGGTGCAAGCGGGAGAACTCAGGAGGACCAAAGAGGAACAGGGGAAGATGCCAGGACTGGGGAAAAAAACAATGAGGGTGGAACAAAATCCCCGGGGAATGGGAGCCATTTTAGGGGCTATACAAGTGTACCCCCGACAGGCAATTACATTGACATGGTAAGTCCATTGCCTTGAAAGCAGCAGTATCTGTTAGTTGGCCACAAATGTCATGCCGTACTTTGTTAAGAAATGTATTTATGATGTCTTCTTTATCATCATGCTCCAGACTGTGTATGCTTAATTTGCACAGATACTTTCAAAAGTGTTGTTACAGTTAATGTAGTAAATAATAAGTGATGTCATTAAAGAAGGATGCCATTTTCAGTTTTTAACTTGTGTTCTATGGAGGATACCCCATACAATAGGAAGATAGTAACACATGGCTCTTGTCTGCTAAGGAACAGATAGCACTGTGCTGCCACAAATTATATTTTTTTCATGGTGGTCCTGCATGGCACGTGATGTGACTGAGCTGTATCTTGTTTCAGGAATGAAGTCAAACCACAACGAAAATGGAGATCTCAATATTTTTTGCAGACAAATATTGCTGAAGAAAACTGTAGCATTAGGAAGGCGTACTCCGGTTTTACATGTGTTTCCATTTTCCCTTTTGTCTGTCTGTCTCACAGTTTAGACACCTGAGTGTTCAAGGTGCACCACTTGCTGCATCACCATTGTGCCATTAGCAGTGTGGCCATCAGTACTCTCATGGTAAGTATATTTTTTCCTGTCCCTAATTTTTCATCTTATTTTCTTTCCTTTTACAGGGAAGAGTGACACTCTGGCCATGCCAGCTCCAAGTTCTGCTAAATAATATCCCTTTGTTTCTTCACACGTGACAGTTTGTCATCCACCATGTGTGTCTGGTCACCCTAAGTCCTCAAGGCTAGACCATTACCTACATGACAGTAAGTATCCTTTTAGAAAGTTTTTTAATGTTCTTCTTTTTTAAGTATATATTCCTTTCATCACAGGTCTATGGAGCATAACACAGTAACTAAAAAATGTGTGTTTTTTTTCTTCACATCAGATCTGACCATCTGACAGTGCTACATCCTGCCAGCTGCAAGAATTTCAAGTCCTTGTACAGCAAGCGACCTAGTGCCACCTGTTGCTTTCTGCCACTTTGCGTTTATGGGCAGAACCATGCTAAGTAATGTCAGATTCCAGAAATTAGATAAATAGAGGAAGACAGCACTCAGTTATCCTACCATATGGCTCCGGTCCTATGATTGTAGAAAAAAATGCCTTCCCACATGGTACACTACTGTCTAAAAGCAAACAAACATGGTAGAAAACCATGCAGCAACAGCACTGAATTACCCTCAGAAATACTTGCAAGGAGAGAAACAGTCACAAAAGATGTTTAGAAAGACAATGGTTTCACTGTCTCAAAAATACTTCCCTTTGCTGGTATGGCTATAGCTACACTAGACATCAGTGAGCAGCAGAAGCAGCAGCAAAATATTTTTTACTTCTAATCTCGGGGCACTTCTGAGTAGCAGTGGATATTTTAATGACTAAACAGTGAACTCTTCCTTCTCAGCCACTTCTTTCCTGCATTTCCTCAACAGCAGCAGCAGCACCTAGCATCAGGAAAGCATTTTGGGACTTGTTGCAAACCTTCTCATTTCTGGTCATCATCACAATTTCTGAAGACAAGGCAATGAACTCTGGTGTCTCTCTGGCACTTTTCTCTTGTTCATCTTATCAACAGCAGCTCTAGTTTAGGACTCAGGCCACTACTTCTCATTTCTGGCCATCAGGAGAAATCTTCAAAACAACAAGAATTATATTTCAGTTTTCAGGAAATTTTCTCATGTGCATCTTCTTGACTTCTTTTGGCAGTTGCATAGCAACAGCAGCATTTAGCAGCAAGAAAGCAGTTTGGGACATGGTCCACTACTTCACATTTCTGGCCATCAGGAGAAGTCTTCAAGACATGACAAGAATTATATTTTGGTTCTCATTAAATTCTCATGTGCATCTTCTTGACTTCTCTTGGCAGTTGCACACCACAGCAACAGCAGCACCTAGCAGCAGGAAAGCAGTTTAGAACCTGGGCTACTACTTCTAATTTCTGGCTATCAGGAGAACTTCTCAAAGCAATACATCTTCTCCATTTTTCTTGGCAGTTTCCATTACACCCTCTGAACTATGATACAGCAGGCAACATGATGAAGCAGCCTGACCAATTTTTTACAACACTACAGAAGAATTCAGAGGCAAGAGAACTGCGATTCCGGCACACTTCACAGTAGCTGAATAGCACAACAGTGCTGGTGTTGGGACACTCTACAAACACACAGCATAATACCATGTAGCAGGACCTGTTGTTGAGTACAACCTATTTAGTCTGGTCGTTGAGAAAAATTAAGGAAAGAGACAGCCAGATACAGAGACGTGAAACATAGACAAGACAAGAGACGTATAGCTAGTGACTAGGAAATACAACACCAACTTCAAGGAGAGAAGCTGGAACTGCAGGGGCCACTGCTCTTTCTTCTTCTTCTTCACATACCCTGACCCATGACCTGGCACACCTCCCTACACCATGGCCTGCCCATTCACATCATCCACCATCACCTTCCCCACCCACACTTGCTGTTTCCTGAAGTCTCACCTGCACTCTGCCTGGTGGTGCAACTCTAAGTTGGTCCTCTGCCCCCAGTACCCAAATAGTTACCCTTCTTTCCTCTGTGCACCACTTCACCACAAATATTGCAACTGACCACACTTTGGTCACTTGGGTGACTGGTAAAGAAGCTCCACACTGGCCAGCTCTTCAGATATCACTGCTGATGTGGGGGTAGTGATGATGTACTGGGCTGCTTTCCGGGGACGGAGAGAGGTGCCGCCAGTGGTGGTGGAATGAGGCTAGGGTCATGAACCACGGGTTGTTGATGCTAATGCTCTGGGGCAGCACTCTTGTCCACCTCAGCTAGTGGGAGTGCCTGCCGGTGGGATGCAGTCTCATCATCATGAGATGGTAGAGTGTGGGGGGCCTGGCTAAGAAATTGCTCTCTGTTCAGGCAGATGACACTGGACCCACCACAGATCCGAGGACCATGATGCCTAGGTCCACCACAGAGTCCCATACTGTCCCTGCCCCATTTCCAATTAGTAAGCAAATCAAAATGAAAAAGAGACAGAGAGAGAGAGAGAGAGAGACAGAGAGAAAAAAAGACCTCAAAAATGAGCCAAAATGAAGATTAAGTAACTAAGGTAAGTCAAGAATAACTATTTAAAGAAAAATATTTTTCAAAATAAGCTGTTTTTAGCAGTTTAAACTACTTGGTTTTGTCACTGTGAGCTACAGTTCACTCACACACTGTGTGTCTGCGTACTGCAAATGAGAAACTGAAAGCAATGCCTGCTTGGAATGTACCTTGTTACCTGCAGAAACTCTGACAGACTGCCGTGTCACAGAACTTTTTTTTTATAATTTTGCCTTTACAACCATAAGGTGAAGCTTCAAGGCATGGTCGGCGTGACAACCAACCTCTCTCTCTGGGCTGTAGCAGCTTTCAGAGAGGTGTCTGTCTTTGGGTATTCGCTGCCACCAGATGGGTTTACCTAGCATCGAACTCTCCCTTTCTCTGAACTGGGAGGTCAAGCATGCAATTGCACAGATCAAAGCCTGGTAGTGTGTCTCTCAGATGGCGGATGCTAAACAGAGTTTACCTCAGTCGGTGGAAACCATAAATTACCTTAGAAAATAATTGAAATCACAGCCACAACTGTTGAGTAAATAAATAGCGTTTTACTTAACAGAAGGTCAAAAGTAGCATTACAGGATATATATGTTTAATACAAGAGAATAACACTGTTACAGAAAAAGTAAACAAATGTTTTTAAATAACCGATGACAAAAGAAAAAGGCTATTACTGACATATGCTATTATTATTCTTACCCTTCCCTATCCATCAAGAGAAACTGGACCCTATGCTATCTGCCAGCTGCCACAGACATAGCTAGAAGAGTAGACCCTGTCACACATGGACAGCTGGTTCTGATCCCTGTATAATTTTTTTGTTGTAAATATAAGAAATTAATGTATGATGGACTGTGGCAGAGGGAGGTGCTGGCTGCTGAAGCTGACACTTCAAACCCACCAGGGATAAGTTCAAAGGACAGGACATTGTTCAACTGCAGATATCTGGGGTGCAATTATCTTGTCAATTTGCTTTGATCCCAGGAAATTAAATTAGCCATTCATGACATCCTTAGGGAAATCCTTTGGTCTGCACTACATGTCCTGAGAAAAGGGACACTGGCCAGTGTTATGAATAACCTCCCAGGAAACCAGCTCAGTACATCAAAGAGATCTTTGATGTGTAAATATTAAGGCTAGACAGAATTATGGAGTCAAATACACTTTTGCTTTGAATACAGTGACTTATATCAAATAGACTTTTGATGTGTGTGTGAAGCAAAGCACAAATCGGTTTAGACTAGTAAACATGAGAAGAGGAGATTTATTATGTCATCTCTTATAAAAAAATATAGATTTTGTTACATGCCGGCTCAGGACTGTTTTTAATATACTGAGAAGACCCTGACAGACATACTTTCATTTTTCTGACTGAGGAAGAAACATCACAGCACTGAAAGAAAGTAAGCATATATTAGATTAGACCAGTCTGAATGTATGTATTGTAGGAACTTGCACTTCAAACCTTTTTGTTTTAAGGCTGTATGTGTTGGGATATTTTGTTCTGAAATATTTTCTGTTTTCCTATTTTAAAGTAAAGATATATATTTTAAAATGGAAACTGTTGCTGTGCCTTGAAATTTCTTTTTATTTAAGTGAAGCTTTTGAAGGTTATAGCTAACACTGTGTTGAGCTTATTGTAATACCAAACTGGGAAATGGATAGAGTTCTCTAAGGTTTTTCATAGAGTTCTAAGGGTTCATTTTGTAGACCTGGTTAGGTGCCCATAGGCAAAGATATCTGGCCCCCCCAAAGACAGAATTATCTAAGCCTGATAATTGGGTATGCTAACAAGAGGTTATCAGTTTGAATCCCTCCAGAACTTGAGACTAAGGTGACCTGAACCCACAAAATGGACAAGAGAGTTCCCTTGTACTGTTAACTGTCCACAAATCATGCACTCAGAGGTTGGCACTTTGGGAGTAGAGGACTGACTGGCTGAGTGAATTTGTGACAGATTGGTTGGCAGCGGTGGCATAAAAAGTTTGGTAGTATAAGCTTCATTGTTCAGTGTGTCAGCTTAAGACCATTCTGCTCACTTGAAAAAAAAGGCAGTGTTTTAATTCAAAAGGAAACAGAACTATAAACCTTGGCTTACAGTCAAAGTTCCTACTCATTTTTTTTTTCTAATGTGCCAGTCAGATTAGCAGTAGTCAGGAAAGATGGCTTCCAGCTACAGCAGGCACACTGTAGAACACTTAAAACAGTTGTGCAAGGACAGAGGAGTCCTGTTCAAGGTGACAGCCAAAAAGCAAAACCTCATAGAGGCCCTGATGGTAGCAGATACCCAGAGCAGTGAGTCACAGACCATGACTGAAAGGGACCAGACCTTGAGTGTGACAGGACTAGAGGCCAGTGAGGGGTCCTGAGCTGATGAGGAGGACAGCAGGGCCACTGTCAGTGAATGGCCACAGCAGCAGGGAAAGGTCACCAGTATCCTGAATCCAGAGGTACTCAGGCTGCAAATTGAGTTGCGCAGGATAGAACTGGAGGCAGAGCAAGAACAGAGAGAGGCAGATCATGAGGAGTGTGAGCACCAGCGAGCTGCAGAGGAGAAGAGAGAACAAGAATGCAGACAGGTAGAAGAGAAGAGAGAGAATCACCAGTGGCAACATGAACTGGAGAAGCTACGACTCCAACCAGTGGCACCAGGGCAGGTAAGTGGCTTGGATTTAACTGGGACTACAGGACTGGGTTACAAATAGAACTACAAATTAATAGTCAAGTTTAAGGAAGGAGAGGACATGGATGCCTTTTTAAATTATTTTGATAAAGTTTGCATTCAGGCTAAAATTCTTAGAGAGTCCTATAACTTCCAGCTATCCCCGCTACTTACTGGGAAAGCTCGGGATGCATTGGGTCAAATGAACAATGAGGACAGTGATGATTACAGCAAGTTAAAAGCTGCAGTGTTAAAAAAGTTTGAATTAACTGCTGAATCATACAGAGCAAAATTCCATAAACTCAGGAGAAGCCCTGATATGAACTATGAGGTGCTAGTCAAGAACCAACATCATTTTTTAAAACATTGGTGGGAAGGAATTGAGGCAAACTCTGTTGATAAAATTGAAAATATGATTTTACTAGAACAGTTTTATTGGGCTTGCCCAGCAGAGCTAAAAACCTGGCTAGAGGACCGAGATTCAAAAACAGTGCAAGAGGCTGCTGAACTCTTGGACCACTATGCCAAGAGCAGACCTTATCTGAGAGCAAATGGGGAAGGTGTGGCAGCGCAGAAAGGGAAAAGCACACCTTCAGAGCAGCTAAAACCCTCACTGCCTCCACCAAAACCAGTTAGTCCCAGGTTTCAATGAAAAGATTTATCTGAAATAAGAATTGCATGTTGGCTGAGTAAGAAAACTGGGCATACTGCCAGACAGTGCCCCAAAAAGGTGAGCCATAATGCGCAACTGGGTACTAGAAAAGAAGTGGGTTGTTTGTGTGTCCCTGAGAGCATGCCAGTGAACATGAGGGAACACATGCACCCAGTCATGGTAAATGGTGTGCAAATGCAGGGGTTAAGGGACACAGGGGCATCCCTGACATTGGTAAAGGGGGAGCTGGTACAGCCTGGTCAGCTTATACCCAATACATACGTAGCTGTACAAGGGTTTACTGGTGAAGAGAAAACATTGCCACTCGCTAGTGTTCTCCTTGACTGGGGTGAAACAGGGGGAACTGTGCAGCAGGTGGCTGTAGCCAACACATTAGCAGTGGATGTGATCCTGGGTAACAACCTCCAGCAGGAGGTGGTATATGCAGTTACCCATAGCCAAGCAGCAAGGGAAAATAGTAGTTCCCTGAGCCCCCCAGAAACCAGTGTGGAAACCACGGAGAGGTTGGTTCCCCAGCCTGTGTCTCCAGATGGGGAGACTGATAAAAAGGGGGTAGAAATTCCCTCAGTAGCAAGTAACCACACAGCTACAGAGGATTACTCAGAAGAGGGAGGGGTGACCCCTTATCAGAGGGTTGGGATTGATAGTGATCCTGAGGGTCCTGATGCTAGTGCTAAGGACCTTAGTTTAGTGACTGAAGGGGACCTGTCCCATGCCTTGGGACTGTGTGAGGGGTTTGCAGCTGTTCAAAGGAGTGACCATAGTTTAGAGAAGCTGAGGGCTTGGGCAGACTCGGAGGGCACACAGGGAGGTGACAGCAGACATAAGGTTTATTGGGAAAATGGACTTATATATACACAGGCAGTACAGACTGAGGGAGGGATGCTAGGCAGGCAGCTTGTCATTCCCAAGGGGTATTGTGAGCAGTTGCTCAAGACTGCCCATGATATTCTCTTATCTGGTCATCTGGGAATCATACAAACTATGCAGCAGTTGGCCCAGAATTTCTACTGGCCTAATTTCACCCAGAAGGTGAAGAAGCATTGCAGGTCTTGTCACCAGTGCCAACAAATAGAGAAGGCAGGCAAGAAAACCCAAGCCGCCCTGATCCCCTTGCCCATAGTGGAGGAGTCATTCCAGAGGGTGGAAATGGATATTATGGGGCCTTTGAATACCCCCAGCTCCTCAGGGAAGAGATTCTACCTGACTGTGGTGGATTGTGCCACCCGGTACCCAGAGGCAGTCGCCCTATCCTCTTTGAGGACAGACAAAGTGGCAGAAGCCTTACTTGGGATTTTCTCCAGTGTTGGGTTTCCGCTGGAGGTAATCACCAATCAAGGGGGTTCCTTCATGTCAGACCTGATGGAATGTTTATGGGAGAAGTGTGGAGTGATACAGAGATGAACCACACCATATCACCCACAAGCCAATGGACTTGTGGAATGATTCAGTGGTACCCTAAAGTCAATGCTCCAGACGTTTGCTGAACAGCACGGGAGGGACTGGGAGAAATACCTTCCCCACCTGTTGTTTGCATATAGGGAGGTGCTCCAAGATCAACAGGATTTTCCCCATTCAAACTCTTTTATGGATGCCGGGTACGTGGGCCCCTAGACTTGATCCAGGAGGACTGGGAAGGAAAGCACGCCACCCAGGAAACTCCCATTGTGGATTACATCCTTAGGTTTAGAGAAAGGCTGAAGGAGCTTAAGGGGACAGCCCAGAGCAACCTGACAGCTGCCCAACAGAAACAAAAGGTATGGTATGACCACAGAGCCAGAGCTTGCTCGTGCATGGTGGGTCAGGAAGTCATGGTCCTTATTTGAGTACCTTGAGTACTGTGTACAGTACTGGAGACCACATTTGAAGAGGGACATGCAGCTTCTGGAGAGGGTAGAGAGGAGGGCAACTAAGATGATATGAGGGCTAGGAGATTTAACGTATGAGGACAGACTTGAGGAGCTCTGCATGTTTTATTGGAGGAGAGGAGAGACAGGGGGTACATGATTGAGGTCTTCAAGCACCTCAAGGGAATAAATAGGGTAAACATGGAGGGGATCTTTAGACTAAAGCAGGAAGGTATCACCAGAGGGCATGGTTTGAAGTTGGAAGGTGGAAGGGTGAGGGGGGGAAGAGGAGGAGGAGGTTTATCACTGACAGGGTGGTGAACCCTTGGAATGCACTGCCTGGTGAGTTGGTTCAGAGATCCACAGTGGAGGGCTTCAAGAGATGGTGGGACAGACACAGAAAGTGGATGTATCAGATGATGGTCTGTCCCAGGGGGGTGGGGATGGATGATAGGGGTTTCTGGAACACAAGGGAGGGAAGGGCCTAGGCACCCAACTAGGGATCTGAGGTTTGAGCAGACTCGATAGACCATAAGGCCTAATCTGCTGGCAAATAGTATGTTAGTATGTTATTTCAGTCCAGAAAGACAAGCTGCAGGCTGAGTGGGCAGGACCATACAAATTGGTAAGGAAGGTAAATGACGTGAACTGCATTGTGGAGTTACCTGACCGTAGGCAGACCGAAAGGATGTACCATGTCAACATGATGAAGCCATATGCAAATAGGGCTGACATGATGTTCACAGTGTGTAGTCATGGGGAGGGGACAGATGAAGGAGACCCCTTCCTGGACTTGCTGGAAGAGAGTAAGCAGGAGTCCTCTGTGGAGGCAGTAAAATTGTCTCCCCAGCTGACCCCGGGCCAGATCCAGAAAGTAAGAGAGGTTTTAGCAGACTCTGTCCCCTTGTTTCACACCAAGTCTGGACTAACCCCCTTAGCAACACACGATGTGGAGAGAGGGACACAGATGCCCATACAGCGGACAGCATATCAGGTGTCAGAGGCTGTCCAATAAGACATTAGGAGGGAAGTGGAGGAGATGCTGGATTTAGGGGTGATCCAGAGATCCCACAATCCATTGGGTCTAACCCGTAGTCCATGTGCCCAAGCCAGATGGCTCTACTTATTTCTGTGTGGACTATTGTGGACTGAATGCAGTCACAAAGTCAGATGCCCACCCGATGCCCCAGATGAATGAACTCTTAGACAAGTTGGGAGGGGCAACCTACCTTACGACCAGTGACCTGACAAAGGGGTATTGGCAGGTAGGGTTGATGGATGGAGCTAGGGAGAGGTCAGCCTTCATCACTCCAATAGGCTTATTTGAGTTCAAAGTAATGCCTTTCGGAATGAAGAACACCCCAGCCACTTTCCAAAGGTTGGTGATCCAGGTGTTAAAAGGTGCTGAGGAGTATGCCGTAGTGTACCTGGATGACATTGCCATCTTTAGTACCAGCTCAGAGGAACACCTTTCACACCTTAGGGAAGTGCTGGACAGGATACAGAGGGCCGGGTTCACTGTCAAAGCTGAAAAGTGCTAGGTGGCCATGGGAGAAGTGGCATACTTTGGGCATGTGGTAGACCAGGGACAGCTGCATCTAACCAACTAAAAATAGAGGTAATCTAGGCATGGCCCAGACCAGAAACTCAAAATCAGGTCAGGAGTTTTCTCAGGACAGCAGGGTACTATAGAAAATGTGTACCCAATTACAGTGCCCTGGCTGCTCCCCTATCTGACCTGACAAAGAAAAGGATGCCCAAGAAAATTACCTGGGGCCCAGAATGTGAGAAAGCCTTTTCCAAACTAAAGGAGGCACTGTGCAGTGCTCCTGTTTTGACAAGTCCGGTCTATAGTAAAACCTTTCTAGTTCAGACTGATGCCTCAGATGTGGGTATTGGGGCAGTACTGAGCGAGACATCCAGCGAAGGGATGGACCACCCCCATAACTTACGTGAGTAAAAAGTTGCTTCCCAGGGAGCAGTCATGCTTCAACATGGAAAAGGAGTGTCTTGCCATAGTGTGGGCCCTAAAGAAATTGGGCCATACTTCTATGAGCAGCATTAATGTGGTGCAGACTGACCACAACCCTTTAGTTTGGCTGATGCAGATGGGGAAAAACAATGGTCGATTACTAAGATGGAGTCTTGCTTTGCAAGGATATGATGTGACCATTCTACACAGGGCCAGAGTGACCAATCAAAACTCAGATGGATTGTCCAGGGTGTATGAAGAGTGAACTGATTTGGGAAGTTCATCCCATGTAGGGAATAGACCCCCACATTCAGTCTAGGTGGGGAGGAATTTTCACACCTGGACAGCTGGTTCTGACCCCTGTATAATTTTCTGTTGTAAATATTAGAAATTAATGTATGATGGACTGTGGCAGAGGGAGGTGCTGGCTGCTGAACCTGACACTTCAAACCCACCAGGGATAAGTTCAAAGGACAGGACATTGTTAAACTGCAGATATCTGGGGTGCAATTATCTTGTCAATTTGCTTTGATCCCAGGAAACAAAATTAGCCATTCATGACATCCTTAGGGAAATCTTTTGGTCTGCACTACATGTCCTGAGAAAAGGAACACTGGCCAGTGTTATGAATAACCTCCCAGGAAACCATCTCGTTTCATGAAAGTAAGACCTTAGATGTGTAGATACCAAGACCAGACAGAATTAAGAAGTCAAATACACTTTTGCTTTGAATACAGTGACTTATATCAAAGAGACTTTTGATGTGTGTGTGAAGCAAAGCACAAACCGGTTTAGACCAGTAAACATGAGAAGAGGAGATTTATTATGTCATCTCTTATTTTTTTAAATACCTTAGTAGGTCATCTTGGTGCTATAAAAAATATAGATTTTGTTACACCAAGGAGGAGTTTGGTGACCTCGGCGAGAAGGCCGGCTCAGGACCTTTTTTAACATACTGAGAAGACCTTGAGAGACACACTTTCATTTTTCTGACTGAGGAAGAAACATCACAGCACTGAAAGAAAGTAAGTATATATTAGATTAGACCAGTCTGAATGTATGTACTGTAGGAACTTGCACTTTAAACCTGTTTGTTTTAAGGCTGCATGTTTTGGGATATTTTGTTCTGTAATATTTTCTGTTTTCCTATTTTAAAGTAAATATATATATTTTAAAATGGAAACTGTTGGTGTGCCTTGAAATTTCTTTTTATTTAAGTGAAGCTTTTGAAGTTTATAGTTAACACTGTGTTGAGTTTATTGTAATACCAAACTGGGAAACGGATAGAGTTCTCTAAGGTCTTGCACAGAGTTCAAAGGGTTCATTTTGTAGACCTGGTTAGGTGCCCATAGGCAAAGATATCTGGCCTCCCGAAGACGGAATTATCTGAGCCTGATAATTGAGTATGCTAACAAGATGTTAGCAGTTTGAATCCTTCCAGAACTTGAGACTAAGGTGACTCAAACCCACAAAACAGACAAGAGGGTTACCTTGTACTGTTAACTGTCCACAAATCATACTCTCAGAGGTTGGCACTTTGGGTGTAGAGGGCTGACCAGTTGAGCAAATTTGTGACAGGCCCAAGCTTAGCCTCTTGGATGTAGCTTCCCACAACTCCAAGAGCAACTTCCTCCACACTCCCTGTCTTTCAGCATCTTATATTCTGTCTTGAGAATAGGTGATTCCTCTTCCCCCTTTGTATGCACCAACCATCTACCATGTATGTCTTTAATTGTCCCAATCACAGTGAATACCTATCAGTGTCCAGTTATATATATTCTTACCTGGGGCTTCCTGGGGTTGATATCCGCCACTTGCAACTAGTGCAGAATGTGGCAGCACATTTGTTGACTGGGGCCTCAAGAAGATCCCATATTACCCCTGTGCTGCATGCACTGCACTGGCTGTCAATATAGTGGCAGATCACCTTTAAGGTAGGCCTTTTGACCTACAAAGCTCTACACGGTCTGGGTCCCGACAACTTGAAAGCACTCCTGGTGCCTTACACCCCTCTGCAACAGCTCTGTTTAGCTGACGAGAGGTTGCTGGAGATTCCGAGGGTACACTTGAAGTCATCTGGTGCTCGTGCTTTTGGATTTGCGGCACCTACCCTCTGGAATTCTCTGCCCCGCCAGCTCCAGGAGTGCAGGAAGGTGGGGTGTTTTAAGCAGGCGCTAAAGACTTTCCTATGGGCAAAGGCATTTCCTGTTTTATCTTGATTTTATATTTTATGTATCTGAATATGTGTTTGTTTGTATTCTTGCTGTACAGAGCTTTGAAATTATGAAAGGCGCTTTATTAAATAAATGTTATTATTATTGTTTCTTAACCTTAGGTTTATATTTGAATGATTCAATCATTTGAAATTCTGTGTCTGTGTGTACATGTCCTCTTCCCTTCATGGCCCTTATGTCTTGAGCTTTATTTTGTACCAATCCCTCTTATGCTGGTCAGCAAAAGTCCTTAGCATGGTCTTAAGGGTTGAGTTAAATTGCTCCACCAGATCATTAGTTTGGGGGTGGTATGGGGAGGTTTTGAGCTGCCTTACTCCAACCCTTATCTAGATGCCGGTGGACAGTGGAATCTCAGCCTGTGTGTTTTTTTTCCCAGACTGCTAAAAAAATATGCCAGTTGGAAAAATCCAAGCCATTAACTCCTTCCTTCCGATTTCTGTCATATCTGCCTCCCCAGGTGATGAAGACGTGTCCTTTGGGCCACCCCAAGTGACACAGCTGCTCATACAACTGCTGGGAAGTATCCAGCCATGCCATTAGACCTGCCTAACTAGCCCATCTGCACTGGCATTTTGTTTACCACTGCAGTGCTGGATGGTCATGTTGTATGCCTATAATACTAAACTCCAACGTAGTAGTTTTTCATTTTGCCCACTTGATCTATGAGGTAATTATGATCTGTGACCACAGTAAATTGTCTCCCACATAGGTAAGTCTGCAGCTTCTGAAGGGCCCACATTATTTCCAAGCACTCCTTCTCGATTGTGGCATAGGCCTCCTCTCTGGGTAGAAGCCTCCAGCTGAGGTACACACCCAGGTGCTCCTCCCCCTGCTGTGTAACCTAGCTCAGCACGGTGCCCAGCCCATGGTCTGAGGCATCCACATGGACAATAAACTTTAGACTGTAATTGGGGCTGGCCAATACAGCTGGCCCACTTAAGGCCTTCTTTAGCGCCTGAAAAGCGACCTCACAGCCCTCTGACCATTGCACCTTATCTGGTTTTCCCTTCTTGGTTAGGTCTTTCAGGGGCTTAGCCAGATCACTATAGTGAGGAACAAACCTCCAGTAGTATAGTACCGTGCTATCCTCAAAAATGCCCTTACCAGTTGATTGGTGGTAGGAGTGGGCCAAGCCAGGATGATATCGACCTTGGCAGGCTCCGGGCTGATGTGTCCACTACCCACCCGGTGCCAAAGGTAAGACACTTCTGACATACCTATCTGGCACTTTTCCACCTTGACTGTCAGACCTGCGTTCTTCAGCCTGCAGAATATGTGCTGTACATTCTTGATGTGTTCATCCCAGGTCTGGCTGTATATGGATGTATCATCCATATAAGCTGATGCAAACTCACCTACCCCAGACAGAATACGATCCAGAAGCTGTTGAAAGGTTGCAGGTGCATTCTTCATTCCAGATGGCATTAGCTTGAATTCATATAGACCAAATGGAGTGATGAAAGCTTATCTCTCCCCGGCTGCAAGGGTCAGGGTACTTGCCAGTAGCCCTTCGATAGGTCTGTAGTGGTCCGATACTTGGCTCCCACCAGTCGCTCCAGGATCTCATCTGTTCTGGGCATGGGATAGGTGTCAGACTCCATGCAGCTATTAAGCCTTCGGTAGGCAACACAGAATCATGTGGTACCATCCTTCTTGGGGATCAATACCACGGGTGAGGCCCCGGGGCTACTAGATTCCAGGATTACTCCTAGTTACAGCATCTCCTTGAGCTCCTCTTTCACAGTATGCTTAACCTGCTCAGGTACCCTGTAGGGAGGCTGTTTCAGGGGCATCTGGGTCCCAGTATCAATGTGGTGCTCTGTCATCGTGGTACCCCGGTTTCCCTCTGAATATGTCCTCAAATTTTCTCAGCACACCTGAATCTCCTGCACCTGGGCTGGTGTCAGCTGTTCGTAGAGGATAAAGTTGTCCACAGAGGATGTGACCCAGGCCTCCCTGAGCAGGTCCACTAGTTAATCCATCTCAGTTTCCTCTTCTAGGGTGCTACACACAGCAAGGACCAATTCCTCCCTGTCATAGTAGGGCTTCAGCATGTTAACATGATACACTTTTCATCTGCATCTCCTGCCCAGTAGCTCTAGCATGTAATTGACATCACTAACCTTTTGGACAATGGAGAATGGCCCCTCCCATTCTGCCTGTGGTTTATTCTGTCAGACAGGGATGAGTGCCATCATTTGCTGTCCCACCTCGTTTTCTCTTGCTCGGGCCTCACAGTCATACTAGACTTTCTGCCACTGTTGTGCAGTGGCCAAGTGCTCCTGAGCAAGCCCCATGAGCTCCATAATGTGGGTTTAGGGGCCCCCTCACCTTATGTCCAAACAGGTGCTCAGAAGGTGAGAACTCTGTGGACTCCTGTGGCACTTCCCTGTATACAAATAGGAGATGAGGCAAATATTTGTCCCAATCCATCTTATGCTGTCAGCAAAAGTCCTTAGCATGGTCTTAAGGGTTAAATTAAATCGCTCCACCAGAACATTAGTTTGGGGGTGGTATGATGAGGTTTTGCCTTACCCCACACTTCTCCCACCAACTACTCATTAACCCTGACATGAAACTGGCACCCTGATCTATCAATATATTCTGGGGAAAGCCCACCCAGCTAAATATTACCAACAGTGCATCAGCCACAGGTTCTGCCTCAGAGGATGATAGGGCCACTGTCTCTGGGTACCTTGTGGAATAATTGACTACCACCAAAATATATCACTTGCCAGTGTGACTTACTTAGTGGCCCCACTATGTCCACAACTACCCTTTTGAAGGGTTCATCAATAATGGGTAGGGGCACCAAAGCTGCCTTGGCCTTGTCCCCAATTTTTCCCACCCTCTGGCACTGTGGACAAGTTCTACAGTAATTTGCCACAACCTTGCCAATACTAGGCCAGAAGCAATTGTTGGTCAGCCGCTTTTTCATGCACTTCACATCCAAGTTGTCTAAAAAAGGGATATCACGGGCAAGGGCCAAAAGTTGCAGGTGGTGAGCCTTAGGGACTACCAGCTGCAGGAGCACCTCACCATCTAGCCCTTCATCTGTTGTGCATTCTCTGTAAAGCAGCCCATTGTCCCAGTAAACTGATCCTTTAACCCCCAGAGGATCTTCAGCCCTATTGGCTATTTTCTCAGTTTTTGCAAGGTAGGATCAGTCCACTGTGCTGCGCTCAGCTCCCCTCAATGGACCCTTCCAAGTGCCCCTTCACAAGGAAGTTCTGCTTCTAGCCAGCCCCTTCCCTGTGCTAGCCACTTCTTGTGCTGCTGAGGGAGGGGCTGGACCATATTGAGTCATAGAAACATAGAGTTTGATGGCAGATAAGGACAGCTTGGCCAACCCAGTCTGCCCATTTCCCTACCTGATGGATAAGCTGCAGATCCTAGTTAACCAGCAGCCTACTTCTTCCTACCCCCACCCCCTAGAATTGCCTTATGACTGTCCCATGCATGCTTGAATTCCACCACTGTTTGTGACTCCACAACCTCCTCTGGAAGGCCGTTCCATACATCCACCACCCTCTCAGTGAAAAAATACTTCCTTAAATTACCTCTGAGCCACCCCTTCTATCTTCAAATTGCCCCTTGTTCTTGCCACCTTTTTTGAAAGATGCTACCCTCTTGGACTTTGTTGATTCCCTTGAGGTGCTAGAAAGTTTCTATCATGCCCCCTCTCCCTCCTTTCCTTGAGGCTATACATATTAAGCTCCTTAAGTATCTCTTCATAGTCTTCCGTGCAGACCCTGCACCATTTTAGTTGCCCTCCTCTGGACAGCTTCTATCCTGTCTATGTCTTTGCGGAGATTGGGTCTCCAGAACTGCACGCAGTACTCCAGATGGGGTCTTACTAGCTGTCTGTACAGAGGATAATAACTTCCTGTTTTCTACTAGTGATGCCTCCCTATGCATCCCAGTATCCCCCAGCCCTCCTTGCTGCCCTCTCACATTGCTTGCCCACCTTTAGGTCATCTGATATGACTACCCCAGGTCCCTTTCCATTTTTGTTGTTGTTAGTATCTCACCCCCCATTGTGTACTCTTTCCCTGGGTTTTTGTTTCCCAGGTGCATTACCTTGCACTTCTTAGCACTGAATCTAAGCTGCCATACATTTGACCTTTCCTCTAACCTTGCCAAGTCCCTTCTCATCCTTTCCACTCCACCTTGTGCATCAACTCTGTAGCAAATCTTTGTGTCATCTGCAAAAAGACATACTTTTCCTTCCAGTCCCTCTGCAATGTCACTTATAAAGACATTGAAGAGGACTGGTCCTAATACTGAACCCTGTGGTACCTCACTACTAATCCCTCTTTTTTCAGAGTGGACTTCATTTACTATTACTCTCTGTGTCCTATTCTCCAGCCAATTCTTTACCCAGGCTGTCATCTTGGGACCCACTCCCAGGCTGGCTAACTTGTATATTAATCTTTTGTGTGGAACTGTGTCAAATGCCTTGCTAAAGTCTAGGTAGGCCATGTCCACAGTCCCTCCCTGATTAACTGCTTTGGTCACCCAGTCAAAGAAATCTATCAGATTTGTCTGGCATGACCTTCCTGCTATGAATCCATGCTGCCTTGGGTCCTGTGCTCCTCTGGCCTCTAGATATTTAACAATTCTTTCCTTCAGAAGTGATTCCATCATTTTCCCTACCACTGAGGTTAAACTAACAGGTCTGTAGTTTCCTGCTTCTGCCTTGCTCCCACTTTTGTGAAGGGGAATCACGTCTGCCCTCCTCCAGTCCTCGGGTACCACCCTATCCTCCATGATTTGTTAAAGAGTTTAGTCAGTGGTGTCACTAGTTCTACCCTTAGTTCTTTTAGAATTCTGGGATGAATCCCATCTGCCCCATTGCTTTGTCCACCTTCAGTTTTAGAGGTCTTTCAGAACCCTTTCTTCTGTAAATGGGCTGGTATCAACTTCTGTATCCAGAGTGTTTCTACTGTTTGTTTTAGGTACCTCCCCCTCTTCCTTTGTAAATACTGAGCAAAAATATTTGTTTAGTATCTCTGCCTTTTCACAGTCACCCTCTGCCCACTCCCTCCCTTTATTAAGCCTCACTATCCCTCCCTTGGTCTTCCTTCGCTCCCTGATGTACTTATAAAAGGTTTTATCCCCCTTCTTAACTGAGTTGGCTATCTTTTCCTCGGTTTGGGCCTTTGCTGTTCTGACTGCCTTCCCAACTTCCTTTTGCTTTAACTGATACAGTTCTCTGTCCTGTTCCTTCTGTGATTCCTTGTACTTCCTGAATGCTTTCTTTTTCTCTTGAACCTTCACTGCCACTTCCTTTGAGAACCATAGTGGTTTCTTACCTCGTTTCATTTTGGTTATTTGCTTTACACAAAGGCTTGATACCTCTGTGATGGCAGTTTTTATTTTTACCCATTGTTCTTCCACCCCGCCTTCCTGCCCATTTGCTAGTGCATTCCTTAGGCACTCACCCATTTTGACAAAGTCAGCCCTCCTAAAATCCAGTACCTTTGTCTTTGTATGGCTTGACTCTATTGCTGTGTTTATTGTGAACCATACTGTTCTATGGCCGCTAGTTCCCAGATGGCTACCCACTTCTACATCTGTGATCCTCTCTTCATCTCCATTTGAGAGAACCAGGTCTAAGATTGCTCCCTCTCGAGTGGGCTCCAATACTAGTTGTCTAAGGCATGCCCTCTGTAGGACATCTAGAATAACCCCACTCTTAGAAGTGGCTGCTGCAACTGCACTGCAGTTAACATCTGGCATATTCAGATCACCCATCAGCAATATCTCCCCTTTTTCTGCCATTCTAAGTATACTTTCTATCATTTCCTTGTCCATTTCCTCCCCCTAAGAAGGGGGTCTGTATCAACCTGTGGTATTGTGGTGCCATTGCTGGTCTCCAAATTTACCCACAGTGCTTCTTCTCCTCCCTGTTTACCCTTTTGTTCTGTTGCTTTGATTCCTTCCCTTATGTAAAGAGCTACTCCTCCTCCTCTTTTACCCTCCCTGTCCTTCCTGTAGATAGTGTATCCTGGTATGTTTACATCCCAGTCATGGTTTTGTGTGTACCATGTTTCTGTGACTGCCACGATATCCAGATGTTCCTCCTCCATCAAGGCCACTAATTCAGGAAGCTTGTTACTCAGACTACAGGCATTGGTACTCATTGCTTTCCATTTTTTGATGGCTTTACCTTCTATTGCAGCATCCCCCACTGACCTTTCTACCTTGGTCTTTTTCTCATTTAGTACCCTGTTTTGTAGGGGAGGCTGGGATTTTCCTGCTGCTTATCAGTGCCTCTCCCCTTGACTAGTTTAAAAGCTTGCCAATGAAGCATTTAAACCGATTGCTCAAAAGACTTGTTCCCTTCCTGGACAGATGCAGACCATCCTGCCAGTATAGGCTGGTGTCCCTCCAGGTGGAACCCCAGTCCCCTATGAAGCCAAACCCCTGTGCTCCATACCATTTTTTCAACCATTCATTAAACTGCATGGTGCAAAGTACCCTCGCCTCACTCATGCCATTGACAGGCAGCACCTCTGAGAAGGATACTGTGTGTGCTACTTGTCTTAGGCCCCTCCCCAATTCTACAAAGTCCTTCTGCACTGCTCTAATCTCATGATGAGCCAAGTCATTTGTCCCTAGGTGGACAATGACGTCCAGCTCATACTCCTGTGCAGCTGTTCCCGTGATCCTGAGGATGCGCTTCCTGTCTCTCCAAGCCATGGCACCAGGCAGGCACCTTACTTCAGTTTTCCCTGCTCCCCCCAGCTCTATCCTCCTAATAATTGAGTCCCCCACCAGGAGCTGCTTCCTTTCCTTGTGGTGTCCTCTGTCTCCTTCCTGTGGGCCTCCCTTGTGACAGCTGTCCTCAGCCTCCTTAGTCTCCTCTGTGGGTGCATCCATAGGGGAGCTATGCTCCCCCAGAATGGTGTATGGATTGTGGAGTGGAACAACTGACTGGGTGTGCCTCTGTTCCACTGTCCTCACCCTTCCTGAGCCCACTGTGGTCTGACTGCTGTGTTTTCTTCACAACCTCTGAGGTAGTGGTGGTGGCTCTGGTGCTCCCTGGATGGGGGAGGTTCCCTTCTTATCGTCCAGTGTGGCCTGGAGGAGGTTCCCTTACTACTGTCCAGCATGGCCTGAAGATGGGCAACTTCCTCCCTCAGGGCAGAGAGTTGTCTACAAATCGGGCAGCATCTCAGCCCCCCTTTTTACCCTC
Organism: Neoceratodus forsteri; assembly: GCA_016271365.2. NCBI lineage: Eukaryota > Metazoa > Chordata > Ceratodontiformes > Ceratodontidae > Neoceratodus > Neoceratodus forsteri. The sequence continues at coordinate 80,809,076 of CM028136.1, forward strand.
AGAAGCTTGCCCTTTTGTGCCAGCCCAGTGGCACTGAGGGTTGAGGCACTGGATGCCCCACCTCATGCCACGCCAGCAACCTGTGTTTGGGAATGAGCACAGGTCATCGTGGGTTAGCAGGGGAGGAGAAGGATTGAGCATCCAGAAGACTGCTCTCCTTCTCCAGGAAGGGGGGGGTTCCTGAGTGTCGGCATCAATTGCCATCTGACGAAGGCTGGGGGACAAGGCACGCCGCACCAAGATGCAAGGTGGAGCTAGGGCAGACACACATTCCCTTGTGTCATTGTATGTCCTAGTTCCAAGGGGACTATAACTACAAAATCACCAGCCCCCGCATAAGAGCCAGGCATGGTGCCCAACCCTTCAGCCACTACAGTTCCGCTTCCATGGCCCCACTGTAGGTGGGCTTCCCGGGTTAAGGGTTGGGTGCCATGGACAGGGTGAGTCCTTCACTGGGCTGAGGGGTTCGGCAGCTATAAAGAAAACAATAAAAAAAATTAAGAAAAAAAAAGAAGATTGCCCTTTCGCCTGGCTGTGGGTTACAACACACACCAGAGATTCCCTTTCGTCCAAAAAATTCCCCATGATCACATTTACGGGGAGGTCCTCTATGATCTCCACCTCCTTTTCTCCGTGGCCCCCTTCCCATCTCAGGAAGACTACAGCCATTGGTATTTGGACTACTGGCTCTGTGACTCATCGGATCCTGGAGTATTTCCCTGGCAACATCTGCTCTGCCCAGATGAGATCCTGCCTCCCCAGGGAGATGTAAGCGCCTGTGTTCCTCAGTCCCTGGGTTATTGTTCCTATAGCTGCAACGGGGTGCATATTCACATAGAACAAGAGTGGGTCTTCAGGCTGCACACATCCCATCAACAGATCAGTGTTATTTTGATTACCCCCTTCCCAAGGCATTTGCCCCTTAACCATTTTTTGAGGGCAGTTATATCTCAAGTGCCCCACTTGATTGCAAATATGACATTTCCTGGGTCCTGTTTCATTAGAACCAGAGGGTTCTGCTCTGGGCTCAGGTGCAGGCTGGTTTTCTTTGGGCTGCCCCCCATGGGACACCTTAGAACTACTTGCTGTCCCCCCACCAGGAGACTTATGCTGTGTGTATGGCCTGCTAGACATGTACATGTCAGTGCTTGCTGCCACCTCCTTTGAGGAGCTGCATGCCCTGTCTAGGAGCAATACACGCATATCCTCAGTTACAATTTTAAGAAATTTTTCCCTCACTAACAAATCTTTGATTAGTTCCATAGTGTCTGCTTTTGACCCTCCACCCACCTATTAAGGTACTGTAAGTGCATGATTGAACCTGCAGTTCTACATAACTGTCTTCTGGGCTTTTCTTTAACTCCCTAAATTTCCTTCTGTAAGCCTTAGGAGTTAATTCACAATGTTTTAACAACACTGTTTTAACCTTATCATAATCAGCACAGTCTTCATCACTCATTTTAGTAAATGCCTGCAAAGCCCTCCCCATAAGTAGGATGTGAGATAAGTTGACCAGGAAGCCTTAACCAATTGGAATTGCTCACTTACTCTATCAAATGACCTTAAAAATAGATCAAGATCATCCCCCTCTCTAAACTGAGGGAACAATTTATAATTAATTTTGGTTTCATGAGAAGAACTCACTCCACCATTACTCATGGTTTGCTGGCTGCGCAGGGTCATCATCTCCTTCTTGTGCTGTTGTCTCTGGATTTCATGCTGTCATTCTTTTTCTCTGGCTGCCAGTCTTTTTTCTTCCATTTCTTTCTCTGCTTCCAGTCTTTTTGTTTCTGTGTTCAGCTTTCTTGTTTCTGCTTTTGCTTCTAGTCTCCTTGTCCCAAAGACCAGCTTCTTTGCCTCCAGCTTCTTGTCATGCAGCAACAGCTGCAGTCACAGTGCATCAAGCTGGTCTGGGGGTCTGCTACATTACCTCCTGACTCACCCCCTGCTTCTGGTCATGTGCCACCAGAGCGACTATGAGGCCTGCCTTTTTCTTCTGTTTTAGACCTTCAAGCTGAATTCCCCTTTTCTGGCACTTTTCACAAAACTGTTGCACAGTAAGTGAATTGTACTCTGCAGAGCTCATTCTCTCACCCTACACTACACTGTGCTAACTAGAAACAAAAAAAATCAGTTGTACAAGTGTATTCTCTTATATATCCTGTTTTGTAACTGCTAAAGTAAATGTGCCACTGGCAAATTCTGTATCTTAGTGTGCTAGAAAGTCTGCAGTGATTCCACCACTGCCAACCAATTTGTGACAACCCACCTCTCTCTCTGGGCTGTAACAACTTTCAGAGAGGTGCCTGTCTTTGTGTATTTGCTGCCTTCAGCTGGGTTTGCCCAACATTGAACTCCCAGTTTCACAAAACTGGGAGATCAAATATGCAATTGCACAGATCAAAGCCTGTTGGTGTATCTCTCGGATGGCAGATGCTAAACAGAGTTTGCCTCAGTCAATGGAAGCCATAAATTACCTTAGAAAATAATTGAAATCAGGAGACCATGTGATGCAGCATGCCTGGTGCTAGTGCCGATTTATCTCTCCAGCTACCCGATCAAATTTTGGTCTATTTTCTGATCATTTCACAGCAGTTAACCCCTAAAACCCAAATCAGAAGACTCAGTTATTGGTGGACAGTCATTTCTACAAGAAAATATCCTATATGGAGGTGGAAACGTGGCGCGCTTTGACAAAACATACGCCTCCTACCATGCCTGAAAAAGGCCAAAAAAGCCTAGGGCTACTAGCACTGTTGAACCTCTGGGAACCTCCCAGTTACCTACAGACCCAGAGCCACTAATGCAGGCAGAATTTTGACCATTTCAGGAGGAGCTTCGTTTGATCACCACTGAAATTAAATCACTTACCCAAGCTCTAGAGGACATCTCCAGGTGAACATCAGATACAGAAGCTTGAGTTTGTTCTTTAGAGAAATGTGTGGAGAAAATAGACCTAGAACTTGCACTCACCAGACAAAGGCTTGTGAAGATGGAATTAATAGTTGAAGACCTTGAGGGCCGCAAAAGCAATGCGGTCCTCATAGGTCTTCTGGAGGCTGAAGAAGGTCAAGTTACCATCCTTTTTATGCAGAAGTTCATGGAGAAAATAGCAGGACCATCCCCATTTGGGCCCAAGTATGTAATCAAGCATGCACATAAGACACTTCAACCAACTCCTCCAGCTGGATCCCCCGAGACCACTGATCTTCAGATTTTTGAATTATTTAGAAAGACAGCATTTCCTTTCCAAGGCGAAAGATTTACAAGAGGTCTGCTGGGAAGAAACCAGAATCCAAGTGGCACAGGACTTACCAGCTACTATCAGACAGTGCAGAATGGCTTTCCACCCCCTGGTTTCAAAATTAATTGCCGACGGGGTCCAATTCCAAATGAACTACCCTGCAAGGCTTCAGGTCCTGGTTGTGGGTAACTGGTAAACATATGAAGACCCTGAGGCGGCCCCTGCTGGGCTCAAGAGCATCTTTCCAGACCTTTTTCATGCTACTTGACCTGGTTCTACTCATTATATGAGGAATCTCCAAGTAAATTGGAACATTTAGGATCTTGCAGTGAATCAGTCTGGGGCTAAGACTGCAGGCTACCAGGACTGCTTCTGTTATCACAACTCTGTCTCCTTTATATAGCTTTCCACCTTTTTCCCTTACATGGGATGGCTCAGAGAGGACTGTGGTGCCATTTGTAATAGGGGACTGACAATATAATACCCCCTGCTCACCTTCATTTGGAGTTAGTGCCCTCACAGAGGTAAGGTATGTTTCATGAATATGTGCATGCAAACACCGCAGCTCAAAGGTGACAATTATGTCCCATGAGAGACCTGGATTACCTACTAGATCGCTCCTGAACTTGCACACAGTCAAGAGTCTCCTGTTCCCCACCTATGCAAACCTAACATCCTCTATGCCTGTTAGAGGGAATGCGCCTACTAGGGCATGCAGATTAATCAGTTGACATTTCAGTGCGGTTACATGTACTGCATAAACTACAGTTAACTAGCCTTCCTTCTTTTTCTTCTTCACCTGCTAAAGTATAGGTCATTGAATGGTGAAGCTACTGACTGTTGTTGGATTTTTTCCCTATACTTTCTGAAGTGCAAGGCACTCTCCAGTAAAGTTTAGACTCTGGTTTTTGGGACATGTTGGTAATGTGGGGCCACATACCCATATATGTATTTGTTCTCCTTTAACTTTTCCTCATAGATCTGAAGCAGTGCTCAAGGTGACCTGCATTTTTTGTGCCTTCTCCTGGTTTTTAAGTTGGCAGTTAGAGTTTGGCCTGCTAAAATGGTACAAGTTGGAGAAGTGCGACCTACTGGTTCTCCACAAACAAAAATGTAAACTGACACAACAAAACACAATGACAGCTTTTTGTTCTTTTGTTTTTCTTTTTATGGCATTGTTCCAGAGTCTTGAGAAAAGACAGGGGACAGTTTGGGGTGGCTGGAGGGAGGGAGTTATAGTGAAGGAGTACTGCTGACCGAAGCTCATAACAGTAAGGGGTGGAGGGTGGGCTGGGATGATTTGAAGGTTTATGACTTTTTTCATCCTCTTGTTGGATTTTTGGGATGGGGAGAATTTTGGGGGGGTTGGGAGGAAGGGGTGGAGGGGGAGTATCACAGACTTCAGATTTAGTAAGGTACTGGTAATGTTGGTTCACATCTGGCATACCACACTTCAATCTTTATCCAGTGTTGCCAATGACTAATGATTTCAGAATTGCTACTTGGAATGTTAAAGGGGGTCCGACAGAAACTGAAACAGTATAAGGTTCTGAAACACTTGAATGTACTGGTTGCTGATGAAATTTTCATACAGGAATCTCATTTGCTAGACACTGAGGCGATGGATGCGGAGACAACAAATGGGCCAGGTGTTCTCAGAAGGGGGCACCACTCAAAGCTGTGGTGTCATGATTTTTGTTATCTAGGAGACTCCAATTTTCACTCTTCTAGATGATCAAAGATCTTCAGAGCAGATTTATTATGATCTGAGGTTCAATACATGCAACAGAGGTCCTTTTAGGAAGTATTTATGGGCCCAATATGGATACGCCAGGTTTTTTTACGCAGCTGATTGACCTTCTTACTCCCTTACTCTCAATTCCAATAATCCTCGGAGGTGACCTGAACTTGGTTTTTGATCCTGCTTTGGACTGCTCAGGTTGTTCCCGAAAGGGACTTTCTCCAGCCCAACGAGCACTCTAAGAACTTATAGATCAGGCTGGCCTATGTGATGTTTGGAGGGTTCTTAACCCCATGGAGAGGGATATACCTTTACTTCTCCAGTCCACCACACCACTTCCCACATTGATTATTTACTTCTTTCCCAGAACCTCCTTTCAGGGGTTCTTGATTCCTCCATTCAGCTGGGTCCCCCAACAGATCACTCACTGGTTGTGTGTCACCTTTCCCTTTCCTCTCTCCCTCTGAGAGAGGCATGTTGGAAGATCAACAATCAGCTCCTGAAAGACCTTGAGGTAACCAAATATCTCTAAACAGATGGAACAGTTTATTACTGTTAATTGTGATTCCACTACAAGGCCGGATATGGAAGGTTTTCCTTTAAGGCCTTTTTAAGGGGAATCTTAATTGGCCTGAGTTCCCATAGAAAAAAGAAAAGAGAACAGAAATTACTCAGTGTTCTTACCCAAGTTCGAGCAATAGAAGCAACTTTAGCTCCCCATTCTCCGGATACCCTGAGACAAGAACTTGCCAAGTTACATAGATGCATATCTAGACCTCCTGAGAGAAAAAGCAGAGTTTTCAATCCTGAGGACTAAGGCATCCTACACTGATCAGGGTGAAAAATCAGGGTGCCTATTAGCCCTCAGAATAAAGCAACTGAAATCTTCCAGATTCATAGCCTCAATTCAGTCCCAGGAAGATGGTTCATTGAAAACATCCCCGAGGGACATTGTTGCTGAATTCAGCAACTACTACAAGGAGCTGTATAGCCCCATGCTTGAACTGTCCTCTGTGCAGGCTCTGGATGAGTACCTAGCAGTGTCCCATTTGCCCTCCCTTTTGGAAGCACAGCAACAAACACTTGTAGCTCCCATTTCCCATTCAGAACTGGTCAGAGTCATTAACAGTCTCCCCTCAGATAAAACCCCGGGTCCAGATGGATTCTCATCCAATTTTTATAAAAAGTTTAAAGATCACTTAATTCCTCTATTACTACCACTATATCAGCATATTCTATCCAGAGCCCCTATGGACCAGACCATTTTTGAAGCCCTAATTGTCCTTTTACCAAAGCATGACAAGAGCCCAGAATTAGTTACAAGTCACCGCCCCATTTCCTTATTGAATCAGGAGATAAAAATCTTAACCAAACTATTGTCAGATCAAATTAGTATCATTCTTCTGGATCTCATTGGGCCAGCGCAGGTAGGGTTCATGAAAGGGAGATCCACTGTGGACCATCTTCGAACCTTGGTGCACGTCTTCTCAATGTCCAGAGATGCCCATTTTCCAGCTGCTCTGGTATCTCTGGATGCCAAGAAGGCTTTCGACAGGGTGGGCTGGAATTTCTTGCTTCGGACTCTTGCTGTCTTCAATTTCCCCCTACAATTTCAATCTTGGATACAAGCACTGTATCACTCCCTGTCTGCACGGGTCTCCGGTAATGGAGTGACTTCCACCCTCTTCCCATTGCAATCAGGTACCAGACAGGGTTGTTCCTTGTCCCACTGCTCTTTAATATATATTTGGAACCTCTTATTCGCCATTTATCGGCCTGTGGGAGAATCCAAAGTATTACTAATTTGGCCAAGGATATCAAGGTCTCTGCTTATGCAGATGATCTCCTTCTGCAACTGTCCCATCCATCCTCATCTGTTCCACCAATGTTAGAAATTATTCAGAAGTATAGCAAAATGTCCAATTATAAATGAAATGTTGGTAAAACTATAGTATTTCCACTTAACCATAAAGTTCTTAAGCGGTCCATTACAGATCTGGGGCTCTCCTGGAAACAAGAATCCATAATATATCTTGGAATTGAAATGACAAGAAACCCTGTTTCTACCCAAAAGAGGAATCTGGATTCTCTGGTACGTATTATCAGTCAAGATCTGGACAGATGGTCCAAACTGCTGATCTCCATCTGGGGCAAAATCAACCTTATCAAAATAATGTGTTCCCTAGGATTTTTTATCCCCTTAACTTAACATTTGGCTCCCCCTCTACTGGTTAAAAAAAATGCACGGGCTCATCACAAAGTTTATCTGGACGGGTAAACAACCTAGATTAGCTTATCACAAGCTAGCAGCTCCCAAACTTAAAGGGGGTTTGTGCCTCCCTCACCTAGCATTTTATCACTGGGCCAGTAATTCTGCTAAATATCTTAGATGGTTGTCCTCAGACAATCTCGTAGCTTCTCCCATTCTCACCTCTCTGGCTTAGAATTGAATTAGCCTTTATCAGGTCGTGTGGTTTCTCCCTAGCTGCACTATTAAGCACTAAAGCAGCTGCACTTCTGCTTAGACTCCAGGGATCTCCCATAGCAATTCAATTAAGGTTCATTCCCAACTGAGTGCTTTCCTTAAGTACAATCACACTCATGAAATAGCACAGACCTAATGGGGTAACCCCAACTTCAAGATCAATAACAGTGTACTTTCTGCCCAATAGATGCCCCCTCTGGGTGATGGCATGCTCATTCACCTCATGACTGATGGGACTCCTGGCTCTCCACTACAGAGATCATAAGGAAGTTCAATATCCCGAACCATAGTTTTTTTTTATAGTTTTTCAGCTGAAATACTTCATGTTGAAAGACTTGGGACCAGCCCCCCTCCCAACCAGCCAAGTTTTCTTTTCAACTCGAGTTAGGTTATCTGGCAGGTTTCCAAAAAGCCATGACCAGGATCTATAGATTTTATATGACTGGCCTTATCCAGATAGTTTTAGTCCCGTGGCTTATTGGACTCCTTTTTTCCCCAGTCTGAATCTGGATTGGCCATCCCTATGGTGTAACTGTCATAAATTTGTTACTCAGGACGGGTTATGCCTTATGCAATTTCACAACCAATACTATTCCCCTCAGAGACTAGCTAAACTTGGTGTCACCTCTTCATCAATATGCACCCGATGTCATTTAGAGGAGGGCACCTTATATCACATATTTTGGTTCTGTTCTAAAGTAGCCCCATTATGGGGCAGAATTCAGCATAAGGTGGATCCCTTGTTAGGCTTGGATGATCTTTTCACCCCGGAAATCTGTCTGTTGGGGGATTACTCTGCAATTTCAGTGATTAATCGCAAGCATCATGTGGCCCTTATTTCTGTGTCCATTAAAAAAGTGGTATTGCGCCGCTGGAAGGATAGTGATGATATTTCATATACTGAGTGGCTCAATGAGCTCTTAACCAATCTTAGAACAGAGAAGGTTATAGCAAGCCTCAGTAACAGGTTAAACAGGTACTCAAGGCTATCGGACCTCTACATACCCATTACTCTTTGTAATGGAATTAAGCTGGTACCTAATCAAATTTGTAAACTCAGAGATTGCATGTCTGTGTGGGGGGGGGGAGTGCTGCAGGTGGGTGTTGGGGGGGGAATGGGTCTGTCTTGTTATCAATACCTTTCCAAGTGTATATTGTATCTGAAGGATCTGTTCTCTGTACTGTTGGTCATGAGTAAAAGATCTCCCTGGTTGTCCAGTGGACCACTCTCCATCTCCCAATCAAGGGCATATGTATATATAAACCCTGTTGGTCCAGTGGAAGGTCCCCCTTCACCTGATCACGGCCATAAGTGTAATCAACATCCCTGGTAGTCCAGTGGAATCCCCACCATCGCCTGATCGTGGGCGGACGTAGCAGCTGAAACCTTGGTGGTCCAGTGAACTCCCTCCCACCACTCACTGAGTCCCCCCACCTCCCAGCATCCCCCATCAGCAGCGGTGGCTGCCATATTGCAGGGTGCAAAACAGCAGCTGCCTGCTGTGGGTGGCCACCCAACCTCCCAAAACACTGACCCCAAGCCCCCTGCCAGGGAGCATTGTGCCCCCCTCCCCATAGGGTCTGTGTAGTACAGCATGGGCTGCACGCCTATTGGTCCACGTGGTGGACCAATAGGCGTACAGACCCTACTGTATGCTGTCAGTGAGTGGGTGGCCAGGAGGCATGCGGGTGGGGTTCTGCTGCCCACCGCTGACTGGGGGGTGCTGGGAGGTGGGGGATTTCGGTGGGTGGGGGGAGGGGGTCCACAGGACCACCAGGGCTTCAGCTCCTATGTCCATCCACAATCAGGTGATGGGGAGATTCCACTGGACTACCAGGGATGTTATTTACACTTATGCCCATGATCAGGTGATGGAGGACCTTCCACTGGACCACCAGGGTTTATATATACTGTACTTATGCCCATGATCAGGTGATGGAGAGTGGCCCACTGGACCATCAGGGAGTTCTTTTACTTATGCACGGGATTGGGCTACAGAGCGGGGGGGCACAATCCTCCCTGGGCAGGGGGTTTGGGGTCAATGTTTTGGGAGGTCGGGTGGCCACCCACAGCAGGCAGTTGCTGTGTTGCACCCTGAAATATGGCAGCCCACCAGTGGGTGTCCCCGACTTGTTCCCTGTTTGTACAGGCACAACTTTGTGCCCCCCTGAATGGCACAAGGCGGGGTTATGCCAGCATGCCGCCATCTCGGGCTGAATATCGGGATGTGCCACATATGCATGGGCATGCCTCAACACTTGGCGCCAAGATACACATTGTTGCGCCTGGCACATCAGGAGTTGCGCAGCACAACTTGCCCCTTCAAATATCACACCGGGGCACATTGGTGGGTTGCACATGACGCAGCCCTTTTGAATATCCCACCCACTGTATATAATATGCACGACATTGCTAAGGCATTTACAGATTCTAAAGATAAGATTAACACACTCATTGCACAGAACAATAAAGAAGCAGATAAACAATACATTGCTAAAGAAATTCTGTGTTCAGCCTATGGTTCGTACATTATCACTACCATCAACAATCTCTTCTGTGATCTACAATCTGGAAGGATGCCTGATATAATACATGACAGATGTATTTCTAAATGGTATTGTCCACGATGTAAACCCACTAGCTGCATTGCTATGTGTATGCAACAATCTTTAACTATTCCTCTTTATACAACTAGAAATCTGGGTTTCATGACCAGACACCCTAACACTGGTCCATGTTTTACTTCTAAGAAATGTTTTATCAACGATACAATGTTTGTTTCTTTTACTGTCTCTTTACCATGTTTTGATCCCACTACAGCTTTGTTTGACAAGCTTGCTTCTGTTCACTCCATCAGGCACCTCGATGACGACATCTACAGAGAACGCCTACACTTACCTCCTCTACTGGTCTTCCATCCTTTCCTGGACACCTGGGTCACCCCGCACACAGACTGCTGTGCTAAGAAGGGCTACATTTATCTGTGTCAATGTGATGTATTTGATGTTATTAAACCTGTATGTGGTTATTCTCCCGACAATTCTGATTGGTCCTTTTCCATGGATGATGACATCAGCACTAATGGCACAGGCTTTTTGGATTGAACATTGGCTCCAGACAAACTTTACCAATCTTATCGAGAGGAGGTTCATCACCTGCCAACATGGATTTCCAAGACCAGCTACACCTGCCCGGTACAGTTGCAAAAGTGGAGACTGCCTACTGGTAAAATGCAATATAATTCTGACGACGAGTACTGCGTCGTCACTAATTATAAAAGTTGCACATATGGAACCCAGACATGTGTTATTGATGCTCCTAATTTCTGTTTCATCCCCCATCAGAAGTCTATCATTGGACATACCGTTATTACCCCATCCCCTTATGGACGCTGATATCATTGATGGTAACCCTGATTATCTGCTCACCCTTTCTGAGTGTTTACCATATTATAATGTACACATTGATCCACTGACACTTACATTAAAATCCCTTTTAGAGAGAACAGATACACACCTCATCCACATCAGCAATAATATAACCAAAGCTAATGAAGCTGTTCTTGCACTTATTAATGATGGTGACATGAACGATGCATTTACTAACACTTGGTTAGTAAATGCATTTACTAACACTTGGTTAGAGATTACCTTTAAAGGTTTTGTTAATATACAAGCATTTTTTATCTTTTTTTTTTTTTATTATTATGCTTTTGCTGCCTACGCAAGTATACCAAGCGCCAACACCTGAGCAGCTGGAGTTCCTTTACAAGGCTCACGCGTCAGGTCTGTAAATGACCCCTGCTCCCTGTCCAATTCCCTATTTGGCTGAGTTGCCTGAGAGGCAACAAGGGGGGGAATGTTACATGAGGTCCCTGCACCCTTATTGGTACTCCCAGCGGTACACTGTAGACAGCTAGCACTTAGGCATATGTTATACTAACATATAAGGCTAAGGGCATCTACCGTATAAGAGTAGATGTCAGGATATTTATGCATATTATTGTTATACACTTTGTTTTCTAATACATATATACATTTCACATGTATTTATTTTGCTTATAAGATGTTGGGACACCTGTGTCCTTGTAATGATCATGATATATAAGTCAGCCTGTTGGTGATTTGTGCTACTACACTGATATATGTAGAACTGTACTCTTTTGTTTCACAAAGTGATGACTACTACAAAATTGTATAATGTTATCTTGGACCGTGGAGCCACCTCTAATTTAGCCAATAGGGCTCATCTCTGTAACTAGAAATGTTTCCATCTTACAGTAACCATGATAATTATCATAGGTATATAATGTGAGACATTACATTTTCTACCTTGGAGACCCCAGGAGACACAAAGACTCCTCGAGGTATAGGGAATGCCTAGCATTGGCTCCCAGTTCGTATTGGTAAGAACTACTTAGGGCAACTGTAATTATCCTTTTTGGCAGTAATAAACAAGTTTATTACTCTTCTGCAAGGTGTCTATGATTCCTTGCATTTCCAATATTGCCAAGAACCTAAGAGTGAGGTTTAGACCTCCTGACACCATGTTCCTCTCTGCCCATGATGTGGCAGTGGCTCTTGTCGAGTGTGCTTTAATTGTCTTTGGTGGCACCTCATTGGATGCCTTGTATGACTCTGTAATGGGCAACTTAAGCCACATTGCACTGGTTGAGCGTGAAGCTGCCTGACCTGTTCTGCATCCTTGCGATATGACGAGTAGTCTGTCCATCCTTCATATATCATTTGTTCTTGATATGTGTAGTATGTGGTCATCACTGTCTTCATGCCCAGTACATGTCGCTGAGGGTCTTGAGTGACCTCCTCAGCAGGCATGTAGGCTAGTATTTCGATACTTTGGCTAGTGTGAAAAGTGGTATTTATTTTGGGTATGAACGATGGAATTGTCTTTAGTGTGATTCTGTTGTCATGGAATATTAGGTAAGGGGCTTTGCATGATAGAGCCTGTAGCTTACTTGTGCATTTCACTGAACATACTACCACTAAGAATATCGTTTTTGAGGGTCAGCCACTTAAGTGTGACCGTGTCTATCGGTTCAAAAGGTGGCTTTGTCACCGCCCTCAGTACCAGGTTGAGGTCCCTGGGTGCTGTCCATTGTTTGATCTGCGGGCGTAAATTGGCAGTTGCCTTCATGAATCTGACTATGTCTTGGTGTGAACCTGGGGCTGTACCATCTATGAGGCCCCTAGCCGCCCAGACTGCTGTCTCCTGCACACATTAGAATGATGAGGATAAGCCCTTATTTAACTGTTCTTATAGGAATAGTAGTATATCTGCTACTGTTGATCTTATAGGGTCTATGTTTTTCTCTGTACATCATCTGCGAAATGTTCTCCAGTGTCTTTAGTAGGTGGAGGTGGTAGAGATTTTTCTTGATTTTGTCATTGTGTCTATGACTGTGGGGTGATAACCTGCTTTCAGCAGTCTCTCCCTTTCAGGAGCCAGGATGTCAATTTGAGGCTGCGAGGATTTGGGTGACACACTGGGCCCTGAGTCAGTATGTCCTGTCTGAATGGTAGGATCCACTGATGGTCCAGTGCCATCACCACTATCATGGTGAACCAGGCTCTCCTGGGCCAGTAAGGGGTTATTAGTATCACTCTTGTTCTGGTCATGCAAATCTTCCACAATATCTATGGAATTAGTGGCAGTGGAGCAATATGTAGTCCACCTAGAATGATCAGGTTGCTGACAATGCATCTACCCTGACATCAACATGTTTCTACTACTCCTTGTATTCTTACATTGAGACAAGTTTTCTAATGATTATCCTAGTAATTGGTAGCTAATAATTTATAAGTCCATAGCCATGCTTACCTTTGATTGTAGTTTTTTTTTTAAATTGTAGTTCTTAATTCTTAATTGGTGGGGAGATGCTGTGTTGTGCTCCTGCCTGTACAGATGCACATTTAGAACTCATCCTGAGAAGGCAGGCACACAAGGAAAAGGGTCGGACTTCTTTGAAGTCACATGTGCATCAGGCAGCCTATCTGGTGGACTCAACCCACGCGTAAGGAGTCTGGAGTGCCTCAGAGTTTATCCCCCACAATGGCATTTACATTAACTCCCTTTCAAAGCTTGGGGGGGGAGGGATACCAACCAGGAGCACATAGCTCCTTTTTACTTTCCCTTCCAGCTGACCTACACCCTGTTCTGGCATAGACACCTTGAGAAAATGAATATTTTTTTTTTGTATGTACATTTAATTCTATGCATCAGTCCCTTTTTGGCTGATATGATGGCCCCAAGAAGTGTAGCACAATTCCTGCAGTGGTTCACCAATCTGCTGCTGATTTACGTCAGGTAGCATTGACAGTTTAGGACCCCAAGGTTAAAGTCCATTCCTGTTATTGTGCCCTAATGGCTACCTGGACATGGGTGCACACCAAGCTGGTAGAACAATGAGACACCTTTGTTTTAAAATTTAAAAGTAAGTCTGAGGAATATTGTATGCGTCTCTCTCTCTCTCTCTCTCTCTCTCCTCCTCTCTCCTCTCTCTCTCTCTCTCTCTCTCACTCCTGCCACTAGCAGTGCAGGTGGGGAGTAGGAGAGAGCACAGTGTACTATATTATTTTAGTCTCCCAGTAGGGAGACCACTTTTAAATAATCCAGACAGTCCTGCCAGGCCATTTCAGTGGCCACCAAGGCAGGGGCTGCTCAGACCACTTGTCTGTTTCTTTGGGGGGGGACTCGGAGAAGGAAAGAAGAAAGAAAAAACAACAGGAGAGGGTAGGAAAGTGAAATGGAAGACTTGTAAGTATAGGGGGGACAGATACAGGACAGAACAGAATATTTGTAACTTTTGAACTGTCATCACTGAAGGGGGCCTTTTTCATGGCGATCCCATTTATCACCAGCCACTCCCAATTTATAACCTGTGATAGGTGCATCCTCACCCTATCACAGCCCCATAAAAAGAGTACCAGAAATTCCACAAGTTACACCAGAAAAAGTTGATCTGACGTGCGGCAATTAGCACACAGGATAGAACATCTTGATCACTGGCCAGTATAATGCTACAAACTCCATGCACCACTTGTTCAGTGTACCCAGGGGCTTCCAACATTCCAAATCATCTGAAAATCCATCCCAAGGAGCTTTGACACTTTTATTAACTGTTGTTAACAAGTTAATAGCAGCAAGGTTCACGTTGCGCTTAGTGGCTTTCTGTACTGCCCCCCCTTCTCTAACAAAACAGCACAAATGAACACTGCTTTCATTAAAATAGGGCTTTGGTGCCTTATCTGAATGTTTATCGGAGTTTTCCTTTCATGTTTGCCAGATCAATACCTTGTTTCTTTGTATAAAATCTTACAGCTATTCCAAGGGGCAGCTAAACTGGGGTGGGGGACTGTCTATGACCCCCCCATGATTCCTGGGTGTGCCAGATATACCCCCTCTACTTTTTGGCCACAGTGTATTTTTTTTATTTCTGTCTACATGACATGTATAAGACTCCAAGAACCCAATTCCAAGACACGTTACTTATGGCGTAAGGCAATGTACGCCAAACCCCATGGCATAAATCGCAACTTGCACCATGTGTTACGCATGTTGCAATTCCAAAAGGTACCTTGTTCCGTGCCATATTCAGGTTGTGGCACATGTGGGTTACGCCACCCACTACGCCTGCAACCCACAATGGCATGGCGCAAGGGTGGATTGAGGCAGTATAGCACAGTGGGTTAAGGCTCTGAGCTTCAGATCTGGAGACCTGGGTTTGAATCCCACAGCTGCCTCTGTGCATACAGTGTGAGCCTGAGCAAGTCACTTAACTTCCTTGTGCTCCCAGGTTGAATCTGGAAACAATTTTCCAGGGAGGGGGAAACATCATAGAAACTTTTAAGTACCTCAGTGGAATCAACAAAGTCCAAGAGGGTAGCATCTTTCAGAAAAAGAGACATGCAAGATCAAGGGGACACAATTTGAAGATGGGGGGACAGTTCAGGGGCAATGTGAGGAAGTATTTTTTCACAGAGAGGGTGGTGGATGCATGTAACAGCCTTTCTGAGGAGGCTGTGGGGTCCAAAACTGTGGGAGAATTCAAGAATGCATAGGACAGACATAAGGCAATTTTTTTTGGGGGGTAGGAAGAAATAGGCTGTTGATTAACTAGGATCTGCAGCTTATCATGTAAGTAGGGAAATGGGCAGACTAGGTGGGCCAAGCGGTCCTTATGTGCCATCAAAGTCTATGTTTCTATGTTTCTATTTTCTGCTTAGTGTGCTACTCCTGGTTAAACAATGTTCCCAACTACTGGTTAAACAATGTTCCCTTCCCTGTTCCCTAACTGCCCCCTTTTCCAAGAGGGCGGCTGCCATAACCCACTTATGCTATTCCAGAAGAGGCAATGGCATAGCTGGGTTAGACCAGCAAGGAGGTGGTCTAAGGGGCACTCGTCCTGCCAAAATGATGGATGCCCCCCCACAGTGCTGTGGAAATGCCTTGTCTATGCCCCACGTGCCCCCCCACACACAGACATGCCCCCCACTGCCCAAAGTTTGGGGACCCGGGGTCCATTTTACACTTTGCTCCCCTGAACGCCAGTGCCACCCAGCCAGCCCTCCCAATGCCCCCAGGTGCTTGTGGAGGTGTTCCAGGGCGGGGGCTCCGGGGGGGGCAGTTTTTTTTTTTGTCTTTTACTCTTTCCCTGGTGTTTTACTGCAAGTTTCCCAGAAGAGCTGCTTCCATTCTGGTGAGAAATCTGTAGAGGGGAAACTGTTGTTGATTCTGTTGAATTCTGCTGGACTCTGTTAGCAGCAGTGGGCCAGACGCTGAGGCGCCACTCTCCTTCTGTTTTTTATCTGTGTAAACCATCAAAAAAGTGCTGTTATCCACTATTGTATTGCAAGGGGAAACTGCCATTTTACTGCTTTTTAATGTAATTACAGCTCCTTGTCTGCATATGTAAGGTGGGCCAGACGCTGAGGCACCACAGGACCCCCACAGTCCTTTTGTAGTGCAGATTTGGTCAGTGATGCATAGAAAACGCTTGCTACTGCCCTTTATTAATTGCTGCACCCTCCTCTGTCTCTCTCCAGCCTGCATCCTTCATCCCACAGCACCCAGCTGAGCACCGGGCTTTGCCCCATCAGCGGGCGGTCAGCGGCACCCAGCTGAACTTGGGAACCACAAGGCCGGGTGGAACAGCTGAGAGCAGTCGGGAAAGGCAAAATTTTGCCCTTCCACCCGCCTCTTCCCCCTTCTTGTGTGTGTTAATTTACAGGCATCTTCCTGCCAAAATCTTTTCCCGGCCCTCAGCATTTTTCTCTAAACCAATAGAGAGTCACACCAGCTTGCTGATCCAACCAATCAGCAACTTCACTACTCCCCACTGCCAACTATCAATATCCCCTTCAGAATGGGGAGCTTACTTCTGATACTCCTGTCACTATCAGCCATAGAGTTCCACAAAGAAGATGACCCTATTATACAACATCCTCCTCAGCTGACACTGAAACCCTCATATATGCCTTGCCATTGCTGCATCGACCACAGTGGTACAATCACCATAAAGATACACATATCACCACATATGTGTTTCAGTCAAGGCCCCACTGCTGGATATATAGATCCCCTCTAAGCCTAGTCATCAAACTTCTAATTGGTATCCCAACACTCTACCTTAAATCCACAGGGAGCACCCAAAAAAAAGAGTGGCAACAGAATAAAAGAAGGAGGACCAAAGACAGCCCCCTGTCCCTATCACTGGCAGCCTTCATGAAACTACTGATCTTTCTATTGCTCTGTATTGGTAATGTGGAAATCAACCCTGGACCTCTTGAAAGTATCGCCTCTCCATCAGACCTAACTTCAACTAAAGGCCTCAGTTTCCTGCATATTAATGTATGCAGTCTGTTGAAAAAATTTACATTGTTACAAGCCTGGGTTGCCCATACCTTGCCAGACTTTCTTGTAATAACTGAGACATGGCTCAAGCCCACCACAATGGACAGGGAAATTAACCTACCTATCAGCTATTCAGAGCTGATCGCCAAACAAGGGGAGGTGGAGTAGCCATATATGCAAAAGCTGGTATAGTTGTATCCTGTACTGCTGCAACATCTATGCCCAAACACAGAAACATAGAAACATAGACTTTGACGGTAGATAAGGACCGCTAGGCCCATCTAGTCTGCCCATTTCCCTACCTACAGGATAGGCCGCAGATCCTAGTTAACCAACAGCCTATATCTTCCTGCCCCCCACAAGAATTGCCTTATGTCTGTCCCATGCATTCTTGAATTCTCCCACAGTTTTAGACCCCACAACTTCCTCAGAAAGGCTGTTCCATGCATCCACTACCCTCTCTGTGAAATAATACTTCATCACATTGCCCCTGAACTGCCCTCCTTCTATCTTTTAATCGTGTCCCCTTGTTCTTGCAAGTCTCTTTTTCTGAAAGATGCTACCCTCTTGGACTTTGTTGATTCCCTTGAGGTAGTTGAAAGTTTCTATCATGTCCCCCCCTCCCTTCTTTCCTCAAGGGTATACATATTAAGCTCCTTTAGTCTCTCTTCATACGGCTTCTCTTGCAGACCCTGCACCATTTTAGTTGCCCTCCTCTGGACTGCTTCTATCCTGTCTATGTCCTTGCGGAGATGGGGTCTCCAGAACTGGACACAGTATTCCAGATGGGGTCTCACCAACTGTCTGTACAGAGGATAACAACTTCCTGTTTTCTGCTGCTGATGCCTCTCCTATACATCCCAGTATACCCCAGCCTCCCTACTGCCTTCTCACATTGCTTGCTAACCTTAAGGTCATCTGATATGATTACCCCCAGGTCCCTTTCCTGTTTGTTGTTGTTACTACCTCCCCACCCATTGTGTATTCTTCCCCTGGGATCTTGTTTCCAGGTGCATTATTTGCACTTTTTGCATTGAATCCTAGCTGCCATCGTGCCTGACCATTCCTCCAACCTTGCCAAGTCCCTTTTCATCCTTTCCACGCCTCCTTGTGTATCAACCCTGTTGCAGATCTTTGTGTCATCTGCAAAGGCATACTTTTCCTTCCAGTCCCTCTGCAATGTCACTGATGAAGACATTAAAAGGACTGGACCCAATATTGAACCCTGCGGTACCCTACTGGTAACCGCCCTTCTTCAGACTGGACTCCATTTACAATTACCTTCTGTGTCCTGTTGTCCAGCCAATGTTTTATTTAGGCTACCACCCTGGGACCCACTCCCAGGCTGGTTAATTGACTAATAATCTTTGTGTGGGACTGTGTCAAATGCCTTGCTAAAGTCTAGTTAGACCATGTCCACAGCCCCTCCCTGGTCTACTACTTTGGTCACCCAGTCAAAGAAATCTATTAGATTCGTCTGACATGACCTTCCCGCTGTGAACCCATGCTGTCTTGGATCCTGTGCTCCACTGACCTCTAGGTACTCAATTATTCTTTCCTTCAGAAGTGACTCCATCACTTTCCCTACCGCAGAGGTCAGACTGACAGGTCTGTAGTTTCCTGCCTCTGTCTTGGTCTCACTTTTGTGAAGGGGAATCACATCCACCTTCCTCCAGTCCTCGGGTACCACACCATCCTCCCATGATTTATTAAAGAGTAGCCAGTGGTTTCACTAGTTCCTTCCTTAATTCTTTTAGAATTCTGGGGTGAATTCCATCAGGACCCATTGCTTTGTCCACCTTCACTTTTAGGAGTTCTTGCAGAACCCTTTCTTCTGTGAAAGGACTGGGATCGACCCCCCTATCAAGAGTGCTTCTGTTAATTGGATTAGGCACTTCCCCTCCTCTTTGTGAATACTGAGCAGAAATATTCATTCAGTATTCCTGCTTTTCACTGTCCCCTCTGCCCACCCACCGTTCATTCTATTCAGCCTCACTATCCTCCCTTGTCTTTCTGCCGCTGATGTACCTATAAAGGTTTTATCCCTTCTTAACTGAGTTGGCTATCTTTCCTCAGTTTGGGCCTTTGCTATTCTGACTTCCCTCCCTGCTTCTTTCTGCCTTAACTGGTACAGCCTCTGTCCTGCTCCTTCTGTGTTTCCTTATACCTCCGAATGCTATCTTTTTCTTCCTGACTTTCACAGCCACCTCTTTGAGAACCATAGTGGCTTTTTTCTTTCATTTTGATTTGTTTATTTGCTTTCACACAAAGGCTTGTTGCCTCTGTGATGGCAGTTTTGATAATTCCCCATTGTTGCTCCACACCTCCTTCTAGCCTGTTTGCTAGTGCTTTTCTGAGGCACTCTCCCATCTTGCCAAAGTCAGCCCTCCTAAAGTCCAGTACCCCTCACTTTTGTATGGCTTGACTCTGTAGCTGAGTTTAACGTGAACCACACTGTTTGATGGTCACTTGTCCCCAGATGGCAACCCACTTCTAGATCTGAGATCCTCTCACTGCCCCCGTTTGAGAGTACGAGGTCTAAGATTGCTCCCTCATGAGTGGGTTCTGAAACTAGCTGTCTAATGCCTGCCACCTGTAAGGCATCAAGAATGGCCCTGCTCTTGGATGTGGCTGCAGCAAATGTGCTCCAATTAACATCTGGCATATTCAGGTCTCCCATCAACAGTATCTCCCCTTTCTCTGCCATTCTAAGAATGCCTTCCATCATATCCTTGTCCATTCCTTCCCCCTGATATGGGGGTCTGTACACAACCCCTGTGCGGATTGTGGTGCTCTTTCCAGTGTCCAAGGTGACCCACAGTGCCTCCTCTCCTCCCTGTTTACTCTTTTGTTCAGTTGCTTTTATCCCTTCCTTTACATAGAGAGCTACTCCTCCCCCTCTTCTCCCCTGCCTGTCTCTCCTGTAAGTTATGTACCCTGGTATGTTAACATCCCAGTCATGGTTCTCTGTGTACCATGTTTCTGTGACTGCTACAATATCCAGGCATCCCTCTTCCATTAAGGCCAGACTACGGGCATTGGTACTCATTACCCTCCATTTCCTGATGGCCTTACCCCCTTTTGCCCCATCCCTGTCCTTCTTGCCTTTGTCACTTTCTCCATTTACCCCTGCCCTTCTCCCTATCAACACCTCCATGTTGGTGTTTACCACACTTACTACCGTGGAATACAAGCCAAGGAATTTGAGTGCCTATCCCTAAAAGTCTCTCTCCTCAATACAGCAGCTTTCCAATTAATTGGATGCTACAGACCCCCCTCTGCTGAACACAAGCTCTTATCCCACCTGGGAAACCTGGTCAAGTCCAGTACTGCAGAAGTCATTATCCTAGGGGACCTGAATTTCAACTGGCCCACCCAGGCAGCTACACCTCTGGTATCATTCTGTGACACCTATGGGCTCACACAGCTAATTAATGAACCAACAAGATTAAATACAAAGAATAGTAGTAACAGTACACTACTTGATATCATGCTAGTGAGTAAACCACATCTATTCACACATGCTGGAGTGCTCCTATGCGACATAAGTGACCACTGCCCCGTCGCAGGGGTAAGATCCAACAGCATTAAAACAAATCCTGCAAAATTCCTCATGAGGAGATCCAAGAAAAACATCAATATTGAAGTATATCTGCGTGATCTAGCCTACTCTCCACACTGGCAAAAGTTCTACCTTGCACATTCTGTAGAAAAAGCTCAGCAGGTGCTAAATAGCATTATAATAAATGCCCTTAATACCCATGTCCCAATCTCTAGTATCTGAATAAAAAACAAATCCTGTCGCTGGTTTTCAGCTGACCTCAAAGCTGCACTGCTGGAGAGAGAGAAACTCTGGAAAGTAGCAAGAAAAACTAAGAATACAAATGACTGGATGATTTTTAGGAAAGTCAGGAATAAATGCACCAGGAAAGTCAGGGATGCAAAGGCTGCCTACTACCTGGCCGAGCTCGACTCCTCCTACCATAATCTTGCTAGATTTTGGGGCACCATTAAGGGTATGATGGGCCAGGATGCTAACAACCCCCTTCCAACTCAATTACACACTAACTATGGCCCCATTACTGGCAAAATGGAAATCCTGGATGCATTCAACAACCACTTCACTACAGCTGACCTGCCTTTGACACCTCCCCAGCTAACCTATTAAGGGACCAATTAAGCTCCCACTACATTGGTGATCAAAGAGTTGACTCTTCCTTTAGCTTCAAACCTATACTGTTGAAACAAGTTGAGGATCTATTATGGCCTCTGGGTACCAAAAAAAGTGCAGAAGCAGACCTTCTGGACCCCTTCTTTCTAAAGATTGCATGCCATGCACTTGCAGTCCCCCTAACACACCTCTTTAACCTTTCCCTAAACTGTGGCTCTATTCCCACACTGTGGAAGACAGCCCAAGTAGTCCCCCTTCTAAAGTCAGGGGACCCCATGGATCTTAATAACTACAGGCCCATTTCCATTCTACCTGTGTTATCCAAGATGCTGGAGAAATTAGTGAGTATTCAGTTATGGGAATATCTGGACAATACTAACCTATTAAATCCAGCTCAATCTGGATTCAGGGCCAAACATAGCACTATCACTGCATTAGCCAAGGTCACAAATGATTGGCAAACTGAATTGGATAAAAAGAACAATGTCTGTGCAGTATTCCTGGACCTGAGCAAAGCATTCGACCCCATGGACCATGAACTGCTACTCTCATCCCTACACTCCATTGGCCTAGATCCATCCTCCCTGAAGTGGTTCAGATGCTACCTCTCCGGTAGATCACAGCAGGTAAAAGCTGAAGGTGACCTATCCCCATTAAGACCACTGTCAAGAGGAGTCCCCCAAGGCTCTATTCTGGGTCCTATCCTTTTTGCCATTTATATAAATAAAATTGATTCAATCCTTACCAAGTCCTCAGCACACCTCTTTGCTGATGACACTGTTCTGTATGTCAGCAACCCTTTGCCTACAGTTGCTCAGGAAATCCTACAAACAGAATTCTCCCTGTTACAACATCAGCTACTCGAGAAAAAGCTACTGCTAAATGCAAAGAAAACCAAAGCAATGATGTTCACAACTCAAAACTCCATCAACACATCCTCTTCAATCAATCTCCCCCAGCTATGCACTATACTTGGAGAAAATCTGGAGTATGTTGAAAATTTCAAATACCTAGGTGTGTGGATTGACAACAGACTTGACTTCACTCAACATCTAGAACAACTGTTAAAAAAGCTTAGCCTAAGGCTTGGCCTCCTCTATAGATTAAAACCTTTCCTTAACAGAGACTCAAAGATGAGATTAGTTCAGGCCATCTTTCTATCAGTCATTGACTATGCAGACTTCCTCTATAGTCACTGCCCCGCTCCCTACCTTCAAAAGTTGGATACCTTATATCACAGAACAATAAGGTTCATTACAGACCTGCCACATAATACCCACCATTGTTCTCTCTATGACGCAGTTGGATGGGTTTCCCTTCATGCCAGGAGGAGCAGAAATGCAGCTCTGTGGATCTACAGAGCTTTATCAAAAAAACTCCCAAGCTATATCCTGGACTGCTTCAACCAGAACACTTCCAGCTCCTATGCCCTAAGAAGCAACAATATCATCCTGCTCAAATTGCCCAAAGTCAATACCAGACTAGGGAGGGCAGCAATCAGCTATTCTCTAGCCATAGCATGGAACACCCTACAAAAATCCCTAAAACTGTCCATTATCATTCCATTTACATCCTTCAAGCAGCACTGTACAGCCTTCTTCACAGAGAAATGCAGCTGCTATCGCTAGAGATAGAATAGTCATCCCACAAAACCATATTCCAATCACATATGGCATATTCCTTCCAGTCAGACACCCCAGTATATGGCACCCAATATTCCCTTCACCATCCTTGTGCTCATTATGTGTGTGACTGTCATGACCCTCATTGGGATATATAAGTACTATACATATTGTAGATATTAGTTTAACCTTCTCTTAACCGAGTTTCAACATGTGAATTCACTGTATATTATTGTGTTATAAACATCATTTTTTTTCTGTATGTATAACTGTGTTATAAGTATGTGATGTAATTGCTGTGTATCAACTCAAACCTTGACCTTATCAGGTCCATCTTGTAAATGAGCCTTGCTCAATGATGATCACCTGAATAAATAAAGATTTGATTGATTTGATTGATTATCTGAGGCCTGTGACTTGTGGCGCCCAGGTCCATTGCACCATTTTTGTGGCGCTAGCCTGTGGCTGCTGCAAGTCGCAGGACATAGGTGCAGGGGACCCTGCCTGTCCTGGAATACGGCGCAGTGTCCCCAGCATAGCACCGCATGGCACAACTTGCATATGCCCGTGAGTTGCACTATGCTTCTTGGAATTGGGCCCCAGGTCTCATTAAAGCTGTGCAGCAACACAGAAATCAGAACTACAGCTGTGCAGCATGAGTAGCTGGTGAACAGCTGACCTTACGCTGCTACCGATCAGTTCACAATGACAATAAATGATGTCATTTTCCAGTTCCATTAGAGTTTCTGGACAGGAATACAGCACAGGAGGACCTCTTATTCCCTTATAAAATTCCATGCTCTCATGCCAAGTTCCATAACTGTTTTATTTTTTTTTTATGAGCAACACTTCCACAATTCAGATGCCGTTGCTGCTGCTTTTAGTCGGAACCTCTGAAACAGTCACACATCAGATACATTCCCCAACACAAATACTGTGCTTGGCAAACTGCTCACCACATCGACAACAAAAAAAAATACATTCACTGACCATGACAAACTCGCTGAAAGCAGTCCTGTCTGTAATTCTGCTTGTGATTCCATTACCTAAGCAAGCAGCTGTAAAGTAAAAAGCTTTAGCATTGACAGTGCCCCAGTAATTTGTCTGCTATTTCTCCATTGGTTAAACAGCATGCTGGTGTTGTTGTTCCTAGTGTCCTTTGAGAGCTGAAGGGGACGGCACCTATGAACTTTTTTTAATTCAAATTAATGCAGAACAAAAACAAAACAACTGTGGCATGTCTTGATGACAATACTTCTAATAGATTAACCATGTGGAGGGGTGGGGGAGGGGTGCATGCTCACACAGATGTGTTATGTTCTGGCGTGTGTTTTTATTCTTACTGGAGTCTGTTGAACAGCTTGTACCGTGCCTTACAAAGGGGCCGCTCGTACCTTGCTCAAATTTACACTGCCCTGTATTGCCACATGACTGGTAAAATATTGCACTACAATAAACTTTGAATGATTCATAAAGATTAAATGGGGCTTCTAAGATGTCTCTTGGCTTATCAAGAGTATCGTCTCATGCCTCTTTAGGGTTCCAGAACCACAAAGTGAACTCAAACCCTAAGAGGGCTCGAGATGACACTCTTGGTAAGCCAGGAGACATCTCAGCAGCCCCATTTACCTATAGAAGACGTTCGTTCAGTCTTCTACCTGCCACGTTACTGTACAGCTTTGCATAGGGAATTAATTTATTGGTTCTAACAGCATTACTACTGTGACAGTCAGGCACAGACTGCACGCACCAACACAGTAACACCAGGAGAACCAGTAAATTAATTCCCTGTACAGGCTTGGCCAATGAAACGTCAGCAGACAGTCACTGATTGGATTGGGAACAGAACACATTGGTCATCAGATGGGGGCTGCATGATAGGCTGTCAACAGGTGCAAGAGGAGTGAGGCCAAATTTCTGATCAAAACCTAAGCCATTTCTGAGCTGTTTTCTCTTACTTCATTCTGATTAGCATCTGCTGCTAGATAGGTGCTTTTTTTTCCTATCTGTGTGGTTTTGGTGGCTACATGTAGCCTTTGGCCTTACTGCCTTTTGGAAAGAGTTGTGAGGTAATTACATTTTTCCAGTTATCTTTTAACCCTCCCTCCAACCATCGATGGGAGCAATCAAAATCGTTGTATCAGCACTCTCCCCTTGCCACTCTGTGTTTCTATTGTGTGTGTAATCACTCTGTGTTTCTATTGTGTGTGTAATCACTCTGTGTTTCTATTGTATGTGTAATCACTCTGTGTTCCTATTGTATGTGTTTAATCAGTCAGATACACGGTTGGTTCTTGGCTGTGATTTCTCTCTTCCCCCAACAAATTTGTACCTGCATGTATCAAGCAGAAAACATTTTATTAATGCTTTTTGTTGTTTTTTTTTTACCTCAGAAATGCTGTACCAATAGCACCCCCAAGACAAATGCGCACACACACACACACACACACACACACACACACACACTCTTTGTTATCTATGTTTCATCAGTAAGATTTGAGGTCAGTTTTCAGTTATGACCCCCCTCCCCAATAAAAGCACATAATGTATTTATCAACTGAAAAATATTTTACTAATGCTTATTTGGGGGGGCGGGGGTTACCTTTTGATCTACAAGCAGCAGTGCAACAATCAGGTAAAAAGTTTGACCTATCCTTTTTTATGCTAGTTTAGGTTGCCCCTTATCTACTGACTTGTATGATACCTTTCTTTTCACAATTTGAGCCTGCTTTAGTACTTTTTTTCACATCTGAAATAATAAAAGGAGCACTCCTTTTAATATGGCTCAGACCAGGTTTTCGTCATTATTCCCAGCTATTTGTGAATGCCTAGTGTTCCATAAGGTCAAGGAGCACTGCCTACTGCATGCTAGTTCAATTTAGTCACAACGGAAGTGATTTTAAACAACTAATGGACACAAAGAGCCGAGAATACTGATGAAAACCAGGTCCAAGCCATATTCAAAGGAGTGCTCCTTTTATTGTTTCAGATGTGAAAAAAAGTACTAAAGCAGACTCACATTGTGGAAAGAAGGTAACATACACGTTAGTAGATAAGGGGCAATCTAAAATAGAATCAAAAAGTGTAGCTCAAAATTTTCACCACATTGTTTTTATTTATTTATTTATTGAAATGTTTTACCAGGAAAGATACACTGAGCAACTCAATGCTAGTCTCACAGTATGTCCTGTGGGAATGGAGAGAGGGATGTACAGAGTGAGAGTTAGATACATACATAACAGATGGTGAATACATAGAGAATAAAGAATGGGGAAGGGGTGCTATGAGAATTTAATGCACACCCGAGTTGTGAGATGCTACATAAACGCCCTCGGAGTTTAGCAAAGCATCCCGCAGTGAGGGTGTGCCTAAAATTCTCATAGCACCCCTTCCCCAATCTTTTATTTTTTATAATACACTGGGCAGCAATTTTTTCTTACTTAAAATCTGGTCCGATCGCGCTTTTAATGCAGGCCTGCGTTCCAGCCTAATGTTCACACCCGCGATCGGACAAACAGCAGGATCAACCGGATATACAAATAAAACTACACGGTGGCACACTGAAAACATTGCAGGAGCAATAAGATACAGCTTTTAAAAGCTGTGAAAGGTAGGATCAACCAGATAGGTAACAGACGAGTCATGTTGTGGCAGCTCCGCGGTAAGCGAGAGAGGGAGCCGCCATGTTTTTTGAACTGCTGACCCACCCACCAGGAAGACAAGAGCCAATGAGGGAGTGGCATACTTTGATTGACATGTCTTATGAATGCCATAACAACCAGCTGGTTGTTACGGGAAATATCAACTGGTCCAGCCCATAGGAAAAATTGCTGACCAGTTATTATATACAGTTACAAAACAGGTTCATGGCGACTGAGTACAGTAATAGACTGATGCAACAGTTACTGTACTGGCAGTTTGTAGGAGCAACATACATATAGAATCAGTACAGGGACCAAGCATGGGATGCAAGGTTGGCAATGCATACATTACAGGCAGTTCACCAGTGATGCAGATGCAGCAGGGTGAACACATAGGATCCAGTCACCCTTTTTAAGGGCTAGTCAATAAGGGGTAATATAAGTGCGGGTGGGGTGGGGGAATGAGAAAGAGGAGAGCGAGAGGGAGAGAAGAAAGTGAGAGGGAGACAGGTATTCAAGGAGGGGGTCAGCAGCAGGTGCAGGTAGGTGTAAGGTAATTATGCAGAGCAGAGGTAAGGGAGTATAGGGAGGAGGAGTGGCGGATTTGAGGAGGGAGTGCTGCTTTGGAAAAAGTACCCATGGAATGCCTAATTGTCACATTTTACTTTTTTAAAATGTATGTATTGGTATGAAAAGTTATTACCAGAACTTTACTTTTTTTTCATTTCACCATACCCAAATTCCATTATAGTGTCAAGTCCATGCCAAGTTGAGCCTTCAAAGGCATTTAGTTCCCACCTACCTTAACATTTCATCCTTCTCTGGCGTTGCTATATTAATCTTGTATTGATCTCACACACTTAGCTTTATCACATAACACACTGTTATACATGCTTTTTAAATTAATTCATGTAGAAAGACTGACATTACTTTTATGTCCCATTACCCATTTTTCTCATTCTTTCCAGCTGTTTCGTTTGCCTTCCTTCCAACCCTTCTTCCCATTTCCCATTAAACCTTTCTTTTCACACACCGCCCCCTCCTTTTCCTTATCTCCATTACCCTAGTGGAAAGTTTATGTTTGTACAATACTTTTTACTTCAGCTTCTTTTGAATAAGAAAATAAGAGGCTTTAAACCCAATGAAAAGTTCTGTTGTTCTGCTCTTGATGCTCCAGCACGCACACATCACTGTGACCTCTACCACGCCCTGTCCCTTCCCCAACTTACCAACAGGTGCTTCACTCATTGTGCCAAACTCACTTCTAAATTTTTGGTTAGGAGAATTTCCATCCTACCTCTCATGTTCACTCTCCACCCCCCTCCACCCCCCACTTCCTTAGATCATCTGACACTCGTACTTTGTTGGTCACCCGTCAAACCACTGTCATCGGTCAGTCAGGCTTCACCCATTGTTTCCCACAAATCTGGAACTCCCTCCCCCACCAAATACAGCACTCCTCCTCCTCCTCCTACACCCTTGCCTCTGCCTTAAACAACTTTCTCTCAACTAACTGCTCCTGCTTTAACCCTTCTTAACCGCCCTCCTATACCTCTGCTCCTCTCCATGACTCACATTCCCTATAAAACTTTCCTCCCCGAGACTGCTTCTCACCACTCTCTCCTCTCCCATCACTGCTTACCCCCTCACTCCTACCCCAACCTTCTTCCATTACTAATTTACCCCCTTTTAGTTTTGACCTCTGGCAGGGTTCTCAGCATCCTGAAGGGGTCTAACACTGGACATGCCTCCTCCTCCCCCTCCCTCCCCCTCTCTCCTTTCTACCAACTTGTCCTCACCTAAATCTACCCTCTGTCGGGATTCTTAGCTCCCTGGAGAAGTCTACTCTCAGGTAAGTTTTTTCTCTTCCTCATTTTATTACCATTCCTCGTCTATCTCCTGACTTCCCTCTGTCTAACTTGCCCTCCTAATTCTACCCCCTGGCAGGGTTCTCTACATCCTGGAGGGGCCCAGCACTGTGCAATCGCTCTTCCTTCACTCCCCTCCCCCCATCCTTTCTACCCAACTAGTCCTCACCTGATTCTGTGCTCTGGCAAGGTTCTCAGCATCCTGGAGTGGCCTAGTCTTAGTCAAGCTTCTTCTTTCCCTCCTCTTCCCTCCTTTCCCTTCATCCTTTTTTCTCTCTTTCCAATGTATCCTCTCATACTCCCCTGCACTTAAACAAAGGAATTAGTTCACTTGAGCTGATAACTTGTACTTTTTGTTCTATCTTAGGTGCTCCCAGATTGCACTAGTCCTGTGTTAACTTATGCCCCACACCTGATTTTTTTTTTGGCTCACTTTGCTCTGGTAATGTTCCCCCCATCATTATTCTCTCCTTTCCCCAGCTGATTTCCCCTGTCTACCCCTCTCCCTTCCTTGAAGTCCCCTCACTGCACCTCATTCATTCAATAATTGCTAAATTATCTGCCTCTTAACTGTAATCCATTCCTGCAAGGAACTGGCTCCAAGGTTACATTAAATTTCTTTATAATGTATGGTAAGTGCCTATTAACCACCATAATCAGCAGTCACACTGCTTTGTTATGCACTGTTTAGAATTTTAAAAGTTGTTAACCATACTTTGAAACTTCCAAACAGTGCCATAATAAAACAGAATGCACCAGAGTTCCATAATTCTCACATATAGAATGCAAACAGTGTTTTTTTGACCATACACTATAAAAGATGATGGCTGGGGATCTGGTGACAACCACGCTGAAATCACCTCTTGTGGTTGTTAGGGCTACAGTAAACCTCTCGAACTGCGCTCTCGAGGTTTACCATATAACCCTAGCAACCACTCGAGGTGATTACAGTGTGGTTATCACCTGATCCCCAGCCATTATCCTCTATATAATGTATGGGAAGCCCCTATTAACCACCATAATCAGCAGTGACGCATTCTTGTTATGCCACTGTTCAGAATGTTAAAAGCTGTTAACCACACTTCAGAACTTCCAAGCAGTGGCATAACGAAAAAGAATATACCAGAGTCCCATAATTCTCACAATAGAATGCGATCGCATGCCCAGGTAAATGATTCAAAACGGTATTCCACCCGTGACAGTTTACGTCTACCGAGGCTTGTGATCGCAATGGCAGAAACATAAATAATGTGGGTGAATTTTCCCTAACAGATTACCTTGCATGTATGCTGATCCACGACTCTTGGTTTGTGTGGTTTGTATGGGCGCAAGAAGAGCATGCAGCGTCGCATCCCACAATTCGCATCAACTCCTACCATGCCCCCGTGATCACCAAAGACCAACCGGATCGTTTCACACTGTAAATTTTAAATGCATCCTTCAACAACATCACAGAAATGGACATTTACCTAAAATTATTTATTTATTCTACTTGTTTTACTGTGGTTTTCAGACTACTGGCTCTTCCTACGTACGCACATCGCTGTACCGTTACAAAATAAATGTTTTCCATTTGAACCGTGTCCAGCAGCAGTCTTAATTCATCAGTAAGGTAGGAAATACAAGTGAATGGGGCTGTTGTAAGCTACAAGCTGCAAGCTACAAGCCTGAACTGGGCCTCTTTTTTATTTGAAATGGACTTGCAATGAACTATGAACTTTTACTCACAGCTTCAAACAAAGGATTTGTTTCTGTGCCGTGAGTAATTTGTGATTCCTGCTTTAAGTGTTTTGTGGTGGATTATTAAAGTGAAGCATATGGTGGAATCAGATTAAGCATTCATTTCTGTTTATTGAGCCTACACATACTGTATGCCTTTAAGTGAGTGCTGGCTACTACAAAACGTTTGCTTGAGTATTTTTTAGCCTTGCACTACTGTACCCTAGGTGCAGTCGTTCCAAACAGGATACAGTTTCCATACTTTTTCCAAAACATATCAGCATATTCAAAACAGTTTCAAACAGATAACCACATTACTCTGACCATTCGGGTCTGTACTACTTCCTGTACTTTTACCCACATGGCTGGAGGTCTATCCCCATCATCTATAGTAGGGCTGCATGGGGCAAGGGCACCAGGGTTTGAGGGCTTAACTAGTAACTTGGAAGTAGCAGAATAGCTAAACTTGGGGAGAGAACATTCAGGGATATACACCCCTTTATGAACAACACGTAAGGGAAGATCCACAGGCCTCCATGGGGAGTCAGACTGAAGCGTATCACTGGTTTGGTGGTTCTTCCAGACTTTCTGGGAGGAACAGGCACAGGCTCAGTCTATTCAGCAGGTGTGTTTGGATCTGCGTCCGAAGAAAAGGGTACCTCTGCACTGGCTGTTTGTTCTGCACTGGAAGCACTGTCAGTTTCTTGTTCTACAACATTACTTTCATTGCTTGGCTCTGACGAAATTCCAGGTTTGTCATCTGGGGGGAATTCCATGGAATTTAAGTCTTGCAACACATTACTGATATTATCAGAATCATCGACAGCATTAACATCCGTGTCCATGACATTGTCGGCTTCATTATCGGCAAGCAGTTCTATGCTTACTGGTATATCACAAGCAGTGTTTTCTGTTTCAGGTTCTTTTTCTGGCAACTCAGATAACTCTACCAGACAGAAAGAGTCAGCTACATCAGAAGTCACACTTTGCACCTCATTTTCAGGGGCACAGGGTTTGTGGAGAAGGTTGGAGGGTTAGGCAGTCCTGAAGGTCCAGCTTCATCTCCGAAATTGTACATGGGGTTACCTTGGAACAACTGACTCAGTTCATAAGATGGGTAATAGGGTGCTTCACACTCACTGTCATCAGATTCAGACTGGCAATCAATGTCATTTTGGGCCTGACTGGGGGAAGGACTTGAATCCTTGACAACTGGAGAAGGGGTTATCTGTTTCTTTTTAGCTGCAGCTCTAGTTACAGGCCCGGGAGGGACAGTGTCTTGAGGTACAGAGTCAATGATTATTTGACCAATGGACAGCAAACGATTCCTGTGCATTGTCTTGGTAGCTCGTGAGTCATTTTCAGGGTGCACTTTATAGACTGGCAGGTCATCCAGCTTACTGACAACAATGTAGGGAGGAGTGGTGCCACCTATCAGCAATTTTAGGTTTTCCATGCAGTCCCAAATTCCGTAACAGAACTCAGTCTCCAGGTAGCAGGTCCTGAACCTTGACACGCTTGTCATGCCTTTCTTTATCTGCCAAGTTTCTCTTTGCTACCATGGTATGTGCTAGTTGGTAGGCATGGTTTAACTGGGCCTTTAACTTTTGAACATACTGAAGGCGATTTTCAGCTTTGATTCCATCAGGGGACACTCCGAAGCAAATGTCTATGGGCAACCAGGCTTCCCAACCAAATATCAGACAGTAGAGGGAAAACCTAGTGGCATCACTTTTGGTGCAGTTATAGGTGTGCACCAAGGTGTTTATTTGTTGGTTCCATCCTGACTTGTCCCAGGGGTGGAGTGTGCCCGGCATGCCCAATAGTGTTAGGTTAACCCTTTCATGCTGTGGATCCCCCTGGGCATGATAGGAGTAGTTCTGGACTTTTGTACTCCCCAGAGTGAGAGCATTTCCTTGATCAGATGGCTTTCAAAGTCCCTCCGCTGATCAGAGTGAATTCTCTGAGGGGCACCATAATGGACAAAGAACTTCTCAATTAGGACCTTGGGCACTGTGGTCAATACACACACGCTCTATAGGCGTTCTGGTAGAAATTCTGACTAAGGGTGCAGCCCTCTGGGGTGGAGCTTTTCTCTGAAGACAACGGCTTCAAATCCTGATATGAGTCTCAATGTTAGTCCCCATTTTTGGCCAATAGAATCGAGTACGGGCCAAGTCTGTAGTTTGGTCACAACCCAAGTGTCCCATCTGGTCATGACGGGCCATGGAACTACATGTTTGAAAGCTGTAGGTAACACTAATTGCTGTTTGTCAGTTTGACTTTGTTGGTTTATAGCCTCTCTGTAAAGTAGCTGGTTATGCAATTTTAGTCTGGGCCCCTCTCTAAACAACAGAGCAGTTCATTGATCTGAGGAGTGAAGCTTGGAAACATCTTTCCCAGCATGTATAGCATTGAGCACAGGCTTAATCATGGGGTCTTGAGCCTGCGCCCACTGTATATTGTCAGGAGTAAATTGAGGCAATGTGCTGAAGTCTGAGGCTGCAAGAAGTAGAATATATTTTGCATTATTTAATATTTGAGCAATAAGGTATGACAACATGTGAGTTACAGAGAGATAACGACCCACCTCAGTGGGGTTGAAGCATGGGACAAAGCAGAGTGCTTCCACCACCCAAGAAGGACCATTAGCCCATCAAAAAATCCCCTGGAATACCTTATTGCAATTATGAAATGGGTCCTTTTTAGTAGATTGGATGTAATTGTTATGCATATCTTTGTTGAGCTACTTTCAGTCGAGCTGTTGTGCTGAGATGACAGTCCTTCTGAAAGTACTTCTTGACTAATCAGGAGCCAGCATTCTTTCTACCCATTTCTTGATTAGTTGACTAGCAGACACTGACGTTTTCTAGCAGATTAGCTCCCATTTTCTGACCCCTGTGTATGTAGGAATCAAATGTTAGCTTGTATTGAATATGCCTCTATGACACTGTGTCTTTAAATTCTGCGCTACAAATTGTGTGATTCTAAGAGGTGAGTTCCACCCCTTGTTGAAGCCTCATCCTGAGTCGAAGCACTGAGGTACTGTCTAGCTCTCGAATTAAACACTTTTGTAATTAATTTTGCTGTCTAACATTATGTTGTTCTTACAAGGTTCATTATTTTGTTCACTAAAGTCATTTGACTATAGTAGAGTTCATTGGTGTCGTGTGGAACCCCCAAAGCAGAGGGTGTTTACTGTGAGGTGAGGCAGAGTGATTAGAAGGTGAGTGCAGAGGATGTGGAGGGGAATTAGGAAGTAATGGAGGAGTGATTAAGCTGGGCTAGGAGGTGCAGATGTTGGTAACTTTTTATTTATTTATTAAAAGTTTCATCACGAAGGCACACTGAGCCAAGGCTCACTTCCAGGTGCATCCTGGGGTAGGGGTTAAGATAAATAAATATAAATACATGTAACAAGTAATACACAACAATAGTACAGCAATTAATAAATTAGTTCAAATGGTAGCGTGATTGATGAAATAATGAGAATTCTAGAGATAATTAATACTGATGCTAGCACTTTCACTGTGGAGATTAATTTTGCCAGGACTGCAACAAAACCATTGGACTGGACAGCCCTTGTAGAGGGCAGATCTTGCTGGTATACCTGAGAGGTAAGTAATGGGATTGAAGGAATTGAGCCAGGAAGAAAAGGTGAATGAAGAGAAATTAGGAGCACGTGCAGATGGGGGAGGGAGAGACTGCAAAGGAGAGAGCAGAGGGGGAAGGGGCTAGTGAAAGGGACAGTGGGAGGGAGTTCCACAATTTGGGTAGGTGGTAGAAAAAAGCAGATTGGCCTTTTGATGTGTATCTACAGGAGTAGTTAGAGAGTGCAGGTCGTAGCTACACATGGAATGAGTGGGGGGTAGGGGAGATAAGGAGGAGGAGAGATAAGAGGGGAGGGAACCAAGCCAATATTTCGCTGTGAAGGTAATGTGGGACTTGAATGTCCCTGTGTGCTGAATCAGTCTGGCTGCATCCACCGGCTCACAATCTGGTCCTGTCCGAACATGAGTCTCTCACTAGAGGGCAGTTTTCTGTGTTGGGGTGGTGGACTGCATTCTTAAGTGGACATGTCAAAAATAAAATTGTCTATAAAAACATTTATTTTTATTTATTTATTTATTTGAATCTAGGATTGCACAATACCTTTGAGCCGAGGCTGTTTTACAAAGGTTCCATGTCAGTAAGTACAGACATAAAGATCATACAGGTTTCAAAATACAGTATAAAACAATCAGCAACACAATCATCATTACATGTTATTACAAGGACTATACAAGAAACACTAGGAGATGAAAGCAAAGGAAAAGGGGGTGCGAGGAGGAGAGGGCAAGGGGGCAAGTGGGACTGAGTAAGGCAGCCAAAGAAGCTTTGTCATGACAGAACAGGGGAAAGAGCAATTGTTGGGCAATGGGAAGATGAAGTGCTAGGTGAGAGGACAACAGTAGACAGCAGGGACTATGGGCAGTAGTGAGGAGAAAATTGCATTAAGCAAGGCAGTCACAGGTGCTTGAGTCATGTAGGGAGAGGTGGAGCTTAGCCTTGAAAGCGCCCAGTGTTGGTGAGTTAGAGATGTCAATAGCAAGACTGTTCAGCCAGCAAGAGCCCTGTATGCAAAGGACCTTTTTGGACTTGGGTTGTGTGACAGTGGGGGATTTGCAGGGTTTGGGGTTTAGAGCTCCTGGTGTTGCAGTTGTTGATTCTGGGTTTGAGGAGGGAGCAGACTCCTGGGGGGAGGATTGCCCATAATTATTTTCTTTGCTGTGATGCAGGTTTGATACTTTATTCGGTTGTTTAGTTGCAGCCACCCAGTTTGGGAGTAGAGGTCACAAGTATAGGTGAGATGGTGGGCTCCAGTGATGAGTCGACAGGCTTTATTCAGGGAGGTGGAAACATGTTTGAGAGAGGAGGCAGTGACAGAGCCATAGATAATGAGTCCGTAGTCTATAATGCTAACAGTGGAGCTCTGAATGGCCACAGACAAGGCTTCCAGTGTTAGATGCTTCCTATGGTGGAACAGAAGACCCAGTCTGGCTTTTGCCACTTTTGCAACATTACTAATATGGGCAGCATAGGTGAGTTTGGAGTCAAGGGTGATGCCAAGGTATTGAAAGATATGGACTTGTTCTAGGGTGACTCCTTGCTTGGTATTTATGGAGAGGTGATGCTGTTTATTTTTGCTGTGGGATCTGCTGAAAAACACTGTCATTGTTTTTTTCTGGTTTAGGATCAATTTGTGTTTTATGAACCAGTTTTCGACTGCAGTGAAACCCCACTGGAGGTTCTCTTGTAACTGATTTGGATCATGGTTGGAGCTTAGGATAACTGCATCATCGGCGTAGAGTAAGATTTGTTCTGGACAGGAATCGGGTAGTGTGTTCAAAAAAAAGGCTGAAAAGGAGGGGGCCCAATATAGAACCCTATGGGACACCAGAGCGGACAGGTCTGGCATCTGAGAGCGCATCAGTGATTTTCACTCTTTGGGACCGGTTGTCTAGGTAGCTTTTGAACCAGTTCACTGAGTTGGGAGAGAGCCCCACAAGCTGAAGCTGGACAAACAGGAGACAGTGGTTGACGGTGTCAAAGGCCTTTGTTAGATCAATGAAAGTAGACCCAGTTAGCTGTCCATTGTCCAGAGAGTGGTGGATGGTGCCAGTATATTCAATTAGTGCTGTGGAGGTACTATGTCCCTTTCTAAAACCATGTTGCTGCCTACACAGGATGTTATGCTTGTCCAGGAAGTCAGTAAGCTGGTCTGCAACAATACGCTCTAGGGTCTTGGACAGTGGAGGTAGGATGGAAATTGGATGGAAGTTCTCATGTGCAGTTTTGATGACACTTTTATGAATAGGGGTTACTGTGGCAGATTTCCATTTGTCCAGGAACTGGCTTAATCTGAGTGAGAGGTTAAAGATTCTGGTCAGTGGCATGGGTACTTCTTCAATGGCGAGTGATAGAAGTTTAAGGTCAAGAGAGTCATTGCTGGATCTGGACTTGCTGATGGCTTTGGTAACATAGCTTGCGGACCTAGTACATCTTGACTGATTTAAAGTAGCAGGGAGGGTGGCTGATGGGGCAAAGGAGATAGGGGAATTTGAGGTGTCCTCCTCTTTGAAAAAATCAGGTGGAAGTACAGAACTAAGGTCTGTGAAAGCAGCAATGAATGCATCAGCAATGATTTTCGGGTCAAGTGTGGTATCACCATTAATGCAGAGTACAGAAGAGGAGGATTTAGACTGCTTCCCTGTGACTTCTTTTATGTTATTCCAGAAGTCTCTTCCATTGCCCCAGGAGTTTGTAAGAGCACTCTTAAAGAAGGCAGATTTTATTTCCCGGATAGCTTTGGTACAGTCATTCTGTGCATGTTTGTAGTTTGTGATGTCAATTTGTCTTCTAGAGTTTCTGGCGAGCTCCCAAAGATGGTCCCTTGCCTTTAATCACCTTAGGAGGTCAAATATGTTGCAGGCTTCTTTGAAGATTCTGATGAAATGGTCCAGGGTAATGTTCACGTTTGTAGCTGTGAGGACTGGAGACCAGTCCTGTTAGAGAAGGTGGGTTTTGAGATGTGTTAACTGACCATGAGGTAGAACTCTGCTGGTGATGTTTTTTTTTGGGGGGGGGGAGTTGATGAATTTGTTGGACCAGGAGCAGCTGACAGGGCAGTGGTCACTGAGTGAGTCAGGGAGGACAGTGGTGTTTGTGATCCAGAAGGGGTGGCTGGTTAGGATCCAGTCCAGTAGGGTGCAGGTGCCAGTTTTATAGTTTTTCCTGGTTGGGGAGTCAACCATCTGGGTGAGGTTAGCCACAGCTATAGAGTCCCTGTGAGCCCCAGCACCAGCAGCAGGCCAGTTTACATTAAAGTCCCCAAGAAGGACAGATTCAGTGTCCAGTGGGAGAGACTTGACAAATTCAAGAACTGCATTGAGCCCACTACCTTGCTCTTTTAGTGGAATGTAGATCGTAACAACTGTGAGGGCTTTGTTGTGAGCACCAAGGAGGATTTTGATGGGAAGTATCTGTGCCATGGTGGTTTGGAGAGCAGAGCTAATGTAGTGTCCCAAGAAAGTATCCTTAACATATAAGACGCAACTGCCACTTCTTTTTGTTGTTTGATCAATATGAAAAACATTGTGCCCAGGGAGGGTGATAGCATGGTCTGGGACCGATGGTGAGAGCCAGGTTTCAACAACTGCTAGGATATCCAGGCTATGCTGGCAAGCAAAAATCTGAAGGGCATCAAATTTGTGAAGGAGACTACAAATGTTGAGTGAGATGATTGAGAGGGCTCCTACATGTTTGATCTGATTTGTTACCTTAGTAGGAGCTGGGCGAGAGTTTGGATGAAGGTTGCCAGACATCAGTAGGAGAATAAACAAAAACTTCAGAGTACACATGCGTAATTCCCAGGTCAGGCGTTTATGCCTTCATGCCAGGTGAGAATGTGACTTGCAGGAATGTGTCATGGGATGACAGTGAAAGTTCAGGGTGAAACCAAAGAAAGTGGATGGGGGGTGTACCCAATGCCCATAGGTGAGAGAGGACAATTCATCAGGTGTAGGCGGAGCCCAGGGCGGGTGGCAGAGTTGTATATGTAGGGTACCTAGATGCCGATAAATGGGAGTGAGTAGGTAGCTGTTTGGGGCAGAGGGGAAGCAGGCTCTGGGGGGGGTGGAGCAGTGGAGGTGGAGGAGGAGGAGAAGGAGGGGTAAAGAGTACAGCTGGGATGCATGTTTAGTTGACAGGGAGGAGGTGGAGGAGAGAGGGCACAGGGAAAAGGCAGGGTGGAGAGGGGAGAAACTGTTGGGGAGGTGGCAGAGGATAGAGAGCACAGGGATAGTCAAGGTGGAGATGTGAAATAGCAACAAAGGATAGAAGAGCCAAGGAGTAAACTAGAAAAGGAAAGCAGTTGTGCTGCTATAAAAAGTGCAGGGGATAAGGCAGCACAGGGTACAGTGAGCCGGGAGTGAAAGAGTGGCGGAGCGAGGTGGAAGGAGCAGAGGAGGAGGCCCAAGGACGGCATCCTATAGGAGATAAGCTGGGAGGAGGGGCGAACCAAAGTGGCATGGGAGAATCTATTTAATGAAGGTTGGAGGTGGAGGACGGGGGGGTGGGTGTAAAATTTTAGCCGCAACCACTAGGATACAATGGGCGCAGCAGACCCAAGTTGGGAAAGTTGCAGTGGGCCAATCTGTGAGCAGCCAAAATGACCAGGGTCCAATCAGGGTGCACTTACAGTGAGTGACAGCCAATGGCGGAAGCTTATAGTGGCCCTGGGGAGTCAGAAAGTCTTACCCGGTGTCAGGTGTTCATGGAGCGGCCAGGAGGTGTGCAGCACAGTGGCTGGAAGAGCCAAGCTGTGGCCGTAGCGAGCGGGGAGCTCAAGAGCCCAAAAAGTCAGGGCAGGAACTAAAAAAAAGGAGAGAGAAATAGGGAGTTAGCTGTGGGAGGGGAGCTGGAGACAAAAGGAGCTAAATCGGTGGGCAGGGAGCTAGGCGCCAGTGAAGGCAGGCAGAGCAGCAGAGGTGGTGGTCGGGGGGGTTACAAAGTCTTAGCTTGGTGCCGAGAGAGAGAGGTGAAAGGTGGAGGTATGACCAGTAAATCAGCCGTGATTTAGAAAGGGGGCGAGGGGCGGTTCAAGTCCAGGGGAGACAGAGGAGACAGGAAAAGAAAAAGAATTAAGAAGCTAATTGATTTCACAAAGTTCACTCGTCGAGAATGTTGACTCAGGCTTGCTATAAACATCTGAACAACTGGTTACAAAGACAGTTTTCTAAAAAGTAGACCCACTCTTCCAATAATAACATTTCAAAAGGAATGATGCCTCGGTATGAGATATTTTTTATTTATTTATTTGAAATCTAGGAGTAGTCTTTGAGCTGTGGGCTCATTTACAGAAGTCCCATATCAGAGAATAACCCAGAGTAAAATAGAACAAAAAATACGGACAAATAGACTGAAACAACACATGTACAGAATAAAAAAATATTTCAACTGATACAATAGGCAATGCGGGCCAAGCAGATTCTAAAGCTGTTCAAAATATTAAAAATACAGAGCAAACTAACAACAATACTTGAGAGTGCAGTTTAGAGAGATTGGGGAGGGGGGTAAACTGAGCAGTTAAATAGGAGAGCAATTTAGTGCCAGGAGATGTGCTCCCAGGTCGCTCCTGTAAAAAAGCTTTCAGCTTAGTGTGCTATACCTGGTTAAACAACTAAATAAAAAAAAAAAAACAACGGGGAAATGGGGACATTAAAAGGAGAAGCATAAGCAGGAAAGCAGCCGCAGGAGACACGGGCAACGGAGTGTCAGCCAACAGGCTTTGTCATGAGTTAGTGGGGCGTGAGAAGGTGGGCAATAAGGAGGAGCGTAATCAGGAAAGCAGGATACAGGGGCAGGTGAGTGTCAGCCAATGGGTGTCATCGAAAGTTAGTGGGGTGGGAGAAGGTAGGCAACAAGGGGAGGAGAAAGAGTGTAACTAGGTGAGGGAAGGGGATAGAGATGATTGGTCCAGATTTAAGTGCTATAAGATTTGAACAGTACTAGCTGTTTGGTCATATTATTAAAATTGCTTTTTTGTTTTCAATCAAGAGATACACTTGTGTTGTTTAACAAATGTAA
The DNA here is from genome assembly GCA_016271365.2 of Neoceratodus forsteri. Classification (NCBI taxonomy): domain Eukaryota; kingdom Metazoa; phylum Chordata; order Ceratodontiformes; family Ceratodontidae; genus Neoceratodus; species Neoceratodus forsteri. The sequence continues at coordinate 80,849,065 of CM028136.1, forward strand.
AAACATTGCCTGTATCATCCATCAAAACTCCGTGCATTTCTGTTATGTTAACATGGGTAAACCAGATTATATCAAGAATAATATTTGTCAGATCCTCCATAACTTTTTGTAATGGGTGTACATCGAATGCAAATACATAGATATTGTGCAATGTATTATTATAATACAATTTAATATGATTATTGCAGAATGTAGCCTTGACATAAGTTATTTTTATGAAGAAAGCACTGTGAAAGATCAAAGAAGGCACCAGAACACTTTAAAAACTGCAAACATTTCTGGGGGCATACCCAGCCCTCCAGCTATTTTATTACAACAATTCTTTGCACCCCCCACATTAAAGCTCCTTGAACTGCCCCTGCAATCCCCCATTCTGTTCTACATCTGTAAGTGTCTTTTGGACACCCTTCATCTCTTCATCTATCAGCACTCTTTAACATCAATTTCTCTAAATACGCAGCAGTACTACAAAACAAGCATATGCAAGATAGATGGCTGCATCCAACTCCTGTTTCAGCGTGTGTGTGCGTGTGTGTGTGTGTGTGTGAGTGTGTGCACATTTGATAGTACACTTTACTCACCAATTATGTAGGTTTTTTTTTCTTTGACCGAGCTCAGCAGGAGTTCCTATTTTCCACAGCACTCAACAGTTTCGCTATCATTAGGCAAATGTCATGTTACCTCAGAAACTGAACCACCAATGTTCCAAGTGTAAAACAGCTTTCGTCCATGCCAGTGTTGGTTAATTGCATGTTTTTGTAATGCAAATGTGGCCTGAACAAGAGTACAGAGGAGACAGATGAAATGAAGGGTGTTGAATGGGTCTTTATGCTACAGAAGTGGCTGTACTGGTGGGTCTGGATGTTTATGTAGTTATTCGGGCTGGTGGGGGGAGAGAGTGGTAGGATTGTTGAAGGGTGTGACTTCTGTAAAACTCCCCCTCTCCCAGGGTGGGGGGGGGGCTAAGTCGCTGTCAATAATGGCTCCTATAGGGATGCTGCCCTCTCTTGATAAGGGCTGGCTGAATCAGCACTGCATGTGGCTCCTATATGATTCCCACCACTCAGCCGGGGGGGGGTGGTGAGTTTGATTACTGCCAAGCACGGCTACCCTAAGGATGCCCCTATCTTGAAGGGGGGGGCAGGCTACATTGTTACTGAGCATGACTCCTATTGCCACTCCTATGGGGGGAACCTTTTTTTTAATCAATAAAATTTTTATTGAATAAATAAATAGTGAAAAAAATCTTCAGCAAATCACATTGCTAGAACATCAAAGAGATACAATTTCAAATTAAGATCACTAAGTCGAATATTGAAGACAGAAGCAAAAACAGTAAAACATTTTTTCTATAGCATCTAAATCCTTTACTTATAGTTCCAGGCAAAGCTAATAGTACAGTATAAATAAAAATCTCATATATATATATATATATAGGGGAAACCTTGACAGGCCACTTTGGAGGGGGCAATTGTTTGGGTCTCTGCCTCTCCTGGGGGACTGGTATTTCCCAGCTAGGCAGCTGGCAGCTGGTTGGGCAGTGCCACCCACCTCTGTCCCTTGTCACAGCTCCTCCGTCCCTCGATGCTGACTCCTCAGTGTCACCCTGTACACTGCTGCTCCACCAGCTGGACACATTTAAATAAAAAGGGATGGTTCATTTCAATGTTTTTTCCATTAACTCGTAACTTTTTGTTGATGTTCTGATGGGTGTCTCAAAGTAAGAGATACTTGCAGGAGCGATGTTCGTTGCACAGCCAGTGCTGCACCTTCCTGTTCAATAGTGGTTGTCACCATGCTGGCTTCGGAAGGGCTATAGCCCCACTAAAGCAAGTCAAAGCCCCCAGATAATTTCCCCATCAAAGAAAATAATGCAATCCTCCTGCCATGCACCGCTCAGTGCTTGTTCTGCCTGTGGATGTGGCATGGGGTCAGGCCGAATGACCAGTGAAGTTTATTTATTTATTTATTTAGCTTTTGTTGACCAGATAAGTACACTAGACAAGACATTTGCCTATGTTCAGGCACGACCCGGTAATGAGAGACTGCCATGATCTAAAAAGATTCAAACAGCAGTGAGTGTGAGCTCTCAGCCCTGTGTTGTGTGAGACATGATCAATCGCTTTAAAACTGCACACACATTGTCTAACATCCTCTGTCTAGCTCTTGCTCCTTCTTCCTCCCCATCCTTTGTGGGCATCTGGGATATGATCTAGAGCACTATATCAGAAGGGTCTTGACACGGATTACCCTAGGATCTAATACTGATGAATGTACACCAGATCTGATCCTGGTGGAAGGGACAGAATGCTTGTTCAATTGCATATGTTGTGTTTTATTGTTACGAGTGCTTGTTTAATTGTTTATGTTGCATTTTATTATACAAGCATGTTTAAGTCTATGTGCTATATTCTGTTGTTATTTGGGCTTGCTTACTTATATATCTTGTATTTTATTGTTATGAGTGCATTTTAAGTTTATATAGTAGGCCGAATAATCAAAGGGTTGTGCATGGTGCAACAGTGTTAGCCATGCACAATACTAATCTTCCTTGATGCGATATTCAAAAGGGAAAAGTCGCCGCACAAATCCTGACGCGCCAGAGCTCATCAGTAATGTATACAGGCACAGGTAGGGGGGCGTGCCCATGCAAAACCTGCAAAGTCCGATATTCAGCCTGGAATGTGCAGAGTCATGCATGTGCAGCCCCTACCTGTGCCTGCATAAAGTTAAGCCAAAAAAAAAGGAACAAATGATGGCCACCCACAGGTGAGCTGCCTCACTGCAGGGTGCAACACGGCAGCTGCCACCTGTGAGTGGCCACCCGAGTTCCTGCTACACCTGGCAGCACCCCCCATGCCCCATTGTGGGCATCCATGTAATTAAACTCCCCCTCCACTATCCCTGGTGGTCCAGTGGACCCCTATGTTGCTGATCGCTGGGCATCGGTATAATGCACCCCCCATCCAATTTCCCTGGTGGTCCAGTGGACCGCACTCTGCCCGATCACGGGCATCTTTTTAAATCACCCTGCATGCCAATATCCCTGGTGGTCCAGTGGACCGCACTCTGCCTGACTGCGGGCTTCTGTAAAACATAAAAAAGTCCTATTACCCTGGTGGTCTAGTGTACCCCCTCCCCACCTACCCACTGAGCCCCACTGCCCCGCTCCCCCCAAGCTAGCCAGCAGGTGGCAGCATCCTAGCCGCCTGCTGTCCCGCCATCCGCCGACTGACAGCTCAGTAGGGCTGCGCGCCCATTGGTTCACAGCGTGAGCCAATGGGTGTACAGCCCATACCATACTACTCAGTCCAGATATGTGAATGAATCATTCGCATATCTGGACTAAAATAATTTCGATATGGCTGCTGCGCCTTTGGCTCATGCTGTGATGCAATGGGTGTGCATCACTACCGAACTGTCGGTCGGGGCGGTGGGGCGGTAGGTGGGTGGGATGCTGCTGCCCGCCTGCTAACCAGGGGCGGGGTGGTGGGGCTCAATGGGCGGGTGGTGAGAGGGGTACACTAGACCACCAGGGTAATAAGACTTTTTTATGTTTTACAGATGCCCGCGATCGGGCAGAGTGCGGTCCACTGGACCACCAGAGATACTGGACGGTGGGGTGTATTATACCTATGCCCGCGATCGGGCACATAGCGGTCCACTGGACCACCAGGGATATTAGATGAGGATTATATTTTAGACAAATGCCACGATCGGGCTGCAGGGGGCGTCGGCCCCCGATGGCTGCTACCTGGCAGGGCGCCAGGCGCAAGTCGTCGGGGATCAGTGTACCTGCATGCTAATGGCATGCAAATGGGGCCATGATGAGATGTAAATGGCCCCCTGTGCACCTTGCATAAATTATGGCCCCATTTGAATGTCCCGCTTGAATATCGAGGTGCTGTGCATGGCGCAATGGCACTTGCGCTAGTGCATCTCCATGCTCCACTCTGGCCACTTGCACTGGCGCAGTGCCACTCGCCATGCACAGTGAGGGTGGCCAGGGTGCGATATTCAAAGCTGCTGCACCATAGTGCAGCTCCGTTGAATATCGTTCAGTCCACACCCCTGCACAGCCAAGTTGAGCTGCACCCAAGCTTGCGCCACAGCCTGGCGCAGTTTGAATATCTGGACCTAAGTGTAATAATACAGAACCCTCGTAAAATACTAGACATTATTATAGAGAGAAGAAATAACCAAGACCTAAATAGTATTTTCATGCAAGAGCACCCTGTTTCTTCCTGCCTTTTCATGAACATAGTATTTTTTTGTTTTTTGGAGACCCCTTGTACTGGATCAAGATCCTCTGTGCTGGAAGAAAGGTCCTGCTGTGTAGAAGAAAGGGAAGCAACATCAACATCATCCTCAGTGTCTCCCCAATCCTTGTCAGCTGACAGCACATTAAATTGGTTTGTAAATCTACTGACAGTCTCCTAGTCAACTTCCGAGCTGGTGGAGGTGGCTGTATATTTTTCTTCCCATTTCTGGTTAACGTTTAGTTTCAGGGGTAGTTAGTGATGGCACAATCACAGAACTGGACCATCTTGCATATTACTTTCTTCATCTGATGCTGATGCTCGTGGCGTGACCACAGCACCTTCTGTATTTTTCCAGTTGTTGCAGGCTCAGGTGGTAGGCCATCATTTGTATCAGCTGGGACGTCTTGACAATATTCTCAGTTCTGCACAGGATGATGGTTTGAAGTGGCTATTTCCACAGCTACAGCTTCACCATCCGCTTCTGTGGCTGTGGATGGCTCTTGATTCTCATTAAACATTGCTTTTTGTGGCACCTTCTCCTTTCCTGGCACTGGGGGTGAACTTTTACCTTGCTGCTGCAGTTTCTTTATATGGTGCGATTTTTGTGAATTGTCAGCATAAAAGTCCTGTTCTACTTGATCCGTAACATGATCTCTGTTATGGGTAGCCCATGGGCAGGTTCTATAAAAGTGACCCTCTTCATCACACAAATTACAATCCTATAATGGGCATAAATCCAAACCTTTGACCATCAGAAACTGCATGGGCACCCCCTATTGAGCAGATCCATCATTTCAAATATCTTGGGGTAACTGTTGATAGCATTCAATCTTACAGGGTATGTGCACTATATATATATATATATATATATATATATATATATATAGAGAGAGAGAGAGAGAGAGAACATGTAGCCAAAGCTGACAACGTAAGGATTGGATTACTCCACAGGTACAAGCACAGCAGTGACTCCAGAGGTGTTAAGAAGAGCGGTTTTCAGCTCCATCATCTCCATTATTGACTATGCGCTGGTTACCTATGGCTCTGCTTCAGCTACCTCCCTTCATAGGATCACTGTTGCTCTTAATAAAGCATGCAGACTCCTGACGGGAGCAGCTCTCCTCACACATTTGACCTTCATGCTCAAATCGGGTGGCTTCAATTACTTGGGCGAATCCAGTACCAAACCTGTCTGCTAACTAAAAAAGTACACTTTGTACTCATACCTACTGAGGTCCAAAAGCTCCTTAGCCCTTTTTGCAACCCATAATGTACTCATAGCTCAGCAACTCAGGTCTTCTCTGTCCCCAGATGCTGTATAACACAATGCCAATGATCTTTTGCTTATAGAGCATCTCTCTGGTTCAACTCACTGCACAGGGATATCTCCACCAAATCAAAATTGGGCCCGTTCAAACACAAGCTCTCTCAGCACCTTGTAGCTAACAGTAGCTGTGATTGTTTCCCCTAGCAGCCACTTCTACTCAGTGTTATACTTGCCCAGCACTTTAATCCTACACCAACTTGTAAGCCTTGGTCCCACCCTCTCCTCCACTCATGCTTTATTCCTCTGTTCCCTCTCATGCTACTCTTATCCCCCATCTCCACTCCGTCCTCCTCCCCCTCTCTCCATCCGCTTGCTCTCTCTCTTCTACCTGTACCTAGCACGCCCCCTTATCTAATCTTTCAGTCTCGACAAGGCCTTCTAGGCTGCCCCCCTTCTGGGTTTCACCTGTTCCTTTTCCCTGTACTGTTACATTGAGTGTCTACCAGTGTTTATAAATGTTATTTACAATTGTACAAGTTAATTTATAATGTGACGTTCCCTTTAACCCATTTACCTGTTATTTACCATTGCATGTCTATGCCCTATTCCTACTGATGTGGAACTTTTGTAAAAGAGTTTTGTTGCTCAAAAGTATTGTAATCTGGGATTTAATAAATAAATAAATAAACAAAGACAATGCAGTTTATTTTTGCACTGCACGTTGCAATCCTTCAATTCCATGCATAAATTACAATGCACCGCATCACAAGTGCTGCTCAGACACGACTGTGCTCCACGTTTATAACATGCCTTGGGTTGTCCCATGGAAAACAGGAGCCTCCTATCTCTCCCCAAATAAGAACAGTTTGGGAGATATTGAAGCCCTTTTTCTGTACACATACATTTCAAATGAATTTTCGAACCTCCAATCCAAATGTTTTCAGAATCTGTGATCATCTCAGGGTTCCCACTTAGTGAACATTTCTGCTTCAACCATTTGAGGATGTCAACAGTGCTAACATCTTCATTTTTAAACAGGACAATGATAGTCCTGATGTCATGTTTTGTTAAAGGGATGACAGAAAGAGGAGCCAAGACTAGAGTATATTTGACTCGATGAGACTTTGCCCAGAACCTGTCTTGGCTGGCAGTTGTTTTAAAACTCACACCAAAATATACATCCCCAGGTGCATGTATCAGAGTATAATTTTCTGTGGCCATGAAATGAAGGCTGTCCTTTAAAAGAGTCCTAATCACATATTTACAGTCCAGTAGCTCTGACAGTCCACTGATATATCTGATTCTGGCTGCATTTCTCCACCTCATTGGAACACACCATGATTGAAAGCAATCTGCGAAGCTCTTTCCTGTATTTGATGCTGCTCTGTTAGCCCTTGGCATACAGAGTTTATATTAGACTGCCCAATGGCAGGCTTCTCCTGATTATCACCCATAGTTTCTTGCTCCATAGGGAAAACAGTCTGTTTCTGACAGATTTTCAATATTACTATCCACCGCCTCACCGCTCTCCAGTGGGGAGAGGTTTTGGAAACCACCTTCTGTGTTTCATTTTGTAAATAAGCACCTTAGGGGGAATTACTAGAACTGAGGGGTCTGCATTCTCCAGAGGCTTAAAATAAGACTAGCTCTGTATTTACAGTACAGTGAAAACTATCAGGGGTTTTAAGTTGGAACTCAGTTGTCATTTCATTATCTGCTTGAGATACAGGGCACAGGGTCATTATGCCATGGCCGAAACCGCACAAAACAACAATACTGCACGCAAAATGGCATGCAGCAAAATGCCACAGTGTACACCACTGGCAACAATGCCAAAATAATTGTTTATTTCACCCCTGACATGGGGCGGCTTTGCCTCTCACACCCCCCAAACTAAAATATCCAACTCCAAGGGGGGTGTGGCCTGAGGGAAAAAAGGAAAAACTGGGAGCGGGAAACTTAGTTTTTTTTTTTGCAAAAAAAAAAAATCTCAGGAGACAAGGAATCAAACCCCAATCCCCAGGTCTCCACTGTACCAGGTGCTTGTGTCTTAGCCACCCCACCACGGGAGCAGCTCGACCAGGCATAGCACTTCTGGCATCTTTACTCCTTCCTCCTGTTCCTAGTGTGTGACAGGGTAGCGGTAGTTTCCTACTGTTCTCATACCCCTCTCACTGTACTGCATTCTGCACTTTAAGTTGCGCAGTTATTCATGCGCTGTTTCTGCAGCACTGTATTGACCCGGTATTGAGAGGCAGCAACCAGTACTTCTTTTACAGGATTTTTCTCTGTGAGAACAGTACTGCCTTTCCCCAGCTCAGCAGCAGAAATGAGACCCAGGGACTGCCATAGACTGTTTGGGGAGTCACAAACCAAGTCCACCCTCCTTATAGCTTTCTCAACAGACCTGTAACTCTGTGCTATTAACTGTGACTTTAAAATGCAGTCCCCACTTGGTTTTTTATACTGTTTCGCAGTAGCAATTTGCAAGAGTTTACCTTTCGAAGTGGTGGCTGCTTTAACACGGTCCTGGAGCGATGTCGTTGATCTGGCAGCAGTGACAGATATTGCCATGTCAGCAGTTAATTCTTACAGTTCTCTTCTTAACACTGCTTCCATGCCTCCTTGAAATGCCGGTATGCCTGTGTAACCCACTTGTTTCCAGGGGTTACTAGAATCCTAGTTAGAACCTGTAACTGGAAGGAAAAGGCAGCTAGTGAAATGTCAGGTAAATGGGTTTCACTCTGTCATGCACTTTTTTCAGCCTCCACTGAGCTGGAGTGATGATGTAATCTTACAACTCTCGCAGCTGCATAAGCCACACTCTGGCAACCAGTTGTCAGCTAGAGTAGAATGTTCAGTAGTCTGCAGAGTGGAGTTCCAGGAGGAGGCTGCAGCTTGCTGTGCAGCTCCTCAGTTTAGCTCTGACAGAGAGCTACCTCTTTGTTTGGGTAGTTTGTTCTCACCCTAGAAGAAGAACACAGAAGAGAGTGCCTGAAGTGGTGGAGACCTTACCAAGTGGGTTTTCCTTTGCCCCATCCCAGGAGGGATAGGGGCGATTTTCGGGGTTCAGGGACAATCCCCTCAATCCAGTCTGCTGGTGAAGCTGCCTTTGTACAACTTCGGAACTGTGAGCACTTCTTGTGTGTAAGCCCAAGAGGGGCAGCTGCAATACCTAGGGGTGCATTTCTCTGACAAAGGGACTCTGTCACCTAGACTTTTCATTTTTAGAAAGTGTCTGCCTACATGGGAGTCCGGCATGTGACTGTCCAAGCACAGAACTTTTAATTTTATGACACCTCTGAGGTGTGTCAAGTAGTATGTTATGTGTGAAAAGCATTTCAAGATAGCATCTACAGGTTTCTGTGAGGGTATTATTAACCAGATGAAAGGCTAAGTATAAACTTGGAAGCAAAAGGTGGAAGACCCCCCCCCCCATCTGCAGTAACCAGTGTACCTCTCCAGGCTCAGTTTGGGCATCAGTACAATTTCCGGTCCTTGCATTTGGCCAGTGCCTGATGGCAGGAAGTTCTTCTTCACCGCGAGGGTCACAGAGCCCTGGAATAGACTGCCACAGGAGGTGCTGAATACAAAAACAGTAATGAGAATTCAAGTTATCTTGGTATAGGTATTGCAGGATCCCAAAACAAAAAAAATGACTAGGGTGGGGGTAGACAAAAGTCATGGGCAGGGTAGATGGATCATGTGATCTCCATCTGCCATCACATTCTTATGTTCTTAGGTCCAACACAATCAGAAGCTCTGGGTGGCAACTTAGGTTGTTTGGGCATGTGGTTGCCCAACCAGTCTTTTTGTAGAGTATGGTTTTATTTTCATTTTTAAAATTTTTTTTTTGTTTATCTATTTTGGAAAAACAAAAGTGTCATTTCTCCGTACTCTGTGGCAGTAGTGAATGTGTGGTGGTTTGAGTTCAAAACCTAAACTGATTGCTGTGAAAAACATCAGCTACCTGAGGACTTCTGATCAGTTGGAACCTGGTACCACAGAAGGGTGCAACATGGTTCCATGACCTTTGAACAGCAGTACAAGGTTTCAGCTGGCATGGAAAAAAATACAGAACAAACCATCATTATACACAAGTAACAGGATATTGATGATATCAGCATGCTAAAAATGCAGACTACATCATTTGCTTCAGTCGTATAACCATCTGCTATAGTTGGCTAACTTGGTTGTCATCTGTGATCCCTGTTTAGGTTGGGAATGTGGTTTGGGTACATTTATTATGGCACTTATACTCTCCAACCTAAAACTGGAATGTGCCATACCTGGTATTTTTGTACAGTGGAACCCACTTATAATGGATACCCTTATAGCGGACATCTACTTGTAACAGAAGAATCTACTTTGCCAAAAGCCAAGCGCTATGCCTGTAATGTTCAAAATCCCATTTATACCATACTTTGCAACCCTGTATAGCGGACACTGTGAGCTCCTCTGTACTCCTGTTACATGCTGCAAACTACCTGCTATTTGTCACCTGATTATTCAGCTGGTTTGTCTAGCACTATAAATACATTACTCATCTCACCCCATACCTGATACCTGATACATTACAACCGGGAATTACTCCTGATTCCTCCTCATCCCCCAGTCAGCACAGGCACTGTACAGTACAATCATTTCTATCTTGTTTACTGCTAAGTTCCCTGTCAGCTGCAAATACCAGTTCCCCATACCCTTGCTTGTCAGAGAAGGGGGGGTGTTCTGACTTTAACTCCTATATGTGAGCAGTGGAAGAGAAGAGTTATATTTTTAGAGTTTAGGATCTAGCAGACACTGCTTATAACAGACAAAACCCGCATGCACAAATGCATCTGTGATAAGAGGATTCCACTGTATTTTGCATTAAAAAATACTTTTATGGGGGAGGGTAGACTCAAGAGAGATGTAAGAAAGTACTTCTTTAAAGAAAGAGTGGTAGATACCTGGAACTGCCTCACAGAGGAAGTGGTAGGGGCAAAACCTGTAATGGGATTCAAGTAGGCATGGGATAGGCATAAGGGAACCTTGTGGCAGGGAAAGGGAGAGGGAAGCCAGAGATCAAGTAGGGTATGTGATGTTACAGTAGGTAAGGAAAATGAGCAGACTAGGTGGGCCAAGTAGTCCAAATCTGCCGTAAAATTCTATGTTTCTGTGTTTCTATATTTCTATGTTTCAAGTGATTTGTGTTTTAAAGTATTTTTAACATTCATCTTACCATGGCACGTGGCACACTAGCCATGTCAAATCCCACATTTCTTCAGGGATATGCTTGTCTATTAACAGTAAAAAAATTGTCAAAGAGTAGGGGCATTTCCCCGGTGACGTGGCTAACACTCCCCCATCAATAAAACAGGTCCATGTATCCCACGCCCAGGTTACATCTGGAAACAAAGTATCACAGCTTAGTGTGCCTTTCCTGGGCAAAAACTGCAAATAATTAATTAAATAAATAAATCAGTATGTCAAATTCATGTCATACAGATGAGTGGGATAACCCATGAGAAGTAACACCTCATTTGCAAAGGGGTCCTTGGTAGAGGTACTCGTAGTACAATACAGTACTGAACCTGCAGGTCAGATGGACAAACCCCTGCACAGAGAACTAACGGGGGGAGTCATCATGATACCCGATCTCAGGTACAGCTGTTCCCTTAAAGACAGTGTTTGTGAAGGATTCCTGGAAACATTTACAAATGGTTGAAGATGCACATACCATCTAGGTACAGTCCACAGGAAGTGTTTCCGAAATACATAATGGAACAAAGTGTACTTTTTTAGTAAAACTCTGATTGTGACCCTGGCATTTCCCTTGTTAGTTAGATTTTTTCTTAGTTGCCCAAACATGTCAGTTGACATCATTTAAATTGCTTTTATAAATGAGTATTTACTCATAAGTAAACCAAAATAGTGATTTAAGGTAAGTCACACCTCAAATTCTCTAACCACTGCTATCATCTTTGATCAACCAAAACAGAGTGCAGTCACGCTGATAAACAGTTTCCACCAGATTACATCATTGATAGGCAAGGCACCCATTGCAAGAGGGGCATAAGGGTCACTGACAGCAGTAATACAGAGTAACAAAGTGAATTAAAGAGAGGGTCCCAGGGGACACAGACAGCAGCAGTAATACAGAGTTACACAGTCAGTTAAAGAGAGGGTCCCAGGGGACACAGACAGCAGCAGTAATACAGAGTTACACAGTAAATTAAGGAGAGGGTCCCAGGGAAACCAGACAGCAGCAGTAATAAAGAGTTACACAGTCAGTTAAAGAGAGGGTCCCAGGGACACAGACAGCAGCAGTAATACAGAGTTACACAGTCAGTTAAAGAAAGGGTCCCAGGGGACACAGACAGCAGCAGTAATACAGAGTTACACAGTCAGTTAAAGAGAGGGTCCCAGGGGACACAGACAGCAGCAGTAACACAGAGTTACAAAGTCAGTTAAAGAAAGGGTCCCAGGGGACACAGACAGCAGCAGTAATACAGAGTTACAAAGTCAGTTAAAGAAAGGGTCCCAGGGACACAGACAGCAGCAGTAACACAGAGTTACACAGTCAGTTAAAGAGAGGGTCCCAGGGACACAGACAGCAGCAGTAATACAGAGTTACAAGTCAGTTAAGAGAGGGTCCCAGGGACACAGACAGCAGCAGTAATACAGAGTTACAGTCAGTTAAAGAGAGGGTCCCAGGGAAACCAGACAGCAGCAGTAATACAGAGTTACAGTCAGTAAAAGAGAGGGTCCCAGGGACCAGACAGCAGCAGTAATACAGAGCTACACAGTCAATTAAAGAGAGGGTCCCAGGGACACAGACAGCAGCAGTAATACAGAGTTACACAGTCAATTAAAGAGAGGGTCCCAGGGAACACAGACAGCAGCAGTAATACAGAGTTACACAGTCAGATAAAGAGAGGGTCCCAGGGGACACAGAGAGCAGCAGCAACACAGAGTTACACAGCCAGTTAAAGAGGGTCCCAGGGGACACAGACAGCAGCAGTAATACAGAGTTACAAAGTTAGTTAAAGTAAGGGTCCCAGGGGACACAGACAGCAGCTTTAATACAGAGTTACACAGTCAGTTAAAGAGAGGGTCCCGGGGACACAGACAGCAGTAATGCAGAGTTACACAGTCAGTTAAGGAAAGGGTCCCAGGGGACGCAGACAGCAGCAGTAACACAGAGTTACAAAGTTGGTTAAAGAAAGGGTCCCAGGGAAACCAGACAGCAGCAGTAATACAGAGTTACAGTCAGTTAAAGAGAGTGCCCCAGGAAACACAAACAGTAGCAGTAATACAGAGTTACACAGTCAGTTAAAGAAAGGGTCCCAGGGACACAGACAGCAGCAGTAATAGAGTTACAAATTCAATTAAAGAGAGTGTCCTAGGGGACACAGACAGCAGCAGTGATACAGAGTTACACAGTAAGTAAAAGAGAGGTTCCCAGGGAACACAGACAGCAGCAGTAATACAGAGTCACAAAGTCAAATAAAAAGAGGGTCCCAGGGGATGCAGACAGCAGCAGTAATACAGAGTTACACGGTCAGTTAAAGAAAGGGTCCCAAGGGACACAGAGAGCAGCAGCTACACAGAGTTACACATTCAGTTAAAGAGAGGGTCCCAGGGGACACAGAGAGCGGCAGTAATACAGAGTTACAAAGTCAGTTAAAGAAAGGGTCCCAGGGGACACAGACAGCAGCAGTAATATAGAGTTACACAGTCAGTTAAAGAGAGGGCCCCAGGGGACACAGACAGCAGTAATGCAGAGTTACATAGTCAGTTAAAGAGAGAGCCCAAGGGGACACTGACAGCAGCAGTAATAGAGTTACACAGTCAAAGACAGGGTCCCAGGAAACACAGATAGCAGCAGTAATACAGAGTCACAAAGTCAATTAAAGAAAGGGTCCCAGGGAACACAGACAGCAGCAGTAATACAGAGTTACACAGTTAGTTAAAGAGAGGGTCCCAGGGGACACAGAGAGCAGCAGCAACACAGAGTTACACAGTCAGTTAAAGAGAGGGTCCCGGGGGACACAGAGAGCAGCAGTAATACAGAGTTACAAAGTCAGTTAAAGAGAGAGTCCCAGGGGACACAGACAGCAGCTTTAATACAGAGTTACACAGTCAGTTAAAGAGAGGGTCCCAGGGGACACAGACAGCAGCAGTAATACAGAATTACAAAGTCAATTAAAGAGAGGGTCCCAGGGGACACAGGCAGCAGTAGTGCAGAGTTACACAGTCAGTTAAGGAAAGAGTCCCAGGGGACACAGACAGCAGCAGTAACACAGAGTTACAAAGTCGGTTAAAGAAAGGGTCCCAGGGACACAGACAGCAGCAGTAATAGAGTTACAAATTCAATTAAAGAGAGTGTCCCAGGGGACACAGAGAGCAGCAGTAATACAGAGTTACACAGTAAGTAAAAGAGAGGTTCCCAGGGAACACAGACAGCAGCAGTAATACAAAGTTACACAGTTAAGGAGAGGGTCCTATGGGACACAGGCAGCAGCCTTAGTACAAAGTTACACAGTCAAAGAGAGGGTCCCAGGGAACACAGAGAGCAACAGTAATATTGGGTTACAAAGTCAGTTAAAGACAGGGTCCCAGGGGACACAGACAGTAGCAGAAATACAGAATTACGCAACAAATTAAGTAAAGGGTCCCTAGGGTCAGAGACAGCAGCAGCAGTCATACAAAGTTATACAGTAAATTAAAGAGATGTCCCAGGGGCTTCAAACTGCAGCAGTAATAGAGTTACGCAGACAGCAGCAGTAACACAAAGTTACACAGTAAATTAAAGACAGGGTCCTAGGGGCCTCAGACAGCAGCAGTAATACAGAGTTATACATGTAACCCCCTTGTTCCCAGGGGTTACTAGAATCCCAGTTAGAATCAGTGGAAGGCAGGGAAAGGCAGCTAGCGAAATGCCAGTTAAATGGATTTCACACTGTCATGCTCTGGTTTCAGTCTCAGCTGAACTGGAGGATGGTGCATTCTTAGAACTCTTGCAGTGGCATAATCCACACATTCTTTGCCACCTCTAGGGAGATAGCTTTAGAATGTTGAGTTATAGTGGAGTCAGTCCTTAATATGAGTTCCAAGAGGAGGCTGCAGCTTGCTGTGCAGCTCCTCACCTAGCTCTGACAGAGAGTTACCTCTTTGTTTGGGTAGTTTGTTCTCACCCTAGAAGAAGAACACAGAAGAGAGTGACTGAAGTGGTGGAGACCTTGCCAAGTGGGTTTTCTTTGCCCTATCCCAGGAGGGATGGGGCGATCTTCAGGGTTCAGGGGCAATCCCCTCAATCCAGTCTGTCTGGTGAAGCTGCCTGTGACAGTTTCAGAACTGTGAATACTACTTTTGAGTAAGCCCAGGAAGGGCACCTGCAATACCTGTGGTGAATTTCTCTAACAAAGGGACCCTGTCACCTAGACTGTTTCTGTTTTAAAAGTGTCTGCCTTTGTTTGGAGTCTAATGAGACACTGTCCAAGTACAGAACGTTCAACTTTCTGACACTTTAGAGGTGTGTCATGTAGTATGTTAAGTGCGAAAAACATTTGAAATTCAAGATAGCATCTACAAGTTTCTGTGATGGTGTTATTAACCAGATGAATGGCCGAGTATAAACTTGGGAGCAAAAGGTGGAAGACCCCCCATCTGGAGTAACCAGTTTACCTCTCCGGGTTCAGTTTGGGCACCAGTTCAATTTTCAGTCAGTGCATTTGGCCAGTGCCTGATGGAAATAGTTACCCAGATGTGGGTTTTGGATTCTCTGTTTTCAGTTCACCTCAGCATAGTGGGTGCTGGAAGATTTTGAGCCTGGATGTGCTCTTTTGTGATCATGTGTACCATTTATTCCTCATGAAATATGGGAAATTGTCCTGTACTAGCCATGTGTGCCTAGTCGATGGGAAATGTACCAGTTCTGGCCATGTGTGAAAATCTCCATTTTCAGAACCGGAGTGTTTGCTGTTTTGTGTCTTTACCCCATGCTAAAAGGGAATGTCAGGAATTTCTGTACTCTGCAGAATCTGCAATACCAGTATGAGTAGCCCTGTGGGGGTCCATCTTCCCTTTGTGATTAATCCTACATGAATAAAAGCCACACTCTAGAATCCCAGCCTGGTTTGGACAGTATTGTTATTGTTTCCATTGTGTCTGGATTTACTTGGGTGCCCCTGACCAGAAGCACAAACCTAGCACAATTGTGAGCAAAAGTTTTCTCCCAGGGACCTGGGTTGCTGGCCATGGTATATGGTTCCCCCAGGTGTGTGCTAGGTAATTGCCACACTTGGTGGCCTGTCTGGGAAAGTGAGCTTAGAAAATAAATGTGTGTACTTGTCATGTAAACCCCCAACCCTTTCCTTTGCACCTAGATGCTATGTGGAGAAAGGAGCAGCCCTGCTAGTTAAAGAAGGGGGTCTGGAGGGGGTTACATACAGTTAATTAAAGACAGGGTCCCAGCGGACACAGCAGCAGTAATACAGAGTTACACAGTCAGTTAAAGAGAGGGTCCCGGGAAGGGGATAAAACCTTTTATAGGTATATCAGGGAGCAAAGGAAGACCAAGGGAGGGATAGTGAGGCTTAATAAAGGGGAGGGAAGGTGGGCAGATGGTGACTGTGAAAAGGCAGAGATACTAAACAAATATTTTTGCTCAATATTTACAAAGGAAGAGGGGGAGGTACCTAAAACAAACAGTAGAAACACTCTGGATACAAAAGTTGATACCAGCCCATTTACAGAAGAAAGGGTTCTGAAAGAACTCTTAAAACTGAAGTTGGACAAAGCAATGGGGCCTGATGGGATTCATCCCAGAATTCTAAAAGAACTAAGGGTAGAACTATTGACACCACTGACTACCCTCTTTAACAAATCATGGGAGGATGGGGTGGTACCCGAGGACTGGAGGAGGGCAGATGTGATTCCCCTTCACAAAAGTGGGAGCAAGGCAGAAGCAGGAAACTACAGACCTGTTAGTTTAGCCTCAGTGGTAGGGAAAATGATGGAATCACTTCTGAAGGAAAGAATTGTCGAGTATCTAGAGGCCAGAGGGGGCACAGGACCCAAGGCAGCATGGATTCACAGCGGGAAGGTCATGCCAGACAAATCTGATAGATTTCTTTGACTGGGTGACCAAAGTAGTAGATCAGGGAGGGGCTGTGGACATGGCCTACCTAGACTTTAGCAAGGCATTTGACACAGTCCCATAGTAAAGATTAATATACAAGTTAGCCAGCCTGGGAGTGGGTCCCAAGATGATAGCCTGGGTAAAGAATTGGCTGGAGAATAGGACACAGAGAGTAATAGTAAATGGAGTCCACTCTGAAGAAAGGGGGGTTACTAGTGGGGTACCGCAGGGTTCAGTATTAGGACCGGTCCTCTTCAATGTCTTTATAAAGCGACATTGCAGAGGGACTGGAAGGAAAAGTATGTCCCTTTGCAGATGGCACAAAGATCTGCAACAGAGTTGTTGCACAAGGTGGGGTGGAAAGGATGAGAAGGGATTTGGCAAGGTTAGAGGAATGGTCAAATGTATGGCAGCTTAGATTCAATGCTAAGAAGTGCAAGGTAATGCACCTGGGAAACAAAAACCCAGGGGAAGAGTACACAACGGGGGGTGAGATACTAACAACAACAAAAATGGAAAGGGACCTGGGAGTAGTCATATCAGATGACCTAAAGGTGGGCAAGCAATGTGAGAGGGCAGCAAGGAGGGCTGGGGGGACACTGGGATGCATAGGGAGAGGCATCACCAGTAGAAAACAGGAAGTTATTATCCCTCTGTACAGACAGCTGGTGAGACCCCATCTGGAGTACTGCATGCAGTTCTGGAGACCCAGTCTCCACAAAGACATAGATATGATGGAAGCTGTCCAGAGAATGGAAACTAAAATGGTGCAGGGTCTGCACCGTAAGACATATGAAGAGAGACTTAAGAAGCTTAATATGTATAGCCTTGAGGAAAGGAGGGAGAGGGGACACGATAGAAACTTTCAAGCACCTCAAGGGAATCAACAAAGTCCAAGAGGGGAGCATCTTTCAAAAAAAGAGGTGTGCAAGAACAAGGGGGCACAATTTGAAGATGGGGGGGTGGCTCAGAGGTAATTTAAGGAAGTATTTTTTCTCAGAGAGGGTTGTGGATGCATGGAGCAGCCTTCCAGAGGAGGTTGTGGAGTCAAAAACAGTGGTGGAATTCAAGCATGCATGGGACAGTCATAAGGCAATTCTTTGGAGTGGGGGTAGGAAGAAGTAGGCTGCTGGTTAACTAGGATCTGCAGCTTATCCAGTAGGTAGGGAAATGGGCAGACTGGGTGGGCCAAGCAGTCCTTATCTGCCATCAAATTCTATGTTTCTATCACAAAGCAAGCTATATTCAAAAGGAACAGCCCGGGACGAACAGCTTCTTAATATGGCATGGGAACGAGGCCAGGCAAACTGGGCTGGGAGTGCAGGGCAAATGTAGCCCTGGAATAAGACAGCACTGAATATAGCAACTAGGAAGTGCAAATCACAACAACACAGTGCACAGTGCCGTAAAGGTAGGTAGAGGTGAACTATGTGATCAATGTGTGTGCCAGCAAATGCATGGACCCAGTACAGCTGCAGGCAGCAGCGGATGTGAAAGAACAGTGTCCAAAACTGTATAATATTCCCTGAAGTTTTAGCACCGCAATAACACGTTTGTGTGGTTTTAGTACAGAGCTAAGCTGTTAGCCCGGTGCAAACACGTTTGCCCAATGCTAAACATTGCCATATTCAAAAGTGACATGCAAATGAGCCTACTTAGGTAGTCTCTGGGCAAACATCCAGATTAGCATCTCATTATGCCCTGATTTGCATGCAGTTTGCACAGCGTTACTGCAGGGTCCCACAGCTACACCTGTAGGGCAGTCTGGAACACAGGGGCTGGCCAGGTCTGGCCACAGCACCACCTGTAGGTCAGTCTGACAGTGCATGATGGCTGCTGCAGGCTACATGTATGTAGTACAGCATAGCATTGTATACTCCAGGGGACAACACAGCATGGACACAGGCGGTGGTGGTGATGCATGCAACTGTCACACTGTAGGGCACGCTACAGTGCACAGCAGACACCACAGTAGCAAGGGGACCAGTAGTGTGAGGGGCACAGCAATGCCTATGGTGTGTAGGGTAGTGATGACCACTGCACTGTACACAGTGACAAGCCCACACTGCGGGTGTGTACTGCCAGTGGACATTACTGTCACACTGTTGTGTAACCCACAAATGCTGCACACCTCTGGTATGGGATGCCCATAGTGACATAGACAAGGTCGGCTGTGTGTGCTGTGGTGTATGTACAGCTGTGCGGTAAGTGACCAGGGGGGAGGACATATACAATCGGACAGGCACAGTGGTATTAGGGTATTCCCAATACTGGCCCATGTGCACTGTGTGCTGTGTCTCAGCCTTGTGGCTGCACCTAGTCTGTGGTGAGGCCTGGCCACCTGAACACCCTCCCCTCAGCACCCACCATGCCCACAGTGCTGCATGTGTGTGCTGGCACCTGTTGGTCACCCCAGACATATGGTCTGCAGCTGTGTGCTGTATAGCCACACTACCATGGTGGCCCCCGGGGGCCGGGTCACCACATACTGCCTGGCATGGCTGGGACTGGTGGCAGCAGTTGGCATCATCATGGTGCCATCAGTGAGCAGCATGTTTCCTCCATGTCTGGCATTTTCTCTGTGTCATAGTCATATGTTAGGGTCACGCAAGGCCACGCTAAAGCCATGCTAATGCTGCACAAAGTCACAATGTCACACAAAGCTGTTTGCCCAGAGTTAAGACCAGCTTTTCCTGGGCGGTAATTTGTACAGCACAAAGGGTCACGCTAAGTCATGCTAAACACCTTAGCGTGGCGCTAGTTGCTGAATATCCCATAGCACCTGTATTCATGTTCAGTTTGCCCCTTGCATATAATTATGGTTTGCCCAGTGCTAATGCGGTTTGTGCATGCTGTTTGGCCTTTTGAATATAGCAGACCCACACTAATCCATTGCTAAACCCGCGCAAATGGTTTGCGCACCATGCAAAGCTTTGAATATCTGGGCCAAAGTGTATTAGGAATATGGGACACCAATACACTGGAGAGCATATTGTAACATTCTCCTGGGAGTCCATCCGGACCTGGGGTTTTCCAACTGGTAGATCAGGGACTGTATTTTGAACCTCCTCAAAAGTAATTTCCCTTTCCAAGGTCTCCTTATGTTCCTCAGTCACAAAAGGGAGGTTGACCTTCTTAAAAAAATTGTCTAGCACAACTTTATCAATTGAACCCTTTCCTGAATAAATATCCCCATAGAACTTGGGGAATTCTTTATTAGTATCCAATTTACTTGTAATTACTTTCTGCAATGTATTCTTGATATTTGGGATAGTGCTTTGTTGCTGTATTTTTTAAGCCTCATGGCTAATACCTTCCCAGCTTTTTCCCTAGCCCCCCATTAGTTTTACTTGGTTCTGAACAATGCATATTCGGCCTTTTGAGAGAGGATGTTATTAATTTTCCCCCTTAGAATAGTTATTATATGAAGTAGATTGTGCTGTGGAGTCTTAGCAGTTTTTGAAATCTGTTCTAGGGTGGCAAGCTCTTGTTGGTTTTCCCTGAGAACCTTTTCCCTCTCCCCTTTCCTTTTAGATGAGAAGCTGATGATCCTGCCCCTAATATATGCCTTGTATGTTTCCCAAAGGCAAGTTAGCGACACTTCCCCATTGTCATTAATGGAAAAGAATTCTTTGGTTTGTTCTGAGATCCACTCAGTGAATTCCTTTCCCTTTAATAGGCTAGTATTCAGGCTCCAACAGTGCATTTTTTCTTTGTCATATCCTAATATTATGCGAGAACTTACCAGCTCATGGTCTGAGATAACTATGTTATCAATTTTCGCATCCACCATTGTTTGACTAAATCTGTTTGATGCAAATATATAATCTAATCTAGAGTAGGATTTATACCTATTGGAGAAAAATGAGTAGTCCCTACCCTGAGGGTGTACCATTCTCCAGGTATCCATTAGGCCTACGTCTGCCAACATTTTGCCAAAAGAGGCTCTTGCTTTAGTTACTAACCGAATTTGCTTAACTGAGGATCTATCCATGACAGGGTCTAAGACCTCATTAAAATGCCCTGCCACCACTAGATCATATTCTGTGAAACCCCCCAACACAGCCATAAGAGAGTTGAAAAAGGGACTTCGATTCTCATTAGGGGTGTAAACGTTAAAGAATGCAACTTTTTGTCCATCCAGTGTCCCTGCTACAATTTGATACCACCCCTCTTTGTCCACCACATGTGAAAGTTTATAGAAGTTAATGCCTTTTCTGATGAGGATCAAAGTGCCCTTTTTTTTGGAAGTGTAACAGCAGCTATCGGCTTGTCCCACCCAGGCTCTCTGGGGTTAGTCTGCTTCTGGTTGTGTCAGGTGAGTTTCTTGTATGAAGGCAATATCCACCCTATTTTTGTTAAGATAGGATAGTAACTTCTTGTGTTTGATTGGGGAACCTAGTCCCTTGACATTCCAGAAGGAGATATTGTTGGAGGATACCATTTTTTTTTCGGCAGTGCACTTACCCACTAACTAAGAGAGGGTAATATTATCAAGTAGAAATAATACACAGGGAAGCACAGAGATAAAGAATGGCAGAAGGGCTGTCTTAATTTGAAACATCTTGATTGGTCTATAGTCAGCTAATGTTTCTTCTTTCTCCCATACTCAAGCTAGACAATGAATATTATATTATAAGTTGAACCAGCATTATATTCTGTGGTGATTTGCATATACAGCCTGTGATGCTTTGCATTATGTGGGTATGTGTGATTTTGCATTTCTTTGAAACTTGGTTCCCCGGCCAATGCCATTTGGCGTAACCCTTGCCTCAGTGCTTGCACCTGAGGTTCTTTGTCTTCAAGCTTGTTTTCTGTTTTTATTGGGCTCACCACAACATAATCCAGATATACCATCTTAGGGTAGCTGGTTCATTCCACTGGGGTATCACACAGACAAGGCACACTGATGAGTCCTGGTAGGACAAAACACGTTTATGTGTCTTCTGTTGGCACCCTTTGCAAACTGTGTGAGAGGCCATTTGGCACCATGCATTTCTGACTAAAGTTGAACCCACACAATATTCTGTGGTGATTTGCATATACAGCCCATGATGCTTTGCATTATGGGGGTATGTGTGTGTTGCATTTCAATGACTATTATACACTGGTACAGCAGTTCCAAAATTCTCCAGTTATTTGAATCAGCAAATATAGACTTATTCTTATAGATCTAATTCCTTCTTTCCATATAGATATTATAACACAGACTTTTGGTTATAAATTCAATAATTCCACCTGTAGTGTCTTAAACAGTCAACCAATCAATAAGAATATAGCAAATATACTGTTGTTGGGATATAGTAACTAAGGGGGAGTGGCTTAGCTAAAAGGAGCTACATTTAAAGACTGCCTTAGAAAGATTTTGCTAGTAGCTTGGCAGAAGGCACCAGGAGAAAGGACTGCTGTGTGACTTGAACTTCTCTACTGGGACTATATTGCCCTCCTTCCCTCCCTCCACCCCTCCCACCCAAAGTCAGTTCTACTTTTATAGGCACAGAATTTGACTGACAACAGGAACTTCCTGTTAGAGAGCAGGAAGTGAGTGATCACAGATCCACCAAAGACCCACCATCCTAGAAGGGCAAGAGTAGCTTTTCGGCCCCCTCTAGTTGCTAGAGGTCTGCCTCTGAGCAAGTAAGAGGTCTACTGAGAAATATAGGATATTCTTGTCTCAGAACAGGACAATTAGGAGCTTAAAGGGCACACAGGCAGAAAGTAAGGAGAGAGAGAGAGAGAGAGAGAAACAGAGGAAAGATAAAGGATTGCAAAGAGTTAAGGGGCCAGAAATAAAACATGATGGGAGTGGTGGCAGTGCAGTGGCTGTGGAGCAGCAGTCTCCGGGATGTTCTGGAGGATGTGGTGTTGTCTCATCTGCAGGCACCTCTCTGGGCTGAGGGAGGAGGTTGCTCATCTCCAGGCTGAGCTGGCCAGGATTTGTGGGACCTCCTCTTCCATCCAGGGACCACCAGTGCCACTGCCATTGCCTCAGAGGTTGCCAAGAAAGAGGAGCGGTTGGACCACATTGGCCTCAGGGAGGGTGAGGGTGGTGGAACAGAGGCACATCCCTCCAGCTGTACCTCTCCACAATTCCTATGCCATTCTGGCAAAGTGTGGTTCCTCTATGGAGGCACCCACAGTGGAGACCAAGGAGGATGCTGGGAACATCCACAAAGGAGACCCACAAGAGGGTGGCAGAGGACCCCACAGGGGAAGGAAACAACTCCTGGAGGGGGACTCCATTGTTAGGAAGGTAGAACTGGGAGAGGAAGGGGAGAGGGAGGTAAGGTGCCTGCCTGGCACCATGGCAGAGAGGACAGGGGTGGATCTCAGGCTTGAACAGCTGCACAGGGAGGGAGCTGGATGTCATTGTCCACCTAGGGACGAATGACCTGGCTAAGAAAGGGATTATAGAAGTGCAGGAAGAGTTTGTGGAATTGAGGAGGGCCCTTAGACAAGTAGCACGCATGGTAACCTTCTCAGAGGTGCTGCCCATCTATGGCGTAGGAGAAACTAGGATATTCTACACCATGGGATTCAATCAGTGGTTGAAAAACTGGTTTGGAGCTCAGGGATTTGGCTTCATTGGGGACTGGAGGTACACTTGGAGTGATGCAAGCCTATACTGGCATGATGGGTTGCATCTGTCAAGGGAGGGGAGCCAGGATCCTAGGTGATAGGTTTAAATGCTTCATTGGCAAGCATTTAAACTAGCCAAGGGGGGAGACACTGGAAAGGAGCGGGGAACTCCTAGCTCCCCCAAAAAATCACGGTAGTAAGTGCTGTAAACACCAACATTGAGGTGTCAATAGGGAGAAGGGCAGGGGTAAATGGAGAACATGACAAAAGCAAGAAGGACAGGGATGGGACAAAAAGGAGTAAGGCCATCAGGAAATGGAGGGTAATGAGTACCAATGCTCGTAGTCTGGGCAACAAGCTCCCTGGAGTGGTGGCCTTGATGGAAGAGGGAAGCCTAGATATCATAGCAGTCACAGAAATATGGTACACAGAGAACCATGACTGGGATGTTAACATACCAGGGTACATAACCTACAGGAGAGACAGGCTGGAGAGAAGAGGGGGAGGAGTAGCTCTCTGTGTAAAGGAAGGGATAAAAGCAACTGAACAAAAGAGTAAACAGGGAGGAGGAGGCACTGTGGGTCACCTTGGAGACTGGAAAGCACCACAATCCACACAGGGGTTGTATACAGACCCCCATGTCAGGAGAGGAATGGACAAGGATATGGTGAAGGCATTCTTAGAATGGCAGAGAAAGGAGATACTGTTGATGGGAGACCTGAATATGCCAGATGTTAACTGGAGCACATTTGCTGCAGCCACATCCAAGAGCAGGACCATTCCTGATGCCCTACAGGTGGCAGGCCTCAGACAGCTAGTTTCGGAACCCACTCATGAGGGAGCAATCTTAGACCTCATACTCTCAAATGGGGGCAGGGAAAGGATCTCAGATCTAGAAGTGGGTTGCCATCTGGGAACAAGTGACCACCAAACAGTGTGGTTCCCGTTAAACTTGGCTACAGAGTCAAGTCATACAAAAGTGAGGGTACTGGACTTCAGGAGGGCTGACTTTGGCAAGATAGGAGAGAGCCTCAGAAAAGCAATAGCAAACAGGCTAGAAGGAGGTGTGGAGCAACAATGGGGAATCATCAAAACTGCCATCACAGAGGCAACAAGCCTTTGTGTGAAGCAAATAAACAAATCAAAATGAAAGAAAAAGCCACTATGGTTCTCAAAAGAGGTGGCTGTGAAAGTCAGGAAGAAAAAGATAGCATTCCAGAAGTATAAGGAAACACAGAAAGAGCAGGACAGAGAGCTGTACCAGTTAAGGCAGAAGGAAGCAGGGAGGGAAGTCAGAATAGCAAAGGCCCAAAAAGAGGAAACGATAGCCAGCTCAGTTAAGAAGGGGGATAAACCCCTTTATAGGTACATCAGCGAGCATCGAAAGACAAAGGGAGGGATAGTGAGGCTAAATAGAATGAATGGTGGGTGGGCAGAGGGGGACAGTGAAAAAACAGGGATACTGAATGGATATTTCTGCTTGGTATTCACAAAAGAGGAGGAGGAAGTGCCTAATCCAGTTAACAGAAGCACTCTTGATAGAGGGGTCGATACCAGTCCTTTCACAGAGGAAAGGGTTCTGCAAGAACTCCTAAAACTGAAGGTGGACAAAGTAATGTGGCCTGACAGAATTCACCCCAGAATTCTAAAAAATTAAGGGGGGAACTAGTGAAACCACTGGCAAATCTTTTTAATAAATCATGGGAGGATGGTGTGGTACCCGAGGACTGGAGAAAGGTGGATGTGATTCCCCTTCACAAAAGTGGGACCAAGACAGAGGCAGGAAACTACAGACCTGCCACTCTGACCTCTGTGGTAGGGAAAGTGATGGAGTCACTTCTAAAGGAAAGAATAGTCGAGTACCTAGAGGCCAGTAGGGCACAGGACCAAAGGCAGCATGGGTTCACAGTGGGAAGGTCATGTCAGACGAATCTAATAGATTTCTTTGACTGGGTGATCAAAGTAGTAGACCAGGGAGGGGCTGTGGACATGGCCAACCTAGACTTTAGTAAGGCATTTGACACAGTCCCACGGTAAAGATTAATAGTCAAATTAACCAGCTTGGGAGTGGGTCCCAGGGTGGTAGCCTGGGTAAAACATTGGCTGGACAACAGGACACAGAAGGTAATTGTAAATGGAGTCCACTCTGAAGAAAGAGGGGTTACTAGTGGGGTACCGCAGGGTTCAATATTGGGTCCAGTCCTTTTTAAGGTCTTCATAAGTGACATTGCAGAGGGAGTGGAAGGAAAAGCATGCCTCTTTGCAGATGACACAAAGATGGGTTGATACACAAGGAGGCATGGAAAGGATGAGAAGGGACTTGGCAAGGTTGGAGGAATGGTCAGAAGTATTGCAGCTAGGATTCAATGCAAAGAACTGCAGAATAATGCACCTGGGAAACAAGAACCCAGGGGAAGAATACACAATGGGGGGGAGTAACAACAACAAAAAAGGAAAGGGACCTGGGGGTAATCATATCAGATGATCTTAAGGTTAGCAAGCAGTGTGAGAAGGCAGTAGGGAGGGCTGTGGATATACTGGGATGCATAGGGAGAGACATCAGCAGCAGAAAACAGGATGTTGTTATCCCTCTGTAGACAGTTGGTGAGACCCCATCTGGAGTACTGTGTCCAGTTCTAGAGACCCCATCTCCACAAGCACATAGACAGGATAGAGGCAGTCCAGAGGAGGGCAACTAAAATGGTGCAGGGTCTGCAAGAGAAGCTGTATGAGGAGAGACTAAAGGAGCTTAATATGTATACCCTTGAGAGAAGGGGGGGGCATGATAGAAACTTTTAAGTACCTCAGTGGAATCAACAAAGTCCAAGAGGGTAGCATCTTTCAGAAAAAGAGACTCGTAAGAACAAGGGGACACAATTTAAAGATAGGGGCGGTTCAGGGGCAATGTGAGGAAGTATTATTTCACAGAAAGGGTAGTGGATGCATGGAACAGTCTTCCTGAGGAGGTTGTGTGGTCTAAAACTGTGGGAGAATTCAAGAATGCATGGGACAGACACAAGGCAATTCTTGTGGGGGGGGAAGAAAATAGGCTGTTGATTAACTAGGATCTGCGGCCTACCCTGTAGGTAGGGAAATGGGCAGACTAAATGGGCCAAGCGGTCCTTATCTGCCATCAAAGTCTATGTTTCTATGGTTAGGGGAAATTATTTATTTATTTATTTGCTTTTGTTATCTGGGTAAGTCACACTAGACAGCCAAGTGCCTATTTTCAGGTGTGACTCAGGAGAGTTACAAGCTTGGATAAACAGGTACGGTGACAAACTGATATTGTATACAAAGATCATTACATGTCATATAGAGAAATAAATGTAAAAAGGCAACCATTAAAAAGACACATGCCTGGGGAGGGTTACAGATGATCCGGGAGAGTTAAGAGCTAGAGCATACACATACAGTGAGTGAGTCAGATTTACATAGTGGTATTGCAGGTGTTAACAATTATAGCATTACATTTAGCCAATTGCTTGACCAGTGAACAGGAGAGTAAGTGCAGTGGACCTGGAGTGCACAGAGAACCCCCGTGTGAGTATAGTTCAAGGGGCTACGGGGCACAAGGACAGGTGAAGGAGCCCTTCAGGAAGGTCCAAAGGGATGTTTTAAGCCCTGGATGGGAGGGGGTGGACTGAGTAAGGGCTGGGAATAAGTTCCATAGTTTGGCGGCATAGTTGGCAAAGGCCCGATCACTCACAAGGGTGCGTGTTCTGGGAACCAAGTGATTTAGTGCCGCCCTTGCCCTAAGGTGGTGGGAAGAATTGTCGGGGTTGAGGGGCAGGGCAAGGGTAGCGGGGGTGGCTGTTCTAATGGTGTTGTCAATGAAGTTCCCTACTACAAAGATGCGATGCTTCTCAGGGGGGAGCCACTCAAGGCGAGTGTAAAGGTCACAGCAGTGTGTCGGGGGGCAGAGATTGCAAAGCAGCAGATGCTGCTGTAGGCCGTATCTCATTTCAAGAGGTTGGATTTTGGCACAGGGGCGAAGGTCACTAGCCCATAGCAGAGGGAGGAGAGGAGAACACCCCTGGCTAGGGCCATCCAAGTGGCTGGGGTGAGGCAGTTTTTGGCTTTGTAGGTGAATCCAAGTTTAACATTCATAGCCTTGCAGATGTTTCAGATATGAAGGGAGAGGTCCAGCTGGGGGTCCAGAGTGATGCCACGGTACTTGACAGCGGCAGCTATCTGCAAGGGCAAGCTGTCAGCCCCATGGATTAGAAGGGTGGCAGGGCAGGATTTTGTTCTATTCAGTGACCCAAAGAGCATAGCCTGTTTTTTTTTGAGGTTGATGACAAGCTTGTGCTCAGCCAGCCAGGACTGGATCCGCTTGAAGTCAGAGTTCAGTTGGAAATTGATGGTGCCAATGTCTCAGGCGCTATCCAAAATGACAAGGTCATCAGCATACAGGGTGGCAAGCCCATGGGTGATGATAGACAGTAATTCGTTGATGAAAAGAGAGAAGAGCATCAGGCCGAGGACGGACCCTTGGGGGACCCCGCTTTGGACAGTGGTGAGGTTGGAGATGGTCCTGTTGAAGTTGGTGTATTGCTTCCTTCCAGAGAGGTAATTGTGGAACCAGGCATGAGCAGGGTTTGAGAGTCCGAGGGAGAGAAGAGTGGTGCTGAGGAGGGAGTGATCTACCCTGTTTAAAGCCTTGGATAAGTCCACAAAAATCACACCAGTGAGGTTGCCCTGGTCGGTTGCAGTTCTGATCTGTGAGGTGACTACAGCGAGGGCGTTAGCTGTGCTGTGCCCCTTCCTAAACCCATGTTGGGCTGGAGAGAGGAGATTGTGCTCCTGTAGGTACTCGGTTAACTGAGAGGCCACAACTTTCTCTAGAAGTTTTGATGCGGCTGATAGAATAGCAATCGGCTGGTAGTTCAGGGGACCTTTAGGGTTTCCTTGTTTTACGACAGGGTGACCTTGGCTATTTTCCAGATATCTGGGATGACTCCGGTTTCTAGAGAGGTGTTAAAGATATGCGTTATTGGCCAGACTAGGAGGTGGGCACCTAGCCTGAGCTGCTTTGGCTCAAGGTTGTCATGCCCTGGGCCGGTATGGGGGAGAGGTTGGTAAGCAGCCTCTGGGTCTCGGTGATAGATACCTGCTGTAGAAAGAAGGAGGGTCAGGATGAAGGTCTGGGTCAAGTGGCGTTAGGGTGGTATGTTTCAGGTGGTTGAGAATTTGAGGACTTTGGGGCAGGAGGTAGGGGGGTGGCCTGTTCGGAGAACATAGTGTTAAAGGTATTAGCAATTGTGTGAGGGCTATTGCAGCTGGCCCCATCAATGAGCAAGTCCATTACTTGCACTCTGGCAGAACCCCGACCCTGTTTTTTATGTTCTGCCAAAAGCTCCTCGGGTTGTTGGTCGAGGAGAGTAGGGCAGATTGGCAGAACTCGCTTTTGGCGGCCCTAACGACTTTTTTGCAGGAGTTTCTGAGATGCCTGTAAGCAGCGAGATCATCGATGCTGAGAGAGACCTTATAGGTCTCCCAGCATTTGTCCCTGAGTTTCATTAGAGAGAATAGACTCCATGAAGCCATTTGGTGATGGTGCCTCGCACCCTCCTTCTAGTGAGGGGCGCATGCTTGTTCCACACTGGGATGTATTTGGTTAGAAATGCATCCAGTGCTTGATTTGGGTCCAAGGAGGTGGTGATGTGATCCTGTCAGGCCTGTTGGTCAGGACCCAGTCAATCAGTGAACCTTTATCCCCCGGGGGATGGTCTCATTGGCTTGGTGATAATCTGGTTCAGGGCGAGGCCTGAGAGCAGAGGCTTATAAGATTTAGAGTTGGATCCTATCCAGTCAAGGTTGAAGTCTCCAATAATAAGGACTTCACTTGTCCCCACCCTTGAACTGACGCTGTGGAGAAGTGAGGAGAGTTCAGGTAGCCTGCCTCTGGGAGGGTTATAGCAGCAGATCAGGTGGATTTTCTTTGTGAGCCCTAGTAGAAGAAGGGTGTGCAGGAACTCACAAGTCGAGGGGGGGTAGGTAGGTGGTCAATGCAGACACATTGAGGTGGACTTTATAGTAAAGTAGCAGCCCCCTCTATGTTTGTTCCCCCTACGATCACACCTGATATGGCTGTACCCTGGCAGGGTACATATAGCGTCGGGAGTGTGTGGTTTTAGCCACGTTTCTGTGATACCCAATATATCTGGATTATAGTGGGCAACCCAGGCAGTGAACTCAGCAAGGTTGTGTAGGAGGCTGCGGACATTTAGATGGATGATTTTTAGCCCCTTGACAGATAGCCATGGGGGGAGTTGAGGGGGTGCAGGAGGCCATCCTGTTTGTGAGTGGTAGTTCCGCCTCTGGTGGGCCCATGGGGAAGGGGGGGTTGAGGAGATAGCCATGCTAGCAGGGGAGTTGTTGGGCATGGAGGAGCCCAGCAGAGCACGGAGCAATACGGTGTGTCCTCAGTGCAGTAGTAGTGCCCAGAAAAGATATAAGCCTGCAGCAGTGTATGGGTTTTTTTTTCTGTGTAACTAGTTAGCTAGGAGCTTGAGATTAATTAGGTCTGCCCCTAGTGGCAGGTTAGTATAATCTGCAGATGGAGAACTGGGCTGGTCAAATTTCCAGCACATGTGACCACTCTCAGCCTATTTAAGGGAGAGCCGACCAAGGGGTGGTGGTGGGGAGGTGGGGAGCCGAATGCGTGGCGTTCGGAGGCCACAAACCTTGGCGACAACACAACAAAACAGGATCAAGCAACTGCCATCGACAGGGGGGCTGATTCCAGTAATGCTGTGCCCACTAACAGGTATGGAGTTGCTATTTTCCTGCTACCGTTTTTAAAAATGGTGCCAAAACGTTTTCCAGGAGCGCTGCCATCTTGGGCATATGCAGTCCAGGAATAATTTACCTTTTTTGGTTTTGGTCCTTTTGGTGGGCTGGGGGGAAGGACCGTGGAGCACCCTCGTGACCTTGGGGGTCTGGGATTGCCTTTGGGGTTGGGGAGGGCTGTGGAGCACCCTCGCAATCTCCTGTCTTCCAGGCACAGAGCTTTTCGGTTTCAGTCCTTTCGGTGGGCTGGGGAGGGCTGGAGTGTCCTCGCGACCTTGGAGGTCCGGGATTGCCTTTGGGGTTGGGGGAGGGCCGTGGAGCACCCTCATGACCTCCTTTCTTCCAGGCACAGAGCTTTTTTGGTTTTGGTCCTTTCGGTGGGCTGGGGGGAGGGCCGTGGAGTGCCCTCACGACCTTGGGGGTCCAGGATTGCCTTCGGGGTTGGGAGAGGGCTGTGGAGTGCCCTCATGACCTCCTGTCTTCCAGGCACAGAGCTTTTTTAGTTTTGGTCCTATCAGTGGGCTGGGGGGAGGGCCATGGAGCGCCCTCGCAACCTTGGGGGTCCGGGATTGCCTTTGGGGTTGGGGGAGGGCCGTGGAGCGCCCTTGTGACCTCCTGTCTTCCAGGCACAGAGCTTTTTCGGTGGGCTGGGGGGGAGGGCCGTGGAGTGCCCTCGTGAGCTTGGGGGTCTGGGATTGCCTTCAGGGTTGGGGGAGGGCCGTGGAGTGCCCTCGCGGCCTCCTGTCTTCCATTATGAAAAGGTAGTATTGCTCTATGTAAATTTAACAAGACAAAATACTAAATATTAAACTCACTACACTAATCTATTGTAATTGTCAAAGGCAGCATGAATAAGCTCAAACAAACTAGATGCAATACCATGTAATCTGCTGCAGACCTATAGTCCACCAAACTAATAATAGTTCGAGGCAGGTAAGGTACTGTCAGCATAAACAAAAACCAGGATTAAGATGTGGCCATACCAGGGTATACTATGTTGTGAAAAGACAGGGTACGTAATTACAGAAATGGAACAAAGATCTCCTCTTAGAAATAACCATGAAGGAATGGAGGGGATCAGCTGTGAGGGCAGTAAAGATCACTTCCTCTCCATTTTAGAGAGAATTTGCATGGAAGTGTCATTCCCGCTTTTTTAGAGCCCCGGCAGTCCTGATTAAATTCCTTCCAGAAGAGTATGGAGTATGCTGGTGAAAGTGTGGATGTCCAAGAGCGACACTGGGACACATATTCTAGGAGTGTCCTTGTTTGATGCCCTTTTGGCTATCTTTACAAATAGAATTAACCAAATTAATAGAACAAGGGATAGAATTAACAGCTGAACAAGTTCTGCTAGGGATGTTTCCAGACCAATCCCCTCCATGGGAAAAAAAACTCTTTGCCTCCCAGCATTTTGGCGGCCAAAAAGTCCATTACTCGTAGATGCATGACCAGTATAATTCCAACAGTAGCAGAATGGAGATCCCCCATGTCTGAATTATATGAAATAGAAAATCTTAATGCTAAAACTCAGGGTAAAGCTCCAACATACATGATGAGATCATACTGAGGTTGATCTACACTCCTGTCCTTAAGTTTGGTGGAGTTGGTGGGGAAGGTAACGGGGGAGATGATCTAACAACTACCAAAGATCTGAAGGGAAAAAAATTTAATTAAAGAAGGAGGAGTTAACCGAGAAGAGGAAATTACTCATTTGGTTATATTAGAAATGAAGGAGTAAATAAAACTTAAGGGGTAAACAAGGTGTGGGCTAAAATAGAAAAGAGTTGGAGCTTTACCTTCTGTATGGTCTCTGACCAAAAGAATGCATAAGACTTTATATCAAACATTTAAACCTAAGGGTGAATTACAAAAACCTGTCAATAATAGACATAGAACTTAAGACATGTGACAATATAACGAAATGTATGAAATGTATTCTTGACATAAGTGTAACAAAAACAATTTAATAAAAAATATATAAAAAAAATAGACAGGGTAGGTAAAAAAGGGGGATCTGGTAGATTGAAGTTCCCCACCTCCCCTCATTCTTCTATCCCCTCCACCTCTTGTGCAACTCTTCTCCTTCCCCCTCTCATTTCTTCCTTCCCCACACCTTACGCCCCATTACTTTCTCTCCTAGATTTTGATAAGGCCTCCCAGGCTGGCCACTCCTCTAGCCCCCTTTTCTGTTATATTGAGTAACACTTAGTGCTATTTGATTGCTTTCAATATATTCATTTTTTCTAAAGTATATTTTTGATGTCCGCTACTTACTCATCTATTGTTTACCTTGTTTTGCTTTTGTACTACTGCCATGTAACCTTTGTAAATGAGTTGTATTGCTTAAAGGTGTAATCCAAGACTGAATAAATAAATAAATAAATAAATAAATAAATAAATAAATACATAAATAAGAGAAAAAAGAGACTGCTCTGGTTCTCTAAAGACATAGCAGAAAAAGTAAGAGCAAAAAAAAAATAGCATTTAAAAGTACAAAAAGACACAGAAGAAGGAGGCTAGGGAAAACTACCAGGAGAAACAAAGGGAAGCAGGGAAGGCAATTAGATGCTCAAATGCACAAACAGAAGAGAATATTGCCCAATTGGAAAAGAAGGGGAAAAATGTTCTTTAGATACTGTATATAAGCAAGAAGAGGAAGATCAAAGGAGGAATTGTATGGATAAAAGGCGGAGAAAGGGTTTGCGAGGAGGAGGACCTAAAGATGGCAGACAGATACATAGATACATAGATACATAGACAGTGTCGGCAGATAAGGGCCTATGGCCCACCCAGTCTGCCCATTTGAGCTTGTAAGTTCAGTTTGTTTTCCTAGAAGTCTGTTGCCCCTTACCCCTGACCTCCAGAATTCCTTTATGTCTATCCCATGCATTCTTAAATCCCGTGATTGTTTCAGCCCCCACCACTTCCTCTGGCAGGGTGTTCCACTTGTCCACCACCTGTTCTGTGAAGAAATTCTTTCTCATGTTTCCTCTGAATCGTCCTCCCTCCAACTTCATCCCATGCCCTCTAGTCCTGGAACATCTTTTTCGCTTAAAAATAGTGTTTTCCTGCACCCTGTTCCTCCCTGTAAGATACTTGTATGTCTCTATCATATCCCCTCTCTCCCTCCTCTCCTCCAGGGAGTACATGTTCAGTTCCTTCAACCTGTCTTCATAGGACTCGTGATGCAATCCATGCACCATCTTTGTTGCCCTCCTCTGAACCTTCTCTACCCTGTCTAAAAGATTGAACAAATACTTTTGTTCAGTATTTACAGAAGAAGGGGTAAGTGACAGGCCAAAGATAAGGGACAGGGACATAAATGGTAGGGAGGTGGACACCAGTCCTTTTACGGAGGAGAAAGTCCTCAAGGTACTAGCACACTTAAACGTAATCAAAGCAATGGTACCTGCTGGGATACACCACAGGATACTGAAGGAGCTCAAAGATGTGCTGGCTTCACCTCTGACAACACAGTTCAACTTATCATTAGAAACAGGGGAGATTCTGAGGGACTGGAGGAGGGCAGATGTAGCCCCACTACCCAAAAGTGGAAACAGGGAAGAGGGGTCACAGACAGTAGCAGT
Organism: Neoceratodus forsteri; assembly: GCA_016271365.2. Lineage (NCBI taxonomy): Eukaryota > Metazoa > Chordata > Ceratodontiformes > Ceratodontidae > Neoceratodus > Neoceratodus forsteri. Next base: position 80,882,680 of record CM028136.1, read on the forward strand.
AATACAGAGTTACACAGTAAGTTAAAGAGAGTGTCCCAAGGGATACAGACAGGAGCAGTAATACAGAGTTACACAGTAAGTTGAAGGAAGGATCCCAGGAGACACAGACAGCAGCAGTAATACAGAGTTACTCAGTAAGTTAAAGAGAGGGTCCCAGGGGACACAGACAGTAGCAGTAATATAGAGTTACACAGTACATTAAAGAGAGGGTACAGGGGTCTCAGACAGCAGCAGTAATACAGTATTACACAGTCAATGAAACAGAAGGTCCCAGGGGGCAACTGACAGCAGCAGTAATACAGAGTTACATTGAGTTGCACAGTAAAATAAAGATAGGATCCCGGGGGTGCAGACAGCAGCAGTAACACAGAGTTACACAGTAAGTTAAAGAGAGGGTCCCAAGAAACACAGACAGCAGCAGTAATACAGAGTTACACAGTCAATTAAAGAGAGGGTCCCAGGGAACACAGTCAGCAGCACTAATGCAGAGTTACACAGTCAATTAAAGAGAGGGACCCAGGGAATACAGACAGCAGCAGTAATACAGAGTTACACAGTCAATTAAAGACAGGGTCCCAGGGAACACAGACAGCAGCAGTAATACAGAGTTACAAGGTCAAAGAAAAGGTCCCATGGAACACAGACAGCAGCAGCAATACAGAGTTACGTTGAGTTGTGCAGTAAATTAAACAGAGAGTCCCGGGGTGCAGATAGCAGCAGTAACACAGAGTTGCTCAGTAAATTAAAGAGAGGGTCTCTTCTGCACAGACAGCAGCTATAATACAGAGTTACACAGTAAATTAAAGAGAGAGTCCCAGGGGCCACAGACAGCATCAATAACACAGAGTTACTCAGTAAATTAAAGAAAAGGTCTCTTCAGCAGAGACAGAAGCAGTTATACAGAGTTACACAGTCAATTAAAGAGAGGGTCCCAGGAAACACAGACAGCAGCAGTAATACAGAGTTACACAGTCAATTAAAGAGAGGGACACAGGGGCCTCAGACAGCAGCAGTAATACAATATTACACAGTCAGTGAAAGAGAGGGTCCGAGGGGTAACTGACAGCAGCAGTAATACAGAGTTACATTGAGTTGTACAGTAAATTAAACAGAGAGTCCCAGGGGTGCAGATAGCAGCAGTAACACAGAGTTTCTCAGTAAATTAAAGAGAGAGTCTCATCTGCACAGCCTGCAGCTGTAATACAGAGTTACACAGTAAATTAAAGAGAAGAAGGAATGAAAATATTAGGAACAGAAGATACGATAAGATGTTATAGAAACTGTTTAAAAAAGTGAAACAGAATATAAAGAGAGAAAGAAGGAAATTGGAAGCTAAGTTGGCCTATGGAAAGGATAATGGGAAAAGTTTTACACATACATAAATCAACAGGGGAAAGATAAACAAGGCATAGGGCCATTAAACATCGATGGTAGGGAAATTAAAGATTCTGGTGAGATGGCTAATGTACTAAATGAATTGTTTGGATCAGTCTTTGAGGGAGGGAAAGATGCAAAGAATGTGAAAGTAAATACAAATCAACAAAATCTAGAAATAATAACAACGAAGGTAGAAGTAGAAAGAATAATAAATAAAGTAAAGGTACATAAATCCGCTGGACGAGATTTGTTGCATTCAAGGTATGTTAAAGAGGTACTACCTTTAATATCAGAAGCATTGGTGTGGATATTTAACGAGTCCTTTAGAACAGGAGAGGTGCCTGAAGATTGGAGGCAGGCTTTTATTGTGCCCTTATTTAAACAGGGAAAGAGATCAGTAGTGATAAATTATAGGCCAGTAAGCCTGACTGCAATCTTGGGAAAAGTCGCTGAGAGTATATTGAAATCAAAAATAGAGAAAGGTTTGGATTTATTGGGTTATATGGATAAAAAACAGCATGGATTTAAAAAGAAAAATAGAGCATGTGGAACAAACCATTTATGCTTCTATGAAAACATAAAAGAGGAATTAATCAATAATACACCTATAGATAGAATATTTTTAGATTTTCAAAAAGCATTCGATAAGGTGCCCCATAATAAATTGATTGAGAAATTGAATAGAATGGGATCGATAGTCGAATTATACTAAGGATAAGGAATTGGTTCAGTGATAAAACTCAAAAAAGTAAGAATAACAGGTAAACTATCTAGGTCAACACCCCCCCCCATCTTCAAATTGTGTCCCCTTGTTCTTGCACATCTCATTTTCTGAAAGATGCTACCCTCTTGGACTTTGTTGATTCCACTGTGGTACTTAAAAGGTTCTATCATGCCCCCCCCCTTTTCTCAAGGGTATACATATTAAGCTCCTTTCGTCTCTCCTCATCTGGCTTCTCTTGCAGACCCTGCACCATTTTAGTTGCCCTCCTCTGAACTGCCTCCATCCTGTCTATGTCCTTGCAGAGATGGGGTCTCCAGAACTGGACATAGTACTCCAGAAGGGGTCTCACCGACTGTCTGTACAGGGGGGATAACAACTTCCTGTTTTCTGCTGGTGATGCCTCTCCCTATACATCCCAGTATCCCCCTAGCCCTCCCTACCACCTTCTCACATTGCTTGCCAACCTTAAGGTCATCTGATATGATTACCCCCCAGGTCCCTTTCCATTTTTGTTGTTGTTACTACCTCCTCCCCCATTGTGTTATTGTCCCCTGGATTTTTGTTTCCTAGGTGCATCATTTTGCACTTCTTTGCATTGAATCCAAGCTGCCATACTTCTGACCGTTCCTCCAACCTTGCCAAGTCCCTTCACATCCTTTCCCCATCTCCTTGTGTATCAACCCTGTTGCAGATCTTTGTGTCATCTGCAAAGCAGCATACTTTTCCTTCCAGTCCCTCTGCAATGTCACTTATAAAGACATTAAAAAGGACTGGACCCAGTACTGAACCCTGCGGTATCCCCACTAGTAATCCCTCTTTCTTCAGAGTGGACTCCATTTACAATTACCTTCTGTGTCCTGTTGTCCAGCCAATGTTTTACCCAGGCTACCACCCTGGGACCCACTCCCAAGCTGGTTAATTTGACTATTAATCTTTATCGTGGGACTGTGTCAAATGCCTTACTAAAGTCTAGGTAGGCCATGTCCACAGCCCCTCCCTGGTCTACTACTTTGGTCACCCAGTCAAAGAAATCAATTATATTCATCTGACATGACCCTGCTGTGAACCCATGCTGCCTTGGGCCCTGTGCCCCACTGGCCTCTAGGTACTCAACAATTCTTTCCTTCAGAAGTAATTCCATCACTTTCCCTACCACAGAGGTCAAACTGACAGGTCTGTAGTTTCCTGCCTCTGTCTTGGTCCCACTGTTGTGAAGGGGAATCACATCTGCCTTCCTCCAGTCCTCAGGTATCACACCATCCTCCCATGATTTGTTAAAAAGGGTTGTCAGTGGTGTCACTAGTTCTCTGCTTAATTCTTTTAGAATTCTGGGGTGAATTCCATCTGGCCCCATTGCTTTGTCCACCTTCAGTTTTAGGAGTTCTTTCAGAATCCTGTCTTCTGTGAAAGGACTGGGATCGACCCCCTTAACCAGAACGCTTCTGTTAATTGGATTAGGCACCTCCCCACCTCCTCTTTTGTGAATACTGAACAGAAGTATTCATTCACTATCACTGCTTTTTCACTGTCCCTTTCTTCCCACCCACTGTCCATTCTATTCAGCCTCATTATCCCTCCCTTTGTCTTTCTATGCTCCCTGATATACCCATAAAAGGTTTTATCCCCCTTCTTAACCGAGTTGGCTATCTTTTCCTCAGTTTGGGCCTTAGCTATTCTGACTACCCTCCCTGCTTCCTTCTGCCTTAACTGGTACAGTTCTCTGTCCTGCATCTTCTGTGTTTCTTGTACTTCCTAAATGCTATCTTTTTCTCTCTAACCTTCACAGCTACCTCTTTTGAGAACCAAATGGCTTTTTCTTTCATTTTGATTTGTTTATTTGCTTCACCCAAAGGCTTGTTGCCTCTGTGATGGCAGTTTTAATATTTCCCCATTGTTGCTCCACCCCTCCTTCTAACCGGTTTGCTAGTGCTTTTCTAAGGAACTCTCCCATCTTGCCAAAGTCAGCCCTCCTGAAGTCCAGAACCCTCACTTTTGTATGGCTTGACTCTGTAGCTGAGTTTATCGTGAACCACACTGTTTGGTGGTCACTTGTTCCCAAATGGCTACCCACTTCTAGATCTGAGATCCTCTCACTGTCCCCATTTGAGTACGAGGTCTAAGATTGCTCCCTCATGAGTAGGTTTCAAACCTAGCTATCTGAGGCATGCCACCTGAAGGGCATCAAGAATGGCTCTGCTTTTGGATGTGGCTGCAGCAAAGGTGCTCCAGTTAACAGCTAGCATATTAAGGTCCCCCATCAACAGTATCTCCCCTTTCTCTGCCATCCTAAGTATGCCTTCTAACATATCCTTGTCCATTCCTTCCCCCTGACATGGGGGGTCTGTATACAACCCCTGTGTGGATTGTGGTGCCATTTTCAGTCCTGAGGTGACCTACAGTGCCTCCTCTCCTCCCTGTTTACTCTTTTGTTCAGTTGCTTTTATCCCTACCCTTATGTAGAGAGCTACTCTGCCCCTCTTCTCCCCTCCCTGTCTTTCCTGTAGGTTGTGTACCCTGGTATGTTAACATCCCAGTCATGGCTCTCTGTGTACCATGTTTCTGTGACTGCTACAATATCCAGGCATCCCTCTTCCATCAAGGCCACCAGTTCAGGGAGCTTGTTGCCCAGACTACATGCATTGGTACTCATTACCCTCCATTTCTTGTTGGCCTTACCCTTTTTTGTCCCACCCCTGTCCTTATTGCATTTGTCACTTTCTCCATTTACCCCAGTGCTTCTCCCTATCGACATCTCTATGTTGGTGTCTACCTTACTTAGTACCCTGATTTTTGGGGGCTAGGATTTCCCTGCTCCTCTTCAGTGCCTCCCCCCTTGGCTAGTTTAAATACTTGCCAGTGAAGCATTTAAACCTATCACCTAGGATCCTGGTTCCCTTCCTGGACAGATGCAGACCATCATGCCAGTATAGGCCTGCATCCCTCTAGTTGGACCCCCAGCCCCCAATGAAGCCAAATCCCTGAGCTCTGCACCAGTTTTTCATCCACTGATTGAATCCCATGGTGTGGAGCACCCTAGCCTCACCCATGCCATAGACAGGCAGAACCTCCGAGAAGGTTACCATGTGTGCTATTTGTCTAAGACCCTTCCCCATCTCCACAAATGCTTCTTGCACTGCTCTGATCACTTTCTTAGCCAGGTCATTTGTCACTTGGTGGACAATGACATCCAGCTCTCTTCCCTGTGCAGCTGCTCCTGCGATCCTGAGGATTTGCTCCCTGTCCCTCCAACCCATGGTGCCAGGCAGGCACCTTACCTCCCTCTCCACTTCCTCCCCCAGTTCTACCTTCCTAACAATGGAGTCCCCCACTAAGAGTTGTTTCCTTCCCCTGTGGGGTCCCATGCCACCCTCCTGTGGATCTCCTTTGTGGAGGTTCCCAGTATCCTCGGTCTCCACTGTGGGTGCCTCCATTGAGGAACAACACTTTTCCAGAACGGCATAGAAACTGTTGAGAGGTACAACTGGAGGGATGCACCTCTGTACTACCAGCCTCACCCTCTCTGAGTCCTCTATGGTCCAACTGCTCCTTTTTCTTGGCAACCTCTGAGGCAATGGCAGTGACACTGGTGGTGCCTGGGTGGGAGAGGGGGTCCCACAAATCCTGGCCAACTCATCCTGGAGATGAGCAATCTTCTCCCTCAGCCCAGAGAAGTGCCTGCAGATCCAGAACATCTCCTGGAAGACTGCTGCTCCACAGCCACTGCACTGCACCACTCCTGTCATGTCTTATTTCTGGCCCCCTATTTGCTGTTTGGAATACTTACTCTTTCCTCTGTTTGTTTATTTCTTTTTTCTCTCCCTACTTACATACTGCCTCTGTGCCCTTTTAGCTCCTGATCTTCCTGTTCTGAGACAAGAAGTTCCTATATTTCTCAGTAGTCTCCTTACTTGCTCAGAGTCAGACCTCCAACAGCTAGGGGGGCACGGAGAGCTACTCTTGCCCTTTTAGGATGCTGAGTCTTTGGTGGCTCTGTGATCACTTACTTCCTGCTCCCAAACAGGAAGTTCCTGTTGTCAGTCAAATCCTGTGCCTATAAAAGTAGAACTGCCTTTGGGTGGGGGGGTGGAGGGGAGGGAAGGAGGGCAATATTGTCCCAGTAGAGAAGTTTAGTTATACCAGCAGCTCCTTCCTCCTGGTGCTCTGCTTGTTCTCTGGCATGTACCTGGGAAAGGGGAATAGGAGCAAAAATAGGTATATATTAGATGGAAAAGAATTAAAGGAAGTTGAGGAGGAAAGAGATTGTGGGGTAATAACTGATAAAGAACTGAAATATAATAAATAACAGACAGTGGTTATACAAAAAGCAAATAATATTGTGAGAAACATAAAACGTAGCTTTATGAATAAATCAGAGGGATGTATGGTACCAATATATAGGTCTTATGTTAGGCTGTATTTGGACTTTGGGTCCCAGTTATGGAGTCCATATAGAAAGAAAGAGAGGGGAGAGTAGAAGAAGTGCAGAGGAGATATACTAGGATGATTGGAAATTTAAGAAGTTATGAATATAGTGAAAGATTAAAAAGGACAGGGTTAATTACTTTAGAACAAAGAAGGGAAAGAGGAGATTTAATGATGTTATTTAGAATAATAAATGACAATGAACTGATAAATGAAATGGGGTTGAAGATGCAGGAGAAGCCAAAAGGGTTGAGAGGACATGAAAAGCAGATTAAATTGAAAACTGTAACAAAGAATGGTATATACTATTCATTTGTAAAAAGAGTAGGGAGAGTGTGGAATGCTTTGCTTGTAGAAGTGGTGAATAGGAAAACTCTAAAGGAATTTAAGGGAAAGACTGATAAATATCCCTTGGGGAACAGATCGATGTGAATCCACCGAGGTGGGGAGCAGTTTATATGGACTTCTACTGTTCTATAACAAGTATAAATACCAACTATAAATATAAAGGTCCCAGGGGCCACAGACAGCAGCAGTAATACAGAGTTATGTTGAGTTGCACAGTAAATTAAACAGAGAGTCCTGGGGGTGCAGTAACACAGAGTTGCTCAGTAAATTAAAGAGAGAGTCTCATCCACACAGACAGCAGCTGTAGTACAGAGTTACACAGTAAATTAAAGAGAGAGACCTAGGGGCCACAGACTGCAGCAGTAATACAGAGTAACACAGTCAGTTAAAGAGAGGGTCCCAGGGGATAAATACAGCAGCAGTAATACAGAATTACACAGCAAATTAAGTAAAGGATCCACAGGGTCTGAGACAGTAGCAGTCATACAAAGTTATACAGTAAATTAAAGAGATGTCCCAGGGGCTTCAAACTGCAGCAGTAATAGAGTTACATAGTAAATTAAAGAGAGGGTCCCAAGGGACACAGACAGCAGCAGTAATACAGAGTTGTACAGCAAATTAAAGAGAAGGTCCCAGGGCTCTCACACAGCAGCAGTCATAAAAAGTTATACAGTAAATTAAAAAGAGGGTTCCAGGGAACACAGACTGCAGCTGCAAAATAGAGTTACCCAGTAAATTAAAGACAGTATCCCAGGGCACACAGACAGCAGCAGTAATACAGTGCTACACAGCAAATTATAGAGAGTGTCCCAGGGAACGCAGACTGCAGCAGTAATACTCAGTTACACAGTCAGTTAAAGAGACGGTCCCGGGGCAACAGACAGCATTAGTAAAGAGGAGTTACTCAGTAAATTAAAGAGGTCTCTTCAGTTCAGACAGCAGCTGTATTACAGAGTTGCTCAGTAAATTAAAGAGAAGGTTACAGGGGCCACAAGCAGCAGCAGTAATACTGAGTTACACAGTAAATTAAGTAGAAGGTCCCAGGGGCCTCAAACAGCAGCAGTAATACAGAGTTACATATTAAATGAATTAGAGGGTCGCAGGGAACACAGACAGCAGCAGTAATACACAGTTACAGTCAGTTAAAGAGAAGGTCCCAGGGAACACAGACAGCAGCAGTAACACAGAGTTACACAGTTAAAGAGAGGGTCCCATGGGACACATACAGCAGCATTAGTACAGAGTTACACAGTCAAAGAGAGGGTCCCAGGGAACACTGCCAGCAGCAGTAATACAGAGTTACACAGTCTGTTAAAGAGTGGGTCCCAGGGGACACAGAAAGCAGCAGTAATACAGAATTACATAATAAATTAAAGACAAGGTCCCAGGGGACACAAACAGCAGCAGTAATACAGTTACACAGTAAATTAAAGACAGTGTCCCAGGGGACACATACAGCAGCAGTAATACAGAGTTACACAGTAAATTAAAGAGAGTCCCCAGGAACACAAACAGCAGCAGTAATACAGAGTTACACAGTAAATTAAAGAGAAGGTCCCAGGGAACACAGACAGCAGCAGTAATACAGAATTACAAGATCAAAGAAAAGGTCCCATGGGACACAGACAGCAGCAGTAATACAAAGATACACAGTACATTAAAGAGAGGATCCAAGGGACACCAGAGAGCAGCAGTAATACAGAGTTACACAGTCAGTTAAAGAGAGGGTCCCAGGGGACACAGACAGTAGCAGTAATTTGGAGTTACACAGTCAGTTAAAGAGAGGGTCCCAGGGGACACAGACAGCAGCTGTCATATAGAGTTCCACAGCAAATTAAGTAAAGGGTCCCCAGGGTCTGAGACAGCAGCAGTCATACAAAGTTATACAGTAAATTAAAAAGATGTCCCAGGGCCTTCAAACTGCAGCAGTGATAGAGTTACATAGTAAACTAAAGAGAAGGTCCCAAGGGACACAGACAGCAGCAGTAACACAGACTTGCACAGCAAATTAAAGAGAGGGTTGCAGGCGCCTCAGACAGCAGCAGTCATACAGAGTTACATATTAAATGAATTAGAGGGTCCAAGAGAACAGACAACAGCAGAAATACAGTTACACAGTCAGTTAAAGAGAGGGTCCCAGTGGATACAGACAGTAGCAGTAATACAGAGTTACACAGCAAATTAAGTAAAGGATCCCCAGGGTCTGAGACAGCAGCAGTCATACAAAGTTATACAGTAGATTAAATAGATGTCCAGGGGCTTCAAACTGCAGCAGTAATAGAATTACATAGTAAATTAAAGAGAGGGTCCCAAGGGACACAGACAGCAGCAGTAACACAGAGTTGCACAGCAAATTAAAAAGAGAGTTCAAGGGAACACAGACTGCAGCTGCAATACAAAGCTACAGAGCAAATTAAAGACAGTGTCCCTGGGGACACAGACAGCAGCAGCAATACACTGTTACACAGTAAATTATGGAGAGTGTCCCAGGGAACACAGACAGCAGCAGTAATACAGAGCTACACAGTCAAACAGAAGGTCCAAGGGGCAATAGACAGCATTAGTAATGCGGAGTTACTCAGTAAATTAAAGAGAAGGTCTTTTCAGCTCAGACAGCAGCTGTATTACACAGTTGCACAGTAAATTAAAGAGAAGGTCACAGGGGCCACAGACAGCAGCAGTAATGCTGAGTTACACAGTTAATTAAAAAGGTCCCAGGGAACACAGACAGCAGCAGTAATAAAGAGCTACACAGTCAAAGAGAGGGTCCAAGGGGCAATAGACAGCATTAGTAACGCAGAGTTACTCAGTAAATTAAAGAGAAGGTCTTTTCAGCTCAGACAGCAGCTGTATTACAGTGTTGCACAGTAAATTAAAGAGAAGGTCACAGGGGCATCAGACACCAGCAGTAATACTGAGTTACACAGTAAATTAAGGAGAGGGTCCCAGGGAAACCATACAGCAGCAGTAATAAAGAGTTACATATTAAATGAATTAGAGGTCCCAGGGAACGCAGACAGCAGCAGAAATACTGAGTTACACAGTAAATTAAGGAGAGGGTCCCAGGGGCCTCAGACAGCAGCAGTAATACAGAGTTACATATTAAATGAATTAGAGGGTCCCAGGGAACACAGACAGCAGCAGTAACACAGAGTTACAGTCAATTAAAGAGAAGGTCCCAGGGAACACAGACAGCAGCAGTAACACAGAGTTACACAGTCAAAGAGAGGGTCCCAGGGAACACTGCCAGCAGCAGTAATACAGCGTTACACAGTTTGTTAAAGAGTGGGTCCCAGGGGACACAGACAGCAGCAGTAATACAGAATTACATAATAAATTAAAGACAGGGTCCCAGGGGACACAAACAGCAGCAGTAATACAGTTACACAGTAAATTAAAGACAGTGTCCCAGGGACACATACAGCAGCAGTAATATAGAGTTACACAATAAATTAAAGAGGGTCCCCAGGAACACAGACAGCAGCAGTAATACAGAGTTACACAGTAAATTAAAGAGAAGGTCCCAGGGAACACAGACAGCAGCAGTAATACAGAGTTACAAGATCAAAGAAAAGGTCCCATGAGACACAGACAGCAGCAGTAATACAAAGATACACAGTACATTAAAGAGAGGATCCCAGGGACACCAGAGAGCAGCAGTAATACAGAGTTACACAGTCAGTTAAAGAGAGGGTCCCAGGAAACAGACAGCAGCAGTAATACAGTTACACAGTTAAAGCTAGGGTCCCATGGGACATATACAGCAGCATTAGTACAGAGTTACACAGTCAAAGAGAGGGTCCCAGGGAACACTGCCAGCAGCAGAAACACAGAGTTATACAGCAAATTAAAGAGAGCATTCCAGGGGTCTCAGACAGCAGCAGTCATACAAAGTTACACAGTAAATTAAAAAGAGGGTCTCCTCAGCAAGGATAGCAGGAATAATACAGAGTTACACAATTAATTAAAGGGAGGGTACAAGGGCCTCAGACAGCAGTAGTAATACAGTGTTACACAGTCAATGAAATAGAAGCTCCCAGGAGGCAACTGACAGCAGCAGTGATACAGAGTTATGTTGAGTTGCACAGTAAATTAAAGACAGGATCCCAGGGGTGCAGACAGTAGCAGTGACACAGGGTTACACAGTAAATTAAGAAGAGGGTCCCAGGAACCTGGATGCAGCAGAAATACAGAGTTACACAGTAAATTAAAGACAGCATCCTAGGGAACATGGACAGCAACAGTAATACACTGTTACACAGTAAATTAAAGATAGGGCCCCAGGGAACACGGACAGTAGCAGAAATACAGAGTTACACAGTTAGTTAAAGAGGGTCCCAGGGAAACCAGACAGCAGTAGTAGAACAGGGTTACACAGTTGAGAGGATACCAGGGACACAGACAGCAGCAGTGTCACAAAGTTACACAGTAAATTAAAGACAGAGTCCTAGAGGCCTCAGACAGCAGCTGAAATGCAGAGTTACACAGAAAATTAAGTGAGGATTCCCGGTGCCTGAGACAGTAGCAGTCATACAAAGTTATACAGTAAATTAATGTCTCAGAGGCCTCAAACTGCAGCAGTAATAGAGTTACATAGTAAAGTAAAGAGAGGGCTCCAAGGGACACAGACACCAGTAGTAATACAGAGTTACACAGCAAATTAAAGAGAGGGTCCCAGGGGTCTCAGACAACAGCAGTCATACAAAGTTATACAGTAAATTAGAAAGAGGGTCTCCTCGACACAGATAGCAGGAATAATACAGAGTTGCACAATTAATTACAGGGAGGGTACAGGGGCCTCAGACAGCAGCAGTAATACAGTGTTACACAGTCTATGAAACAGAAGCTCCCAGGGGGCAACTGACAGCAACAGTAATATAGAGATACATTGAGTTGCACAGTAAATTAAAGAGAGGGTCCCACGGGTTGCAGATAGCAGCAGTAACACAGAGTTGCACAGTAAATTAAAGAGAGGATCCCAGAGAATACTGACAGCAGCAGTAATACTGATTTAGACAATAAATTAAAGAGAGGGTCCTAGGGAACATGGACAGCAACAGTAATACACAGTTACACAGTAAATTAAAGACAGGGTCCCAGGGAATACTGACAGCAGCAGTAATACAGAGTTACACAGTAAATTAAAGACAGGGTCTCAGGGGACACAGACAGCAGCAGTAACACATAGTTACACAGTTTGTTAACGAGTAGGTCCCAGGGGACACAGACAGCAGCAGTAATACAGTTACACAGTAAATTAAAGACAGTGTCCCTGGGGACACATACAGCAGCAGTAATACAGAGTTACACAGTAAATTAAAGACAGGGTCTCAGGGGACACAGACAGCAGCAGTAACACATAGTTACACAGTTTGTTAACGAGTAGGTCCCAGGGGACACAAACAGCAGCAGTAATACAGTTACACAGTAAATTAAAGACAGTGTCCCTGGGGACACATACAGCAGCAGTAATACAGAGTTACACAGTAAATTAAAGAGAGGGTTGCAGGGAACACAGACAGCAGCAGTAATACAGAGTTATACGGTCATTCAAAGAGAAGGTCCCAGGGAACACAGACAGCAACAGTAATACAGAGTTACACAGTTAATGAGAGGGTTTCATGGGACACATGCAGCAGCATTAGTACAGAGTTACACAGTCAAAGAGGGGTCCCAGGGAACACTGCCAGCAGCAGTAATACAGAGTTATGCAGTCAGTTAAAGAGAGGGTCCCAGGAGATACAGAGAGCAGTAGTCATACAGAGTTACACAGCAAATTAAGGAGATGTCTCAGGGGCTTCAAACTGTAGTAGCAATAGAATTACATAGTAAAATTAAGAGAGAGTCCCAAGGGACACAGACAGCAGCAGTAACACAGAGTTGCACAGCAAATTAAAGAGAGGGTCCAACGGGTCTCAGACAGCAGCAGTCATACAAAGTTACACAGTAAATTAAAAAGAGGGTCTCCTCGGTACAGATAGCAGGAATAATATAGAGTTACACAATTAATTAAAGGGAGGTACAAGGGCCTCAGACAGCAGCAGTAATACAGTATTACACAGTCAATGAAACCGAAGTTCCCATGGGCCAACTGACAGCACAGTAATACAGAGTTACACTGAGTTGCAAGTAAATTAAAGAGAGGGTCCCACGGGGTGCAGATAGCAGCAGCAACACAGAGTTGCACAGTAAATTAAAGAGAGGGTCCCAGGGAATACTGACAGCAGCAGTAATACAGAGTTACACAGTAAATTAAAGACAGGGTCCCAGGGAACACAGACAGCAGCAGTAGTACAGAGTTACACAGTTAGTTAAAGAGAAGGTCCCAGGAAACCAGACAGCAGCAGTATCACAAAGTTACACAGTAAATTAAAGACAGAGTCCTAGAGGCCTCAGACAGCAGCAGTAATCTAGAGTTACACAGTAAACTAAACACAGGGTCCCAGGGGACATGGACAGCAGTAATGCAGAGTTATACAGTTAATTAAAGAGAGGGTCCCGGGGACGCAGACAGTAACAGTAATACAGAGTTACACAGTGAGTAAAAGAGAGTATCCCAGAGGACACAGACAGCAGCTGAAATGCAGAGTTACACAGTAAATTAAGTAAAGGATTCCCGTGTCTGAGACAGCAGCAGTCATACAAAGTTATACAGTAAATAAAAGAGATGTCCCAGGGGCTTCAAACTGCAGCAGTAATAGAGTTACGTAGTAAATTAAAGAGAGGGTCCCAAGGGGCACAGAGAGCAGCAGTAATACAGAGTTGCACAGCAAATTAAAGAGAGGGTCCCAGGGCTCTCAGACAGCAGCAGTCATACAAAGTTACACATTAAATTAAAAAAGAGGGTTACAGGGAATGCAGACTGCAGCTGCAATTTAGAGTTACCCAGTAAATTAAAGACGGTGTCCCAGGGGACACAGACAGCAGCAGTAATACTGAGTTACATATTAAATGAATTAGAGGGTCTGAGGGAACAGAGACAGCAGCAGAAATACAGAGTTACACAGTAAAAGAGATGGTCCCAGGCAACTCAGATAGCAGCAGTACTACAGAGTTACACAATCAGTTAAAAAGTGGGTCCCAGGGGACACAAACAGCAGCAGTAATACAGTTACACAGTATATTAAAGACAGTGTCCCAGGAGACACATATAGCAGCAGTAATACAGAGTTACACAGTAAATTAAGGAGAGGGTCCCAGGGGCCTCAGACAGCAGCAGTAATACAGAGTTACATATTAAATGAATTAGAGGGTCCCAGGGAACACAGACAGCAGCAGTAACACAGAGTTACAGTCAATTAAAGAGAAGGTCCCAGGGAACACAGACAGCAGCAGTAACACAGAGTTACACAGTCAAAGAGAGGGTCCCAGGGAACACTGCCAGCAGCAGTAATACAGCGTTACACAGTTTGTTAAAGAGTGGGTCCCAGGGGACACAGACAGCAGCAGTAATACAGAATTACATAATAAATTAAAGACAGGGTCCCAGGGGACACAAACAGCAGCAATAATACAGTTACACAGTAAATTAAAGACAGTGTCCCAGGGACACATACAAGCAGTAATATAGAGTTACACAATAAATTAAAGAGGGTCCCCAGGAACACAGACAGCAGCAGTAATACAGAGTTACACAGTAAATTAAAGAGAAGGTCCCAGGAACACAGACAGCAGCAGTAATACAGAGTTACAAGATCAAAGAAAAGGTCCCATGAGACACAGACAGCAGCAGTAATACAAAGATACACAGTACATTAAAGAGGATCCAGGGACACCAGAGAGCAGCAGTAATACAGAGTTACACAGTCAGTTAAAGAGAGGGTCCCAGGAAACAGACAGCAGCAGTAATACAGTTACACAGTTAAAGCTAGGGTCCCATGGGACATATACAGCAACATTAGTACAGAGTTACACAGTCAAAGAGAGGTCCCAGGAACACTGCCAGCAGCAGAAACACAGAGTTATACAGCAAATTAAAGAGAGCATTCCAGGGTCTCAGACAGCAGCAGTCATACAAAGTTACACAGTAAATTAAAGAGGTCTCCTCAGCAAGGATAGCAGGAATAATACAGAGTTACACAATTAATTAAAGGGAGGGTACAAGGGCCTCAGACAGCAGTAGTAATACAGTGTTACACAGTCAATGAAATAGAAGCTCCCAGAGACAACTGGCAGCAGCAGTGATACAGAGTTATGTTGAGTTGCACAGTAAATTAAAGACAGGATCCCAGGGGTGCAGACAGTAGCAGTGACACAGAGTTACACAGTAAATTAAGAAGAGGGTCCCAGGGAACCTGGATAGCAACAGAAATACAGAGTTACACAGTAAATTAAAGACAGCATCCTAGGGAACATGGACAGCAACAGTATACACTGTTACACAGTAAATTAAAGATAAGGCCCCAGGAACACGGACAGTAGCAGAAATACAGAGTTACACAGTTAGTTAAAGAGAGGGTCCCAGGAAACCAGACAGCAGTAGTAGAACAGGGTTACACAGTTGAGAGGATACCAGGGACACAGACAGCAGCAGTGTCACAAAGTTACACAGTAAATTAAAGACAGAGTCCTAGAGGCCTCAGACAGCAGCTGAAATGCAGAGTTACACAGAAAATTAGGTAGGATTCCCGGTGCCTGAGACAGTAGCAGTCATACAAAGTTATACAGTAAATTAATGTCTCAGAGGCCTCAAACTGCAGCAGTAATAGAGTTACATAGTAAAGTAAAGAGAGGGCTCCAAGGGACACAGACACCAGTAGTAATACAGAGTTACACAGCAAATTAAAGAGGGTCCCAGGGTCTCAGACAACAGCAGTCATACAAAGTTATACAGTAAATTAGAAAGAGGGTCTCCTCAACACAGATAGCAGGAATAATACAGAGTTGCACAATTAATTACAGGGGAGGTACAGGGGCCTCAGACAGCAGCAGTAATACAGTGTTACACAGTCTATGAAACAGAAGCTCCCAGGGGGCAACTGACAGCAACAGTAATATAGAGATACATTGAGTTGCACAGTAAATTAAAGAGAGGGTCCCACGGGTTGCAGATAGCAGCAGTAACACAGAGTTGCACAGTAAATTAAAGAGAGGATCCCAGAGAATACTGACAGCAGCAGTAATACTGATTTAGACAATAAATTAAAGAGAGGGTCCTAGGGAACATGGACAGCAACAGTAATACACAGTTACACAGTAAATTAAAGACAGGGTCCCAGGAATACTGACAGCAGCAGTAATACAGAGTTACACAGTAAATTAAAGACAGGGTCTCAGGGACACAGACAGCAGCAGTAACACATAGTTACACAGTTTGTTATTAGTAGGTCCCAGGGGACACAGACAGCAGCAATAATACAGTTACACAGTAAATTAAAGACAGTGTCCCTGGGGACATATCAGCAACAGTAATACAGAGTTACACAGTAAATTAAAGACAGGGTCTCAGGGACACAGACAGCAGCAGTAACACATAGTTACACAGTTTGTTATGAGTAGGTCCCAGGGACACAAACAGCAACAGTAATACAGTTACACAGTAAATTAAAGACAGTGTCCCTGGGGACACATACAGCAACAGTAATACAGAGTTACACAGTAAATTAAAGAGAGGGTTGCAGGGAACACAGACAGCAGCAGTAATACAGAGTTATCTGGTCATTCAAAGAAGGTCCCAGGGAACACAGACAGCAACAGTAATACAGAGTTACACAGTTAATGAGAGGGTTTCATGGGACACATGCAGCAGCATTAGTACAGAGTTACACAGTCAAAGAGGGGTCCCAGGGAACACTGCCAGCAGCAGTAATACAGAGTTATGCAGTCAGTTAAAGAGAGGGTCCCAGGAGATACAGAGAGCAGTAGTCATACAGAGTTACACAGCAAATTAAGGAGATGTCTCAGGGGCTTCAAACTGTAGTAGCAATAGAATTACATAGTAAAATTAAGAGAGAGTCCCAAGGGACACAGACAGCAGCAGTAACACAGAGTTGCACAGCAAATTAAAGAGAGGGTCCAACGGGTCTCAGACAGCAGCAGTCATACAAAGTTACACAGTAAATTAAAAAGAGGGTCTCCTCGGTACAGATAGCAGGAATAATATAGAGTTACACAATTAATTAAAGGGAGGGTACAAGGGCCTCAGACAGCAGCAGTAATACAGTATTACACAGTCAATGAAACCGAAGTTCCCATGGGCCAACTGACAGCACAGTAATACAGAGTTACACTGAGTTGCAAGTAAATTAAAGAGAGGGTCCCACGGGGTGCAGATAGCAGCAGCAACACAGAGTTGCACAGTAAATTAAAGAGAGGGTCCCAGGGAATACTGACAGCAGCAGTAATACAGAGTTACACAGTAAATTAAAGACAGGGTCCCAGGAACACAGACAGCAGCAGTAGTACAGAGTTACACAGTTAGTTAAAGAGAAGGTCCCAGGGAAACCAGACAGCAGCAGTATCACAAAGTTACACAGTAAATTAAAGACAGAGTCCTAGGGGCCTCAGACAGCAGTAGTAATCTAGAGTTACACAGTAAACTAAACACAGGGTCCCAGGGGACATGGACAGCAGCAGTAATGCAGAGTTATACAGTTAATTAAAGAGAGGTTCCCGGGGACGCAGACAGTAACAGTAATACAGAGTTAAACAGTGAGTAAAAGAGAGTATCCCAGAGGACACAGACAGCAGCTGAAATGCAGAGTTACACAGTAAATTAAGTAAAGGATTCCCGTGTCTGAGACAGCAGCAGTCATACAAAGTTATACAGTAAATAAAAGAGATGTCCCAGGGGCTTCAAACTGCAGCAGTAATAGAGTTACGTGTAAATTAAAGAGAGGTCCCAAGGGCACAGAGAGCAGCAGTAATACAGAGTTGCACAGCAAATTAAAGAGAGGGTCCCAGGGCTCTCAGACAGCAGCAGTCATACAAAGTTACACATTAAATTAAAAAAGAGGGTTACAGGGAATGCAGACTGCAGCTGCAATTTAGAGTTACCCAGTAAATTAAAGACGGTGTCCCAGGGGACACAGACAGCAGCAGTAATACTGAGTTACATATTAAATGAATTAGAGGGTCTGAGGGAACAGAGACAGCAGCAGAAATACAGAGTTACACAGTAAAAGAGATGGTCCCAGGCAACTCAGATAGCAGCAGTACTACAGAGTTACACAATCAGTTAAAAAGTGGGTCCCAGGGGACACAAACAGCAACAATAATACAGTTACACAGTATATTAAAGACAGTGTCCCAGAGACACATATAGCAGCAGTAATACAGAGTTACACAGTAAATTAAGAGAGAGGTCCCAGGGGCCTCAGACAGCAGCATTAATACAGAGTTACATATTAAATGAATTAGAGGGTCCCAGGGAACACAGACAGCAGCAGTAACACAGAGTTACAGTCAATTAAAGAGAAGGTCCCAGGGAACACAGACAGCAGCAGTAACACAGAGTTACACAGTCAAAGAGAGGGTCCCAGGGAACACTGCCAGCAGCAGTAATACAGCGTTACACAGTTTGTTAAAGAGTGGGTCCCAGGGGACACAGACAGCAGCAGTGATACAGAATTACATAATAAATTAAAGACAGGGTCCCAGGGGACACAAACAGCAGCAGTAATACAGTTACACAGTAAATTAAAGACAGTGTCCCAGGGACACATACAGCAGCAGTAATATAGAGTTACACAATAAATTAAAGAGGGTCCCCAGGAACACAGACAGCAGCAGTAATACAGAGTTACACAGTAAATTAAAGAGAAGGTCCCAGGGAACACAGACAGCAGCAGTAATACAGAGTTACAAGATCAAAGAAAAGGTCCCATGAGACACAGACAGCAGCAGTAATACAAAGATACACAGTACATTAAAGAGAGGATCCCAGGGACACCAGAGAGCAGCAGTAATACAGAGTTACACAGTCAGTTAAAGAGAGGGTCCCAGGAAACAGACAGCAGCAGTAATACAGTTACACAGTTAAAGCTAGGGTCCCATGGGACATATACAGCAGCATTAGTACAGAGTTACACAGTCAAAGAGAGGGTCCCAGGGAACACTGCCAGCAGCAGAAACACAGAGTTATACAGCAAATTAAAGAGAGCATTCCAGGGGTCTCAGACAGCAGCAGTCATACAAAGTTACACAGTAAATTAAAGAGGTCTCCTCAGCAAGGATAGCAGGAATAATACAGAGTTACACAATTAATTAAAGGGAGGGTACAAGGGCCTCAGACAGCAGTAGTAATACAGTGTTACACAGTCAATGAAATAGAAGCTCCCAGGGAGCAACTGACAGCAGCAGTGATACAGAGTTATGTTGAGTTGCACAGTAAATTAAAGACAGGATCCCAGGGGGTGCAGACAGTAGCAGTGACACAGAGTTACACAGTAAATTAAGAAGAGGGTCCCAGGGAACCTGGATAGCAGCAGAAATACAGAGTTACACAGTAAATTAAAGACAGCATCCTAGGGAACATGGACAGCAACAGTAATACACTGTTACACAGTAAATTAAAGATAGGGCCCCAGGGAACACGGACAGTAGCAGAAATACAGAGTTACACAGTTAGTTAAAGAGAGGGTCCCAGGGAAACCAGACAGCAGTAGTAGAACAGGGTTACACAGTTGAGAGGATACCAGGGGACACAGACAGCAGCAGTGTCACAAAGTTACACAGTAAATTAAAGACAGAGTCCTAGAGGCCTCAGACAGCAGCTGAAATGCAGAGTTACACAGAAAATTAAGTGAGGATTCCCGGTGCCTGAGACAGTAGCAGTCATACAAAGTTATACAGTAAATTAATGTCTCAGAGGCCTCAAACTGCAGCAGTAATAGAGTTACATAGTAAAGTAAAGAGAGGGCTCCAAGGGACACAGACACCAGTAGTAATACAGAGTTACACAGCAAATTAAAGAGAGGGTCCCAGGGGTCTCAGACAACAGCAGTCATACAAAGTTATACAGTAAATTAGAAAGAGGGTCTCCTCGACACAGATAGCAGGAATAATACAGAGTTGCACAATTAATTACAGGGAGGGTACAGGGGCCTCAGACAGCAGCAGTAATACAGTGTTACACAGTCTATGAAACAGAAGCTCCCAGGGGGCAACTGACAGCAACAGTAATATAGAGATACATTGAGTTGCACAGTAAATTAAAGAGAGGGTCCCACGGGTTGCAGATAGCAGCAGTAACACAGAGTTGCACAGTAAATTAAAGAGAGGATCCCAGAGATACTGACAGCAGCAGTAATACTGATTTAGACAATAAATTAAGAGAGGTCTAGGAACATGGACAGCAACAGTAATACACAGTTACACAGTAAATTAAAGACAGGGTCCCAGGGAATACTGACAGCAAGTAATACAGAGTTACACAGTAAATTAAAGACAGGGTCTCAGGGACACAGACAGCAGCAGTAACACATAGTTACACAGTTTGTTAACGAGTAGGTCCCAGGGGACACAGACAGCAGCAGTAATACAGTTACACAGTAAATTAAAGACAGTGTCCCTGGGGACACATACAGCAACAATAATACAGAGTTACACAATGTAAATTAAAGACAGGGTCTCAGGGGACAGAAGCAGCAGTAACACATAGTTACACAGTTTGTTATGAGTAGGTCCCAGGGACACAAACAGCAACAGTAATACAGTTACACAGTAAATTAAAGACAGTGTCCCTGGGACACATACAGCAACAGTAATACAGAGTTACACAGTAAATTAAAGAGAGGTTGCAGGAACACAGACAGCAGCAGTAATACAGAGTTATACGGTCATTCAAAGAAGGTCCCAGGGAACACAGACAGCAACAGTAATACAGAGTTACACAGTTAATGAGAGGGTTTCATGGGACACATGCAGCTAACATTAGTACAGAGTTACACAGTCAAAGAGGGTCCCAGGAACACTCCAGCAGCAGTAATACAGAGTTATGCAGTCAGTTAAAGAGAGGTCCCAGGAGATACAGAGAGCAGTAGTCATACAGAGTTACACAGCAAATTAAGGAGATGTCTCAGGGCTTCAAACTGTAGTAGCAATAGAATTACATAGTAAAATTAAGAGAGAGTCCCAAGGGACACAGACAGCAGCAGTAACACAGAGTTGCACAGCAAATTAAAGAGAGGGTCCAGCAGGGTCTCAGACAGCAACAGTCATACAAAGTTACACAGTAAATTAAAAGAGGTCTCCTCGGTACAGATAGCAGGAATAATATAGAGTTACACAATTAATTAAAGGGAGGTACAAGGGCCTCAGACAGCAGCAGTAATACAGTATTACACAGTCAATGAAACCGAAGTTCCCATGGGCCAACTGACAGCACAGTAATACAGAGTTACACTGAGTTGCAAGTAAATTAAGAGAGGTCCCACAGGGTGCAGATAGCAGCAGCAACACAGAGTTGCACAGTAAATTAAAGAGAGGGTCCCAGGGAATACTGACAGCAGCAGTAATACAGAGTTACACAGTAAATTAAAGACAGGGTCCCAGGGAACACAGACAGCAGCAGTAGTACAGAGTTACACAGTTAGTTAAAGAGAAGGTCCCAGGGAAACCAGACAGCAGCAGTATCACAAAGTTACACAGTAAATTAAAGACAGAGTCCTAGGGGCCTCAGACAGCAGCAGTAATCTAGAGTTACACAGTAAACTAAACACAGGGTCCCAGGGGACATGGACAGCAGCAGTAATGCAGAGTTATACAGTTAATTAAAGAGAGGGTCCCGGGGACGCAGACAGTAACAGTAATACAGAGTTACACAGTGAGTAAAGAGAGTATCCCAGAGGACACAGACAGCAGCTGAAATGCAGAGTTACACAGTAAATTAAGTAAAGGATTCCGTGTCTGAGACAGCAGCAGTCATACAAAGTTATACAGTAAATAAAAGAGATGTCCCAGGGGCTTCAAACTGCAGCAGTAATAGAGTTACGTAGTAAATTAAAGAGAGGGTCCCAAGGGGCACAGAGAGCAGCAGTAATACAGAGTTGCACAGCAAATTAAAGAGAGGGTCCCAGGGCTCTCAGACAGCAGAAGTCATACAAAGTTACACATTAAATTAAAAAAGAGGGTTACAGGGAATGCAGACTGCAGCTGCAATTTAGAGTTACCCAGTAAATTAAAGGCGGTGTCCCAGGGACACAGACAGCAACAGTAATACTGAGTTACATATTAAATGAATTAGAGGTCTGAGGAACAGAGACAGCAGCAGAAATACAGAGTTACACAGTAAAAGAGATGGTCCCAGGCAACTCAGATAGCAGCAGTACTACAGAGTTACACAATCAGTTAAAAAGTGGGTCCCAGGGGACACAAACAGCAGCAGTAATACAGTTACACAGTATATTAAAGACAGTGTCCCAGGAGACACATATAGCAGCAGTAATACAGAGTTACACAGTAAATTAAAGAGAGGGTCCCAGGGAACACAGACAGCAGCAGTAACACAGAGTTACACAGTAAATTAAAGAGAGGGTCACGGGGTTTCAGACAGCAGCAGTAATACAGAGTTACACAGTAAATTAAAGACAGGGTCCCAGGGAACACAGACAGCAGCAGTAATACAGAGTTAGACAGTAAATTAAAAAGAGGATCCTAGGGAACATGGGCAGCAACAGTAATATACAGTTACACAGTAAATTAAAGACAGGGTCTCAGGGAACACAGACAGCAGCAGTTATACAGTTACACAGTTAAAGAGAGGTTCCCAGGGATACCAGACAGCAGCAGTAGTACAGAGTTACACAGCCAGTTAAAGACAGATTCCTAGGGGACTCGGACAGCAGCAGTAATATAGAGTTACACAGTAAACTAAAGACAGGGTCCCAGGGGACACGGGCAGCAACAGTAATACAGAGTTTTACAGTAAATTAAAGAGAGGGTCCCAGGGGACACAGACAGCAGCAGTAATACAGAGTTACACAGTCAAAGAGAGTCTCCCAGGGGACACAGACAGCAGCTGAAATGCAGAGTTACACAACAAATTAAGTAAAGGATTCCCGGTGTCTGAGACAGCAGCAGTCATACAAAGTTATACAGTAAATAAAAGAGATGTCCCGGGGCTTCAAACTGCAGCAGTAATAGAGTTACATAGTAAATTAAAGAAAGGGTCCCAAGGGACACAGAGAGCAGCAGTAATACAGAGTTGCACAGCAAATTAAAGAGAGGGTCCCAGGGCTCTCAGACAGCAGCAGTCATACAAAGTTACACAGTAAATTAAAAAAGGGTTCCAGGGAACACAGACTGCAGCTGCAATATAGTGGTACACACTAAATTAAAGGCAGTGTCCCAGGGGGACACAGACAGCAGCAGTAATACAGTGTTACACAATAAATTATAGAGAGGGTCCCAGGGAACACAGACAGCAGCAGTAATACTGAGTTACACAATAAATTAAGGAGAGGGTCCCAGGGGCCTCAGACAGCAGCAGTAATACAGAGTTACATATTAAAAGAATTAGAGGGTCCCAGGGAACACAGACAGCAGCAGTAACACAGAGTTACACAGTAAATTAAAGAGGTGGTGTAAAGGATGAAGAGAACTTGAATATACCATAAATTTTTTTTTACCAAAGAAAGAGAAAGTCTGTTGCAACAGCCCTTGTTTATTAACCCCCACAATAATAGGCTGGCCACCTATATTCTTCATTTTTTGTAACCCTTTTTATTTTTCTGTTTCCCAATTTTGGTATATTTAATAGTCTCTCTCTCTCTAAAGCACCTCCCTCATTTCATTTGCAAGCCTTGGGTTTATGTGAACCCAGAAGCTAGAATTTATTTTATTTTCACCTCTAGTTGACTCGTTTAAAGGAAGGTAGGTTTGGAGTTAAAACTCTTCTTTACAAACCTCCCTTCCGAGAATAATACATACAGTGTAAATCGACTGTCCGTGGCGCTCCTACCCTTTAAAATGCGGCATTTTGCCACGCCGAGCGTCGCGAGCATTCGTGAAGAACATTAGCCGTATATTACTGACTCAGGCGCTCTTTCAAACTTCTAGCACCTTAATCATCTGCACATACCTTCGAGGTGCAGAATAGGGCTCGGTTTCACTATGGGAAGTTTTGTTGAAAACGGCGTTTCTGCAGTGCAGCCTTAGACTCTGCAGGTATACCTCTTGCTGTAATCTCTCTAGGGGCTGCCTGCCTCGATGTGAGTACTTTTATGTTATGGAAAGGAGGAGGAACTTCAGAAAGAATGAATGTGAAGAAAAGTCTGCTAGAAATATGTAAACTGTACTAAAAGACCCTTGATGCATTATTAATTTAATTTAAAGGGCATGATGCTTCACAAATAAATTAATCTGTGAAAATAAAGAACTTTAAAGTACAAAGGTGGAGTTAGGTAGTCACCTGACCATTTTTTCTGTATTTAGCCCAGACACTTGAAACAGATGGTCAGATAGCTTGTGAGGTACAGACCTAGTCTGACCTCGGGAGTATGTTACACTAGTTTATGCTGGTGCTACAACATCCTTTTGTTATGTCTGTTGTTTGGAATCTGGTTGTCCTATAATTTTGCGTTCTAAGTCCAGCTGGTCTTACTAACTTAATTTTTTTTTTAAGAAAATAAATTTCCTTTTTGGTTAACCTGAGCTCAAGCAAGTGTTCTCTTTAATCCCACACCTCGCAGGTGGTCCCAGGGAACTCAGATAGCAGCAGTACTACAGAGTTAGACAATCAGTTAAAGAGAGGGTTCCAGGGGACACAGACAGCAGCAGTAATACATAGTTACACAGTTTCAATCTATCAATCAATCAATCAAAATCTTTATTTATCCAGGCGGACACCATTGAGCAAGGTTCACTTGCAAGGTGGACTTGGTCATGAATACATCAAAGTATAGTACAGAAGCAGGTATACGAAAAGCAATAATATACAAGGAAGAAAAAGTATATACAGTGTATACAGTACAGTACAAGGTTTAAATAAATAAAAAAAACAGCATTATTTTACAACTGAAGAAGTCAGCAGATGTACAAACAACCATAGGCATACAGGGGTTATAAGCAGAGATCTTTTGAGTGAGGCAGCCAGCGACTACTCATATAGGGGAATGAGGCCGTGTGTGGGGTGGCAGGTTAGAGAGGTAAAGAAGAGGAAGGATATATTACCAATGACTGGGGGGAAAAATTGAGCTAAAACCATAGAAAGTGATGATGGCTGTCAAGTACTTGTTTATTATGATAATGACGGAGGAGGGGTAGATAATTGGGACACTACTATGGATGGGGTGGGACTTTAGCCAGGCTGGAGTGGACAGGGAAGGGTGGGTACAGTAGGAAGAGTTAATAGGGAAAGAGTGAGAGCCAGGGGTAGAAACATGGCGAGCATCAGGATGGAAAGAGGGAGTTGCAAAATTAGTGGGCAATTGGTGAGGAAAACATTTCCAAGGTGCTTTCATGTTGCGATCATAGAGCGCCTTGAAGACATTCAGGCTAACAGGGCAGCTCAGCTTCAAGTTCCTTTGTAAACCATTCCATATTGTGGGTAAAGAGAAGCTTAGAACAGCTTTGCCGAAACAAGTTTTGACCCTTGGAACTTGGAGGGCAATTAGGGAATAGCTCCTTAGCGTGTAGGTGCCTACACACTCCAGAATACAATCTGAGACATATGAGGGCTTGTTGAGTCACGCTCTGAAGGCCCATAGGGTGGCGTTCCTATTCCTTCTATAGTGAAGGGAGTCCAGCCTAACAATGAGTACAAGGGAGCAGTGGTGTGTGGAAAGTGGAAGGCCAGTAATGAACCTGATAGCTCTGTGGTAGAGGGTGTCCAACTTAGCCAGTGCAGAGGCAGTGCAATGGCTGTAGAGCAGATCCACATAATCTATTAAAGATAGGAAGGTAGCTTGAACCAGTTGAATCTTGGCCTCCTTTGTGAGCAGGTGGTTAATTCTGTAGAAAAGTCCTAATCTTTGCCTTAGTTTCTTCTGTAGTTCTTTGAGATGGTCAGCGAAGGAAAGTTTATGATTGAGCCAAACTCCTAGATATTTGAATTTAGCTACATACTCTAGTGTTTCTCCAAGAACAGAGGTAATTTGTGGGATAGCTCCCCCCAGCAGGAATTGCCGCATGCAAGGAGGGGGAGAAGAGCATGGCTTTTGTCTTTTTCGCATTGAGCAAAAGCTTTTTGTTTATGAGCTGGTATTGTAGAAGGTTAAATTCAGCTTGGAGGTCTTCACAGGCTGCTTCCAGCGTGGGACGACTCAAGTACAGTACAGTGTCATCCGCGAATAAGTGGATTTTGGCTTTTTTGATGGGGTCATTGATGTTGTTAATGTAGACTGCAAAGAGGAGGGGACCAAGGATAGAGCCCTGGGGTTTTAATGGAGAAAGATCACCTTCAGCTTTAACCTGCTGTTTCCATTCTCTGAGGTAGTCTGAAAACTTGCACATAGATTTATGGTCTAGGCCTAAGGTTCTTAGGGAGGAAAGAAGCAGGCTGTGATCGACTGTGTTGAATGCCTTACTAAGATCCAAGAAAACAGCACAGACATGCTTCTTCTTGTCAAGGTCTAGGAGCCAATCATTGGTCACCTTAGCTAGGGCTGTTATGGTGCTGTGCTTTGCTCTGAATCCAGACTGAACTGGGTTTAATAGGCTTCTGAATTCTAAGTATACCCCGAGCTGGCCACACACTATTTTTTCTAGTAATTTAGACAGGATGGGGAGGAGGAAGATCGGTCTGTAATTATTTAGATTGCAGGGGTCACCTGCTTTTAATAGAGGGATGACATGGGCTATTTTCCATTGAGGGGGGAGGTTACCCTGGGAGAGTGACATGTTGAATAGGTGGGTGACTGGCACCGCTAGCACATGGTAGGCACATTTCAGATAGTATGGCTCTATGAAGTCAGAGCCTGCTCCCTTCCTGGTGTCCAGTTGCAGCAGTAGGTCTTCCACCTCTTTTAGAGAGAAAGGCAGGAGGGAGAAGGCCTCCTCGGTAGAGGGGGACTCATGGGTTGGTGGGCCCTGAGCTGTGTGGCAGTCATTGACAGGAGAAGTATCAAATGCTACCCCTGCCATTGCAAAATGGTTATTGAGGGCTTCCAATATCTCCGATTGGTTAGCGATAACGCTGCCACCAGACTTAATTTTTGCTGGAATGGAATTACCAGGTACATGTCCAGGCATGTCTTTTAATGTTTTCCAGAGCTTTGTAGGATTTCTTGAGGCAGAGGCTAGCTCCGAATGACAGTAGGCGGCCTTGGCTGCTCTGACCAACTTGGTGCACTTGTTATGTGCTCTCTTAAAAAGACGCCAATCCGAGTCATTCTTGCTTCTTTGGGCTTTTTTCCATAAAGTATCCCTTTCTAACAGGGAAGCTTTGAGCTCAGGCAAGAACCAACGGAAGGTGCTGCTTCTGACCCACATCTTAACCAAGGGTGCATGCTTATTTAAGGCCTCACTTAAAATATCTTAAAAAATAGTATATGCCCTGTTAATCGTTTCGGCTAGGAAGAATTCCTGCCATCGCGGTGAATGTTTCAAGTCATAGACGTGAGCAAACAAATCAAAGTTGCGTTTGCACCTCTTAATATAGAACTTTGCCACAAACTGTGGGTTGTGCATGGATCTAATGGTGGTGATTATACAATGATTGCTAATGTCTGAGAAAAATATTCCGACATGAGAGAATAGGTGTGGCTTTCTAACCAAAATTACATCTAAGAGGGAGCTGTTTTTAAGGTTCTTTATAATTGGGTGAGTAGGCTCACCAATGAGTTGTACCAGAGTTGTCACAAAAGGATTTCAAGAGAGCTGATGCACTTGACAGCCAATTGTAGTTCAGGTCACCAAAAATAATGGTTTCCAAGGAACTGAGCCCCAGTACAGAACTGGGGTGAGACAAGAGATGAGGCCCAGCAGAAAGGGGCCTGTAGCAGCCTATTACACAGAGTGCACTGGAAGGAGAAAGTTCGATCTTTAGGGTCACGCCCTCAAATGTTTTGGGGGAGGATGATGCGTCTATGCATGCAGTTGAGTATTTGACCCTTGCATAAATTGTCAGCCCACCTCCTCTTGATTGCCTATCTGCTCTGAAGAGTAAATAATTTGGGATATTGATTTCATTGTCTGGGGTGGCTAGCCTAAGCCAGGTCTCAGTGATCACTAGGACATCAGGTAGGGTGTGGCTCACCCAAGCCTGGATAAGGGTAAACTTTTTCAGCAAACTACAGGCATTAAGATGCACAAAAGACATTCCTTTGATACCTGCCAGGTCTGATGGAGAAGCAAGGGTGTCTAATGGTCCTGGGTTGAGTTTGACATTGCCTGAACACAATAATAAAAGAAGCAGGATTCTTTTTAAGGCAGCGAACTGTAATTTGTTAACACTAATTTTTGGACGATAGGGGAGGCGGTGTTGATGGGTAGGCCTGTACCCACTCCTGGTGTTATACTGGTCTAGTGTTGCAGCCACTGGTGTCCTGGCAGAAATTTCTCATGAGTAGGAAGTCTCAAGTCTGAATGGGAGAGTAATATGCAGAGGCAGCTCAGGAGATGTCCCACTCCCCGACAGAGACAGCTGAGAAGCCCAATAGTCCAGAATGGCTACCTGAAAGGAGCTGTTGGACGCAGGACAGGGAAAGGCACAAGAAGGATCATTCCACTTTAAGGAGGGATGAGGGTTCTGAAGAATTGAGCTGAGCTCTAGTAAAGCTAATGACACACCGAGGAACCAGCTCTAATTTTCCATGGTAGATCTAAACATCACAACAGCCAGCAGTAAACGCCACTAGAAGCCTACACCAATCAGTGATCAGGTGTCATAAGTTCAAAATCCTTTTGTTGGCTGAGAGGTGGTTTTGGCACTGAACGTACCTGTGGAGAAACTCTTAGCAGCTGAGCCAGTAAGTTGGTTCAAGGCTGCAATCCAGTGTGGCAAGATTGGTCTTTACTTTCATTTCTGTTTCTGGCCCTGCTCTACCGGTACAGAATGGGAGAGGGTGCAGGCATTCATGTCATGCAGCCTTAGTGAAAGAGCATGGTTCAGCCTGAGAAACAGGCAGAAAAACCCAGAGGATGGTCCTCAGAAAGAGAGGTATCTCAGGTCCACTAGAGCAGAAAAGGAAGAAGAAAATATAATGTGTTTCCTCTTTAACAGAAAAGACAGCTGTTGTAGCTCTCTAGATACTATGTAGTATAATTTGCAAATGAGAAAGTAGATTCTGGGGGGGCTTTCATGCCATTATAGCTGTACAAAAAAGAACAATTACTTTACAAAAAAAAAATGAAATTCTTGCTTTACAAAAAAGGATAATCTCCCAGGGTCAGCAGCACTGATAAACATCTCTAATGAAGCAAGGTAAACGGCGGACCAGCAGGAAGAAGTCAGTGAGGCTGAGATCCTCCAATCAGAGTGCTGGCTCTGAAAATTCAGAATATCCAAAGGCGCCAAATACCAACGTACCTGAGGGGGTATACGGCTTTTGGCTGTTCCTGTAAATTTCAGGGCCCAGCAACGAACCGGAGTTTGGATGATCCCGGGTGGCAGTTTCAACAAGGGAAGAAAGCCTCAGAGTCTACTAATTTGCAGTAGCAGAATCATGGGTTGCTTCACAGGACAGGCTTGGAGCTTTTCCTCTGGCGGCGAGGTATGAGCCCCAGGAGGGCACGGTACATCTGAGAGGGAGAGGAAAGGAGATGGATTAAGTAGGGGCAGGCAGGGGAGGTGTGGTTAACTCAAACAAAGAAACAGGGTGGTCAATCTTATTTGGAAGGAGGAGGCTAAACTACAAAGTGGGTAATAGAAACAAGAAGGAGACATAAGTGGGTTAGAGGGCAGACAGGTGGCAAAGCGAGAGGCAAGGACTGGGCTTTAAACTTAGAATGCTAGGCAGTACACTGAAAAGTCTGGTCAATTTAAAACTACAGCTTTACACAGAAATTAATTCTAAAAAGGATTCAGCTGATCACTTAGAATAATAGGCAGTGCAGTACAGGTCTAATAATCTTAAGACTCTACAGTTTTACACTCAGAATTAATAATAAAAAGGATTAGTCTGTAGTTTTAGCATATTAAGGAGTGCATAAAAGGTCAACATAAACTCTTCAGCCTTCTGAAGAATTAATTCTAAGAGGATGTAATCACAGTGCGTTCAGAGCAGGTAAATCACTGTAAACAATGGCAGTGTAACACTGAATGGCCTAAACTGGATTGATAGATGAGGAGAGAAACAGTGGGGGTTCATGTCATTCTAGCTTTACAAAAAAGAACAATTTCTTAACAAAAAAAAAATGAAATTATTGCTTTACAAAAAAGGACAGTCTCCCAGGGTCAGCAGCACTCATAAACATCTCTAATGAAGCAAGATAACATGGAGACCAGCAGGAAGAAGTCAGTGAGGCTGAGATCCTCTAATCAGAGTGCTGGCTCTGAAAATTCAGACTGTCCAAAGGCACCAAATACTAACGTACCTGAGGGGGTATACGGCTTTAGGCTGTTTCTGTAGATTTCTGGGCCTACAGCGAACGGAGCTCGGAGGATCCCGGGCAGCAGTTTCAACAGGGGAGAAAGCCTCAGGGTCTGCTTAATTTGCAGTAGCAGAATTGTGGGTTGCTTCCCAGGACAGGCTTGTAGCTTTTCCTCTGGCGGTGAGGTGCAAGCCCCAGGAGGGCACGGCACACCTGAGAGGTAGAGGAAAGGAGATGGATTAAGTAGGGGCAGGCAGGGGAGGTGTGGTTAACTCAAACAAACAAACAGGGTGGTCACTATTATTTGGAAGGAGGAGGCTAAACTACAAAGTGGGTAATAGAAACAGGAAGGAGACATTAGTGGGTTAGAGGGCAGACAGGTGGCAAAGCGAGATGCAAGGTTTGGGCTTTAAATTTAGACTGTTAGGCAGTACACTGAAAAGTACGGACAATTTAAAACTACAGCTTTACACAGAAATTAATTCTAAAAAGGATTCAGCTGTTCACTTAGAATAATAGACAGTGCAGTACAGGCCTAATAATCTTAAGACTCTACAGCTTTACACTCAAAAATAATAATAAAAAGGATTAGTCTGTAGTTTTAGGATATTAAGGAGTGCATAAAAAGGCCAACTTAAAACTCTTCAGCCTTTCGCTGAGAATTAATTCCAAAGAGGGATGTAATCACAGTGCATTCAGAGCAGGTAAATCACTTTAAACAATGGCAGTGTAACACTGAATGGCCTAAACTGGATTGATAGATGAGGGGAGAAACAGTGGGAGGGGGGGGCTTTCATGCCAATCTCGCTTTACAGAAAAGAACAATTTCTTTACAAAAAAAAATGAAATTCTTGCTTTACAAAAAAGGATAGTCTCCAACGGTCAGCAGCACTGATAAACGTCTATAATCAAGCAAGGTAAAATGGAGACCAGCAGGAAGAAGTCAGTGAGGCTGAGATCGTCCAATCAGAGTGCTGGCTCTGAAAATTCAGAATGTCCAAAGGCGCCAAATATCAACATACCTGAGGAGGTATATGGCTTTTGGCTGTTTCTGTAGATTTCTGGGCCCTGCAACAAACCGGAGTTTGGAGGATCCCAGGCGGCAGTTTCAACAGGGGAAGAAAGCCTCAGGGTCTGCTAATTTTCAGTAGCAGAATCGTGGGTTGCTTCCCAGGACAGGCTTGTAGCTTTTCCTCTGGCAGTGAGGTGCAAGCCCCAGGAGGGCACGGCACACCTGAGAGGTAGAGGAAAGGAGATGGATTAAGTAGGGGCAGGGGGGGGAGGTGTGGTTAACTCAAACAAAGAAACAGGGTGGTCAGTATCATTTGGAAGGAGGAGGCTGAACTACAAAGTGGGTAATAGAAACAGGAAGGAGACATTAGTGGGTTAGAGGGCAGACAGGTGGCAAAGCGAGAGGCAAGGACTGAGCTTTAAATTTAGAATGCTAGGCGGTACACTGAAAAGTCTGATCAATTTAAAACTACAGCTTTACACAGAAATTAATTCTAAAAAGGTTTCAGCTGATCACTTAGAATAAAAGACAGTGCAGTACAGGTCTGATAATTTTAAGACTCTACAGTTTTACACTCAGAATTAATCATAAAAAGGATTAGTCTGTAGTTTTAGGATATTAAGGAGTGCATAAAAAGGTCAACTTAAAACTCTTTAGCCTTTCGCAGAGAATTAATTCTAAAGAGGGATGTAATCACAGTGCATTCAGAGCAGGTAAATCACTTTAAACAATGGCAGTGTAACACTGAATGGCCTAAACTGGATTGATAGATGAGGAGAGAAACAGTGGGTTGGGGAAGCTTTCATAACATTCTATCTTTACAAAAAAGAACAATTTCTTTACAAAAAAAAAAAGAAATTCTTGCTTTACAAAATAAGACAGTCTCCCAGGGTCAGCAGCACTGATAAACATCTCTAATGAAGGGATGTAAATTGGAGACCAGCAGGAAGAAGTCAGTCAGGCTGAGATCCTCCAATCAGAGTGCTGGCTCTGAAAATTCAGAATGTCCAAAGGTGCAAAATATCAACATACCTGAGGGGGTATACGGCTTTTGGTTGTTTCTGTAGGTTTCTGGGCCCTGCAATGAACCAGAGTTCAGAGGATCCCGGGTGGCAGTTTCAACAGAGGAAGAAAGTCTCAGGGTCTGCTAATTTGCAGTAGCAGACTCGTGGGTTGCTCCACAGGACAGGCTTGTAGCTTTTCCTCTGGCGACGAGGTGTGAGCCCCAGGAAGGCACGGGACATCTGAGGGGGAGAGGAAAGGAGGTGGATAAAGTAGGGGCAGGCAGGGGAGATGTGGTTAACTCAAACAAAGAAACAGGGTGGTCACTATCATTTGGAAGGAGGAGGCTAAACTACAAAGTGGGTAATAGAAACAGGAAGGAGACATTAGTGGGTTAGAGGGCAGACAGGTGGCAAAGCGAGATGTAAGGTTTGGGCTTTAAATTTAGACTGTTAGGCAGTACACTGAAAAGTCTGGACAATTTAAAACTACAGCTTTACACAGAAATTAATTCTAAAAAGGATTCAGCTGATCACTTAGAATAATAGGCAGTGCAGTACAGGTCTAATAATCTTAAGACTCAACAGTTTTACACTCAGAATTAATAATAAAAAGGATTAGTCTGTAGTTTTAGTATATTAAGGAGTGCATAAAAAGGTCAACTTAAAACTCTTCAGCCTTTCGCAGAGAATTAATTCTAAAGAGGGATGTAATCACAGTGGGTTGCTTCGCAGGACAGGCTTATAGCTTTTCTTCTGGCGGTGAGGTGCGAG
The DNA here is from genome assembly GCA_016271365.2 of Neoceratodus forsteri. Lineage (NCBI taxonomy): Eukaryota > Metazoa > Chordata > Ceratodontiformes > Ceratodontidae > Neoceratodus > Neoceratodus forsteri. The sequence goes on from CM028136.1 coordinate 80,915,750, forward strand.
CGCCAGGTGGGCATGGCACATCGGAGGGGGAGAGGAAAGGAGATGGATTAAGTAGGGGCAGGCAGGGGAGGTGTGGTTAACTCAAACAAAGAAACAGGGTGGTCACTATTATTTGGAAGGAGGAGGCTAAACTACAAAGTGGGTAATAGATACAGGGAGGAGATGTAAGTGGGTTAGAGAGCAGACAGGTGGCAAAGCGAGAGGCAAGGATTGGGCTTTAAATTTAGAAAGCTAGGCAGTACACTGAAAAGTCTGGTCAATTTAAAACTACAGCTTTACACAGAAATTAATTCTAAAAAGGATTCAACCGTTCGCTTAGAATAATAGACAGTGCAGTACAGGTCTAATAATCTTAAGGCTCTACAGTTTTACACTCAGAATTAATAATAAAAAGGATTAGCCTGTAGTTTTAGGATATTAAGGAGTGCATAAAAAGGTCAACTTAAAACTCTTCAGCCTTTCGCAGAGAATTAATTCTAAAGAGGGATAGAATCACAATGCATTCCAAGCAGGTAAATCACTTTAAACAATGCAGTGTAACACTGAATGGCCTATACTGGATTGATAGAGGAGGAGAGAAACAGTGGGGGGGGGGCTTTCATGCCATTCTAGTTTAAAAAAAAGAACAATTTCTTTGCAAAGGAAAAATGAAATTCTTGCTTTACTTAAAAGGACAGTCTCCCAGGGCCAGCAGCACTGATAAACGTCTCTAATGAAGCAAGGAAAAATGGAGACCAGCAGGAAGAAGTCAGTGAGGCTGAGATCCTCCAATCAGAGTGCTGGCTCTGAAAATTCAGAATGTCCTAAGGTGCAAAATATCAACGTACCTGAGGAGGTATACTTCTTTTGGCTATTTCTGTAGATTTCTGGGCCCTGCAACGAACCGGAGTTCGGAGGATCCCGGGTGGCAGTTTCGACAGAGGAAGAAAGCCTCAGGGTCTGCTAATTTGGAGTAGCAGAATCGTGGGTTGCTTCACAAGACAGGCTTATAGCTTTTCCTCTGGTGGCGAGGTGCGAGCCCCAGAAGGCACGGCCATCTGAAGAGGAGAGGAAAGGAGATGGATTAAGTAGGGGCAGGCAGGGGAGATGTGGTTAACTCAAGCAAAGAAACTGGGTGGTCAGTATTATTTGGAAGGAGGTGCATAAACTACAAAGTTGGTAACAGAAACAGGGAGGAGACGTAAGTGGGTTAGAGGGCAGACAGGTGGCAAAGTGAGAGGCAAGGACTGGGCTTTAAATTTAGAAAGCTAGGCAGTACACTGAAAAGTCTGGTCAATTTAAAACTACAGCGTCATACAGAAATTAATTCTAAAAAGGATTCAGCTGTTCGGATAGAATAACAGACAGTGCAGTACAGGTCTAATAATGTTAAGACTACAGTTTTACACTCAGAATTAATAATAAAAAGGATTAGTCTGTAGTTTTAGTATATTAAGGAGTGCATAAAAAGGTCAACTTAAAACTCTTCAGCCATTCACAGAGAATTAATTCTTAAGAGGGATGTAATCACAGTGCATTCAAAGCAGGTAAATCATTTTAAACAATGGCAGTGTAACACTGAATGGCCAAAACTGGATTGACAGATGAGGAAAGAAACAGTGTGGGGGGGGGGCTTTCATGCCATTCTAGCTTTACAAAAAAGAACATTTTCTTCACAAGAAAAAAAAATGAAATTCTTGCTTTACAAAAAAGGATAGTCTCACGGGGTCAGCAGCACTGATAAATGTCTCTAATAAAGCAATGTAAAATGGAGACCAGCAGGAAGAAGCCAGTGAGGCTGAGATCCCCCAATCAGAATGCTGGTTCTGAAAAATCAAAATGTCCAAATGCGCAAAATACCAACGTACCTGAGAGGGTATACAGCTTTTGGATGTTTCTGTATATTTCTGGGCCCTGCAACGAACCGGAGCTCGGAGGATCCCGGGCGGCAGTTTCAGCAGGGGAAGAAAACCTCAGGGTCTGCTAATTTGCAATAGCAGAATTGTGGGTTACTCCACAGGACAGGCTTGTAGCTTTTCCTCTGGCGGCGAGGTGTGAGCCCCAGGAGGGCACGGCACACCTGAGAGGTAGAGGAAAGGAGATGGATTAAGTAGGGGCAGGCAGGGGAGGTGTGGTTATCTCAAAAAAAGAAGCAGGGTGGTCACTATTATTTGGAAGGAGGAGGCTAAACTACAAAGTGGGTAATAGAAACAGGAAGGAGACATTAGTGGGTTAGAGGGCAGACAGGTGGCAAAGTGAGAGGCAAGGATTGGGCTTTAAATTTAGAATGCTAGGCAGTACACTGAAAACTCTGGTCAATTTAAAACTGCAGCTTTGCACAGAAATTAATTCTAAAAAGGATTCAGCTGTTCACTTAGGATAACAGACAGTGCAGTACAGGTCAAATTATCTTAAGACTCTACAGTTTTACACTCAGACATAATAAGAACAAGGATTAGTCTGCAGTTTTAGGATATTAAGGAGTGCATAAAAAGGTCAACTTAAAACTCTTCAGCCTTTCACGGAGAATTAATTCTAAAGAGGGATGTAATCACAGTGCATTCAGAGCAGGTAAATCACTTTAAACAATGGCAGTGTAACACTGAATGACCTAAACTGGATTGATAGATTAGGAGAGAAACAGTGGGGGGTTCATGCCATTCTAGCTTTACAAATAAGAACAATTTATTTACAGAAAAAAAAAATGAAATTCTTGCTTTACAAAAAAGGATAGTCTCCCAGGGTCTGCAGCACTGATAAACGTCTCTAACGAAGCAAGGTAAACTGGAGACCAGCAGGAAGAAGTCAGTGAGGCTGAGATCGTCCAATCAGAGTGCTGGCTCTGAAAATTCAGAATGTCCAATGGCGCCAAATACCAACGTACCTGAGGGGGTATACAGCTTTTGGCTGTTTCTGTAGATTTCTTGGCCCTGCAATGAACCGGACTTCGGAGGATCCTGGGTGGCAGTTTCAACAGGGGAAGAAAGCCTCAGGGTCTGCTGATTTGCAGTAGCAGAATTGTGGGTTGCTTCCCAGGACAGGCTTGTAGCTTTTGCTCTGGTGGAGAGGTGCGAGCTCCAGGAGGCATGGCACATCTGAGGGGATATACTGCTTTTGGCTGTTTCTGTAGATTTCTGGGCCCTACAATGAACCGGAGTTCGGAGGATCCCGGGTGGCAGTTTCAACAGGTGAAGAAAGCCTCAGGGTCTGCTAATTTGCAGTAGCAGAATCGTGGGTTGCTTCCAAGGACAGGCTTGTAGTTTTTCCTCTGGTGGCGATGTGAGAGCCCCAGGAGGTCCCGGAGACAGAGGTAGCAGCAGTAATACAGAGTTGCATAGTAAATTAAAGACAGGGTCCCTGGGGACACAAACAGCAGCAGCAATACAGTTACACAGTAAATTAAAGACAGTGTCCCAGGGGACACATACAGCAGCAGTAATACAGAATTACACAGTAAATTAAAGAGAGGGTCCCCAGGAACACAGACAGCAGCAGTAATACAGAGTTACACAGTAAATTAAAGCGAGGGTCACAGGGGCCTCAGACAGCAGTATTACGGAGTTACACAGTCAATGAAAGAGAGTGTTCTAGGGAACATGGACAGCCACAGTAATACAGAGTTACACAGTAAATTAAAGAGCTTGTCCTAGGAAACATGGACAGCAGCAGTAATACACAGTTACACAGTAAATTAAAGACAGGGTCTCAGGGAACACAGACAGCAGCAGTAATACAGAGTTACACAGTTAGTTAAAGAGGGGGTCTCAGGGAAATCAGACAGCAGCAGTAGTACAGCGTTACACAGTCAGTTAAAGAGAGGGTCCCAGGAGACACAGACAGCAGCAGTATCACAAAGTTACACAGTAAATTAAAGACAGAGTCCTAGGGGCCTCAGACAACAGCAGCAAAACAGAGTTACACAGTCAGTTAAAGAGAGTGTCCCAGGGAACACAAACAGTAGCAGTAATACAGAGTTACACAGTAAGTAAAAGAGAGGTTCCCAGGGAACTCAGACAGCAGCAGTCATACAGAGTTACACAGCAAATTAAGTGAAGTTTCCCGGTGTCTGAGACAGCAGCAGTCATACGAAGTTCTACAGTAAATTAAAGAGAGTGTCCCAGGGACACAGAGAGCAGCAGTAATACAGAGTTACACAGTAAGTAAAAGAGAGGTTCCCAGGGAACTCAGACAGCAGCTGAAATGCAGAGTTACACAGCAAATTAAGTAAAGGATTCCCAGTGTCTGAGACAGCAGCAGTCATACAAAGTTACACAGTAAATTAAAGAGATGTCCCGGGGCTTCAAACTGCAGCAGTAATAGAGTTACATAGTAAATTAAAGAGAGGGCCCCAAGGGACACAGACAGGAGCAGTAACGCAGATGCACAGCAAATTAAAGAGAGGGTCCCAGGGGTCTCAGACAGCGGCACTTATACAAAATTACACAGTAAATTAAAAAAAGGGTTCCAGGGAACACAGACTGCAGCTGCAATACAGACTACACATTAAATTAAAGACAGTGTCCCAGGGGACACAGGCAGCAGCAGTAATACAGTGTTACATAGTAAATTATAGAGAGAATCCTAGGGAACACAGACAATAGCAGTAATACAGAGTTACATAGGCAAAGAGAGGGTCTCAGGGGCAACAGACAGCATTAGTAACGCAGAGATACTCAGTAAATTAAAGAGAATGTCTCTTCAGCTCAGACAGCAGCTGTATTGCAGAGTTGCACAGTAAATTAAAGAGTAGGTCACAGGGACCACAGACAGCAGCAGTATTACTGAGTTACACAGTTAATTAAGGAGAGGGTCCCAGGGAAACCCTACAGCAGCAGTAGTACAGAGTTACACAGTCAGTTAAAGAGAGGGTCCCAGGGGACACAGAGATCAGCAGTAATACAGAGTTACCTAGTAAATTAATAACAGGGTCCCAGGGAACACAAACAGCAGCTGTAATACAGTTACACAGTAAATTAAAGACAGTGTCCCGGGGACACATACAGCAGCAGTAATACAGAGTTACACAATAAATTAAAGAGAGGGTCCCAGGGAACACAGACAGCAGCAGTAACACAGAGTTACACAATCAGTGAAAGAGAGGTTCCCGGGGACATGGACAGAAGCAGTAATACATAGTTACACAGTCTGTTAAAGACAGGATCCCAGGGGACACAGAGAGCAGCAGCAATACAGAGTTACAAAGTAAATTAAAGACGGGGTCCCAGGGAACACAAACAGCTGCTGTAATACAGTTACACAGTAAATTAAAGACAGTGTCCCAGATGACACATACAGCAGCAGTAATACAGAGTTATACAGTAAATTCAAGAGAGGGTCCCAGGGGATACTGACAGCAGCAGTAAAGAGAGTTTTATTGTTATTGTTTTTCAAGTATCGGAAATAACGTTTGAGCAGTATGCTCTTTTTCAAAGGTTCCACATCAGAAAGAATAAAGCACAATAAGGCAGCAGTTTACAAGACACGGTATGCAAAACAACAGACAAATGTTCACAGATTACAAGTATTGGTAATGTACGATACAGTATCTATAGAGGCAGAGAAATACAGGCTACAAGGCACTGAGCAGTTCCCGATACTTATGCACTGACCATGGCAGGCAGCCATGATAGATGGCTCTGTCTAGTGGTTGTTAAAGCTGGGAAGAGGTGGAGGATGGGGTTGGTGCCAGAGTAGTGTCTAAGTGAGTGTAGGGCAGTGACAGTGAGTGGAAACAGAGTGAGTGGAGGGCAGTGACATGGAGGTCAGGCAGAGAACAGGGTGAGGAGGCTTAGCACTGGTTGTGAGTGAGTGGGGAGAGGTAAGGGGGGAGGCAGAGATGAGTTTAGAAGATTGTGGTGGTGCTAGTGCAGGAGTAGAATATAGCAACTCATGAGGGGGAAGCTATTTACGCAGGGGTCAACCACCTGTGTTTGGTGTATCCTGGAACTGTGGGCGTAAGGACCAAGGATCGTGGAATGCAAGCCTGCGGTGGCCAGAAAAGGGGGGAGGGATAGTGGCCAGTGAGAGGTGGTGCAGAGGATTAGGCAGGTGCCCTGCATGAGCACCGACTCATGTCCAGGAAGTGTTTTTTCACTTTAGATTTGAAAGAGAGGTGGCTCCAAAGATTTATTAGGTATAAATTAAATTAAAGAGTAAATTAAAGAGAGGATCTCAGGGGCCACAGACAGCAGCAGTAACACAAGAGTTACACAGTAAATCAAAGAGAGTCACGCAGCAGTAATCACACATCTCCCAACTACAAGACGGTCTTTTCTAAATCACCAGGAAGGGACTTAATGGCTCTGCCACCCCTTGGCTCCGCAGCAAACCCCTCTCCCTTTATAAAGAAAGAGATTGCCTCTGGCATTCTTACAAGGCTTCTTCTGTGCCCCAGATCTGGCAAAACTACTGTACTCTGCGGAATCACTGCAAAAGAGACACCCGACAAGCCAAGAGCTCCTTTTGAAAACTGAGCTTACTGCCTCTGCTGGCAGCCCTAGAAGATTCTGGGGTCACTTGAAAGGGCTCCTGGGTGCTCCTTCCCAATCCCCAACCAATAATATGATCACAAAAATGTCACTCACTGCAACAACCCCCTCACAATAGCCAACACCTTCAATGTGCACTTCACCGATCTCTCCCTCTTCCCATTTCAATCTCCCCCCATCCAAGACCCTCACCCACCCATAATCCTTCCCCCATTCTACTTGAAAGTGGTCTCAAAGAGGGAGGTCCTGCATCTCCTGAAATCCTTAACATTGGGTACTGCACCTGGTCATGACAGGACTGAGACCAAGATTGTAAAACTTGGGGCTCAGCACCTAACCATCCCTATTTCCCACATCTACAATCTATCCCTCACCTCTGGCATAGCCCCATCCCTCTGGAAAGTACTCAAGGTAATCCCCATTTCTAAAAAAGGGGTCTCAAATGATATATCACAATATCATCCCATTGCTTTCTTGCCCCTCCTAGGCATGCTCCTCGAGAAAGTAGTATCCTCCCAAATCACATACTAAACTCTCACAACCTCCTCACCCCTTGCCAACCTGGTTTCCTCAAGGACCATAGTACATCCACTGCCCTCATCAAATTCTCAAATGATGTCAAGTATGCCATGGATTGGGGCTCACTCACTGGAGCCATTTTTATAGACCTATCCAAGGCCTTTGATCTCATACACCACCTCCTTGTCACTCAGAAGTTAGCTGGCCTGGTATTATCCCGCCCTGCCACCACATGGTTTGCTGTCTCAGTATGACCAGTCTGTTAAGTTTGCCTCGGCTTCTTCTCACACACTACCTGTCTTCCAGGGTGTCCCTCCGGGATCTATCCTCAGCCCTTTCCTTTTTTCTTATAAATCATCTACCTACTGTTTCCACCTCCTCCTCAACTGTTATGTATGCAGATGACATAACCCTCTATCACTGCACTCAAAACACTCAAAACATTAATTCCCAACTAAATAAGGACTTCTCCCTCATACAACAAGCATTTGTCAATGCCGAGCGTTCGCTTACAGGTATTTGCAGTGGTATTTGGCACTTGGACATGGCTTAAAAAAATCAGTGACAAAGAAGTACAAGCATTTGTCAATGCCAAATGTTGCTTGCTTCTATGCGCTGTTTAGGTATTTGGAAGTCATTGGAGTGCAAATATTGAAAATTACATTGAACTTACAAGCGTGCATAGGAACTGCATAGCACACTCGTCAAAACAGTCATTTTTAGGAATTTTTCACCAAATTTCAACATAGCCATTTTAAGACCTCTGCTCATGAACAGAATCACTGTGATTTTCTTAATGTGTCCGTACATTGATTTAGCACACCGACTGCGCCATTGTGCGCTACATGGAGGAAACATGTTTGGGCAGGATATGAAAAATGACAGCTGTACTGCTCATAAGGAGGTGTGGTAAAATGGCAATGTTTAAAATCTGAAGTGAAAATATTGAAAATTCGTAAACTTACGAGCGTGCGTAGGAACTGCGCAACGCAAGCTCATAAAACAGTCACTTTTAGGAATTTTTTCACCAAATTTTCAGCATAGCCATTTTAAGACCTCTGCTAATAAATAGTGGCACTGTGATTTTTTTAATGTGTCCCATACATTGATTTCGCACACCGACTGCGCCATTGTGCGCTACATGGGCGGAAACACATTTTGGGCAGGATGTGAAAAATGACAGCTGTACTGCTCATAAGAAGGTGTGGTAAAATGGCAATGTTGAAAATCTGGAGTGAAAATATTGAAAATTTGTGAACTTACGAGCCTGCGTAGGAACTGCGCAACGCACGCTCGTAAAACGGTCATTTTTAGGAATTTTTCCACCAAATTTTCAAAATAGGCTTTTTGAGAGCCCACCTTATGAACGCTGGCACTGTCATTTCATTAATTGGGCCCAAAAGGTGATTTTGCACAGTGACTGCGAAATCACCCTTTGGGCCCAAATAACGCCATCACAGTGACAGAATTCATGAGAAGGGGTCCCAAAAACCCCATGTTGAAAATTTGGTGCAGAAATTCCAAAAAATGCCTGAGATATGCAACAAAGTTGAAAAAACCCAACTAGCCCATTATACAGCTTACCGGCATTTCCTCAGTTCGCGGTCGCCTTTGAAGAGTGCAGACGTGTTTCCGGTCCAGCAATGATGGTCGCGCCGTGCTCCAGAGGTAAGTATTATGGGGTGAGGGGGTGTGGGGAACAGAGGTGCGCAGTGGTGGGTGCTGGTTGTGGGAGGAGCCAGGAGAAGTGCCGTGGGACCGCTTTTAATTTACAGGTTTAAAAAAAAAAAAAAGACGGCCAGGGGTTTGCCATGCTGGGTGGGCTCCCAGCGTGGCAGAAGGATAGCTGGGGGGGCCATGGAGCCGACAGGGATTGGCACCCCGTCGGCGAAACGGCGTGGGATGTTTGCCACGCTGGGGTGTGCTCCCAGCATGGCAGCAAAGATTTGGGGGGGGGGCGTGACGCGGTGCAGGCACACAGCGGTGGTTTTCTTTGAAGAGAAGACCACCACTGTCATACACAGCACCACATCCGATTGGTGCAGGACTGCCACGCCTGCTCAATGGAGGAGGGGACTGCACAGGAGGGGCACACCTCCAAAGTGTCCCATTCTCCCAAGACATTCCTTACGCATGCTCGCAAGCGAACGTAAAAATGGCTTATTGCAAACAACCTGTTCCTCAATGCCTCAAAATCCCAAGTGATGTTATTTGGATCCCAGATCCAATTGTGATTCCTACCTCCTCCCTTAGATATCAGATGCATCAATGGCTCCCCTCTATCCACAGTCAAGGTATTCAGATACCTTGGCATCACCCTAGACCCTAGCCCAGATTTCCAACTCCACTTCACAAATCAGTGCAAAGCAGCAAACACTCATACTGAGATGGTATACCTCCTAAAGCATCTTTTCACACCTCTTGCCTAGATCACCATTGCCCAGGGTTTACTCCTCCCCTGCCTACAATCTGAGTCCTGTCTCATCTTTAATGCCCCTTCGGTTTCCTTGCACAAGTGGGACATCACTTATAACAGTGTTTGCTGAATTGCCCTGTCACCCCCAAGCCTCACTCACCACTGCTCACTCTGTAGCACTTTAGGGTGGCCATCCCCCTCAGCGGTATCATCCTTTCCTCTTAGGTGCTTTATATATAACCAACTACAGTCCCCCTCTCCAAATATTACCTTCCTTCCCCCTCCTAATGCAAGTGCTGCCTACTCCCTCAGATCTCCTGATCCTACACAGCTTGCTACTCCCAGGTATGCTACCAAAATGGGCAAACAGGCCTTCTCATCTTTCACACCGAGACTCCAGAACCCTCTTCCTCAAACAGTTCACTGCTCTACCTCCATCCTGTCCTTTAAATCAGCCCTTAAAACCCACCTATTTCAATCCATGACAGGGTAAGGGGAAATTGTTTAACCAAAAAAGGCACACAAAGCTGAAAGCTTGTTTACAGGTGCAACCTGGGAGCACAAGGAAGTTAAGTGACTTGCTCAAAGTCACACAGTATGCAAGTGGGGGCTGTGGGATTCAAACTCAGGTCTCCAGGTTTGCAGCTCAAAGCCTTAAACCTCTGCACTATACTGCCTCCAAACAACCTGCAAATGCTTCCAATCCGTGACCCTCAACTCCCAAATCTGCTTCATTGCCTACACAACGCACTTCTTTGCTTTTAATTCCCTAATGATGAGTTTGACTGTTCTCCATCACCTCACCCACTCCTGTCATGATGGTCCTGCAGTCTCCAATTTCCACGCACCACGCTCTTGTTGTTCTACTTATCTGTGTATCTGCCACTACTGCACTACTGATCGTATATGCTTATTTCTAGCTCTAGCACTTGTTATGTTTAAGCTACACTACATAACTTTACCCCATCTGAGTCTCAGTGCTCTTCTGTTTGTGATGACTACTTCTGATGTACATGGATGTTCGCAAGGTCGCCCATATTGTCGCTTCTGTTCAAGTTCAAGTTCAAGTTTATTGCAGGAAGACTCCATTGAGCAAGCTCATTCACAAGGAGGTCCTGAAGGTAATACACTTACAATCGCTCAAAAGTGCACACAAAGCTCTAATCAGGTAGTACATAGCGAGATTTTGTTGCTTCTGTACTACCTCATGCAACCCCGTTTCTACAAGCCACTCTTTATGGCTGTAGCACAATCTGTTCATATAACAACTGCTTGTATAATACCCGTTCCCACTGGTCTGAATTGTAGTGCTGTCACTATGATGTGCTTTGTGAACTGTCATCTGTTTTGTGGAAGTGCTAATGTGAATCGATACTTTTGTTCTTGTGAAATGTAACCTCCCGGTTCATATCTAAAAATAGTCACACTGTTGACAAGTGTACTTACCCAGTTACCAAAAACCAAATAAATAGACAAATAATACAGAGTTACACATTCAATTAAATAGAGGGCCCCAGGAGCCACAGACAGCAGTAATACAGAGTTACACAGTCAATTAAATAGAGGGCCTCAGGGGCCACAGGCAGCACTAATACAGAGTTACACAGTCAATTAAATAGAGGGCCCCAGGGGCCATAGACAACAGTAATACAGAGTTGCACAGCCAATTAAATAGAGGGCCCCAGGGCCATAGACATCAGTAATACAGAGTTACACAGTCAATTAAATAGAGGGCCACAGGGGCCACAGACAGCAGTCATAGAGAGTTACACAGTCAGTTAAATAGAGGACCCCAGGAGCCACAGACAGCAGTAATACAGAGTTACACAGTCAGTTAAATAGAGGACCCCAGGGGCCACAGACAGCAATAATACAGAGTTACACAATCACTTAAACAGATGGCCCCAGGGGCATAGACAGCAGCAGTAATACAGTTACACAGTCAGTTAAATAGAGAGCCCCAGGGGCCACAGACAGCAGTAATACAGAGTTACACAGTCAGTTAAATAGAGGACCCCAGGAGCCACAGACAGCAGTAATGCAGAGTTACACAGTCAGTTAAATAGGGGGCCCCAGGGGCCACAGACAGCAGTAATACAGAGTTACGCAGTCAATTAAATTGAGGGTCCCAGGGGGCACAGACAGCAATGTCTGAGTTATACAGTCAATTAAGAGAGGGCCCGGGGGCACAACGGCAGCAGTAATACAGAGCTACACAGTCAGTTAAATTGAGGGCCCCGGGGGCACAGACAGCAGTAATACAGAGTTATACAGTCAATTAAAGAGAGGGCCTGGGGGAGGCACAGACAGCAGCAGTAATACAGAGTTACACAGTTAATTAAAGAGTGGGCCCCAGGGGGCACAGACAGCAGCAGTAATATAGAGTTACACAGTCAATTAAAGAGAGGGCCCCAGGGGCACAGACAGCAGCAGTAATACAATTACACAGTCAGATAAATAGAGGGCCCCAGGGACCATAGACAGCAGTAATACAGAGTTACACAGCCAATTAAACAGAGGGCCCCGGGGGGTACAGACAGCAGTAGTACAGAGTTGCACAGTAAGTTAAATAGAAGGCCCCAGGAGCACAGACAGCAGCAGTAATACAGTTACACAGTCAAATAGAGGGCCCCAGGGGGCACAGACAGCAGTAATACAGAGTTTCACAGTAAGTTAAATAGAGGGTCCCAGGGGCCACAGACAGCAGTAATGCAGAGTTACACAGTCAGTTAAATAGAGGGCACCTGGGGGCACAGATGGCAGCAGTAATACAGAGCTACACAGTCACTTAAAGAAAGGGCCTCGGGGGCACAGACAGCAGTAATACAGAGTTACACAGTCAAGTAAAGAGAGAGGGCCCAGGGGCACAGACAGCCGTAATACAGAGTTACACAGTCAATTAAAGAGAGGGCCCCGGGGGCACAGACAGCAGTAATACAGAGTTACACAGTCAATTAAAGAGAGGGCCCCAGGTGCACAGACAGCAGTAATACAGAGTTACACAGTCAATTAAAGAGAGGGCCCCGGGGGCACAGACAGCAGTAATACAGAGTTACACAGTCAATTAAAGAGAGGGCCCAGGGGCACAGACAGCAGTAATACAGAGTTACACAGTCAATTAAAGAGAGGGCCCAGGGGCACAGACAGCAGTAATACAGAGTTACACAGTCAATTAAAGAGAGGGCCCAGGGGGCACAGACAGCAGTAATACAGCGTTACACAGTCAATTAAGTAGAGGGCCCCAGGGGGCACAGACAGCAGCAGTAATACAGAGTTACACAGTCAATTAAAGAGAGGGCCCGGGGGCACAGACAGCAGCAGTAATAAATAGTTACATAGTAAATTAAAGAGAGTTTCTTGGGGGCACTGTAAATTAAACAAATTAAACAATCTGTGGTTGGAGCTAACATGGCTGCTGCAGCGCAGCGAGTCCAAATCAAGCAGTGCTTGGCGCTGCCACCATGGCGGATGCCATACTTGCAGTATACTTGGGCTTGTGCAGTAACCAATAATTGTGCATGCGCTAGAAAGTGCCTGCTGTGCCCAAGATGGCCACTGTAACAACAGTCTACATGTGCATTTTCCACCGATACTCATGCATTCAAAATTAGCTCTTGGCAGTCATCTTGGAGATGGTGGGCTTTTGCAGGACTTGCAATGATGAGTGTCCAAAAGGGTGTGCCTGCCGAAAGGCAGGACTTATGCGGCTGCGGAGGGGAGGAACAGTGGAAAAACAATGGTACAGCACTGAGCACAGCACTGTGGAAGGCCACTGTACTGGTAACTAGTCAAGTGCTTCCACAGTCCCTTTTCCCCTCTCCTAGTAAAAAGTCTTCATGGCTCCACCTGTGCCACCATAATAATGTGTGTGTAGATGTGAACAACTTAATTTATATGCCTCCAGTCATGAGATTAAAAAAGCGGCAAAGCTGTCTGGAACTGAAGTGGCTCAAAGTTATCAGATCCTGCATTCCTGCTGCAAAATAAGGATACAATTATACTATCTCAAAAAGTAAGGAAAGAAACTGTGACAAACTTCATTATACAATGGCATGGAACAATCCTGGACACTGATTGGTCAGAGTTGGACTGGATCCATGATGTTATCCCAGTACAACATCACGGGTCTAGTCCTGGCACTCAGAAGAATGCAGCAACATTAACAGAATTACTCCACGATCCCTGCTCAACACATGCTGCAGTAATTCCTACTTGCAAGCCGCTTTCAGGGTCAGCGGCTCCTAAACCACAAGCATTGTGCCAGAGAAATTCAGCACCCCCCCTCCCAAAATACCCATTCTGTCACTAAACTAAATTTAACATCAGTTTTTTTTTTTCTCCACCTAACGGAGCGAAGCAGGTTTAGTGAACTGCAGAGACCAACTGCCGATCGCATGGTTCACTGACGTAGCTTGCTTCCTTCAAAAAAAAGCTGGCATGGTATTTTTCTGTCTGAACAAGCTGGCATCCTCATTAACTATCTTCCATCCATTTCATAAATTAAGTAAGATAAAGCCCTCCTTGCCCACTAGTTTACATTGATGTCGGCTCTGGAGTGAGCGAGAGAGAGAGAGACCAACTGCACATTTAAACACTCACTGCACAGCTCATTTTATAACACTCACTCTCTCAAAAAAATTCTTTGTTTTCCTCCACAATATAAAATGAGAGAGAGAGAGAGAGAGAGATAGAGAGAGAGAGAGAGCAACTGCACATTTAAACAGTCACTATGCAGCTCATTTTATAACACTCGCTCAAGAAAAATTATTTTATTCCCTCTACAATATAAAACAAGTCCCAAACACCCACAAGAAAAATTATTTTTCCTCCATGATATAAAACACATCCCAAACACCCACGCAGAGGTATATTAACAGAAACTGTTTCCAACAAAGGTTGCTGCAGAGAGACCAAAGCCACAGCAAAAAAAGGAAGCTTTGCCTACTGGCTCAAAGAATAAATCTGCACTATTTTTTAATAAACTATACCTACACATTCAAAAAATGAAAAATAAATGACTGTAAATTTATTTTTGAATCTTTTTTTATGTTTCTTTTACAAATGAGCCACTGTATAATAGCAATAATGCACTCCAGGGTGTGTCTTGTGCTAGGATAACGTCACTTCTGGGGTGATTAGTCACACTCAGCCTGCGGCCTTGTGCCTAATCACCCCCAGGCGTCTCAATTATCCCAGCACAACACACTCTGTCATGTGTGTAGTGTCACCAGTTAGGGTCAACATGACAAAATTGGGAAATGTGGCGTTAGGGTTTACAGTCCTAACACCACCCTCCAGGCAGCACATCAGGTGTGGGTTGTGCCTTGGGGTACTCCAGCCTCGCACTCACCTCATCCCATCCATAAATAAGCTCAGATGTGTACAGTGTGGTAGAATGGGGTGAGTGCTGGAGTCCCCCAAGGCACACTCTACCCCAATGTGCTGCCTGGGGGGGGTGTTAGGGTGGTAAACCCTACTGCCACATTTCCCAACTTAGTTTTTAGCAATTTATATACAGTCTATCTATATGAGGTACAGCCTAGTCACAGAATGGGGTGGGCAGCAGCTGAGGACAAGAAGATCTCTTGGTCTCTGTTCCCGTTCTCTCCTGTGCCATAGTCTGGCTGTACCTTCACTAATTAAAACAAAAGGATACCCGAATCCAGCACTTTATGTTAAACAATGCACTAAGAAATCAGAAATTGAGCTGTCAGTCAAATTTGTGTTTTTTTTTGGGGGGGGGCAGAAATATTGTTTTCCTTCACTTCAGTGAGGGCTGTAGGGGAATGAAGCCCAGTTAAAGTACAAATAAGCACTGTTTGTGTTTCTTTAAGGCTTACATTTCAAGTGAGTAAAGCAAGCAAGTCAAAATACATATAGAGTCAACATCATCTAATCTTATTTACTGATATACAGCAAACTCTACTGCTTAATAAAAAAATACTGTAATTAAAAAAAATGTCACTGGGGGGCACCAGTGCCGGGGGAGGGGGGTGGTGGCCACCAGACCTTATTGGAATGTAATGATGTCTCACACACAAATTCATGTCTTCATACACTGAACTGGGATCCACAGTTGCCAGCAGCTACTTTTTATGTTGCTTGCACGCATGTGCAAGAAACATAGTGCTATCATCGGAGATTTCGAAGGTGTGTCACCTCCTCCTCCAATTCAGTCAGTGAGCTGGCAGGCGAGGCCCTGTAGCCAATGCATTTTGGAGCTGTCTGTGCACTCCAAAATGCAGTAGCACCTGATTGAAAGGGAGCTACACTCAGTGAGCAGAGATAAGAAGCCCACTGAAGCGTAGGCTCCCCACACGCAGGCGCATGCCGCCCGCGACTTACTGCGTAGCCGACGGGTGCCCAATCCCATCAGCTGAGCTGTCTCCCCAGTTGTAGGTGCTACGCTGGGAGCCCACTCCAGCGTGGCAATGAGTCCTTTGGCGATGGGGTGCCCAATCCCCATCAGCTGAAACGCCCCCAACGTCCTTGTGCCATGCTGGGAGCCCACCCCAATGTGGCAAATGGTCCCACAATGTCTTTTTTTTTTTTTTAAACCTGAAAACGAAAACGGTCCCACAGAGCATCTCCTGACCCCCTCCCACAACCGCACCCACCCTCGCTTAGCCTCCCCACCGCCCCCTCACCCCATACCTCCGGACCCGCGCGACTGATCTTCGTGGACCGGAACACGCCTGCACTCTTCAAAGCCGACCGTGAACTGAGGAAATGCCGGTAAGCTGTATAATGGCCTAGATAGGGGGTTCAACTTTGTTGCATATCTCAGGCATTTTTGGGAAATTTTGCACCAAATTTTCAACATGGGGTTTTTGGGACCCTTTCTCATGAATGATGTCACTGTCATGGCGTTATTCAGACCCAAAGGGTGATTTCGCGCAGTGACTGCACAGTGACTGCAAAATCACCCTTCAGGCCTAAATACCACCATGACAGTGACATCATTCATGAGAAGGGGTCCCAAAACCCCATGTTGAAAATTTGTGCAAAAATTCCAAAATGACTGTTTTACTGACGCGTGAGTGCAGTTCCTCATGAGCTCGTAAGTTCGTGAATTTCAATATTTTCACTCCAGATTTTCAAAATTGCCATTTTACCTCACCTTCTTATGAGTAGTATAGCTGTCATTTTCATATCTTACCCAAAATGTGTTTCCACCCATGTAGCGCCAGAATGGCGCAGTCGATTATCTTGGGAAATCAATGTGAACAAATTAAGAAAATCACAGTGACACTGTTCATGAGCAGAGGTCTTAAAATAGCTATGTTGAAAATTTGGTGAAAATTCCTAAAAATGACTGTTTTAATGAAGGCATACAAGCAGTTCCTACGCATGCTCGTAACTTCGCAAATTTTCAATATTTGCACTCCAATTACTTCCAAATACCTAAACAGCACATAGAAGCAAGCAACATTCGGCATTGAAAAATGCTTGTTTATCCCACTGTTATAGTGTAATAGATGAGCTGGAGGCTCGTTAATGTTTGCTTTTTCACTTGTTAGCTTTACTCATTTTAAACGTATAAACAAAAAAAGAAACTATTTTTGCACTTACGTGGTTTGACATCCCCAGAGTTACTGCTGAATTAATGACCTTGGTGCCTTAACATAAGAGGATATGTACAGTATTTATTTCCTGCTGGTCTCCAGCATTCATTAGCAGGAACCATCATTTTTTCTAGCATCAACTTGTGGGACTCTCATCTGGTTGAGTCACTGTCCCTACAGCAGGTCTTGAACATTTGGGAGTTTCCACAAGGTTGAGTTAGCATCTCCTCAAAAAAAACTAATCTTTACCTTAAATGCAGAAAGAAAATTAGAGTTTTCTGTACCTTACAATCTGAATAGTACTGCAGTTCTCTTTTACATATGAACAAAATAAAAAAATTATCTGGACAAAATTAAATATTTTTTTAAAGGAATACTTAAAAAGAACCTAAATGTCTGGCACCAGTCACTTTGAAATTTTTAACATGGGGGAAGGGGAGAACCACAGTAAAGAGGGATTCTTTCAGATGTTAAATGAGGTTAAGGGAGTCCCTGCAATCTGGGACAGTTTAGAAGTATGATGACCTACATCTTCAGCCTCTGTATCTTTCACTTCCGGAACCACATGAAACACAAGACGTTGCAGTCAACCTGTAAATAAAGCAGTGGCTAGAGACAGAATTTGATGGCAGGAGACCAAAATTCCCTTGAGTCTGCCCTAGTTTCTAGACTGCCTCACCCTCACTGGCCTACTGTGCTATAGGGCTGTTAGCCAGCCCCCCACCTCTCAAACCTATGTGTCCACTCCCCAAGAACTATGTGTCCCATTGCCCTGTTCCAGCCATGTCGGAGTTCTTACTTTGTATTTTGATGGAGCTCCAGCAGTGCATTTTATGGTGACCTCAGCTTTTTTTGTAAGCATGTTTATTAAAGGGTTGTGCAGGAAGGCCCACATGTTCAGACAAGATGTGTGTCACATCCCTGGATGTGGTGTACATCTCTGGACTTGTGCGAGCCGTCGGGGGCATGGACATATTCAAAGACCACCAATGTGCTGCACACCACTGACTGCACCACCGCACACAATATTGTGATGCACCTATGCAAAGGAGGGATCCCTCATGCACAAGCTGCACATCACAATATCGAGACCCCACAAAGCACAACTATGACCGGCTGTGCCAGCACAGGTTGTGTTTTTGAAATCCTACTTTAACTATGCACTGGGCACGTCAGTGCCCTGTGCACAGTCTACGGCCAGGTATAACCCCCCACAGCCCTGATCGCTGTACAAAAATAAAAATCTGGCAGCCCTGTTTCCGTAGTGTAGGGATCCCCATCCCAGCCACGACCACCGTAAGTTATACTGGCTCACATATCTCCATTTCCAAACTGTGGGATCTCCCTCCCCAGCCTAGATCTTCGTAACATATCATCCCCTTCCCAATCAGCCTGGTAGTCTAATGTTCTCCCCATCATAAAATAAAACATCTGCCCCAACCGCCCTGGTAGTCAAATGGCCCTCCTCCCCAGCCCTGATCACAAATGTCAAATGAAAACCCACTCCCCTTTCCCTGGTAGTCAAGTGGCCCACCACTCTTTTAGCCAGTGGCCCACCACCCCACTCCCCCCAACCTAACCAGAGCTGGTGACTGGCACAGCCCACCTCACGCGGCACTGACCAGCCGATGACTGAACTATACAGGAGCACTGTACAATATATAGTACACGCCCTTTGGTTGACCAGTCAACCAATGGGCATGTACTATGTTAACCACAGTGCTCCTACAACCATTGATGGCTGGCTGGTAGTGTGAGGTGGGCTGTGTAATCACTAACTTCGTTGGAGGTGGGGAGTTAGGTGGTGGGTCACTAATAAAGGTGAGGGTGGGGGGACAGTTGACTACCAGGAAAGGGGCAGGTTTTCATTTGACATATGTGATCAGGGCTGGGAGGGGGTTACTCACTACCAGAGCGATCGGGTGGATGTTTTATTTTGTGATGATCAGGGTGGGGGGGGTCACACTATACTACCAAGGTGATCGGGGAGGGGATTTTATGTTACAAAGTCTGATCAGGGCTGGGGAGGGGGGTCCCTACACTATGGAAATGAGGATGTGCGAGTCAGTATGATTTATGGCAATTGGGGCTGGGAAGGGGGGTCCCTACGCTATGGAAATGGGGCTATGGGATTCTTCTTGTTGTACAGCGATCGGGGCTGGGGAAACTGGCCCGGCACATTCCACCAGGCGCAGCCATGCAAATGAGCCCATAATGGTTTCCAGTGAACAAGGTGACTGAAATTGAGTGCCTACAAAACCGGTGACTCAATTATGGTGCCTGTGTTCACGGTTACCTAGCAGGGGTGACCAGAATGGGGGTCAGTGAATATAGTGACAGGATGTCGCTATATGTATACGCGCACGGAGGGGGGGCCATGCCATATGATGGGTGGAAGGGGGGAGGGAGGGAGGGTTTGTGAGGTGCAGTGCAGTGGTAGGCTGCTGAGCTGGCCATGTGGCATAGTGGGTTGGTGGCATTCTGGGGTTGCAAGGGTGCTGGGTTCGGTTCTGGGCAGGTGCTCCTTTTTGGCCAGTCCAGGAATTTTTTTGTTAGTGTTTGCACCTCCTTCCCCAACATGCACCCCCCTGGAGTTGAGACTCTTTAGTAGGGGGGAGTGGGGAACACAGCCCCCCACATAATAAAATAAATCCAAGTCTCCAGCACCCTTTGGCTGTGCACCGGGAGTGTACATTGCCAAAACTGATTTTCGGTGATGTACATTTCACTGTAACTGAGATCTCTTTTCCATGATTGCCATAACTACGTGAAACCACCCATAATGGGCATGCAAATGGCCCAATTGGGCCATGCATGCCCAATGGGCTCATTAGCATATTTGGGCTGCATTTTGCCCATGAGGGCGCTGGCACATACAGGTATGCACCACGCATTCCCCTATAGGAGGTCCTCAGCCCTGCACCCTGGATGTGCTGCGCAGGACTTGGCACGCCTGCTCTGTTCTGCTCTGTGCATCCAGGGTCTGATATTCAAACAGATTACACGATCTGTTCGGATCGCGCAATCTGTTTGAATATGGCACCAGAGCCGGGTGGCCCAATTTTTTTGTGTGGCGCATCATTTTGCACGCACATCCATTGGACTCTGAATATGGGAACCCTAATAATACAATATCAGGTCAGTGTGAAGGATCAAATATTAACATGGAAGATTTAGCGTATTGTACACTCTTTGGTTTAGAATCATGCCTCCCCACTGCTCTTACATAACATTGGGGCAGGCGAGGCACCCTGTAGCATACCCTCTCCCTTTTTGCAATAATTCACTGTACCAATACGTAACATTAACAATTAACTGTTTTATTTTGGAGGAGGGGAAGAAAAAGGAGAAAATTAGCATAACCACTTTAATATCTATAGCAACACTTTTATCCCACACAATCCCCACCTCCCACCTATGGGTGCACCCAACTTGCCAAATGGCAACTGCCCATAAGTCTTGAATGTACCTTGGGTGGGTACCACACCACCGTAATGAAGATGCTAGGATCTTTCATTGGGGCCCAAATAACTTTAACCAGGAGCAAAACATTAACTTCCTGCCTGGGTGCAGCTTGGATCCTAACACAGTCCAGCCTAGGGCTTAACTTAACCCCCTTATTTCTCTGACTAGCTAGCTAGCTATATAAATCCTTCCCCAAAGCCACAGCAGGGGGTACTTACAGTTCTGTAGATTCATGGGGGTATGCAGGAATTCAGTTTTATGGTACCACGCTGATGAAGAAGTTGGGGGCGCACCACAGCCTTAGGTAACTGAAGAAATGATGAAGATGATGGTCTCCACCTGCCAGGCCTTTCTAATCTTTGCCCCAGTAGGGCTGTGTACACTAGGTATGCTGTGTTCACCTGGCAGGCCTCTCGACATCTTTCTCACCGGTGGTCTCCTCTTCGGTCTGGGCACAAACAGGCTGATGGCTCCCCAGATGAGTGGCTGGTACACCTTCCTTCCACTGCTATAACACAGGAGCTGGGAAATTGGCTCAGTCTCCTTTCCCAGTACATGCAAATACTCAGACTTGCAGCAGCAGCAGTCTCTATGGCTTTGACCCACCGAAGAGAAACCCAACTTTGCAAGACACTTTTTCTCCAGCTGCAGATTTGTGACTTTAGGCCGCAACCTATCCAGTCTTTGATTCTCAGCTGCCCCCTCCTCTCTTTCTGCACTACAGGACAGTTCATGACTTTTTTGCAGCAAATCACAGCAGTCTCTATCTCTCCAGCTACAGATTTCTATCTTCACCGCTGAAGGTTCCAATCTGAGCAGCAGCTCACAAATACTTTGACACAATTCACAAAGGCTCAGGCTCAAATATCACCTTGAAAGACTTTCTCACAGTCCAGTCCTTTTCTAGGGGCTGGGTATCTTTCCATGCACTCTGCAGCTTGTCCTGACTGTGGTCAGGTAAGGCCTTTTAGCAAACCACAGGTCTGCAGGGCTAGCAAGCCCACAGCAGTCTCTCAGCCTCAGGCTGATCACCCTCAAGAGCCTCCCAGGCTCATCACCCTCAAGATTCTCCCAGAACTCCCACTCTGTCAGACAAAACAGTCCTATTTATTATCTCTCCAGCAGCCCTGAAACAGCCCTTTTCCATTGACTACCAAACTTGTCCATTAAGTTAATTTAATATTCATTTTGCTAGCTTGACGCCCTACTGGTCCTTCAAATGTGTGCCAAGATTTGTCCCTCTATTTTTCCCCAGAAGTCTCTTTTTTCAGTCCCAAAGTCCCCTTGAAAATCCATATATTCTGACTGGCTGAGGAAGTGTTAGAGGGCACAAGTATGGCTGCTGCACTTCCAGTCCAACAGAGTCCCAGGTTATACCTATAGATTGCAGCAGCAATTAATATTTTTAACATTTATTTCCCCCCATAGATATATAGTAGCCCCCTGCTCGCTCCACCATTGCAGAGTTAAACATTTTCATTTAACCATAAGCCTGTCACTGCTGCTGAAACACTGTCCCCCCAGGTAGCAGACAGGCTTATTCATATTCAGAACGTCGGCTCATTAATATTCATGAGCCCCTGCCCCAGTGCTCATTGGCACTC
This sequence comes from Neoceratodus forsteri, assembly GCA_016271365.2. Taxonomy (NCBI): domain Eukaryota; kingdom Metazoa; phylum Chordata; order Ceratodontiformes; family Ceratodontidae; genus Neoceratodus; species Neoceratodus forsteri. Next base: position 80,937,786 of record CM028136.1, read on the forward strand.
CTAAACTAATTACATTTTTGCCTTCTCAGAGTGTCCAGACCCCAATTTAAACTTTATGGGGGTCTAGAGCACCAGAGAGACTGAAGAATGGCCACGGCAGTGGCAAGAAAACCAGTGCACACTACCACGCATGTGAGGGCCATCCACCCGCACACTTGAGCTCACACTGAGTGGCTGCTCTGTGACTTAGCTCCTTCAGCCCCATTTCCAAATACAAACTGATGCAGGGGTCAAACGGAGGCTAAGGGGGCACAACGAGACTTGGGAAAGTGGCGGTGGGGACGGGAGTGCCTGAGTAAGCCCAACAGCGGTTAGGGAGTTACATTCCCATCAAATGTAATGGTGTGGCAAAGATATGTACTAGGTATGCACCTGCACACAGGGGCTTAACCGGAAACCAATGGGAATTTTTGTGAAGGGCAAGGACTGATTTAAATGTACAGTTTAACTTGTTACAGTGATCCTTAGGTGTTTCTGAGGCTACTGTTTGTTGCTTACAGTCTCTCTTGGTCTCGGATCCTACCTGGCCCTGCTCCATGACCAGTGGGATTGAAGATTTAGCCCTTATTTGTTACATCAATGTGGGAACAATACTGAAACAGTATTAAATGACATGCATCATGCTGTTAATATGTACAGCTCCCTCATATCACTCCACAGGGGCTGATACACTACACTGGCCATAAAACTGCATTTGGCTGTTATCCAAGGTGTGGTTGCAATAAAACATGGGCTCTCAAAGAACGGCACTTTGTGCTGCCTGTCATTCTGATTTACTTGCCTAATTGACTTGCAAGAGCTAGGTGAAAAGAGAGTCTTGTATTACAACAGCACCATAAAGGAGCAGGAACCAATGGGTTGCAAACAGACCCATAACAGATTTGTTGGGCTCACAAATCTGACCACTGGCAACCCCTAAATGACGCCTCTAACAGAAGGATTAGATGACTGAGTCTATAGCTGACAGTCACTCCCATAACTAACTCACTATAAAAACAGAGGCTTTCTTTTCTTAAAAGCTAAAAGTTACAGTAATTTAGCTATCTTAAAATAGAACTCTGTAATACAAGATTTTACATTGTGAAAAAGAAAAACCGAAACACCCAGCACTTTTCAACAGCCATAGAATGATCGGACTCAGTCTGCCGCCTCCCAGCACCCAGCTGTGTTATTTCATGTTGGAAGAAATGAAATAGCACTGTGTAGTGTAGCAGGGGGGGGGTGGGGGGAACAGACAAATAAATTAAACACCACTATGATACATGGACAGCAGGTGAAGAAATGTGATTCATGTCCAGCTCAAGCTCTCTGTGGAGGAGGACCATCTATGTCTCCATTCACATACTTCCACAGTCCCTTCTCGCTCCTACTTCTTAGCAATCCATCAGCTTGGCTCCGCCAATGCAGCTCTAAAAAAGGGTCCCAGGGGACACAGACAGCAGCAGCAATACAGAGCAACACAGTAAATTAAAGAGAGGGTCCCAGGGGACACAGACAGCAGCAGCAATACAGAGCAACACAGTAAATTAAAGAGATGGTCCCAGGGGACACAGACAGCAGCAGTAACAAAGAGATACACAGCAAATTAAACACAGGTCCAGTTGGCCACAGACAGCAAAATTAACAGAGATACACAATAAATGAAAGACGGGGTCCCAGGGGACACAGACAACAGTGGTAACTTACAGTTACATAGTAAATTAAAGAGAGGGTCCCAAGGACCTCAATCAGCAGCAGTTATACAGTGTTACACATTAAATTAAAGAGAGGGTTCCAGGGAACACAGACAGCAGCAGTAATACAGAGTTACTTAGTCAATTAAAGAGAGGGCCCCAGTGGACACAAACAGCAGTGGTAACATAGAGTTGCACAGTAAATTAAGGAGAGGATCCTGGGGCACAAACAGCAATGTAAGCAATAATACCTGACAGGCTGGGCCTTAATGGGAAATACCGGACCGCCCAGGGGCGTAATGAGACCCGACATCGCAGGTGGAGGGCCTTATAGCCCCTGGAAGGTCCGGTATTTCCCAATAAAGCCCACCCTTGAGGGTATTACTGCACTTAGAAAATGGGAACAGTAAAAAGAAAAGCTTGAGAATTTTTTTTTAATAAAAAAATTAATTAACATTAAGTTTTCTAATTAAATAGTTCCTCCGTCTGTATTGGAATAGAGGACTTTTGGTCTAACTGAGATGCTGTAGTTCAGAAAATGAAAAGAAAATGCTGGTTGAATGCTGTTGGTGCCCCCAGAGCAGTTTCTGTATCTTCAGTCTGACCGTCCCCACCCCCGCATGGTCCTTACAGAGCAGCTCTCTTTCCCCTTTGTCCCCCCCCCCTTCATTTTTGTTCTAAATATTGGAGACAAGAGACGTAGCAGTTCAGGAAGCAAACAGCAGTGTGGGAGATCAAGTGTGATAGGGGTACAATATTTCTTTCAGTAAAAATGAACAAATGCGCATTTCAGTCTGTGGAACTCTATTTTTCTCATTTTGAATACAAACGGTTTAGAATTGCATTCATTATGGTCCAGAAATGCTTTGTTGCTTTGCTGAGAGCGAGTGATATCTCCCACTGCAGTGCATGAGAGGAATGGTATGTTCTTGGCTTTCTTTACCACAGATGGACATCTATGGACAGTATAGAAAACTAAGAAAGCACCGCTACTCTGCTGCTTAGTAGCGGTGTCGGAGATACTGCTCTTTGTAGCTGATCACAGTGTTTCTTTTGGAAACCAGAATGGTTTCTAAGACATTTGATGCCATTTTCTTTTCCTAAATTTCTTTTTCTATGGTTGCCTTGGGTGGAAAGAGGAGAGCGGCCCAGACATTATTTTTTCGGGTGTCTGGGAAGAGAAAAGAAATGGTGGCTGGTGAGTGTTAACATTCAGGGTGCCCAAGAATTCACTTAGTAATAGGGCACCCTGAATTGGCTCTTATTTTAGTGGGGGCTCAATTGAAAAATACCCGCCCGCTTAGGTCCGCTTCTTGGCAAATCAGCGTGCTGGGATTATCTCGCCCATTTTCTAAAGTAATATAGAGTTACACAGTTAATTAAAGAGACAGTCCAAGGGGCCACAGATAATAGCAGTAATACAGAGTTGCATAGTTGGAGGAAAGGTCAGAAGTATGGCAGCTTGGATTCAATGTAAAGAAGTGCAAAGTAATGCACCTGGGAAACAAGAACCAAGGGGAAGATTACATAATGGGGGGAGGAAGTAACAACAACAAACATGGAAAGGGACCTGGAGGTAGTCATATCAGATGACCTAAAGGTGGGCCAGCAATGTGAGAAGGCAGTAGGGAGGGCTGGGGAGATACTGGGATGCATAGGGAGAGGCATCACCAGTAGAAAACAGGAAGTTGTTATCCCTCTGTACAGACAGTTGGTGAGACCCCATCTGAAGTACTGCATCCAGTTCTGGAGACTCCATCTCCGCAAGGACATAGACAGGATGGAGACAGTCCAGAGGAGGACAACTAAAATGATGCAGGGTCTGCAACAGAAGCCATACGCAGAGACACTAAAGGAGCTTAATATGTATACCCTTGAGGAAAGGGAGGGGGCATGATTGAAACTTTTAAGTACCTCAGTGGAATCAACAAAGTCCAAAAGGGTAGCATCTTTCAGAAAAAGAGATGTGCAAGAACAAGGTGACACAATTCAAAGATAGAGGGGGGATGGCTCAGGAGTAACGTGAGGAAGTATTTTTTTCACAGAGAGGGTGGTGGACTCATGGAACGACTTGTCTGAGGAGGTTGTGGGGTCAAAACAGTGGGGGAATTCAAGAATGCATAGGACAGACATAAGGAAATTCTTGTGGGCAGTAGGAAAAAATAGGCTGTTGGTTAACTAGGATCTGCAGCTTATCCAGTAGGTAGGGAAATGAGCAGACTAGGTGGGCCAAGCAGTCCTTATCTGCCATCAAAGTCTATGTTTCTATGTCCTGGGGGACACAGACAGGAGCGGTAACACAGAATTACACCGTAAATTTAAGAGAGGGTCCCTGGGGACACAGACGGCAGCATTGTGTTGTCTGTATATCCATGGCACTCCCAGATCCATTATCTTAGGTTTATGTACGCCTGATAGGCTGCTGATGCACATGTGACCTAAGATTGGATTTCGAGCGAGGATATCCAGCCACAGCCTCATATGCAGTCCCTGCTCCACATCTGCATAATGAGGGAGGCACAACAACAACAATTTTAAGTAGAAGTCTCCCCCTAAGCGCTCACACTTGGGATGCACCTATTGAATATCTGCCAGCCTGTCGCCTCCCTTTACGCAGCAGGGCGATAGAGCATTGTGCCTCACCACACACATTAATGACTCCCCTGGAACATCACTGATCAATCCCCCTGGTCCATAGCGCTGGCTCACGCTATCAGAATGCTTCCTACTGTTGTCTAAACTAACCTGTTATGCTTGTGAAGGTGGCCACAGCTGCTTGGGCCTCGAGGTATCCACAGGGGGTATCGCAAAATGGAGTGTGGCCTATTGTTGTCATTTCTCTCCATCTTCTTGGCCATTAATCGCAAATAGGCACCTGCACATGCGCTCTCTATGCCTATTGCACATGCCTGCAGGGGATACCGCAATTGCACATGCGCAATGCCACCCAGCACCACTTTACTTGGGGCAAGCAAGGACGTGCATTTGTGTATAGCTTGTGCAGGTACGACACCGCTCGATCTTGCCGTATCAACAACGGCTGAAATAAAATCAAAGGGCAGATTATATCTGGGCTATTACTGCCAAAAGAATGCTCATTTAAAAGGTTATGCCCAATTGGCTGAGCATCAGTAAATAGCGGCTTGTTTTCTTCTGGGAGGCACCAGCGATCAAAACTGTCATTAAAGGGCCAGCATTTCAGTCAGTGATCAGAGGCTGACATTTAAAGGGCTAGACTCGCTAAAATTACATACCAACTCAGAAGCAACTTATATTCAGCCATAGCTCACAGCACGTTCTTAACTGTTCCAACTTATATTGCCCAGGACCCAGTACAGGGTCATCCTATAAGTTAGCAGGGGCACTTAGAATAAATTGTCTAGAGAAATATTAGCTGAGAAATTGCCAGCCCAGTATTCAAATCATGAGCATCGTCACATTGTACAAGCATAGAGATTATTAGCTACCTGAACACCCCTGCTAGCGGTGCCAGGAGCTAAATGTCTGACCCACATAATTGAACACAGAATCTATGCAATGATTTACAGGAGGTAATATAATAAATAATCAACCTGGCTCCCCTGCCAGTGGTTCCTGAGTTGTATTAATCACCAGCAAGAATCGTGTGACCCTGCTAGTGTCACTAACTTGTAAAAGGGTACTCACAAATCATCCAGAAAAGTTTCCTTGCACTGGAAAGTGCTTAAAATCCCCACACTGCATTCAGACATTCCTGGAATTCAGTGGCACTAAATAAAAGCACCCGCGACCATTTTGTGCTGTTTTTCTATCCAAAAACACTCCCACAGAGAAAGGAAGTTCTGCTGACCAAAATGGAGACACCCAAATGTTATTTTATGGCCAAAGTTTATCAAAGCACTCCTAGCAGCATGGCCAGCCTCCCTGCTTCTTCCTAGTTTCCAAATCTCCTGCTACATGAGACCTGCAAGCTGACTGGCTCTCAGCTCTCGTGAGATCTTGGCCATCATCTTAGAGGAGGCTAAACAAATGAGACTTGACTAAATCCAACATGTCTTGCAATGGAGAATGGAGCTAGCAATTGTTACAGCTCTGCAAGCCTAAGTCCCCTAACTTTTAACATTGACTATGAGGGAGAACAGAAGAAACATGTTTAAAGAACAAAAAAAATGCTTCTGCACCAAACTGTGTCCTATTACACAAGCAGCAATGCAGATGATTCCTTGCTCAGTTTACCACGGCCAAGGCAAGGACTACCTAAGGCATCCTTCCCATCCCCCCATCCCATTAAAGGCAGATGCCTACATTATCCCAGAACTAACCAGGGCATACAAAAGGGGCCAACAATAATACACAGCACTGTACTATATTGGGTCAACATTTCAGGAAGGTCTGATTAAAATAAAATAATTATTTGGGAAATAGTGAATTTTAATAGAGCCATTTCTTTCGCTGATATTCACAGTTTTTCTTGCTTAAGGCACCGGAGCTGCCATTATGTACTGTGTTCGACAAACATAATGCATACTACTGTGAATGCATAACTTAGCCTATTAATTTAATAAAAAAGGGCTTGAACAAGATCATTTATCACATTATAAAAATTTAAAGGATGCTAATAGAGCCATGTATGGTCTGAGATCTTTCTCAGATGACCAAACAGATTCCACAGCCTAAGTTACCTGGAAACCACTACCAGTGGTCCCAGGAGCTCAGTACATCAGGGACTACTAAATAATTAAAGATTCTCATTCCTTAATTGGGCATATACTCTGCGTTCCCCTACATGCTGTTCAGAACAAGCATACCACCTTACTAAGGTGCCTGATGACCTGGAGCCCCTGCTAGCAACTCCAGAGTCTATCCATTATTAAATGAGCAAGTGGCCACCTTAAACATCCGGAGTGCCCTGCCAGCATCCTGGACTTCTAAAATACTAAGTAATGTGCCACAGTTCCCCATTACAAGCATAGTAGCACCTGAAGTGCTCACTCAAGACATCACTACACAACAGTCTCTGAAACATTATGTCTTTTAAACGCACCACCTTCTTAACAAAAGGTAGAGGAAACTCCTCTATCATCTACCTGACCAAAAAACCATAAACAAAGTAGGTCTCACAAGGAGGAGGAGCATTGCGAGACTAACCTAACTTGCCTACCCAGATCGGCAGCCACGAGAAATAATATAGCAAGATTTGCTGCTGTGATTTTGGAAAAGCTGTCCACTCACCCATTATCTATGCAGGATTAAGGGTTTAGGCAGCCGCCAGACAGTATAAACTGACTGAGAGTCACTGCTGCCATCTTGTGGAGAGTGCATCTATGCTCAAAAACATCCAAGCAGCACAGAGGGCATTTGTTAAAAGCACCAACCGATCTGCAACAGCAGACCACAATGCGGATAATTAAATATAACGGCAATGATTTGAAAATCAATTAACAATTGGGAAAATAAATTGGGGCAGCACTATTACCACAGCTGTGGGCAAGGCAGCATAACACTGCCCCAAACACAGGCTAATGTACTACACCGAACCATCATGGTTACAGAAGTCAAATTGAATACAGGGGCAGGCGTAAGAATAGGTGGACTTATTCGGCCCCTTCAGAAGGTCTATCCCCTATATCTTAGCACCCAAAGTGAGATCAAGGCATACTGATTATACAGTACATGTCACCAACAGAACATCCCTTGTAACACTGCTGTACCACTACTTCTACACTGTGGGATGACATCAGCACAGTTCAGAAGCATGCAGCTTGGCTCCTACTACACCCATCCTTATGACCAAAACACAGCTAATGGTACTAGGGATATGACACAACACCAGCTCATTACAGAACTACAGCCTCTCTTGGGCACCAACAGTCCCCACATGGCATCCCCTTCTGGGATAACCATGTGACAGGCATATGAAGGCTAGCATATATGGCTCAACTAATAAGGCCATAGTATGGGAACTATATATAACTGACAACTCAAACAATTGCAGTCCCATGGCCAAGCAGCCAGGGAACCAAACTTTGAGTGTGGGTCGTTAGGAACTTAGCTCCCCTAATGTGCTGCAGAGAACCAAAAACACTAGGAGGGGTCTTACAAGTCCATTACACAGAACCACCAAGATTGGTAGACCCCCGAGAAGAAAATTAGGGGAAAAAAAAATATATATATATATATTTAGGATATATATATACATCTATACAGCACCATACTCATTCACTACGGGCCTATCCTATCCTAGTAGTAGGTACATACACAAACATGCATAACGGCCATTGCTTTCTGGAACCTTTAAGTACACATTTTACCCAACTTGTGATGCCAACGCAAGGGTACCACTAACACCAACAGCACAACCACCTAGCATGGCAGCCGGCATATGTTCAGCCATGCGACTGCAATAATAGGTCAGCACCCCTTTGCTACTCCAGCCACCATCATAGGGCTATTCTGTCCCTATCTCACACTGATGACCGTAGTTGTTGGGAACGCTTGTATGGCTTCTCTTAGCAGGCGTACTGCAGTGCACCACGGCTTACTTCAACTATGACATTGCCACCTAATGGTGGTAGCAAGGGACAGCCTATGACTACCCAAAAGGCAAGATATTCTGATATAGGGACCAGTAACACACCCCTCCCTGAACAGCCTACTACTCACGGCCTGGCTGCTGAAAGGGAGAGACTGCTGAATGCAGGGTACCACACAGCAGGGATTGATACAGTGTTACAGTCCCGCAGAGCTACCACATCATCTACCTATTCCAGACAATGGAAAATATTCACAACTTGGGATATGGACAGAAACTTATCACCTCTATTAGTCTCTACGGCAGACATACTACTGTTTCTACAACAGGGACTGGACAAGGGGCTAGCACCCTCATCACTAAGAGTTCAACTTCCAGTCATTGGGGTAGCAGTGAACACTGGCAAAGGTACATACCCAGGTTCTCATCCAGACATCATACATTTCTTAAAAGCGGAAACCAACATAAGGCCCTGCATAAAGAACAGGGTACCTCCTTGGGACCTAACATTAGTACTCAATGCCCTTACCAGAACACCATTCAAACCCTTAACAGACATCAGTGACTACTGGATAGGGTTAAAAGCAGCATTCCTAGCCACAGTATGCTCAGCCTGCTGCTTCAGAGAACTGACGGCGTTATCATGTAAGGAACCATTCACAGCATTCACACCAGACAGAGTTTCCCTACAGACCATACCCTCATTCATTTCCAAGGTATACTCCGCATCTCACAAGCACCAGCCAATAGAACTGCCGACCTGTTATGAGGTACACACAAATAGCAGGGAGAGGACTCTCCACTCACTGGACATCTAGTGGACACTCATGGTGTATCTAGAAAGAACTGCAGAAGTACGAAAGACAGAGAGACTGTTCATCATCCCATCAGGTCACAAGAGAGGAACTGCGGTGGCCGAGGCCACCATAGTAACATGGTTAAAAAGAACATTCACAGAATCATACAAATCCGGTAATAAAAGCCCACTCCACAAGGGCCATGGCCGCCTCTTGAGTGGAATGAAACTCTGTCATGGCACAGAAAACCTGTGCGGCAGCCATCTGACACAATAGACTAGACACTGAAATTCCAGAGGAAAGTTAATTCAGACACCTTAACAAGCATATAGAACTCATGCTCCCCCCTCCCTATAAGTAGGGTACTGCTTTTGAATCAACCTAAGGTAATGGATCTGGGAGTGCCATGGACATACAGGCAACACAATGGTAGTTTGCTCACCTAGTAAAGGTGATTGTGTTACTGTATATCCATGGCACTCCATCCCACCCGAGGGAGCACAATTACAGGTATCACAGGTAGATTAAGTGACAGAAGAATGACAATATCTATGTGGAATGCTTTAAGCATATAAGTCAAATACAATATGTAATCATTAAAGTAGGTATAAATTTCCAGAAAGACTGTCTTTAGAGTAATATTTACTGTCTGTGCATACACCTAATAAGTTACTTTACAGCTCTGGAAGTATTGAAACTGAAGACAGTAAGGGTGGAGAAGGGGCTTGGTGGTATATCGGAATCTGATCTTAGGTCACATGTACATCAGCAACCTATAAGGCGTACATAACCCTAAGGTAATGGATCTGGGAGTGCCATGGATATACAGTAACACAATCACCTTTACCAGGTGAGTAAACTCCCAGTAACACAGACTTACACTGTAAATTAAAGAGAGGGTCCCTAGGAACACAGACAACAGCAGTAAGACAGAGTTACATCATAAATTAAAGAAAGGGTCCCAGGGGGCAACAGACAGCAGCAGTAACACAGACTTACACCGTAAATTAAATTATAAAAAGGTTCTCAGAAATGCTGCATTCTGATTGGTTGTTAGGATTCCAACAGCCTTACATTAATCCATGTTACTCTGTCATGTACAGCCTGATCACAATGGCACATGGATTCTTCCAGTCAGCATTCTGTCCTCTAGCACTGCTTACTGACTTGAATAATGCATTCTGATTTTGAACCAGCATTCTTAAACTGTTGGTGGAAGAACTATTTTATTAATAATCTCCCTCTAAATGAGGAAAGCATTCAAAAAGTATTCTTTTAACACACTTCTTTTGGAACAATTTTTTTATAATAGCAATAAGGCACTCCCAGGAGTTAGATTAACAGTCAGTTAATTACCTCCTGGGGCAATATGGCACTCGGCTGCACCTCGTGCTACATTACACCCTTGGGGGTGATTAACAGACTGTTAATCTAACCCCTGGTCATGCCTTATTGCTTAAGAAAGGGTCCAAGGGGACAACAGACAGCAGCAGTAATAAAAAATATTACACAATAAATTAAAGAGAGGGTCCCAGGGAGCAACAGACAGCAGCATTTAATTCTACATCTGGGGACACACGACCTGGCTGATAGTACATTAGAGGTAGTCCAAAAGAGGTTTGAGGAGCTGGGAATTTTATGCAAGGGGGAGGGTAGATCAATAACCTTTTCTGAGGTATTACCATTGCCCAAGGCAAGCACGGCTGGAAAACAAAGGATCAAGGAATTTAATGAATGGTTAGGCAATTGGTGTCACACCAAAGGGTATGGATTGGTGGGGGGGGGGGAGACCTGAGAGGACATTGGTCTATGAGCTAAGGATAGACTTCATATAGATGAGGCGGGCAAGAAGGTGCTAAAATGGAAGCTTGGGGAGTATATTGAGGTAGCTGGACATTTAAACTAGGAGAGAGGGGTGGCAGGTAGAGGGAGGGTATACAGGCCACAAGATGGGGAGGCAGAGTAGGCTTATCCCCCACAACAAGAGTAATGTACTAGGCAGAAGCAATAGAAAGGATGCTGGAAGTGGAGGGCAGAGCAATGGGGGAGAGACAGTAAAAGGATGGAAGGTGGTCACCATGAATGCTAGGAGCCTGGGGGATAAAATGAATGACCTACAGGCCCTTATGGTGGAAGGGGAGGTGGACATGGCAGCAATCACGGAAACATGGGCCACTGAATACCATGACTAGGACCTAACAGTCCAAGGGTACAGAATATTCCGCAAGGATAGGGAAAACAGGAGGGGGGGGAGTGGCATTATACATGAGGGAGGGGTTAAAGTGCATTAGGGAAGAGGGGGGAGGAGGGGGAGATAGAGTCATTATGGCTGCTAATCCAGGATTCCAGGAATAGGATGCTCTGGATGGGAGTGGTGTACAGGCCACCCTCACAGACAGAGGAGTTGGACAAGGAACTTGGGAGGCAAATTAAAAAGACATGCTGTAGGGGAGTTCGGTGGTTGTGGGAGACTTCAACCTGCCAGGGGTAGACTGGGGAACCCCAGCCACCAGCAGTACAAGGGAGCAGGTACTCCTGGATGCCTTTCAGGAAAGCTTTCTGACAAAGGTGGTTAGCGAGCCAACCGGGGGGGGGACACCCTAGACCTAGTGCTTACAAATGGGGAATTTGTGAGGGATATCAAGGAGGACAAACCATTAGCAGGGAGAAACCATCACTCAGTATGGTTCAGGTTGGTGATGGGAAAAGAGGGGGTGGCATCCAACACAAAGGTGCTGGATTTCAGGAAGGTGGATTTCGCATAACTGGGGAAGGTATTGAGGGGGTACCTGGCCGGGATCCAGCTTAGTATGGGCACAGACCAGAGATGGGAGATCATAAAGAAGGGGATACAGGAGGCTACGATTTCCTGCAGCAGTACTCAGGGAAAAAAGACCAGGGCAAAAAAGCCAAGCTGGATGTGCAGGGAGGTTGAGGAAAAGGTGAGGAGAAAAAAGGTGGCCGTTAGGAGATATAGGAAATCGGGAAGGGGAGAAGATTGGGATGAGTACCTGCAGGAGGAAAGAGAGGTGACAAGGGCAGTAAGAAGAGCAAATGCCACCTTAGAGCTAAGGCTGGCTCAAGGCATAAAGGAGGAGAAGAAAGACTTCTTCAGATACATCAGGGAGGAAAAAGAGCTGTAAAGAACAGATAGTAAGGATTAAGAAGGAGGGGGGATGGGTAGAGAAGGGGGAGAAAAGGCAGAAGCACTCAATGACTACTTCTGCTCAGTATTTACGAAGGAGAGAGGGAGAGTGATACCCAAGGGGGGTGGGGAACAGTAAAGGCTGGGGAGGGAGTGATGGATGGGGAGATCACAGAAGCTAGAGTCCTGGAGGGCTTGAGAGCACTGAGGGTGGACAAGGCATTAGGGCTGGATGGCATTCACCCCAAGGTATTGAAGGAGCTAGCAGAGATCCTGGCACTACCTTTGGCAGGCCTATTCAATGCCTCACTAAATTCAGGATGCATACCCAAGGATTGGAGGTTGGCTCACGTGGTTCCCCTGCATAAAAGTGGCCCCAAAGATGAACCAGGGAACTATAGACCAGTGAGCTTCACGTCCATCATGGGGAAGCTAATGGAAAAGATCCTTAAGGAGAGGCTGATGTCCCTGCTGGAGTACAATGGGCTGCAGGATAGTAGACAGTGTGGCTTTGTCACAGGCAGATCCTGCCAAACCAACCTGGTAGAGTACTATGACTGGGTGACTGGGCAGATGGACAAGGGCCATGCAGTGGATGTCTTGTACCTAGACTTCAGCAAGGCATTCAGTTCAGTGCCACATGGGAGACTTGGAACAAAACTTGAAGGCACAGGGGTGGGACCAAAAATGGTGGGACGAGTGACAACCTGTCAGAAGGGAAGGCAGCAGTGGGTGGTAGTGGAAGGAGAACTCTCATCCCCAAGGGCAGTAACGAGCGGGGTTCCACAGGGCTCGGTGCTGGGACCAGTGTTATTTGAGATATTTATTGCAGATATTTCTATGGGCATCAAGAACAGGATCAGCCTGTTTGCAGATGACACCAAGATAGGGGCAGTGGTGGATGACATAGAGGGGTAGCGGAGTCTGCAGGAAGATCTGAATAAGCTGGAGACTTTGTCAGACACTTTTGGAGCAAAAAATCCACAAAGAAGCAAAAACATGGAAAATAAATCTAATAAATCCGAGTTTTGGAACTGCTTGTTAGTAAATGCTAGGAGCTTAAAAAATAAAATGGGGGAATTTAGAGATATTTTGGTAACCAACAACATACATATACAGTAGCTGCTGTGACGAAACGTGGTGGGATATTAATGATAATTGGGGTCAGGATATTGAGGGTTACACGCTATATAGGAGATCAAGAGCATTCAGGAAAGGGGGAGGAGTGGCCTTGTATATAATAAATGGCATAAAATCAGAATTAATGGTACCATCCTTGGATATGGAGGATCAAGTATGGATCAAATTACTACCAATACAAGCTCCAAAAATCATTTTAGGTTTAATTTACAGAGCTCCGTCATCTACTTCACAATATAATACGAGCTTGTTAGACCACATGTTGACTTTAGATCCAACAGATAGGATACTAATTTTAGGTGATCTAAACCTACCAGGAATTGATTGGGGAACATCTTATGCGGTAACACCTTTTGAGAGAGAGTTTCAAATTGTATGTGATCAAATAGGCTTAGTCCAGTGTGTAGAAGAGCCAACTAGGGGTGAACACATACTGGATATAGTTTTGACAAATATGGGTGACACCCTGTGTGACTGCAAGACCTCCGTTGCTCTAGGAACAAGCGACCACTTCACGGTGGAATTTAAATTGGCTGAACCAGTATTAATCCATAGGGGTAAAACCGCTATTTATGATTTCGCGTAAGCAAATTTTGTTAAAATGAATACAAATCTCTCAAAATGGGAATGGAGAAATGAGTTTGGTGATAGACCCTTGAATGAAATCTGGGATATATTTTACACAAAAATAAAACAGCAAGAATTGGAAAATATTCCCATAAAACAAAAGTATACTGGGAGAAAGAATAAAATACAGTGGTGGACTCGCAAAATTAGATTACTAATTAACAAAAACCATAAACTTTATAAAAAGTGGAAAACAAATAGATCATATATAACCAGAAATCAATACAGACAACTAACAAATCAAATAAAAAAAATATTAAGAGGGCCAAAATTGACTATGAATCAAGCTTGGTTAGAAGAGTAGAGGGAAATCCAAAGGCCTTCTATGCTTATATTAGTAATATAAAAGGAAATTCAAATACTATTGGCCCATTAAGAAAATTAAATGGTGATAGTACATCTGATAACAAAGAAATGGCAGATATAGCAAATAATTATTTTTCAACTGTTTTTTCAAATGATAAACCTTCACACCATGCTAAAAGATTTATTCCTGACCTAAATGAAAGTATAATAATAACTTGTACAGAAATTAAAGAATGACTAGTTAAATTGGACCCTACTATATCCTACGGTCCTGATGGACTTCATCCAAGAGTACTTAGGGAATTAGCTGAGACAATAGCCTCCCCTTTGACATACATTTTTCAGCAGTCCCTAAATACAGGTGAGGTACTTGAATGCTGGAGATCAGCAGTTGTGGTCCCAATCTATAAGAAGGGGAATAAGATGGATCCAGCTAATTATAGACCTATTAGCCTTACTGCCATACCCTCAAAGATCCTGGAAGGGGTGCTAAAGGACAGAATACATGAACATCTAGAAATAAATCATCTTACAGATAATTTCCAGCACGGCTTTGTATAGGGTAGGTCGTGCCAGATGAATATGTTGGCCTTTTACAATCTAGTTATTGATAGACTGGACAAGGGTATCCCCGTTGATGTGCTGTTTCTCGATTTCTCAAAGGCGTTTGACAGACTACCTCACTATGAATTAATACAGCAAATGAGTAATCTGAATATAAATCCTTATATAATAATTTGGGTTCAGAATTGGTTACTTGATCGGAGTCAGCGCGTGAGTATTAGAGGGGAATCGTCCGATAGTTCAGGAGTGACTAGTGGGGTGCCTCAGGGATCAGTCTTGGGCCCCTGTCTCCTCAATCTTTATGTAGCAGCACTTCAAATAAAACAAAAATCTGTATGGTTGCAAAAGTTTGCTGATGATTGTAGGGTTGGAGCAGAAGTAAATATTGGATCAAACACTTCAAACTTACAAGATGTAATAGGTGATATAGCTACATGGTCTAACAAATTCAAATTGGCATTGAACCTAGATAAATGCTGCATTATGCACTTGGGAAACAGAAATCCTAAATTACCCTATAAAATAGGAAATATACCGCTCAAAATAACATATGAGGAAAGAGATTTGGGTATAACAGTTTCTAGTAATACGACATTTTCATCACATTGCCAGAATATAGCCCAGACAGGAAACAGAATCCTGAATTGCATACTGAGGCACATATCATCTAGAAGTAGGGAGGTTGTTTTGCCCCTGTATGTGTCCTTGGTGAGGTCCATTATGGAATATGGAGCACAGGTGTGGTCACCCTTTAAAAAACAGGATATAATTCTATTGGAGCAGGTCCAGAAAAGAGCAACAAGAGTTATTTGTGATATGACAGGAAAGAATTATGTGACTAGATTGACGGAGTTGAACATGTACTCCTTAGAGGAGCGTAGAAAGCGAGGAGACATGTGCTCGGTGTATATCGCTTGGCAAAACGATGATCTGTGGGATGTCACGGGGCTAAAATTCAATAGCAGTATGTATAAAACCAGGTCCCACCCAATGCAGTTAACAGCATCTAAAAGTAATAAAGCGAGAACTACATGGTGGTTTAACCAAAGGGTGGTGCATGCTTGGAATGCATTGCCGCTAGAGGTTGTAGCCAGTCTATTGCTGAGTTTAAATCTAAATGGGATAGGAATATGCATCAGATTAGAAATTAGATGATAGTGGCGAGCATATAGGACGCAAGTCCATTCAGCTCAGTATCTTCCTATGATTCCTATGAAGAACTACCAACTGGGGAGGGGGTTGCAGCTGGTGGAGACTGAGGAGGAGGAGAAAGATCTGGGGGTCATCATCACAGGATCAATGAACAGTTCAGCACAGTGTAGGAAGGCAGCAGCATTGGCCAGTAAAATGCTGGGTTGTATTGCAAGGGGAATGACTTCAAGGAGGGGGGAGGTGATTCTGCCACTGTATAGATCACTGCTAGACCTCACCTCGAATACTGCGTGTAGCACTGGCACCCATACCTGAAAAGGGACATCAAATTACTGGAAGGGGTGCAGTGCAAAGCAACCAAGATTATCCAGGGGATGGAGGACTTACCGTATGAGAGTAGGCTAAAGGAGTTAAACATGGACTCGCTGGAGGAGAGGAGAGGAGGGACAGAGGGGCTATGATCGAGACATTCAAGTACATGAGAGGGATAAACAAGCCTGGTACAGAGGGGCTATTCGGGGCAAGGGTGGGGAGGGACACTCAAGGCCATGACATGAGATTAGAGGGGGGAAGGTTCAGGAGGAAAATGAGGAGACTCTTTTTACGGAGAGGGTGGTAGCAGGGTAGAACGCGTTACCAGCAGAGATAGTAGCCTGTAAAACGGTGGGCTGCTTCAGAGAGGGCTGGGACGGGGCAAGAGGGAGGATAAAGGGGGGGCGGTGAGGAGGAGGGAGGGGCAGCTGCAGAATAGGGCTGCCAACTGCATAATTCAGCAGACTCGATAGACCCAAAGGCCTTTTTCTGCTGGCAAATTTCATACATTCATAGTACTGTAATACAGAGTTACACAGTAAATTAAATAGAGGGTCCCAGGGGGACAGACAGCAACAGCAATTCAGAGCTACACAGTTAGTTAAAGAGAGGGTCCCAGGGGGAAACAGACAGCATCAGTAATACAGAGTTACACAGTAAATTAAAGAGAAGGTCCCAAGGGACACAGACAGCAGCAGGGTTCTATGTCATAACGGTGACCGCCGAAGGGCAATCACCGTTAGGGCGACTGTACATCGCCAAAAATCTATTTTGGTGATGTACCCCCCCCCCGGCGCACAGCAAAGGGGTGCCAGGGACTTCAATATTTCTGCTTTATAAGACCAGAGGCAACAAAATGTACATGCACCCAAACCCAGCACCCTTGGAATCCCAGCCCATCACACACTGACTACACCACGGGGCCAGCTCAGCAGCACACTGTGGCACCACACCTCAGAAACCCTCCCTCCCATTCCACCTCTCGGTCAGCATGCTCACCTCCCCCACATGCGTATACATGTCGCTATATGCGCGAACCCCCATCCAGTCATCTTCCCTGGTAGGCAGCCGCATTGACATGCATTGCGATTGAGTCGCCGTTTTTGCATGAGCCCAATCACGGTCACCTATGTCATGGGATACCCAGCAGCAGTAATACAGAGGTGCACAGTAAATTAGAGAGGGTCCCGGGGGCAACAGACAGCAGCAGTAACACAGAGTTACACAGTAAGTTAAAGAGAGGGCCCCAAGGAACACAGACAACAACAGTAATACAGAGTTACGCCATATATTAAAGAGGGGGTCCCAGGGGCACAGACAGCAACAATAATGCAGAGCTGCACAGTACATTAAAGAGAGAGTCTGAGGGGACACAGACAGCAGTAACACACAGTTACCTAGTAAACTAAACAGGTGGTCCACAGGGCCACAGACACCAGCAGTAACATAGACTTATACAGCAAATTAAGGAAAGAGTCCCAGGGACCAGCCTGCAGCAGTAATACTGAGCTACACAGCAAATTTAACAGAGGTCCCAGAGGACACAGACAACAGCAGCAATGCAGAGTTACACAGTAGATTAAAGAGAGGGTCCCCAGGGGCCTCAGACAGCAGCAGCAATACAGAGTTACACAGTAAGTTAAAGAGACAGTCTCAGGGGCACAGACAGCAGCAATACAGAGTTGTACAATCAATTTAAAGAGAGTCCCATGGGTCCAGGGAGCAGCAGTAATACAGAGTTACACAGAAAATTAAAGAGAGGGTCCCTGGTTACAGATTAAACAGACAGCAGCAGGAAAACAGAGTTACACAGATGTAACACCCTTCCCCCGTGGGCACTGATGGGAGCTCCACAGATCAGAGGTCAATGCTGGTGCACAAGCTTATAAATTTTGGGTTTTGGAGCCAGCTAGAGAGAGAGAAAGGAGGTGAAGGTGAGCCGCAGGGAAAAGGTGTGGGGAGATGGTGTAAAATAGCAGGGCCATCTGCCTGCCCTTGTGGCCAGCAGTTCATGGTGTGGGGTGTCCAAAAACTAGTCCAGTGGTAGATAGGGTGGTGGACTCTATTTTCGGACATCAGGTTTACTCTCCATGAAGCTACCCCGGTGGAGTTGTTGTTTGGAGGCTTGGAGCTGGTATAAAGTATGGCCCCTGTGTGTGCGCCACGTTTCTGGAATGTGAGAGAGAGAGAGAGAGAGAGAGAGACACGTGGGGAGAATTGGAATCCAAGAGAGGGGAAGAGAGCCTTAGCCCTGGAGTAGATATGCCAACCCAATTGTGGAAGCTCCAGTGGGGCATCGAGAGGGACGTGGGCTACAGCCATGCCCATGCATCCCAGATGGGATCCAGTTCCAGTGAAGGAAGAGCCAGTTCAGCCTGGGAGTCTCATGGAAGCCCAGGCATGAAGCAAATGCCCAGAGTCTAATATGCCCATCCAGAGGGTGCAGGTCTCTGGGGACATCTGCCTGTGTGCCAGGGTAGAGTTGCTTACTTGTGCCCACCTTTTCAGAGATCCAGTGATTGGGGAGTGAAAAGCAGTTTTGACCCAATGGGGAATATACTATATATACATATATATATATATATATATATATATATATATATATATATATATATATATAGATAGATATATTATGGTAGAAGGTAGTGCTACCATAGTTACGGTTGAGGAGCCATTTACATGTTAAACCTAAAATTTTGCACCTTAATAACTTTCCAACCATTCAACGGATTTGCCTGAAATTTGGAATGCATGATCAAGAACCATACATCTTGGGATCTGCCAACTTTCGTACTGTTTGTTTATACAACTGCAGAGTTATTAAGCGTGATCTGTGCATGCGTTTACACTGTTTTGAATTCTTTGCTGATCCCTACAGGTCGCACGGTTTTCGCGGCCGGTCCAAAAACTTCAGGGGACGAGCGGCCAGGGTCCCCAATGTCCCTTTTGAAGATTTCGTGAAAAAATATTGAATGGTTCAAAAGTTATTCAAAAAACAATTTCCCATTATAAGTCAATGGGAAAAGTTAACAAAAAGTTTCGACAGTGTCGCAAATGCACTTTTTAGTGTCGCAAATGGTCCTAGTAGTGTCACAAATCCACCATTTTGTTTTCAGTTGGTGATCAGAAAAATGCTTGGCATTTAAATTTGGGACCCTCTAGCAACACAATTCTTTTTGTGTTTACCTAGTCGGACCCTGAGGATGCTAGGCATGTCTTTATTTTGAGGTTAAACACCCTAGAAATATGTTTTTCCAATTTCTAGAAAAAGTAGTGTCGCAAAGTAGTGTCGCACTCACGAAAGTGTCGCAACTTTTTGTGAAAGCTTTCGCAAATCACACTACTTTGCGACACTATGCCCAAAATAATAGGAATTCTTTGCCACCCTGCTGTAAATGAACGGTTTGGTCTTTTGGGATGAAATTTGGAGGGAAGGCAGCCAACGCCTCACAGATGTGCCTTTTGGTGGTTTGGTGACAAAATATTGCATGGATGCAAAGTTACGGTACTCCGAAGTTGACACTTTTTCCCATAGACTAACATTGCGGCTTCCACTGCATGACAGGAATTCTTTGCCACCCTGCTGCAAAATAACGGTTTGGTCTTTTACACTGAAATTTGGAGGGAAGAAAACCAACATCCCACAGATGTGCCTTTTCGTGGTTTGGTGAAAAAATATTACAGGGCGGCAAAGTTATGGCACTCAGAACTTCTCTTTTTTTCCCATAGGATAACATTACAGCGTTCGCCTTGCCTTTCAGGGCCCATATCTAAAACAGTCCCAAGAATCCCCGGACTTTTAAATCAGAAAATTGCTTAGCCCCTGATGAAAAAGACTTTTAAATTTTTTTTCTACATCGTACGGTTTCTTTTCTGCTCCAAGACCCATTATTATGCATACATTCTTTGTACTCACTGTCTTTCTTTATGCAGCTTTTGGGGAAAACCAGCCTGTGTGCTTACATTACTGTTACCCTTACCGCTTCTGCTTGCGGTTCCGCACCCATTTCACTTACTGTTCCCGTCTACGCCACCATGTGCATTACCCTTTGCATTTTCATTTGTGCTTGCGTTTGTGTTATTTTTACCATTTGTGTCTACAGTACTGTTTCTCTTTCTGTTTCGCTTTGCGTCACATCGCATTACCATTTCGTTCTCGGGCACCGTGTTACTATGTGACAAGACATCACGTGGCAGGAGTCGAGGCCCCGCCACCACATTACATTCACTATTTCTCGTTATCATTCTCAAAAGAAGGAAATTAGAGGCAAAAACTCTGTTTAATGCATCAGCTAGGGTTGTTCCACAGCGACAAAGTGAGAAAATTTGATGTTGGGTTGAAACCCCTTGCACCCCTCAGCACACCCCCAACCGGCATCGAGTGCGCGTTGGGGCCGTCAGTCCTAACTCTCACCCCATTCTCCCTATTCCTCAGCTTCTTTCCACATGTGATGGGGTGAGAGTTAGGGCCAATGACTTCGCGCGCACCCGATGCGGTTGGGGGGTGGGCTGGAGGGGTGCAAGGAGTTTCAACAACTATCGAATTTACTCGCTTTTGTCACTGTGGAACAACCCTAACTGATGCATTAAATGGATTTTTTTGCCTTTAATATAAATATATATTCAGCCTCTTCATAAATGACATGCCTTCTACCTGTCCTGCACACTCCGTACTCTATGCAGACGATGCTGTTATCTCAGTCCCAGGGAAAGACCTGGGATCAATTAGCTCTGAACTTCAGCACAATTTTCATGCATTGGAATCCTGGTTCACCCGAAATAAACTGCCACTCAACTACAAAAAGACAGAGAGCATGCTCTTCAGCAGCCCACAGAGCAAGATTCGAGGGTCCTCACTGCATATACATAGTAGCGAAGGAGAAGTACTAGACCAAGTCAATACATTCAATCACTTTGGGATTCACCTTGATGACACCCTCACCTTCACTGCCCATGCTGAGCAACTGGTAAAGTCCACCAACATGAAGCTTGGCATCCTGTACAGACACCGCACCTCAGTGACACCGGCTGCCCTGAAACTTGTTACGTGCAGTTCAGTTCTCTCATCTGTGGATTATGGTCTTGTCATATATGGGGCAGGCACAGACACAGTGCTTAAAAGGGTCAAAATCATCTTCAACAAGGCCTGCCGCCTGGTCCTGGGAGTACACAAAATGACTCACTCTTGTGACCTATACAAGGAAACTGGCTGGCTCCCACTCCACCACAGACTCCAATATCAGGTCTGCCTCCTTGCGAAAAAGTCCCTGATAGGGTCCATGCTTAGGGCTACTTCAGCCCTCTTTGAGCCTGCACAACCATCTAAATGCACAAGGAGTGCCCCCAGGACTGTTCTAACTGTTCCCTTCAAACGAACCACCCTTGGCCAAAGATCCCTCTCCTACTGTGGGCCTAAATGGTTCAATGATCTGCCTGCAGACCTTGCCAACTCCCTCAGACTTGGCTACTTTAAAAATGGCCTTCAGTCTCTTCTTGCCAGCAAATCTGACTGCCAGTGTTTCTGTTAACCCATGGTCTCTGACAGCGGTTCTCACACCCGTCAAACGCTACCCTCTCTCACTCCCACCCTCCTGTTCCACAACTGCCCACCTCCCACCACCTACTAGCTCCCCTTGACAAAGCCTCACCTTGGCTGCTAAAACATGCATTTCTGCAGACTGGGAACACCCCATCTGAACTGTAACATGATTGTTAAACACTGTACTGCACTAAATTAGTGCTGCATTAATATGTTTCTCTGGAAGTGTGGTCCTGTTTCTCCTTACTTCTTGTACCCTGCTTAATGTTGTAACTGCACACTAATACCACTTGTTAGTTGATATATTTCTGTTCTGCAATGTTTCATCACCTGTAAATGTCTTGTATTCCTTTTTGACTTGGAGCCTTTGTAAACGAGCCCCCTGCTCAAAGGTATTAATCCAAATTTGAAATAAATAAATATATATATATATATATATATATTTCGGGGATCCGAGAAGGTAAGAGGGAGAGTATAGTCTGTTGCAATTTTAGGGCCTGATTCAGCCCCATGGAAGTGCTGCCTAGCCTCAGTGGTGGCCAGCTCAGCCCAGAAGTAAGCAGCCCAAGATTAATGGGGCCATTTCAGTCACAAAATGCAACCACTAACCTCCCTGTAGGAACCCCCCAGTCTTGATGTACAGTATAAATTATTGAAATGGTGCCATGGAGTTTGTTCATTAAGTGGAATCCCCCTGTTAGCGTTATGCTTCTGTGGACCTCTGCTATTTTTAAGGAACTGTTTATGCCTGCTAACATGAATTACCTTCCAGTCCAGCAGCAGAAGATGGCATCCCCCTGCTGTGGACCCTGCTAATGCTGCCACCGGGAGCTGCCATTCCCGGTAAGGTATATCTTTGGTTTCTGCTGCTGTGAGTGCCCCCTCTTCATGGAACACAACTACCTCATACTCCATGATGCTAGGAAGGGGTGCTTTCACAGTAAATTAAAGAGAGGGTCCTGGGTGCACAAGCAGCAGCAGTAATACAGAGTTACAGAGTAAATTAAAGAGAGAGTCCCAGGGGGCACAAACAGCAGCTGTAATACAGTTAGTAAATTAATGAGATAGTCCCAGGGCACACAGACTGCAGCAATAGTACTCAGTTATACAATAAATTAAAAAGAGGACTGTAAGGGATACAGACAGCAGCAAAGGTGCAAAGTTACACAGAAAGTCTGGGATCCTGTGTAGGGCTGGGATGGGAGAAGGTCTGGGACTCACTGTATAGGAGGGATGTAAAGAAGCCTGGCATCCTGTGTAGGGCTGGGATGGGAGAAGGTCTGGGACCTTGTGTAGGGCTGGAATGTGAGAAGGTCTGGCACCCTGTGTAGGGCTACTATTGCAGGAGGTCTGGGACCCTGTGTAGGGCTGGAATGGGAGGAGATCTGGGACCCAGTGTAGGGCTGGAATGGGCAGAGGTCTGGGACCCTGTGTAGGGCTGCTTTGGAAGGAGTTCTGGGACCCTGTGTAGTGCTTATATGGGAGGCACTCCTGGGCCCTGTGTAGGGCTGGAATGGAAGGAGGTCTGGCACCCTGTGTTGTGCTAAAAGGGATGACAGGAGGTCTGAGATCCTATTTAGGGCTGGGATGGGAGATCTGGGGCATGGTGTAGGGCTGGCATGAGGGGGGTCTTGGACCCTGTGGAGGCCTGGGATAGGAGGAGGTCTGGGACCCTGTGGAGGGATGGGATAACAGGAGGTCTGAGACCCTGTAGAGGGCTGGGATGGGAGGAGGTTTGGGACCTGTGGAAGGCTGGGACGGAAGGAGGTCTGGGACCCTGTTGAGGGCTGGGATAGGAACAGGTCTGGGACCCCCGTGGAGCTGGGTTGGGAGGAGGTCTGGGACCCCTTGGAGGTCTGGGATAGGAGAAGGTCTGGGACCCTGTTGAGGGCTGGAATGGGAGGATGTCTGGGATCCTTTGGAGGGCTCGGATGGGAGGAGATCTGGAACCCTGTGTTTTGCTGAGAGGGATGAGAGGAGGTCTGGGATACGGTGTAGGGCTGGAATTAGAGTGGGTCTTGGACCCTGTGGAGGGCTGGGATAGGAGGATGTCTGGGACCCTGTGTAGGGCTGGGATGGGAGGAGGTCTGGCACCCTGTGTAGGGCTGGGATGGGAGGAGGTCTGGCACCCTGTGTTTTGCTGAGAGGGATGGGAGGAGGTCTGGGATCCTGTATAGGGTTGGGATGGGAGACGGTCTGGGACGCAGTGTAGGGCTGGGATGAGGGGGCTCTTGGACCCTGTGGAGGGCTGGGATAGGAAGAGATCTGTGACCCTGGGTAGAGCTGGGATGGGAGGAGGTCTAGGATCCTGTGGAGGGCTGGGATGGGAGGAAGTCTGGGACCCTGTGGATGGCTGGGATAGGAGGAGGTCTGTACCTTGTGGAAGGCTGAGATTAGAGGAGGTCTGGGACCCTGTGGAGGGCTGGGATTGGAGGAGGTCTGGGACCCTGTGGAGGGCTGGGATAGGAGGAGGTCTGGACCTTGTGGAGGGCTGAGATTAGAGGAGGTCTGGGACCCTGTGGAGGGCTGGGATGTGAGGAGGTCTGGCACTCTGTGGAGTGCTGGTATGGGAGGAGGTCTGGGACCCTGTGGAGGGCTGGGATGGGAGGAGGTCTTTGATCATGTGGAGGGCTGGGATAGAAGGAGGTCTGGGACCCTGTGTAGGGTTAGGATTGGAGGGGATCTAGAACCCTGTGGAGGGCTGGGATTGGAGGAGGTCTGGGACCCTGTGGAGGGCTGGGATGTGAGGAGGTCTGGGACTCTGTGGAGGGCTGGGATGGGAGGAGGTCTTTGACCCTGTGGAGGGCTAGGATAGAAGGAGGTCGGGTACCCTGTGTAGAGCTAGGATTGAAGGAGATCTGGGACCCTGTGGAGGGCTGAGATGGGAGCAGGTCCTGGATCCTGTGTAGGGCAGGAATAGGTGGAGGTCTGGGATGCAGTGTACGGCTGGGATAGGAGGAGGTCTGGGACTCTGTGTAGGGCTGCGATAGGAGGTCTGGGACACAATGTAAAGCTGGGATGGGAGGAGGTCTTGGACCAAGTGCAGGACTGGGATGGGAGAAGGACTGGGAGTCTATGTAGGGTTGATTTGGGAGTACTGACATGTCTGAAAACACTGCTGGTGGAAAGCTCTTGTTTCTCCATGAGGTCAAGATGAAGAGGTTCTCAGGGAGGTAACTGGGTTGTGGGC
Source organism: Neoceratodus forsteri (assembly GCA_016271365.2). Taxonomy (NCBI): domain Eukaryota; kingdom Metazoa; phylum Chordata; order Ceratodontiformes; family Ceratodontidae; genus Neoceratodus; species Neoceratodus forsteri. Next base: position 80,962,742 of record CM028136.1, read on the forward strand.
CAGATTGGGTTTACATGGACTGTATTTAAGGATGGAATTGATGCAGATGAGTAGACCACCACCTTTTCCCGAGGGATTGGCAAGATAGGTGACTTTCTTTTCAACCACACAAAGTTTTTATTAGGCACTGGCTACTGTGGCTTAGCCTGAAACCCAGAGAGAAATTGGTTGGCACTTTATTAAAACATGCAGAAAGTTACTGCGTGGAATTATTTCACATACATTTGCAACTTTTGATTTAGAAAATGTAGTGTGTGTGTGCGTGTGTGTATGTATGCGTGTGCGTGTACGTGTGTGTGTGTGTGTGTGTGTGTGTGTGTGTGTGTGTGTGTGTTTTATTGTTTTTGTCCCTTGTATTGTAATAGCCACTAGGGGTGTGTGAATACAATCTGTTCGATAGTTATTGAATTCTTGGATTGCTACCTGTGAGTGTAAGCTCATTCAATAGGTTCAATATCAAAGGACAATACAGATAGAGTACAGTTAGTTATACAGTTGACACAAACTGCAAGGCTCACTAGGTCACTAGAAAATAACAGTAATATGCTACTAGTACAATCTTTAAAGACAGAGGAAGAATTGGTACACAGCTAGTCAGAAAACATGGCAGGATAAATGACAAAGACAATCAACAGAGCTCTATTTTACAAGTAATGGAGGCATTGTACAATGTATGCCTGAGTCAGTAACTGTTAGCTTACCTAAGGTCAGGAGGGTGAAAGGGGAAAAGAAGCGGGGCATGGAGAGGGGGGTGGGAGAGGGAGTACGAGGAGGGAGTAGCTAGGGGGGAGTAGCAGTGAGGAGGAAGCTTGAAGGGGGGGAAGGTAAATAAACAAAGGTGAGTGCTACCGAAAGTGCTGGGTGCTGTTGGGGTAGGCAAGGGGTAGTACGGCTGTCCTTAAGGTGTGGGCCTGAGAGGGAAGACCTTAGCGATAGCAGTCACAGGAGGCCTCAGCTACTAGGTGTTGCTGCAGCAGGTGCTTGAAATGACTCCAGCTTAGTTGCGTTGGACATGCCAGGGTGCAGCAAGTTGATCCAGAGTGGGGCTCTGTAGGCAAAGCACGCTATCCAAGTGCGGTGCGGCACTGAGGAGTTCTGTAAGTCTGATTGCTGCAACGTCTGGTGGTGCATGGATTTAGTGGAGGATTTAGAAGGGATTGAACACCCGGAGGCATCATAGTTTGACTAATTTTTTTTGCTAGCAGGCAGGCTTGGTATCTGAGCCTACTGTTAAACTGTAACCAATTTGCCTGGGAATAAAGGTCACACGTATTGGTCTATCGTGCAGCACCGATAAGAAGACGGCAGGCTTTATTCAAAGCTGTTTTGATGTGCCGAAGAGCAGTGTTAGTGGCTGATCTATAGATGACCATACCATAGTCAGTGAGTGAAGTTATAGAGCTAAGCGTGGCTAGTTGCGGTGCTTCATGGGTTAGATTTCATTTATGCCTGTACAGCATATTAATTATCCTGTTTATGGCTTTTGCTGTATTGTCTATGTGCTGTGTGTAGGACAGGGTAGAGTCAATGGTTATACCCAGGTACTTAAGTTGCTGTACTAGCTCCAGAAGGGAACCCACATCATTTTTAATGGTTAGTTGGAAGCTCTTGTATTGACTACAGGTGCTGGTGAACATCATGGTCTTGTTTTTTTTATAATTCATTATGAGCTTATGATCAGTAAACCATTTTTCAACAGACATAAAGCCTTGTTGGAGTTGATCCTGAAGGGGTATCGGATGAGGGTGCCTAGTGAGGATAACGGCGTCATCCGCTTATAGGAGGATACGGCCCTGACAGGAGTTCGGAAGCTTTTTTAGAAAGATACTGAATAATAGTTGACCCAGGATGGATCCTTGTGGGACCCCTGAACAAACGGGTCTGCTGTCTGAGAGGACTTCTTCAATTTTTACTTGCTGAGATCGATTAGTAAGATAGCTAGTGAACCATTTGGCGGTGTCAGATGAGAGACCAATGTCATTAAGTTGGTCAATGAGGAGTGAATGTTTTACTGTATCAAAGGCCTTGGTGAGGTCAATGAAAGTTGCCCCAAACAAGAGCCCTTGATCCGGAGAGTTATGTATGTAACCGGTGAATTCCAATAAGGCTGTGATAGTACTATGACCATTCCTGAAACCGTGTTGTTGAGTAGATTGAAGATTGTACAGTTTCTGGTACTCCACGAGCTGGTCAGCGATGATGCGCTCCAGTGCTTTCGAAAGTGATGGTAGGATTGAAATCGGGCAGCAATTTCTGTGAAGTGCATGATCCCCACTCTTATGAATTGGAGTGACGGTTGTGGATTTCCAAAGTTGTGAGAATTGCGAGAGGTTAAGAGAGAGGTTGATTATTCTGGTAAGCAGTGTAAGGACTTCATCCAGAGTGAGGCTGATAAATTTAAAGATCCAGGGAGTCACCACTGTGCTTTGATTTCTCCAGGACTTTCATAAGATAGCATCTGGCTACATTTTCAGTGACGGACTTGAAATGGAACAGAGGGTGATGATGCTGTAGGTCTGGTGTTCCTACGTTGTTTGGTGGTCTTGTAGAGTTGAAGCAGTCAGGGGGAAGAATACTGCTCATGTCTGAGAATGTCTTATTGAAAGTGTCCACAATGACTTTAGGCTCCATGGTTAGGGTTCCTTGAAAATTTAACATGTGAGGGGTGGTCTTGAGGTCCTTCCCTGTGATGTTGTTTATGTTTTTCCAGAACAATCTGCTGTTATTCTAGTTGTTATTGAGGGCATCCTTGTAATATTGGCTTTTTGCCATCTGGACTGCTTTGGTGCACTCATTTCTAGCCCTCCTATAGTTTTATAGGTTTGTAAGGGTTCCTGAGGCCCGAGCCTTGTGTCAGAGGTGATCCCTTGCTCTTGGTAGTTCGATGAGGTGGGGGTGATCCATGGGTTGCTTGTCCCTTTACTTTTCTAGTTCTTAGAGGTGCGTGTTTGTCACATACAGTGTTAAACCAGCTAATGAACAGGTGAAGCGGAGTGTCAACATTGTTTGTAGAGTATAGGTCAGACCAGCCAGTGTGCCTTAGCTCAGATTTTAGCAGCTGTAGGTGGCCACGGTTAAGGACCCAGTTGGTAATAATTCTGGCCAGGGTTTGCAGTACTTGTTAGTCCAACAGCACATAATAGTCACCAAGACTGTCAGGTAGAATGGAGGTTTCAGTGATATGCTCTGGCCGGTTTGTAAGTACCCAATCCAGCAGGATACTAGTTCCCCACATGGTAGTTTGTCCTAGTAGGGGTCTTGACAACCTGGAATTGGAGTGACGGTCACGGATTTCCAACATTGTGAGAACTGCGAGAGATTAAGAGAGAGGTTGATTATTCTGGTAAGCAGTGTAAGGACTTCATCCAGAGTGAGGTTGATAAATTTAAGATCCAGGGAGTCACTATTGTGCTTTGATTTCTCCAGGACTTTCATAAGATAGCATCTGGCTACATTTTCAGTGACAGATTTGAAATAGAACAGAGGGTGATGATGTTGTAGGTCTGGTGTTCCTACGTTGTTTGTTGGTCTTGTAGGGTTGAAGCAGTCGGGGGGAGAATACTGCTCAGGTCTGAGAATGTCTTATTGAAAGTGTCCACAATGACTTTAGGCTCCATGGTTAGGGTTCCTTGAAGATTTAACATGTGAGGGGTGGTCTTGAGGTCCTTCCCTGTGATGTTGTTTATGTTTTTCCAGAACAATCTGCTGTTATTCTAGTTGTTATTGAGGGCATCCTTGTAATATTGGCTTCTTGACATCTGGACTGCTTTGGTGCACTCATTTCTAGCCCTTCTATAGTTTTATAGGTTTGTAAGGGTTTCTGAGGCCCGAGCCTTGTGCCAGAGGTGATCCCTTGCTCCTGGTAGTTCGATGAGGTCGGCGGTGTTCCATGAGTTGCTTGTCCCCTTTACTTTTCTAGTTCTTAGAGGTGCATGTTTGTCACAGACAGTGTTAAACCAGCTAATGAACAGGTGAAGTGGAGTGTCAACATTGTTTGTAGAGTATAGGTCAGACCAGCCAGTGTGTCTTAGCTCAGATTTTAGCAGCTCTAGGTGGCCACGGTTAAGGACCCGATTGGTAACAGTTCTGGCCGGGGTTTGCAGTACTTGTTAGCCCAACAGCAAATAATAGTCACCAAGACTGTCAGGTAGAATGGAGGTTTCGGTGATATGCTCTGGCCAGTTTGTAAGTACCCAATCCAGCAGGATACTAGTTCCCCACATGGTAGTTTGTCCTAGTAGGGGTCTTGATAAGCTGTGTGAAGTGGATGGCTGACAGTGCATCCTTGTGGGTTGAGGCTGTGGATGAGAGCCAGTTAATTTTAAAGTCTCCTAGCATTATTATTTCAGAGTGCAGGCTCATATTACTAAGGTTGCTCAGGAGTGATTTGAGACCTGTTGTTGCCTGATTTGGAGGGATGTAGATTAAGAATACTGTAAGTGATTTGTTGTGTGCCCGAAGGAGCAGTTTGATGGAGAGCATTTTTATTTGATACCCTGCATGGGGTACTGGGATGGCAAGGCCCTGTATAGTGTCTTTTAGATAGACTGCACATCCTACACCCCTCTTGGTGAGCAGATCCTGTCCGAAGACTTGGTATATGGATTGAGACATCTGGGACATCAGGGGTAAGCCAGGTTTCCACTATAGAAAGGACGTCAGTATTAAGTTGGGTGATCCACACCTGTAGACAATCAATTTTGTGGAGCAGGCTACAAATGATTATTGAGGCCATTTCAAGTGACCTAGTGGGACTCTGTGGAGTATTCAGGTTAGGGGGTGGTCCAGGGTTAGGATGTATGTTGCCATAGAGCAAGAGCAGAAGTAGAAGTATCCTTTTGATACTCTCATTGAGCAGTTTGGTGTTATAAGTTTGCGTTCTTCTACTGAGGTGACTCTGAGTGCAGGTTCTCTGGGAGACAGACAGTTGGGAGAGGAATGCCTGGTTGCAAGTCCAGTATAGACTGCATTGAATACAAAAATGATGATGCTTGGCCCTGAAGGCATTTAGGTCTGTGGTAATGATACCATATGCATTTAAAATTTCCTGCTGGGTAGCCAATGGATTTGGCCCAGACACAGTTCCATTTAGTATCCCTGAGAGGATAAGGAACACCAGCAGTGTGACCTCCAGTGATGGTGTTGATGAAAGGCAGGTCAAAATGTCAAATTAGGAGGGGTTACCTTGTACGCAGCAGGGGCTTGTCTGCTCCTCCAGCAGCTTTCTAAAGATACAGTCAGTAGGGAGTATTCTTAAGCTGGAGTAATGGCCCCTTTAAGAGTGCGACCTGGTTAGAAACGGCAGTTGGCTAGCAGTTCAGAAATTAGTCAGGAGCGAGGCAGGGTGTGTCTTAACCCAGTAGTAGGAGCATTTAATAGAGGTCGGGGCTGGGAGACTGAGGGAGGGATGAAAAACAGGTAGAAGAAAGAACTGGGCAGCTAAATCTCTGTGGAGTGCAGAGGGCACCTTTGAAATTTAGCAGGTAGGAAGACGATTCAAAAGCAGCCAATAGTGGAGCTGCTTTGAGGCCTGTGAGCCAATAAAATTGCTGGCTTTCAAGCCGATGGTTCTCGGGTAGTGCACCGTATATTGCTTACTTCAGGAAGGGTGGGCTCAGTCCAGGACAGGGGAATTCCCGTAGCGACCGGACCCAGGCAGAGAGGAGGTCTAGAAAGCGCCGCTCTTCAGCCACAACAGGGCCGATGTATGGACCTCGGAGCAGGCTGGCTGCAAGGAGTTACGGTGGATGGCCCAGGAAAAGAGCCCGGGCAGAGGAGCCACGCTTCAGCCTGGCTCAGTGGCTTGTGGCTATGGGAGAAGAGGGAAAAGCAAGGTTAAGGATTAACAAGACAAAATAGGTAAAATCGATGGTGGGTACTAGTTGGGCAGGGGGCTGGAGTGTCAGAGAGACAAAGAGCTATTTGGGTGGGGGTGGGAGAGGTACTGTGAGGCAAGTAATTAAAGAGGTGAAAAAGCAGAAGTAATTAAAATGCAAGAATATGGGGTGGGGGTGTCTGAGCCGAAATTCAAAGGTGCCAGGGACAACACTGAGAGACAGAGAGTAGATTAGGTGAAAGAAGATGAGGGTAGAAAGACTGAAGTATAGGAGAGGGGTTTAAGGAATAAGAAAATATAAAATCACACATGCCCACACAATGCAAAGCATCATGGGCTGCATATGCAAATCACCACAGAATGTTATGCTGGTTCAACTTTAAGCAGAATTGCATGGTGCCGAAAGGCCTCTCACACAATTTGCAAAGGGTGCTAACAGCATGTGTGATTTTGTGTTTTCTTGAAACTTGGCTTCCCAGCCAAATGCCCTTTGGGGTAACCCTTGCCTCAGTGTTTGCGCACAGAGGTTCTTTGTCTTTTAAGGAATAAGTTCACTGAGCACCAAAAAACAAAAAACGGGCTTGTAGTTCGCTTGATTCAGGAAGGGCGGGCTCAGTCCAGGCCAGGCGAATCCCCACGGCGACCAGACTCAGGCAGAGAGGAGGTCCAGGAACGCCATTCTTCAGCCGAAACAGGGCTGATGTATGGACCTTGGGGCGGGCAGGCTGTGAGGAGTTGCGGCGGATGGCCCAGGAAAACAGCTGGGGTGGAGAAGCTGAGCTTCAGCCTGGTTCAGGGGCTTCTGGCTTGCTTGCTTCAGGGAGAGTGAGCTCAGTCCAGGCCAGGTGAATCCCCACAGAGACCAGATCCAGGCAGAGAGGAGGTCCGGGAAGCGCTGCTCTTCAGCTGCAACAGGGCTGATGTATGGACCTCGGTGCAGGCAGGCTACAAGGAACTGTGGAGAACAGCCTGGGAAAAGAGCTGGGGTGGAGGAGTCCCACTTCAGCCCAGTTCAAGGGATTGTGGGTTGCTTGCTTGGGCAGGCTCAGTCCAGGCCAAACCAATCCCCACCAATATTTGGACTCAGGGGTCCCAAATATTTTGTTATTCATTTTTCTGGCTACAATAGATTTAAAAATAAACAAGACTTTAAGAAGCCTTTCTCCTCTTGTGATATCTTTGATGGATGACACTGGATTGCTGTTTAGAACCATTAGTAACAACGCTGGAGAAGGCTGGCAACCATTCTACTGCTGCGGAGGTGATGATGAGCTAGACAGAACATACATACAAGAAATGTGCATGCCCTCTGTGGGCAAAATACATAACTACAGATTTTGATACAGTTTGGTAATGGAAGGAATATTCAGCAGCAGTAACTGAGCTAGGATTTTAAAATGGGGGTGCAGTAGGTGGGTCTTGGGAGCGGGGTTTGATATGCACATTTTTTGGGAATGCTTTGAAATCCAAAGTCCGATATGAATTTTACCAATATGGGTCCCAAGATGACAGCCTGGGTAAAGAATTGGCTGGAGAATAGGACACAGAGAGTAATAGTAAATGGAGTCCACTCTGAAGAAAGGGGGGTTACTAGTGGGGTACCGCAGGGTTCAGTATTAGGACCCGGTCCTCTTCAATGTCTTTATAAGCGATATTACAGAGGGACTGGAAGGAAAAGTATGTCTCTTTGCAGATGACACAAAGATCTGCAACAGAGTTGATGCACAAGGTGGGGTGGAAAGGATGAGAAGGGACTTGGCAAGGTTAGAGGAATGGTCAAATGTATGGTAGCTTAGATTCAATGCTAAGAAGTGCAAGGTAATGCACCTGGGAAATAAAAACCCAGGGGAAGAGTACACAATGGGGGGTGAGATACTAACAACAACAAAAATGGAAAGGGACCTAGGGGTAGTCATATCAGATGACCTAAAGGTGGGCCAGCAATGTGAGAGGGCAGCAAGGAGGGCTGGGGAGATACTGGGATGCATAGGGAGAGGCATCACCAGTAGAAAACAGGAAGTTATTATCCCTCTGTACAGACAGCTGGTCAGACCCCATCTGGAGTACTGCGTGCAGTTCTGGTGACCCAATCTCCACAAAGACATAGACAGGATGGAAGCTGTCCAGAGGAGGGCAACTAAAATGGTGCAGGGTCTGCACCGGAAGACATATGAAGAGAGACTTAAGGAGCTTAATATGTATAGCCTCGAGGAAAGGAGGGAGAGGGGGGACATGATAGAAACTTTCAAGTATCTTAAGGGAATCAACAAAGTCCAAGAAGGTAGCATCTTTCAAAAAAAGAGGTGTGCAAGAACAAGGGGACACAATTTGAAGATGAGGGGAGCTCAGAGGTAATTTAAGGAAGTATTTTTTCACAGAGAGGGTGGTGGATGTATGGAACGGCCTTCCAGAGGAGGTTGTGGAGTCACAAACAGTGGTGGAATTCAAGCATGCATGGGACAGTCATAAGGCAATTCTAGGGGTTGGGGGTAGGAAGAAGTAGGCTGCTGGTTAACTAGGATCTGCAGCTTATCCATCAAGTAGGGAAATGGGCAGACTGGGTGGGCCAAGCGGTCCTTATCTGCCGTCAAATTCTATGTTTCTATGTTAATTTTAAAAGTCTAGAATAAAGAAAAGTACAGCCCTTTAGGAATCCAGGCCAATCTTATTTGTTACTTTATTTCAAATATTTTATTTTAATAAGAAAAAATCTTTCCTGTGCACTCCCTTTCCTTATTGATTGCATTACTTTCAGCCCTTGGAGAAAAGATTTTAGTAGAGCTCTTTTCGCCACAAATCTAGCGCTTTGGTCAGTCAGGTATGACTAATGGACTTTTATTCCCAGCCAAACAGCATAAACCACTCTCTTTGGGGCAGTTTACCCTCCCCTCCGCCATCAATCATAGTGGTCAGTCATGGCAATTATGGCTATATTATGCTGCCCATGAAAACATAAAGTGAAAAGCCTGACCTTTGCAAATAAATAGATGTTTCTTTCTTTGTGTAGAGATCTGCAATGAGCTAGGGTACCTAGCCATAAATGAGGCTGGAGGGCTACTCTTTTACAGCAGCCATCATCAGTCTAACAAAGTAGCACATTTTAAACTAAAAACTGCAAATACTAAACAGAGTTTTGCACCCAAAGACCCATTTTTGACAGTAGGGCATGGAGGTTGCAAAATGGAGGAGAGGACACTTTCTCCACTCCACCACACATCTAATAACATTGCAGGAAGAACCCTACCTACAGCTGTCTGTGGTCCAACAAGGGAGGTCCTAACCATAACTGCTGGTATTGATCTTACAGGACATATATAGAGAGAGGGAGAGACAAGAACCGGAGAAAGATATCTTTAAAATATACATGTTACCGAACAGCTGGTGCCTTTGGAAATAGATGGAGTGTTTTTAAGACTTTAAAGCCGAAACTTTTCAGTTGCAGAGATAAAAAAACATCAGGATCTGAACCTTGACAAACGAAAACGTTAGGACTGCACATGCACATGGGACTTCCAGAGAACCAAGTGCTAGCAGTGGAAGTGGGTATGGGACTTGCAGAGCTTCCAGATCTCAAGCAGCTTGGAATGTACGGAGACAAACGTACTGCTGATAATTAAAAGCAGTTCTTTTATTGAATTGCTACATAGAGCCAGGCCAGCTCCTTGTGGGCTCACTTTTCATGTCCACTTAACTGGTCCTATTTTAGTTTAAGCCAGAAGTGTGTGGGACAAGGGTAGCCCCAGTTATACTACTACTGACTGCAGCAAAAAGCTAAAACTACCTTTTGTCGACTCAAATTAAATGAATACAGAGCTTACCTTAATTCGGTGTGAAGCTAACCCAAAGCAATTTAAAATATTTAAATAATGGCAACAGTATACTTCCTTGTATGCTTGCTGCACTTTCAGCCGCCTGGTTGAGTGTTTTACACTACAGGAGCACTATGTCCAGTGCTGACAGTATTTGTTTTAATCTGTGTTCAGCTGTAGTACTGTTGCAGTAATTGAAATGTTTTAAATTGCTTTGGGCTACACGGGAGTCATTATCTATGCTGTTTTAACAATAAAGTGTACTAGCTTCACACCAAATTAAGGTAAACTCTGTATTCATTTAATTTGAGTTGACAGGTGATTCGAGCTTTTTACTGTAGTCAGTAGTTCTATAACTGGGACTAGACTTGTCCCATGTATTTCTGGTGCATTGGTTTGCATTACTTAGTGAGCGCTGGCCTGTTTTACAGTACAATCACTGTGAGCCCCCCACCTCCTTGTTTCTCTGCCTATTTTAGTTTAGAAACTTCCCAACCCCCACATTGCTTCAGATGTCACCATTGTCAAGATAGCACTAGAGCTTCAACTTCACAATGCATGAGGGACACACAAAACACTGAGATAAGGCAAATTTAGCTGTTTGTTCATTGGTGAGTTGTCGACTGTAATACTATAGTGTCCCCAGACCCTGCCATCCCACTCACTTCCAGTTACGTTACCAGCGCTGTCTACAGGCTGACAGGCTTTTCTCATTGTTCTTCTTGGAGGGGAACTGGGTCCCTCCACCTGGGACTGACGTCTATCCTGTTTCCACAGTTCACTGATGCTGAGATTGTCCGTCCTCTGACCAGTCCAGCCCAGTGCAGAGTAGGCTGTGCTTCAACCCGCCACCCACGTCAGTGGTCCAGTGTTGAACTTCTTGCCACCTCTGCCCTAGTGCTCTCTGCCCACACACCACGATGGAAGTTTATATATCTAAATATACTTTTTTTATTTGTTTTAGGACCAGTGGGTCTCTAAAATTGTGTTTCTGAGTGAGTGATTAGTGAAGAACCTTCCTCGCCGACTCTCGACTCGCTTGCTACAGTAACCATCAAAAGTGCACAGCTGCTCTTATGCAATGTACACTCTGAGCTCTGATTCAATACCAGACTGAAACAGAAATCTGTGAAGCACTTTGGGGGGGCCCAGGGGGAACACACAACAGGCAACCTGCAGATCTAAAGCCTATAAGGACAGATTTCTTTTTTTTAATGTTTCAGACATCAGGCAATTTAAAAAAAAGTGCAAATGTTTGTGCTATCGCCAGTGAGCTGGAAAAGAATAGGGGTTGCAGCCGCACCCACCACCCCCCCCAATCCACCACTGTTCAGCAGCAGCGTGGGTGTCAATAGAGGACACATCAGGCAAGCAGTCTAGTAAACATGCTATTAGGATGGCACAGTCCAACACTTTATTTGATTGTTGGCAGTCTTTAGACACTTGAAAAGACAAAAAACAATAAAACAGTACAATATATAGTTCAGATCTGGCTATTTCTGAGGCTGGGATTTGGCTCCACCAGGGAAGCCTAGCAACTGTGTATTGGTTCCCTCTTACCAAGGCTGCACAAAGGAGGACCATTGCTAAGGAGGGTCTCACCTGTCTTTGCACTTTCCCGTGAACGTTGCCAGAAACAAACAGCTCCTGTCTGAAGTTTCTCCTCAGCTCACATTTGGCTAGTTGGCACTCCCCTCCGAGCTCTTGCCACCTTACCCAAAACCCCTCATTTATGTCCTCCTGGATATGATTAGTTCTGCAACTAAGCAGCACTGAACCAGCTGTTCAGCAATGACCATTCCCACTGTCAGCTGTGCATAGGCCTTTCCCCTGCAGGATCACAAAAGAACCATCTCTCTTCCATTCCAGCAGCTGACTGACTCCAAGCTGCTGAGTGAGTCCTTTCATAGTCAGAGAATCACGACTGCTAACAAGGGGTCTCACCTGTCTTTGCACTTTCCCATAAGTCCAGCTCTGAAGATAGGATCTGGATAGATGAAGATAGGGTCTGGGGAGCAAAACTGCAATGGTGCAGGGGAAGGGGAGGAGGTATGAAGCACACTGGTGAATGGAGATGGAGAATGCATTATTGGGAGGGCTGCTGAGGGAGTTGGTTTTGAGAACTGTGGGGCAGCCATCTTTCGAGCTCTGCTTTAGAGGACCAGTGCTGCCCATATGTAGGAACTGGCCATCCTCAATGCAGATCTTACTGCTCTGAGAAACAAACTTCAGCAGCTACACAGCAGACTGGATTGGGGGCAGGGGAGCTTCATTATTCTCCCCTGCCGCAGAGGCCGACTGTCCCAGGTGGCTGGAGGAAAGTTGACAGAGTGCTGGGGCCAAACTAAAAGTCAGCTCCAGTAGCTTATCCCTAACTCTCCCTGCTAAACCCTAACTCTTCCTGTCTAACGTAACTCCAGCAGCTAAACCCTAACTCTCCCTATGGTAACTCCAACAGCTGAGTCCTAACTCTCCCTGTCTAAGCTAACTCCAGCAGCTGAGCTCTAACTCTTACTGTTTAAGGCAGCTTTAGTAGCTAAAATCTAACTCTTTCTGTCTAAGGCAAATCCAGCAGCTGAGCCCTAACTCTCCCTGTCTAAGGCAACTCCAACGCTGAGCCCTAACTCTCACTGTCTAAGGCAGCTCCAGAAGCTGAGCCCTAACTCTCCCTGTCTAAGGTAACTCCAGCAGCTAAGCCCTAACTCTCTCTGTCTAAGGCAACTCCACACCTGAGACCTAACTCTCCCTGTCTAAGGCAGCTCTAACAGCTAAGATCTAACTCTTCCTGTTTTTTTTTTTATTATTTTTATTTTAGTCTTTTGGTAACTGGGTCTTGTCTAAGGCAACTCCAGCAGATGAACTCTAACTCAACCTGTCTAAGGCAACTCCAACAGTTGAGCCCTAATTTTCACTGTCTAAGGCAACTCCAAGAGCTGAGCCCTAACTCTCCCTTGTCTAAGACAACTCCAACAGCTGAGCCCTAACTCTCCCTTGTCTAAGACAACTCCAACAGCTGAGCCCTAACTCTCCCTTGTCTAAGACAACTCCAACAGCTGAGCCCTAACGCTCCCTTCTCTAAGGCAACTACAGCAACTGAGCCCTAACACTCCCTAAGGCAACTCCAGCAGCTGAACCCTAACTCTCACTGTCTAAGGTAGCTCCAACAGCTGAGCCCTAACTCTCCATGTCAAAGGCAACTCCAGTACCTGAGACCTAATGCTCCTTGTCTAAGGCAGCTCTAACAGCTAAGATCTAACTCTTCCTCTCTAAGGTAACTCCAACAGCTGAGCCCTAACTCTTCATGTCAAAGGCAACTCCAACAGCTGAGCCCTAACTTTCCCTGTCAAAGGCAAATTCAGCAGCTGAATCCTAACTCTCTCTGTCTAAGTAACTCCAGCAGCTGATCCCTAACACTTTATGTCTAAGGTAACTCCAGCAGCTGAGCCCTAACCCTCCCTGTCTAAAACAACTCCAAAACCTGAGCCCTAGCACTCTCCCTGGTTAAGGCAACACCAGTAGCTGAGTCCTAACTCTCCCTGTCTAAGGTAAATCCAGCAGCTAAGCCCTAACTCTCCCTAAGGTACCTTCATTAGCTGAGACCGAACTCTCCCTGTCTAAGGTACCTTCAGTAGTTGAGACTTAACTCTCCCTGTCTATGGCAGCTCCAGTAGCTGAGACCTAATGCTTCCTCTCTAAGGCATTTCCCGTAGCTGGGACCTGACTTTCCTTGTGCAAGGCAGCCATAGTAATGAATTCCACTGCATCTCTCTGACGCTCTGTCATGAAAGATGCCTAAGTTAAAATGGCAATTTGCAAAATAGCTTACAAGTAAGATAGTAATTAGATTTTTTTCTCGGGCAGTATAAACTATTGCTAAGCAATTTAAATCACAAACTGTAGTGAGAAAGAAATAATATTAAATTCCCAGTAGGTATCATTATTTCTTTCTCACTACAATATGTGAAGAAAGGTCAAACTTAAAGTTAACCCAGTATGAATTCCCACACCCACTGTAAGGAAACCCCATCAAACCCACAAGTGTGTAATAAGTCTTGCCTTAGTTGATAAATGAGTCCTATGTAGATGCCATATAAAACATTTTAGTTATCAATCAAATTACTTTGTCACACATCCTAAGGCCAAGAATACAAGTAAAATATCAGATGTGAAGTAGAAGTGGAGGACTTTATTACTGCCTGTTTTTTATTATGAGAATCACTATGTAACTCACTTTCTCCCTTCTCTATTGTTTTATACGGCACATGAAGAGAATAGAAACAGCAGGAGAAGTTGGAATATTATAACTGCTGAAATGTTGAACGTGTTGTCAGAAGTCCTGAATCTTAAAGGTAGTTTCTGCTGTAAAAATATATTTGAAAAATTCATTAAAAACCATGTTAAAAATCATATTTTTGGAGGAATCCTTGTTCTGCTATAGCAAGCCCAGCACTGTGCAGACCGCTGCCCATGGTGGTGGTGGTGGTGGGGGGGTGCCAGTGGATGAAGGGGAAGCATTTTGTGATTGTGGTTTTCATAATTTTCCATATAACCTCAAACGTGTACTTTGTAGGCTTTGGGGCTTTTAGCTTCTGATGATGGAACAATTGCTTTCCTAAAATAGTGAGACCACGGCATCGTCTGGTGTTTTGCTTTTTAAATATAATTTATAAATGATCTTGATTCAAGCCAAAACATGATAAACAGCAAACACCACACAGGCACACACCACAAAGCACACAATACACAGCACACACCTCATGAACGCAACACACAGTGCACACCATGTAGCAGATACTCACCACACAGCACACAACACACAGCACACACCATATGAAAACATTACACAGCAGACACTATACAGCACCCACACACACCACAAAGCACACAACACACCATGTGAACACAATGTACTGCACACACCACATGAAAACATCATACAGCACACACCATACAGCACCTACATACCACAAGTACACAGTGCCTACTGAGAATATAACATGCAGCACACACCAGATGAAAACAACACACAGCACACACCATACAGCACCCACATACACCACAAAGCACACAACACATCATGTGAACACAACGTACTGCACACACCACATGAAAACATCATACAGTACACACCATACAGCACCCACACATACCACAAAGTACACAGTGCCCACTATGTGAATATAACATGCAGCACACACCAGATGAAAACATCACACAGCACACACCATACAGCACCCACATACACCACAAAGCACACAACACATCATGTGAACACAACACACAGCACAGACCATACAGCACCCACACACCACAAAGCACACAACACACCATGTGAACACAATATACAGCATACTACTCCCATCCCAACTTTACCTCTTTCCTGCCTCTTCCAAACCAATACCTTCTCATTCTCAGTACCTTGTTATAATGCCGCCGTTCAATTGATTTCTTCTCTATGTACCTCATATTCTTGTTATTACTATGTTAATCCACACTTGTGCACTTATCTACAATTGTTTAATTTTAAACCAGTTATGCCTTGTATCGTTATTTTGTCCTAAATTTGTCTCACCTTATGCTTGCGATGTATTGCACGGCTCCTGACACTGTATTCTATTTAAATGTCATCTCTCTATGTTGTTTTGACCCCCCAGGTCTTGCCTGAAATGTATTGCACAGCTCCTGACACTGTACTCTATGTAACTGTTATCTCCCTATGTTGTTGACCTCCCAGGTCGTGCCAGAAAATAGTCACTTTTGTGTCTAGCACACCTACCGGTTATCAAAAAATAAATAAATAAAATAAATACAGCACCCACACACACCACAAAGCACACAGCACCCACCATGTGAACATAACACTCAGCACACACCAGATGAAAACATCACACAACACACACCGTACAGCACCCACATACACCACAAAGCACACAGCACACACCACGTGAACACAACACACAGCAAACAACACATGAAAACATCACACAGTACACACCATACAGCACCCACATATGCCACAAAGCACACAGTACACAGCATGTGAACACAGCACACAGCACACACCAGATGAAAACATCATGCAGCACACACCATACAGCACCCACATACACCACAGAGCACACATCACACACCACGTGAACACAACACACAGCACACATGAAAATATCACACACCATACAGAACCCACACACACACCATGTGAACACAACACACATCACACACCATACAGCACCCACACACACCACAAAGCACACAGCACACACCATGTGAACACAATACTCAGCACACAGCACTTGAAAACATCACACAGCATACACCATACAGCACCCACACACACCACAAAGCACACACCACATGAACACAACACACAGTACACACCACATGAACACAACAGACAGCACACATCACAAGAAAACATCACACAGCACACACCATATAGCACCCACACACACACAACACACCACATAAACAGAATTCACAGCACACACCACATGAAAACATCACACAGCACACACCATACAGCACCCACACACACACCACAAAACACACAGCACACACCACGTGAACACAACATGCATCACACACCAGATGAACACAACACACACCACACACCACATGAAAACATTACACAGTACACACCATACAGCACCCACACACACCACAAAGTACACAGCACACACACTATGTGAACGCAACACACAACACACACCATACAACACAGCAAACAAAATTCACAACAAAGAACA
Source organism: Neoceratodus forsteri (assembly GCA_016271365.2). Taxonomy (NCBI): domain Eukaryota; kingdom Metazoa; phylum Chordata; order Ceratodontiformes; family Ceratodontidae; genus Neoceratodus; species Neoceratodus forsteri. Next base: position 80,979,133 of record CM028136.1, read on the forward strand.
CAGCACTCACATCACAGCACACAGCATACACTACAAAGCATGCAAAACAGCACAAAATATACACCACAAGCACATAACACATAGCACAGCACACTTTTGCCTAAGATCATGTCCTTGTGACATGCTCATTCGCACAATCAGGGCACTTCACCCATGGAATCTGCTGATGCAGTCAGAGCACACCTGCTGTTACTAGCCCACAACAAAATAAGCAACTTACATTCACAGAAAGCAATTTGGTGGGACCAGAGTCTCCTTAGTTTGTATGTGTGCACTGTGTCACCTTATTGTGGTGGGGGCAGTGTATCCTTATTGAGCAGTGGTGGCAGTGCCTCCATGTTGTGTGGATTATGCAATGTCTTCCTATTGTGTGGTGGGTTCAGTGTCTCTGTATTGTGTGGTGGGTACAGAGTCTCCCTACTGTACAGTGGATGCTGTCTCCATATTGTATGTTGGGTGTAGAGTCTCCCTATTGTGTGGTGGGTGTAGTGTCTCCCTATTGTGTGGTGGGTGCAGTGTCTCCCTATTGTGTGGTGGGTGCAATGTCTCCCTATTGTGTGGTGGGTGCAGTGTTTCCCTATTGTGTGGTGAGAGCAGTGTCTCCTTATTGTGTAGTGGGTCCAATGTCTCACTACTGTGTGGTGGGGCTGTGTCTCTCTATTGTGTGGTGAGTGCAGTGTCTCACTACTGTCTGGTGGGGTTGTGTCTCCCTGTTGTGTGGAGGGTCCAATGTCTCCCTATTGTGCTGTTGGTACAGCGTCTCCTTATTGTGTGAAGGGTGCATTGTCTCCCTATTGTGCAGTGGGTGCAGTGTTTCCCTATTGTGTGGTGAGTGCAGTGTCTCACTACTGTGTGGTGGGGGCTGTGTCTCACTATTGTGTGGAGGGTCCAATGTCTCCCTATTGTACAGTTGGTACAGTGACTCCATATTGTGTGGAGGATGCAGCGTCTCTCTATTGTGGGGTGGGTACAGTATCTCCCTATTGTGTGGTGGGTGGAGTGTCTCCCTATTGTGTGATAAATACAATGTTTCCTTATTGTGCAGTGGGTACAGTGTCTCCATATTGTGTGAGGGGTGCAGTGTCTCTTTATTGTGCAGTGGGTACAGTGTCTCTCTGTTGTGTCATGGGAACAATGACCCCTTATTGTGCAGTGGGTGCAGTGGGTGCAGTGTCTCCTTATTGTGCAGTGGGTACAGTGCCTACCCATCGTGTGGTGGGTGCAGTGTTTTCCTAAAGTGTGGTGGTCCCTATCATGCAGTGGGTACAGTGTCTCCCTATTATGCAGTCTCCCTACCATGTGGTGGGTGCAGTGTCTCCATACTGTATGTTTTGCATAGTGTCTCCCTATTGTGCAGTGGGTCCAGTGTCTCCCTAATGTGCAGTGGGTACAGTGTCTTCACTTTGTGTGGTGGGTGCAATGTCTCCCTATTGTGCGGTGGGTACAGTGTCTCCATATTTTGTGGTGGATGCAGTCTCTCCCTATTGAGTGGTAGATACAGTGTCTCCCTAACATGCAGTTGGTACAGTGTCTCCCTATTATGCAGTGTCCCTACCATGTGGTGGGTGCAGTGTCTCCATATTGTATGTTTTGCATAATGTCTCCCTATTGTGCAGTGGGTGCAGTGTCTCCACACTGTGTGGTGGGTGCAGTGTCTCCCTATTGTGTGGGGGGTACAGTGTCTCCATATTTTGTGGTGGATGCAGTCTCTCCCTATTGTGCAGAGGGTGCAGTGTCTCCCTACTGTGTGGTAGGTGCAGTGTCTTCCTATTGTGTGGTGGGCCTATTGTGCAGTGGATACAGTTTCTTCCTATTGTGCAGTGGGTGCAGTGTCTATCCTATTGTGAGGTGGGTGTAGTGTCTCCATATTGTATGTTGGGCATAGTGTCTCCCTATCAAGCATTTGATACAGTGTCTCTCTATTGTGCAGTGGGTGCAGTGTCTCCCTATTGTGAGGTTGGTGTAGTGTCTCCCTATTGTGTGGTGGGTGTAGTGTTTCCCTATTGTGAGGTGAGTGCAGTGTTTCCCTATTGTGCAGTGGGTGCAGTGTCTCCCTATTATAAGTTGGGTGAAGTGTTTCCCTATTGTGTGGTCTGTATAGTGTCTCTCTATTACGCGGTGGGTACAGTGTCTCCCTATTGTGCAGTGGGTGCAGTGTCTCCCTACTGTGTGGTGGGTGCAGTGTCTCCCTATTGTTTGGTGGGCCTCTTGTGCAGTGGGTGCAGTGTCTTCCTATTGTGCAGTGGATGCAGTGTCTCCCTATTGTGAGGTGGGTGTTGTGTCTGCATACAGTATGTTGGGTATAGTGTCTCCCTATTGTGCATTGGGTACAGTGTCTCTCTACTGAGTGATGGGTGCAGTGTCTCCCTATTGTGTGGTGTGTGCAGTGTCTTCCCACTGTGTGTTGGGTGCAGTGTCTCCCTACTGTGTGTTGGGTGCAGTATCTCCCTATTGTGCATTGGGTGCAGTGTCTCCCTATTGTGTGGTGGGTGCAGTGTCTCCCCACTGTGTGTTGGGTGCAGTGTCTCCCAACTGTGTGGGTGTGCAGTATCTCTCTACTGTGTGGGGATGCAGTGTCTCCCCACTGTGTGTTGAGTGCAGTGTCTCCCTATTGTGTGGTGAGTGCAGTATCTCCCTATTGTGCATTGGGTACAGTGTCTCCCTTTTGAGTGATGGGTGCAGTGTCTCCCTGTTGGTGCTAGGTAAAGTGTTTCCCTGTTGGTGCTAGGGGCAGTGTCTCCCTGTTGGTGCTGGGTGAAGTTTCTCCCTATTGTGTGCTGGGTGCAATGTCTCCCTGTTGGTGCTGGGTGAAGTGTCTCCCTGTTGGTGCTGGGTGAAATTTCTCCCTATTGTGTGCTGGGTGAAGTTTCTCCCTGTTTTTTTAAATAAAAAGTTTATTAGTTTCCAATTAGTGAAAACAGACCAATTTTCAGCAAAAAAAAATACTGAATAACATTAATAAAGATTTAATAAAAAAATAGAACAGAATTTAAGCAACTTGAGGTACCTCAAGAGATGAAACAACTAAGAATATAATTGAGTTGAAGAAGAGTTTTTAAGATTTAAAAAAGGTGCCCACATCTGTTTTACTTAGCAGTTGATAATTAATTCTTTTATAATTAGCAAGGGTCCCTAAAGAGTCCATCAGTTCTGAAACTCAGGGCTATTTCCAATGGTTCCAGTATTGGAAAATGAATCTCTTCTATACTAAGGCCAAGGATAATACCCAAATTTGATGAGGTTTATATAAGTGCTGGTGTAGGAAGGTATCACCTAAGACAAAAATATGGGGAGAAAAGGATGTACAGGTATCTTTTATCAGGATTATCTGACAAGTCATGAATCTTTTTCCATTTTGGTTGCAGATAGTTTAGGACAGAACCAAAAAAGATGACTGAGGTTAGCTTGAGGGGCTTCTCATTTCCAAGAAACATATTGAGAAGTATGATCTACTGCATTTTGTTTAGACATTGAGGGGAGTAGTAGTATCTGTGTGGTATTTTAAACTGAACGGGTCTTCCATTGACTTTGTTACCACATTGATATGCATTTTAACAAATTTTCTCCCAGGGTGAATCTGTCATTTTGATACTGAGTTCAAGTTCCTGTACTTTTTGACTGAGAAGGTGATAGAGATATCACCGTCTAAAAATATTTTATATGAGATCTGTCCTCTTCCTGAGTTGAGCTACTTTTAAGGTATGAGCCCACCCAGAGTTATAAGCAAACTTGTAATTTGTCTGGTTGAGTCTTGTTGAATTTTGTCTCTTAACTGTAAGAACAACCAGATATGAAAACTAGGGATATGACATTTCTTCCTAAGATCTTTGAAGGAAAGTAATATGTTTGTATCTGGATTCATTATACTACTTAGTTTGCCTTATTCCTGATTTGTGCCAGCCTTTGTCTTTAAAATAGCTCCCTTTGTAAGTAAAATTAGGATTATTCCAAACTGATGCAAAATCATATGAAACTGAGTAAATGATTATTTTTCTTCTATAAATGTTTGAATAACCAAATTGTAGAAGTAAGGGTTGGGTGATTGTTAAGGTGTGTGCAAAGCAGAATAAACAAGTACTCTGTCAAAGGACAGGGTTTACATAATAATCTTTCAGTACTTAACCACAGTGGATCGGTTACTATACTGTCATTATTAAACCAGTATGAGGCTTATTTCAACAGAAATGCCCAATGGTAGCCTTGCCATCATGGATAACTAAAACCCCCTATTTTCCATGGTGATCTCGATTTGTGAATGCTTGATCTAGGAGGGTTATTCTCCCATAGCAACTTTTTGAATAGACTATCATGTTTTATATACCAATTGGTGATGATGTGTTTTGGGAGATTATAAAGTACATAAAGGTGGGTAGCTCTAGGAAGGCACAGACTGCAGGGGAATGGATGGAGGTGAAGAATGAAGTGGGTAACTACAAGCCAGTGAACTTGAAATCTGTGGTATGCAAATGCATGGAAAAGCTGCTCAAGTACAGAATCAACAGTTACCTCGAGACAAGCAGGCTTCAGGACCCAAGGCAACATGGGGTCATCGAGGGCAGATCCTGTCAAATGAACTTGATAGAGTTTTTTGGCTGAGTCACCAAGGTGGTGGATCAGGGGGGATCGGTGGATGTGGCCTACCTTGATTTCAGAAAAGCGTTTGACTCAGTGCTGCATCTGAGACTAATGCACAAAATGGGTCACCTGGGATTGGGGAAGGGGGTAATAAGGTGGGTCACAAACTGGTTGGAGAACAGAACACAGAGGGTATTGGTCAACGGGGTACCCTCGGAGGAGTCCATGGTCACCAGTGGGGTTCCCCAAGGGTTGGTGTTAGGAGCTCTTCTTTTTAATGTCTTTATAGGGATATAGTGTAGGGTCTGGAAGGGAGTATGAGTCTGTTTGCAGATGACGCAAAGATCTGCAACAGAGTGGACTTGCAAGAGGGAGTGGAGATGATGTGTAGAGATCTAGGGAGGTTAGCGGAATGGTCCAAGAAATGTCAATTGCTATTCAATGTGGCAAAGTGTAAGATCATGCACTTGGGCAGAAAAAAACAAGAAAGCTGAATACAGGATGGGGGGCAGATCCTTGCAAGTTACAGAAGAAGAAAAGGACCTAGGCATCATCATTTTACAGGACCTAAAGGTGGGAAAGCAGTGTGGTAAGGCAGTGGCAAGAGTCAGCAGAATACTAGGTTGCATAGGGAGGAGGAAGGGGAATATCCAGCAGAAGGAGATCATAGTTCCCCTGTACACCCAGCTGGTTAGGCCATACCTGGAGTATGGGGTCCAGTTCTGAAGGCCGTACCTCAGAAAGGACATGGATAGTGTAGAACGAGTTCAGAGGAGGGTGATGAAGATGGTGAGGGGGCTTGATCACTTACCATATGAGGGGAGACTGAATAACCAAGGCGTGTATTCACTGGAGCAGAGGAGGGAGAGGGGTGACATGATTGAGACATTTAAATATGTCAAGGGTATCAATAAGGTGCCTGCAGAGAGCCTCTTCCAGCAAAAGGAGCACCCCAGGGTGAGGGGACATGAATTCCAAATCAAGGGGGGGGAGTTTAGAGGTAACCCTAGGAAATACTTCTTCACTGAGAGGGTGGTTGAAAATTGGAATGGGCTTCCAAGGGAGGTGATGAGTGAGATGACAGTAGGAGGGTTCAAGAGGGCATGGGATAAACACAAGGGGATAGGCAGTACTGAGAAGTTGGGAAGGGAGGGGAGGGCTGTTGTAAAGGGGATGCCTAGGTGAACTGAGCAGACTGGGTGAGCCTAGCAATCCTTTTCTGCTGTCACATTCTTATGTTCCTACATTCCTATAAAAAGTTTCAGGTTCAAAGATCATTGTTATGGAGTTAATCTTCCCCCAAAGCGACAGATTAAGTTTTGACCATCTCCCTAAGTCTTCCTGCAATTTATTGATGGGTAAGGTTAGATTGGATTGGAGAATTTTGGGAACTGAATTAATGATGCTCATGCCTAAATACATTATTCCATTATCCACCTAAGGAAAATCAAAGAATATAGATAATCTTTCTTTTTCAAACTGACAAGTGGAACTTGTTTTCCCTTCTGATTTGTTCCAATTGATGAAAAGACCAGAAATTGAGCTAGATCTGTTCAATAATGGAATACGATGGGAGACAGAGAAAAGGGATTGTGATAAAGTAAATAGTAGGTCATCTATAAATTTTATTTATTTATTTATTTTTATTTATTTATTGAAATGTTTCACCAGGAAAGGCACACTGAGCAAAAAGATGCTCGTCTTATGGTGTGACCTGGGGGGAAGAGGGGTTACAGAGGAGAGCAACTGTATACATTTGTACAGGAAACAAAATTACATGAATGAATTTACATGACAGTACATAGGTATGATACCCTGGAAACATGAAGTAGGAGCAAACATAGGTAACGTTGCCACAAGGAGGAATCCACATTATTGTCCACATTTACATGGAGAGAATGTACAAGGATTATAATGACAAAGGGTGTAAACTATGACTCCATACATGTCAGCTACTAGCTATGGTAGCGTGGTAGACAGAGAGACAAGGTTGGAACTGCAGTAAGGGGTAAATGCAGAAGTTGGGAATATATGCCAGCATTTGTAGCCATAGCTAAAGCCGCTGGTCAGGCTGCTTAGGATCAAGGATAGGGCAGTGGGGGGAGGAAGGGAGAAGGGAAGGCAGTAGGAGGGGGGAGGTCAGTGACACTGGCAGTTTATGGCACAGTAGTTTGTCAAGGCAGAGGAGATGGAATACCTAGAAGAGGAGTGCCGGATTTGTGCCGGCAAGTCGTTCCAGAGCCTCAGGAGGTGGTAGGAGAAGGCCGATTGGCCAGCGGTGGTCCAGCGGTGAGGGATTACTAACAGTCAAGAGTCAGTAGATCTGAGGGCATGGGAGGGGGTTGGAGTTGGGGATAGGGAGGAGGTGAGGTAGGGTGGAAGGGACCCAAGTCAGAGGTTTGAAGCAAATTTGGCACAGTGGAGTGGGTGCCAGCTGTCAAGAGAGGGGAAGGCCAGCACATGGTAAAGCTTGCAGTGGTGGGTGCGAGGGGGGACATTAAGGGCAAAGCAGCAGAAAGCATTGAAGAGGGGGTCCAGTCTGGATAGCATTGACTTAGTAGCAGCACTGTAGACTACATCACAGTAGTCGAATGTAGGTAATATAATTTTCTGCACAATTTCATGTTTCACCGGTAGGTACCTGAAAGTTGGCACGTCCTCAAGGACAGTCCCGTCAAGGGTGTGGAAGTTCAGGGGGGTAGTAAGCCTGGAAATACAAATACTTTATTTTCTAATTTGCCTACTTTAATGCCATGTCTTGTACCTGAGCTGTGCAGTTAATATGACTTATCAGAGGTTCTAATGCCAAACTAAAAAGGAAGGGGACAGTGGATAACCTTGACATGTTCCTCTATATAATTAGAAGGGTGTGGATTTTGTCCATTGATAATTAAGGCTGCTTTGGAAGAGGTGTAAATGACTGAAATCCATTGTTTAAAAATGGGACCAAAATGAAAGAAGTCTAGAACTTTTTGTAGATGATCCTGTTCTAAACAATCAGTGACCTTCCCAATGTCTATAGATAAAGCAACAGAAGGCGGTGTTGATTGCTTTTTTGCTGTCCAGAGGACATAGAAAAGATGGCATAGATTGCCTGATGAATGGTGACCATTAACAAACCCAGCTTGTTCATACTAATCTTTGTAATGTATTCATTAGTCTGTTTGCTAATATCTTGGTTAAGATTTTATAGTCAAAATTTAAGAGAGAAATTGGGCAGTAATTTGATACATCTAAACTGTCTTTATTCTTTCTGGCCACCAGACAAATATAAGCATTGTTAAGGGAACCCTCTGTTTTCTTTTATTGTATAATTTCTTGATATAGTTTGTGTAAGTAATCTGTTAGTAGTCGGTTATTTATAAAATTCACAAGCTGACTGTCTGGACCTGGGGTTTTTGGGAGTTTTGCTCTCTGAATTACTTGTTTAATTTCTAAGTTAGAGATAGGTTTGCCTAGAGCCTCTTTTTCCCCAATCTGTTAAAGTGGGAAGGTTAGCAGTTTGCAGGAACTCCCAGAGTTTAGCTTCACATGAGAAGCTTTGAGATATATATATATATATATATATATATATATATATATATATATATATCGTATACATATATACACGTACACATATACACACCTACACACACATACACATACACACACACACACATATATATATATATATATATATATATATATATTAGTATAATATTCCGGAAGCCATCATTAATTTCTTTAAGTTATGAGTATTTTTTTGTTTTGTTTTGCTGGCGTATCCCTAAGATCATGTTTCAATTCTGTTTATTCTTTAATTGGAAGGTCAGAAGTTCCTTGTTTTTCTTCCTGATTCCTCCACATTTAGCCTTGTGCAAATGCAGCTTTAGCTGAGTAGATCTCAGTCTCGTAATTTCATAAATTAAGTCTTGTTTATTGTTGGGGGATTTTCTAACCTCTGCCTCCAACTGACTAATTTGTTGTTCTTTAATTTCTAAGTCTTAATTTTTCTGTTTTATTTTATTAGCTGAGAACCCTATTATTCTGTCTCTAACATAGGCTTTATAAGCAACCAAAGAGAGTTTGAAATGAGGTTTCATTTGTACAATTAATCTCAAAAAATAAAGCTGTTTCTTGTGAGAGACAGTCTTTAAACTCAGTCTCATGTAATAGCGACATATTGAATCTCCATCTGAATTCCTTTTTAAAAGATGGTTCAAATAATGTGGCATGAAATTATAATAGTATCATATCTGCTGTCCATTACCATAATTGCAATGATTAAGTGGCGTGAAAATAATCTATTCTACTGAATGAATTATGATGGGGAGAAAAATAATTTCCTTTATTTAATTCTAAATTGCTGTTGATAAAGAGGGCAGGTTTCAAATTCTCACTGGATCCCTTATGGTAGAAACATAACACTATGCAAGGCCTATGCAACTAACAGCAAGAAGTCAGAATTTTCCCAAAATGTCATGTCTGAATGAATAGCTCTTAAAGACCATGACATAATTTTGAGTGAGGGCTTTAATGAAGTCATGGAGTCTTTATTAGATAGTAGTTATTCAACCAGTGTCAGAAAATCCCCTTCATCCAGTAACCATTTGAAAAACATGGTTAAAGATTTAGATTTACTGAATATAAGGAGATTAGTACATCCCCAAGACAAAGACTATTCTTTCTTTTTATGATGATTACGTGCATGCGCAAGAAACATGTTGCGGCAGCTTTCTCCACAAGCAGGTTGTGGAGGCACGGCACTGTTGTGGCCAATGCCCCCCCAGCCTGTAAAGGCTTGTCCTGCTTCCCCCAATGCCATGGCATGCTGCTGATGACACTAGTTCAGCCAGCATGCCACCAACTAATAAAAAAAATCAGCCGCTGCAATCGGGGCCGCCTCGTCATTACGGCGTAAAGCCGATGGCTGCAATGAGGAGCAACCCGTCATTGCAGGGTGGATCTAAGCTCTGATATTGTTTGAGAACATGGCAGTGGCTTGCCACCATGTTCACAAACAATATTAACCCCCACCGTGTTTATTTGCTGGCGGGGCCCCAATCCCAGTCGGCTTCAGTGCCCCAATGTTTATTTTGCTGATGGAGGAGCCCACTCCCGTCGACAGTATATAACCTGCTTTTATTGTCTGCCGATGGGGTGCCCAATCCCCATCGGCATAATGTAACTCCCCTTTGTTGTGTGTGCCAGCGGGGTGCCTAACTCAGTTGGCTACAGCTGCCCTCCCAAAAGTAAGACTCATGGCATGCTGAGAGCTCACCCAGCATGCCACATGCCCCTGTAAAATAAAAAATGGTCCTGTGACATCTTTTGTTTTTTAACCTGTAGAAAAGGAAACTGTCCCTTAGCAGTCTCCCTGCCCCCCCACAACCGCACTCCACCCTGCGCACCTTGCCTCCTCCACTCCCCCACCCCATACTTACTTCTGGAGCTTGGCGCAACGATCTTCGGTGTACCGGGAACACGTCTGCACTCTTCAAAGCTGACCACGAACTGAGGAAATGCCTATAAGCTGTATAATGGAATAAATGTTTTTTTTCCAACTTTAATGCATATCTCAGTCATTTTTTGGAATTTTGGCACCAAATTTTCAACATGTTTTTTTTTGGGACCCCTCCTCATGAATTCTGGAACTGTGATGGTGTTAATTGGCCCGGAAAGGTGGTTTTGCAGTCACTGCGCAGAATCGCCTTTTGGGGCCAATTAACAACACAACACTGCCAGTGTTCATGAGGTGGGCTCTCAAAAAGCCTATGTTGCAAATTTGGTGGGAGAAATCCAAAAAATGACTGTTTTACAATCATGCATTGTGCAGTTGCTACGCATGCTCGTAACTTCAAGAATCTGCAATATTTTCATGCCAGATTTTCAACATTGGCATTTTTTCACACCTCCTTGTGAACAATATAGCTGTCATTGTTCACATTCTGGCCGAAATGTGTTTTCGCAGTTCCAGCGCAGAATAGCGCAGCCGCTGTGGGAAATTAGTGTTCGGGAAAGATTAAGAAAATGATAGTGACACTGTTCATGAGTAGAGGTCCTAAAATGCCTATATTGAAAATTTGCTGACAATACTCTATAAAATGACTGTGTTACGAGCGTGTGTTATGCAGTTTGCAAGCACGCTCGTAACTTCGCTAATTTGTAATCTTTTCACTCCAGATTTTCAACATTGCCAATTTCCCACACCTACTTATGAACAGTATAGCTGTCATTTTCCCCATCCTGGCTGAAATGTGTTTTCGCACTTCCGGCACACAATAGGGCAGTCGCTGTGGGAAATCACTGGTCAGGACAGATTAAGAAAATGACAGTGATACTGTTCATGAGCAGAGGTCCTAAAATGCCTATGTTGAAAATTTGGTGATGAAACTCCATAACGTGACTGCGTTACAAGCGTGCGCTTGAACTGTTTCCATGCACCCTTGTAACTTCGCAAATTTGTAATATTTTCATGCCACATTTTCAGCAGTGGCATTTTTTCACACCTCCTTATGAACAGCACAGCTGTCATTTTTCACATCCTGGCTAAAATATGTTTTTGCACTCCTGCCAGAGAATAGCATGGTCATTGTGGGAAATCAGTTTTTGGGACAGATTAAGATCGAGCAAGTGAGAGGGGGGAATGACCGACCTCAACTGAGCTCTGTCGGAACTGCTGCAGATTTGTTTGTGGGCAGAAAAAGGCCCCAACACAAGAGTCCAGTACAAAAGGGCAGCCTGCAGCACTGGGATAAACAGAATGAGAGAGTGAGTGAGGGAGGGGGAGTGAGCGAACTCACCCGAACGCTGTCAGGACTGCTGCAGATTTCCTTGTGGGCAGAAAAAGGCGCCAATGCAGGCAGGAGCCCCGTACAAAAGGGCAGCTTGCAGTGCCAGGGCAAACAAAATGAGTATGTGCGAGAGAGAGACTGAGCGACCTCAACGAAGCTCTGTTGGGGCAGCTGCGGATTTCTTTGTGGACAGACAAAGGTACCAACACAGCCAGGAGCCCCATACAAAAGCGTAGCCTGCAACGCCAAAAGAAACAGAACGAGCGAGTGACAGAGCGGTAGTGAGCGAGCTCAACGGAGCTCTATTGTGACTGCTGCAGATTTCTTTGTGAGCAGAAAAAGGCAGCAACACAGGCAGGAGCCCAGTACAAAAGGCCAGCTTGCAGCACCAGCAGAAATGGAATAAGTGACTGAGAGAGGGGGAGTGAGCGAGCTTAATGGAGCTGTGTCAGATTGCTTCAGATTTCTTTGTGGCCAGAAAAAGCTACCAATGCAGGCAGGAGCCCAGTACAAAAGGGCAGCCTGCAGCAGTGGGAGACACAGAATGAGCGAGTCAGGGAGGGAGAGTGAGTGAGCTCAATGGAGCTCTGTTGGGCCTGCTGCAGATTTGTTTGTGGGCAGAAAAGGGCAGCAATGCATGCAGGGCCCCAGTACAAAAGGGTAGCCTGCAGTGGCGAGAAAACCAGAATGCATGAGTGAGAGATAGGGGGGAGTGAGCGAGCTCAACAGAACTGTTAGGACTGCAACAGATTTCTTTGTGGCCAGGAAAAGGTGTCAACAGAGGCAGGATCCCAGTACAAAGGGCATCCTGCAGCGCCAGGAGAAACAGAATGAGTGAGTGAGACGGGGGGGGTGAGCGACCTCAATGGAGCTCTGTCGGGACAGCTGCAGATTTCTTTGTGGGCAGAAAAAGGTGCCAATGCAGGCAGGAGCCCAGTACAAAAGGGCAGCCTGCAGCGCCCGGAGAAACACAACGAGCGAGTGAGAACGGGGGAGTGAGCAAGCTCAACGGAGCCCTATCATGACTGCTGCAGATTTCTTTGTTGGCAGAAAAAGGCGGCAACGCAGGCAGGAGCCCACTACAAAAGGCCAGCCTGCAGCGCCTGGCACAAACAGAATGAGTGAGAGAGGGAGGGAGGGAAAGTGAGCAGGCTCAACAGACCTGTGTCAAGACAGCTGCAGATTTCTTTGTGGGCAGGAAAAAGCTACCAACAGAGGCAGGAGCCCAGTACAAAAGGGCAGCCTGCAGCGCCAGGAGAAACAGAATGAGCGAGTGAGAGAGGGGGAGTGAGCCACCTCAACGGAGCTCTGTCGGAACAGCTGCGGATTTCTTAAGGGGAAGAAAACACTGCCAATGCAGGCAGGAGCCCAGTGCAAAAGAGCAGCCTGCAGCAGCGGCAGAAACAGACTGAGCGAGTGACAGATGGGCAGTGAGCGAGCTCAACAGACCAACGCATTCGGCATTGACAAATGCTTGTTTAATTAGGATAGCTGTTCCTCTTTTCCTAGAAGAAAAACAATTATGCTCAACTTGAGTGACCCATTGCTTCTGCAGTTTTACAGCTTCTTCAGCAGTAAATGAGTTTCTTGTGAAAATGCTATATCTATTTTATGTTTTTTTTAAGGTGGTTTAACACTTGTTTCCTTTTAATTTGGGAAATGATCCCTTTAACATCCAAGTTGCCAAATTCAACATAGACATCCTGACTTACATATTCTGGCCCGGATATTCAGACTGCACCAGGCTGTGGCGCTAGCCTGGGTGCAGCGCAACTTGGCTGTGCAGGGGCGTTGACTGGGCGATATTCAACGGAGCTGCGCCATGGCACAGCATCACTGAATATCGCACCCTGGCCACCCGCAGTGTGCATGGTGCAGTGGCATTGCACCAGCGCAAGTAGCCAGAGTGGAGCAGGGGGATGCGCTAGTGCAAGTTCCGTTGCGCTATGTGCAACAACCGTGATATTCAAAAGTGCACATGCAAATGGGGCCATAATGTATGCAAGGCACAAATGGGGCCATTTGCATGCAGGTGCGCTGATCCCCAGTGACTTGCGCCTGGCGCCCTGCCAGGCAGCAGCCGCCGGGGACCGACGCCCCCTGCACAGTGCGGCAATGTGCCCCACAGCCTGATCGCGGGCTTAAGTAAATATAAATCACGTCCTATATCCCTGGTGATCCAGTGGACCACTGTCACCCCGATCGCGGGCATTTGTAATAATAAAATGAAGTCCTATATTCCTGGTGGTCCAGTGGACCACTGTCAGCTGAATCACGGGCATTTGTAATAATAAAATGAAGTCCAATAGCCCTGGTGGTCCAGTGGACTGCTCGTAGCCTGATTGCGGGTATTCGTAATAATAAAATGAAGTCCAATATCCCCGGAGGTCCAGTGGAACACTGTAAGCCCAATCGCAGGCATTTGTAAAAATAAAATGAAGTCCTATATCCCTGATGGTCCAGTGGACCGCTGTCAGCCCGATCGGGGGCATTTGTAAAAATAAAATGAAGTCCTATATCCCTGGTGGTCCAGTGGATAGCTCGCAGCCCGATCGCGAGCATTTGTAATAATGAACTGAAGTCAAATAGCCCTGGTGGTCCAGTGGACCACTTGCAGCCCTGATCGCAGGCATTTGTATTAAGAATAATGAAGTCCAATAGCCCTGGTGGTCCAGTGGTACCCCCCTCCCCACCCACTCGCTGAGCCCCACCGCCCGCTCCCCGATCAGTGGCGGGCGGCCTTCCACCCACCATTGACACCGTGGGTAGGGCTGTCGCCCATTAAGCCCATTAGTCCACAGCGTGAGCCAATGGGCATACGGCCCTACCCGTACCACACATTCAGATATGTGAATGGATTCATTCACATATCTGGAATGTGTATATGGCTCTGAGACTGCATACCCATTGGCTCACGCTGTGGACCAATAGGTGTACACTACTACGTGTCAGTCGGCGGGCGGCAGGGTGGCAGGTGGGTGGGGTGCTGCCACTGACCAGGGAGCGGGGCGTTGGGGCTCAGTGGGCAGGTGGGGACGGGCATACCGCTGGACCACCAAGGCTAGTGGACTTCATTATTCTTAATACAAATGCCCGTGATCGGGCTGCGAGCGGTCCACTGGACCACCAGGGCTATTGGACTTCAGTTCATTATTACAAATGCCTGTGATTGGGCTGCAAGTGGTCCACTGGACCACCAGGGATATAGGACTTCATTTTATTTTTACAAATGCCCACGATCAGGCTGACAGTGGTCCACTTGACCACCAGGGATATGGGACTTTGTTGTTTTATGCCTAAGCCCACGATCGGGCTGACAGCAGTCCACTGGACCACCAGGGATATGGGAAGTTATTATTTTAAACAGATGCCTGTGTTCGGAAATGGGGGAGTGCTGTCACGGAGGTGCAGCCGGAGCTCGGGTGGCCATCCACAGGTGGCAACTGTCATGTTGCGCCCTGCAACATGGCAGCTCACCTGTGGGTGGCCAACCGTGTTCTTTTTTTTGGATCACTCTGTAGGCAAGTAGGGTGTTATTGTTGGGATTCTGTGCACATCCTGGGCTGAATATCAGGATGTGCAGAGTATGCATGGGTACGCCCCCGCGCATCACTGTGGCGCCATGCGCAACCCTTTTGAATATCTGGGCCTTTATAAATAATACATAGGTTAATCAATACAATTGTCAGATAATTTAACCAGTATAACCCTACTAAGATTAAAATAACACTGTTCTTTAACATTGCTAAAAATAAATAAATAGTTTAAAAATGATAAAATTCACTCTGCATAGCTATTCTAATATCTACTTCAAAGTTTAAATGAAATACTGTTTTACTATAACCTAGAATAATAGAACAATAGAACATTTTCTGAATGTTACTTAGAAAGAATAGTAAAAGAAAGATTTTAAATTAAAACCTTTATCGATAATGAATTAATAAAATAAAACAACTGATTTAACCTTGTGGGAATGACAGCTGCTGAAATGTGCAAGCTGAGACCGAAGGTGCTGTATGCAGTTTTGTGACAGACCATAGTCGATAGGTTACCATACCATAAATCACTAACCAATCTATTTTTTATACTTGCTTTAGTTTGCATTATTCATGTACAATCTGATCAAAACTATATGCAAACACATATTCACTTAGATTTTGATTGCAATGACATGGTCATAGAAACATAGAATTTGACGGCAGATAAGGACTGCTTGGCCCACCTAGTCTGCCCATTTTCCTACCTAACAGATAAGCTGCAGATCCTAATTAACCAACAGCTTACTTCCTCCTACCCCCCACTAGGACTGCCTTATGCCTGTCCCATGCATTCTTGAATTCCCCCACTGTTCTTGACTCCACGACCTCCTCAGGGAGGCTGTTCCATGCATCCACAACCCTCTCTGTGAAAAAATACTTCCTCACATTAACTCTGAGCCATCCCCCCTCTATCTTTAAATTGTGTCCCTTGTTCTTACACATCTCTTTTTCTGAAAGATGCTACCCTCCTGGACTTTGTTGATTCCCTTAAGGTACTTGAAAGTTTCTATCATGTCCCCTCTCTCCCTCCTTTCCTCACATTTGGTTATGCCTGTTCACAATCAGCAATAAGGATTCTGAACTTAACTAATTGAACTTTACAGAGCTTATTCTGAAAACTTGTACTATCTGTTCTTTACCACTAACTAGGATATTTCATCATGGGAGTCCCCTCAACCAGGAGGAGTGGATTTTCTCCAATTGTTTTATATTTTATTGTTTCATCTTGATGACCTTCTTATGAAATGGATCTGTCCCTTTCTTGTAATACAGACCTTTTCTAAGTTACTCTACTTTTACCACCCTAACCCATTTCCATTACCCATTTTGTGTATCCATAAATGTTTCTGTTCTGTCCTGTATTAAATAGGTTAATCTCTTTGTTGCTTATATTTTGTTTACTATATTTCTTCACTCCTGTTGTGTTGGAGGCTCCTGATTGAGGCACCTTGGTGTTATTGCCTTCCCCATTGATGCCACACATATTTCCCATGTGCACCTCTCATTGGCTCCTCTTATTTCCGGTGTGGGGAGACCCAATACTAAACGATTGAGTTGGAATGGGATGTTTTTCTGAAAGACGTCCTTCAGCTTGTCTGTTTTCTCCCCTCTAAAATTCTCCAGCATCAGGCAGGTATAGAATACATGTTAATGTGTTGCTTTCCTCTCCCCACATTTCCTCCAACATGTTGATTTTTCTTCCCCATCCCATCTGACTTTCATGTGCGGTGTAATAAAATATCTTGTCTTGATTTTCTCTTTTATACTTAGTTTATTAAACTTCAAAATGGACATCACATGACTTACAATTAAGACAAGGAAACTATAAAACATTTCACTACAGAACTTTAAAAACAGATTATAAATCGGGTCGAAGTAAGTGCTTTTAAATTAATGTATTTAATATCAGTGTAACTTAAGTTTTTATGGTAAAAAGGGAGACATACTGTATTAATATCATATACATTATACAGTAATCAGAGTCCATTGAGGAAAGTTCCACATCCGTAGAACAGGGGGTGGTAAGCTGAGACAAAGTAAAAGATTTTCTAAGGTTTCTGACTAATGTGGAGTAAATGAAACCCATAGGGTATAATAAAAACTTATAGAGACATTTGATAAAAAGTAAGGAGCAAGGTCTGAGACCTGTAAACCAGGTTAATGGTCAAATTCCTGGTCTAGATCCCATCATGTCCATCTATTCTGATAGATAGAGAGCCTTTGGTGTAGCCCATAAGTAAGCCTTTTGAATTTTTGAATATCCTGTATTAGATTAACCCACTCTGAGAGCTCAAGGGGTGCTATTTGCAGCTGTTTTCTGGTAATGACTTTATGGCTGCTAGTATAAGGATTAGCCATAAATAAATGGCTTCCCGACCTTTCAGTTGTGATGGGGTAATACCAAGGATGAAGTACTCCGGGGCCAGGGGGACAGGTGTTCCTAGCATGTTTGAGACATGGTGGGAAATATCTTCCCAGTATGTTTGTAGTTTTGGACAGCTCTAGAATATATGAGTACGTGTTGCCCTCTCCTCTCTGCAGTGTCTCCAACATGCAGAGGAGTTATCTGGGGGACATTTCAACAGAAATGTAGCGACTAAGAAGTACCAAACTTTAATCTTCCATACAAACTCCCTCCATATCGGAGAGGAGGTAATCTGCCAGACCCTCTCTCTCCTCATCCTGTCCCATTGCTTATCGTCTCATGAGATATTAAGGTCTTTCTCCCATTTTAATTTTATATAGTCTGACTTAAAGGATTGGTCATGTAGATGGTTGGTATACAAAAGTGAAATTGTCCTCTCAGCATTTGCGAGGTCCAAATATTTTCAAAAGGAGGGAGTTCTGAAGATCCTTGGGACTGGAGACCTACGGTTTGAGTCTGTGTATTTATATAATCCTGTATTTGATAAAATGGAATCTACCTATGGGTGACCATCCATATTTTTGTATAGCTTGGTCAAAAGTGACAACTGAGCCCACTTGTATATAAGCTGCTAGGGGACAAATACACCAGATGGAATAAAAGCACTGGGAGGGGTATGAGAGCTCTCTTGTAAGCGCCATCATTTTCCAGTGCACCTGTTAAGTTGGGTTTCCCCAGAGGAGTGCCATTTGTATCTGGGCTGCTGGCCAGTAACAAGGAAGATAAAAATAAAAGAGGGCAAGACCCCAGCACTGCTTGGGGAGAAAAAAAAGTTGTTGTCTAATATGGGAATGTTCATTTTGCCATGTAAAAGAAAGGAAACTGGACTGCAAGATTGATAAGTCTTTAACTGAAACCAGACAGGGGGCACATTAATAAAGATATAACAGTCTGGGGAGGGCATTTATTTTAAGTGCTTGAACTTGAGCATGTAGAGTTAAGGGTAGCATATACCATCTTTTAAAATATGCCTTCAACTGGGAGATTAGTGGGGTATCATTTAACTCAAAAAGATGGGTGGCATCTGCTGCTAAATATATACTTAAATATTTAAGTGATGGCAGATCCCATTTCATAGGGTATTTCTTTCTAATATCTGGTGAAGCAGCATAATTAAAAGTTAAAATCTCAGTTTTCTGAGTATTCAGGGAATAGTCTGATAGTGTTGAGAATTTTTGTAAGTGAGTAAAAATCCCCGGCAAGTAGTTATTCAGATCAGCTAGATATGCCAAGATATCGTCGGCATGTAAGGCCAACTTACGCTCCACTCCGGAAATCTGTATTCCTTCTATATCAGAATTTTGTCATATACTTTGAGCCAATGGCTCAAAGTACAGGGCAAAAAGTAAGGGGAAAGGGGGCAGCCTTGGCAAGTGCCCCTACCTAAGGCAAAACTATCAGAGACATGGCCATTACTATGCTATAGCCAATAGGCTTGGCATATAGGGCTGCCAGAAGAGTTAGAACACATAGGTCTTTAGAACAAGATATCCTGTCAGCAGCAGCATTAAAAAAGAAAGGTGCAAATTGTGGAGGGAACCCAAAGCTGGTGAAGACCGCTTTAAAGAATGCCCAAGAGACCTTATCAAATGCCTTCTCAGTGTCTAAGCTTAATAGAAGGCCAGGTTCTTTATCTCTATGTAAATGGTCTATGATATGAACTGTTCATCTGATACTGTCTTGCACCTGGCGACCTAGAATAAAGCCAGTTTGGTCCAAATGAATCAAATATGGGATGATTTGTTGGAGGCTTCTAGTAAATAAAGACGTAAGAATTTTATAATCTATATTCAATATGGAAATTGGTTTGTAAGATGAACAACTTGTTGGGTCCTTGCCTGGCTTCCGGATCACTGAAATAATAGCTTGTGACCAGGATGGGAGAATTATACCTTCTTGCTCAAGGGCGCTGACATATATTTTTGCCAAAATTGGGATGAGTGCTTCTTTGAAGCATTTGTAGAACTCACTGGGAAGTCAGTAAATTCCTGGACACATCCCAGTTTTCAGTCGACCAATTTCAGTGAAAATTTCCACAGTTGTAATAGGGGTCACCAAGAAGGTACGTTGTGTCTGAATTAACCTCGGGAGAGTTAATGGTCAAGAAAATTCATGACCCAGCCCTCTGGGGCAGGGAGAGTTGGAGCGAACAGGGTTGTATAGAACTGATAGAAGGTTTCCTTTATATCTGGGACAGAGTACATAAGGTGCTGGAGGGGGGCTTGTTTGATAGTGGTGATTGTGGCTTTCGCCCTTTGTATGCAAAGTCTTCCCGCTGAAAGGCTTAAGGAGTGTGGACCTCCTTCATAATATTTCTGTATAAGAAAAAAGGCGCTTCTGCTCCACATAAAATAAATAAATAAGATAAATAAATAAAAATAGGAATCCAGGAGAGAGCCTAACTCTTTTTCAAGTCCTGTCCCTACTTAGTGCGGGATTTATTTATTTTTACTTTTTGTTGTTCTTCTAAGTCTTTTATGCAGTTAGTCAAGGTTTCTCTTCGGGCTTCTCTTTCTTATTGAGATCTCTATAAATCTGCCATGGAGAATGGCCATTGTTGTATCTCAGAGAACTGCTGGGGTGGTCTCCAGGGTCTCATTAGCATGCATCGCCTGCTGCAAAATCTCTGGGATCATTTGATTTACCTCTGAATCCTGCAGCAGGGAGACATTTAACCACCAAAAGGTGTTCTTTCAAAAAGCCCCAAAAGTGGTTTTAAGGAAGAGTGGTGCATGGTCCAATAATGTAAAGCCACTGATCCAACACCAAGTCACCGTATCTGCAGCCTCTTTTGGAAAGAGGAAATAATCAGCTCTAGAGTACATCTGGTGGGCTGAGGGGCAAAAGGTGTAGTCCCTCCCTTGGCTATTCAAATGCCACCAGACGTCTATATAACCTAGTTCCTTTATCAATCTATGGACTTCCCGAGCCACCTGATGCTCTCACCTAGGGAATCTGTGAGGTGGTGTTGGTATGTAGGTTAAAAACTAAGTTAAAATCCCCACCACAGATAATTTGGCTTTCTCCCCATTCCCCTAAAGTTACAAAAAAGAATGGTAAAGGGAATAGTCTGATGCTGGGGGGGGAGAATAGACAGATGCCAAGGTTACCAAGATACCATTCAGTCTCCCCTTCACTAATACATATCTGCCCTCCTTGTCAGACAGGGTATCAAGCTGTTCAAAAGGGACTCTAGTAGGGACTAAAACTGCTACTCCATGTCATCTCCTTTCTGATAGGAGGCTGTGGCCACAGAAGCATAACCAAATTTCTCTAACTTCTTATGTTCTTGTTGGAATAAATGGGTTTCTTGAAGAAGTATGAAATCTGTTCCAGTACATCTAAGGTATGCAAGGACCTTACTCCTTTTAATGGGGTCTGTAAGCCCATGAACATTATAAGAACATGTAATGCCCTTGTTCCCAGGGGTTACTAGAATCCCACTTAGACTCAGTGGCAGTCAGGGAGAAGCAGCTTGTGAGATGCCAGTTAAATGGGTTTCACACTGTCACACTCAATTTTCAGTTTCTGCTGGGCTGGAGTGATGATGTCACTTTAGAATTCTCACAGCAGCATAAGCCACAATGGAATGCTAGCTGCAGGGGTTCACAGTAGAGCATTGGGAGATTCCGTTCAGTCTTCAGAGAGAGTCTGTGTGGAGACTCAGGGGAGTGAGGAGTGCTGCAGTGGCAACTCCTCAGACTCAGCTCTGAGAGAGAGCTACCTTAGGAAAAGGGGTTGTGTGTGCTCACCCTAGAGAAGGACACAGAAGACCATTTGTGAAGTGGTAGAGACTGTTCCTGGGAGGTTTTCCAGTGCTCCATCCCCAGAGGGATGGAGAGGAATTCCAGGATTCAGGGGCAATCCCCTGGTCCAGCCTGGAGAGGGTGAAGCTGCCTCGAGTCGTTTGTTCTGTGAGTACCTGAGACATTTTTTGGGGGAAAGCCCTGGGGCACCTGTATATCATGGTGAGTTTTTTTCTCTGACAAAGGGACTCTGTTCACCAAAACTGTGTGTTTCAAGTAAAAGTGTCTGCCTACTGTGGGATCTATGAGAGACTTCACAAGTACAGAACTTTTAGATTGTGTATGACTTAAAAGCATCTGCAACAGTGGGGGTCTAGGGTAAAGACATAGCCACATACAGAACCTATAAAGTCAGGACACCTCCATAGAGTGAAAAGTAGAATGTTAAATGTGACAAACATTTCTAGAGAGCATCTACAATTGTGTTCCAGAGAAAGGTGTAGTAGTAACCAGATGAATGGCCGAGTATAGATTTGGGAGCAAAAGTTGGGAGACCCCATCTGGAGTAACCAGGTTTACCTCTCTGGGTTCAGTTTGGGCACCTTTGTTTTCTCTCATGGCACTTGGCCAGTACCTGAGGAAAGCACCCAGATGTGGGATTTTTGAATTTCCCTGAGAGACAGAATGCACTCATGGGTGGTTTAGGGAGCCACCAGTAAATTCCATGCAATATGGAAAAGTGTCCTAGTACTTGCCAGGGGGCCAAGTCAAGGAAAAGAAAAGAAGTGTACCAGTTCAGGCTGTGTGTGCCCAGATCCATTCAGAATCTGAGGGTTCACTGTGAGAGTTTGTGCTCTGTACCTCTGTAATCTGCATTACCAGTGAGAGTAGACCTGTGGGGGTCCATCTTTGCTTTGTTATTCTCTGTGTTATGTGAATAAAAGCCACACTCTAGAATCCCAACCTGGTTTTGACATTACAGTTATTGCTTCCAGTGTCCAGATTTACTTGGGTGCCCCTGACCAGAAGTACAAACCTAGCATAATGCTGAGCAAACGTTTTCTCCCAGGGACCCAGGTTGTTGGCCATGCTAATTGGTCCCCCCAGGTGTAAGCCAGGTAGTTGCCACACTTGGTTTGCCTGTCTAAGAATGGCAGGCTCCAAAGTAGAAGTAAGGGGTCAACAGAGTCTGTGAGATATTTGTAGTGACTACCCCCACCCCTCTCAGTGGCGCCTTGGTTTGAGAGGAGCAGCCCTGCTAGTTGAAACAAGGGGGGCCGGTGGGGGGAGGTTAAAAAATGGAGGCACCACTCAGAATTTGTTTGGAGAGAACAAGAAAGTTTGCTCAGCTTGTGGCTAGCGTTTTGTCTGTCTGGCAGTAGGTAGCCCAAAAAAATCGGAAGCTTTGCAGATAAGGGATTGACCAGAGAATTGCCATCCATATGTGCTGCTGTGTGCTGCTGTTCATGTGCTGCTGTGATTGTGCCAACATTTACCAAGGAGCTGTAAAGCCAGATTGTGTGTGCCCCTTGTCCTGCATCAAAAAGAACATTTGCCAGCTTTTAATTTTCAAGTTGTGACAAGAAAAAGTATGGAGAACTGTGGGAAACAAGGAGACATTTGTGCCCTGAAAGTTTAAAGTGCTTGTTGTGTGGATTGGGGGAGTCGCTAAGGAAATTGCCATGAAAAATGGTTAAAATGGTGCTTCTGCCATGGAGTTACAGTTAAAAAGAAAAAAGTTGCTTTGCAGTTTAAATTTTGCCTGCTCGACGATCGCTGTGGAGGAGGAGAAGAGCTTAAGAAGAGAGAGAGGCTCATTTGTATGGCGTTGAGTGATTGGTGAGACTGCAATCAGTCCCGCCCCCAAGCCAGCTTCAGAGTGCTGCCCAGTGTTCGAGAGGGAGAGAGCGAGTGGTGTGCGAGCTGGTTAACCAGGAGGAGCATCGCAGTGACTGCAAACATTATAAAAAGTAAATATCAGACTTTTCTGTTTTAAATCAGGCTCAACCCATATTCCGATCGACTGGGGAGAAAGTATGGTATTCGCAAGGACAATCGGCAAGATCGCCAGCCCGTTTCAACCCAGAGGCCTCCAGGATTGGCTGTAGGCCAAACTTTCCATCGTAAATGCCAGCTACTGATTCAGTGAGTAGCATTTAGCAAAACTGAGCTCAAACTGTGTGTGATTTTTCGAAAGCTAGCTGGATCTGTGTGTAAACAGTGTGATTGTTTTTGCAAAGAAGGACTGTGTAAAGTAAATCAAACCCAAGCAAGAATTCTGAGCATTAGACGGTGAGCATGATTATGGATTCAGCAACAGTGTAATTTTCTGAGCAAAATGAGAGACTGTGGGTTGAATGAGAGATGCAACAAAACAGGCAATCCTGTTCGTGAAATACTGTAGCTTTAATGACTTTAAGCAAGAAAAAGTGATCGAAAGCTAATTTAAGGTCCTAGAAAAATCATATAGATGTACTGGGGAAGCAAAACAGGGCAGTCTGTGCAGCTTGAGTAAACTTTATCAGTATGCAGTAAATCGGATGCACAGTGGCTTGAGTCAGAGACAGAATATGATGCACCAGGAGTGCTGCCGCTGCCATTACAGGATGGGGTAGTAATGTAAACACAGCAGCAGGGAAGCCATTTTATGAGACTGTTCCAAGCAAAGTGAACTTTGAGATAATAGTGAACGTTTGTGTTTTTCTGCAGTCATGGCTACGGGATCATCCAGCTACTCGGATCATGCCAGGGCTATGATAGTGGAAGAGGTTAACAAGCTGGAAGAAATAGAGAGATGTTTCTACGGTGGACGTTTGTCTCCTCATGTTGCGATTCCCGGATACCCTGTGAGAGTATGCATAATGTGCCTCAAGGCTGGAAGGGATGTCTTCATGATTCCTCACTGTTCTGGGTGCTTAGAGAAGCAAGGTCTAACTAGTGCACCCAAGATTCATTTGGCTCCCACGTGGACAAAGTTTCAAGATCCTGCAACTGGCAGCACACAGCACCAGGTGGAGCCTGTTGGGGGAAGCCCAGTAGAGTGTGACACAAAGGAAGAAGGTGTGGATGTACTGGCAGAGCAGAGTAGTCGTGATGTCTCCATGTCCGGGTCACAGATGGACAGTGCGGAGGGAGCATCAGTGGATCCGTGGAGAGAGGGTCCAAGCCCTAGTCTCATAGGAAAGGATGAGGTCCAAGAGACTCTAGATTGGGAGGTGTCTACCTCCATGCAAAGTGAAGAGTGGGCAGTCTCAGGAGTGAGGATGACTGCTCACTCCAGGGCTCAGATACTAAGCGAGGAAGAGGAGGAGGAGGGGGAAACTGTGTATCCTTACGATGAAGGTGCTAGTCCACAGCCTCAGGCTCTTGCCTTGGAGAAGCCAGAAGAATAAATTGGTGACTCCACAGCCCTGCCCCCAGAAGGAGGGGTTAGGGATCCGTTCTATGTAGCATTGAGTATGCGACACTGGCAGAACCAAGACTGGCAGCCCCAAGCCGGGCCAATGGCCTTGAACTGACCAAGAGTAGTAAGGAGGAAAAACTGGTTCGTAGGAAGGCAAATGAGATCTGTGGAATGTCCTTTCCTACCTTTCCTCGGAGAGTCTGGGAGGAGATTGAGAGAAACAGGAAAGCCTGGATAGTGGAAGAGGCAACTAAAGACCTGCATCCAGGTGCAACTCGATATGTCAGAGACAAAGCTGTCAGAGACAGATTCAAGTATTGGAAAGTGGGCAGGACACTGTTCATAGACACTGTGCGTAATGTGGACAGAAAGGGCAATGAGACTTTCTACAATGTGAATTATGAGCGCCCCAGATGGGGTAATAATTCTTGCACCTGACCCATTGTGGTACTACCCTCAATGTAACCAGCTTCCTGCGAATGTGCCCATGCCTAATAAGTGGAAGGCAGAGCAGTGGTAGCCAGTGCTGCCATCCAGCCGTTGCCGTATTCATGTTGTTCTACCAGTCTGGTGTTCCAGGATCCAAAGGTGCATCCAGATGCGGCAGCCTTGCAGTGTGTCTTCCAGTTCCATCGCCTGGCCTTCCAGAGATGACATCAGCCAGAGATGACATCGTCCCAGCTGTTTCCAGATTCATCGCCCAGGATTTTGGATGACTTCAGACTAGCTGTTCCTTTCCTGTTTCCAAGTTTCCATCTCCCAGATGACATCTTCCCAGCAGTTCCAGACGTCCATCCTGTCATTTCCACCCAGCTGTATCCAAAAAATGCTGCCAGGGAGAGTCTTCAGCTGGAGATCCAGGTGCCATTCCATTTTCGTTCTTCAAGGGACTGGTAAGTCCAGACTTCTCTTACCGTATTGACATTGCAATACACATCCTACACCTGGCAGACCACAGACTGTTTGAACTGTCCACAGGGACTCTCCTCTTCAGAACTACAGTACTATAAGAATTGTGCTTCACCGGGCTCCGGCCCATGAGAGACTCTTTCTTGGACTTGCCTTCGGGCACTGTTGTCACTAGTTGGGACATTTAGGACATTCCAACCCCAAAAGGTGTATTGTATATAATGTTAATGTTTTTCTACTGTTTTCTACTTTTTTCTAAAAATTATTTTTTGGGATTCTCCAGTGTTTTGATGGTAAGGGTTGTGGTCGTGTACTGTGTTTGCAGATTTGGGGTGTGTTTTTTGTCTTTTCTCTTTCAGATGGTTCCTGATGAAGACAGAAGAGAAGACAAGAAGAGGATTGAAGGGACTTATTGGAGTTCCTCATGTGCATTAAAGAGTTGTGTTTAAAGTACAGTGCAGTTGTTAACCTGTGTCAACCTTTTCCTTCCACAGGTGTAGTTGTGGGGGAGTGTAGTGCTTGGGTGTAGTGTTAGCTCCTTGGTTTGGTTTGCAGGTGTCCAGGGATGGGGGGAGGTTCCCCTGTTTTGGGAAGATTTGTTTTCCGTTAGATAGGTTTTCCCTAGAGGGCTAGGGGGATAGACAGGCTGTGGCCCTGACCTGTGGTAAGGGCCACAGTACTGGTCTATTAGGGCTATACTCTGGACAGTTCTTCCAGGGTCACTGGTTATCCATAGTAAAAGCATAGTGTAGGGGCTGATGCATCAGCCAATGGCCTCTGGGCCCTTAGTGTTGTCTGCCTATGCCTGACACATGGTAGGGTAGAAGGTAGCGCTACCTCCCCATAGTCAACACATAGGGTAGGATGGCCTGGTGCTGGGTAAGTAATGACTGCGGACAGTCATTTTCTTGGCCGAGGGTGGGTGTAACCCCCTTGTTCCCAGAGGTTACTAGAATCCCACTTAGAATCAGTGGCAGGCATGGAGAGGCAGCTTGTGAGATGCCAGTTAAATGGGTTTCACACTGTCACACTCTGTTTTCAGTTTCTGCTGGGCTGGAGTGATGATGTTACCTTAGAATACTCACAGCAGCATAAGCCACGATGGAATGCTAGCTGCAGGGGTTAGCAGTAGAACATTGGGAGATTCCGTTCAGTCTTCAGAGAGAGTCTGTGTGGAGACTCAGGGGAGTGAGGAGTGCTGCAGTGGCAGCTCCTCAGATTCAGCTCCGTAGAGTGAAAAGTAGAATGTCAAATGTGACAAACGTTTCTAGAGAGCATCTACAAGAGTGTTTCAGAGAAAGGTGTAGTAACCAGATGAATGGCCGAGTATACAATTTGGGAGCAAAAGGTGGGAGACCCCCCATCTGGAGTAACCAAGTTTACCTCTCCGGGTTCAGTTTGGGCACCTTTGTTTTCTCTCATGGCACTTGGCCAGTGCCTGAGGAAATCACCCAGATGTGGGATTTTTAGATTTCCCTGAGAGCTGGAATGTGCTCGTGAGTGGTTTAGGGAGCCACCAGTAAATTCCATGCAATATGGAAAAGTGTCCTAGTACTGGCCGGGGGGGCCAAATCAAGGAAAAGAAGAGAAGTGTACCAGTTCGGGCCGTGTGTGCCCAGATCTGTTCAGAACCTGAGGGTTCTCTGTGAAAGT
The DNA here is from genome assembly GCA_016271365.2 of Neoceratodus forsteri. Classification (NCBI taxonomy): domain Eukaryota; kingdom Metazoa; phylum Chordata; order Ceratodontiformes; family Ceratodontidae; genus Neoceratodus; species Neoceratodus forsteri. The sequence continues at coordinate 81,006,156 of CM028136.1, forward strand.
TTGTGCTCTGTACCTCTGTAACCTGCATTACCAGTGAGAGTAGCCCTGTGGGGGTCCATCTTTGCTTTGTATTATTCTCTGTGTTATGTGAATAAAAGCCACACTCTAGAATCCCAACCTGGTTTGGACATTACAGTTATTGCTTCCGGTGTCTGGATTTACTTGCGTGCCCCCGACCAGAAGTACAAACCTAGCATAATGCTGAGCAAACATTTTCTCCCAGGGACCCAGGTTGTTGGCCATGCTAAATGGTCCCCCCAGGTGTGAGCCAGGTAGTTGCCACACTTGGTTTGCCTGTCTAAGAATGGCAGGCTCCGAAGTAGAAGTAAGGGGTCAACAGAGTCTGTGAGATATTTGTAGTGACTATCCCCACCCCTCTCGGTGGCACCTTGGTTTGAAAGAAGCAGCCCTGCTAGTTGAAAGAAGGGGGGGACTGGTCGGGGGAGGTTACAATCATACAGTAACCCCTAAGTTAGCCATTATTTAGCCATAAGAACCAATTTACTGTGTTTACCAGTCCTCTTGAGAAGGTGTAATATCTAGAAACAAAACCTGGTTCGGACTTGGAGTCTCCCTGTTCATATTCAGCACTCTCAACAAAGAGACCCATTTGGAAAACGTCAACACATACCAACTGGGCACAACTTGTATATAACTAACTGTGAACTTCCAAGACAGGAAGTCTGTCGGAGCAGACTTCTGAACCCACTCCATGTTGTAGGTAAGTTCCTACTCAGTGGAAGGGAGAGGGTTGGAAGAAGAGGGTAGGTATCATCCTCAAGAAGGAAGGCCCTCTTCTGGAGCCCAAGGTGTGATTAAAATAGGGCTCCTGTGTGTTTATCACTAGAACAATGAATCAATCAGTCATGGGACTAGGAGAGAAGGGGGAGGCAATGTCTCTACCAGCCTTCCCCCTTGGTCAGGAGTTTGAGTTTAAGTAGCAAGCTTTTGTACAGGGCCGCAGGTCAAAATTCAGGTAGTCATTAGGAAACACAACAGATCAAACATAACCCACAGAATAAATGCTATCTAAGGCAAAGCATCACAAGAACGCAGGAGGGTCTGTCCTAGTGGGGGTAACTATAATAACATAGTGGGCAAGGGCTAGGAGAAGAAAAGGAGCACCAGGACCCCCCCTTCAGTCCCTGCAGTATGAAACAGGGTGGAGGAAAGACTTTCAATATTCACCCTCCAGCCAGGGAATGAAACGAGGAAACAAGCAGGGTCCCTAGAGAGAAAAAACAAGGAACTGAACAGGAAAGAGAAAAAAATTGCTGCTTATTCATCTTTGGTCACCGTGGACCATCTGACCAACTGGAGTCACAAATCAATCAATAAAGTTCTGAGCAGCATGTCTCCTGGTGCAAGACTTCCTGAGCCCATCTTCCCAGTGAGTAATATGGATGATCTAACCTGTTTAACAGGAACTATCAGTACAAACTTGATACTGCATTCATATAGGAGAAATATTGATTATATAGGCAGTAACAGTCACAGATAGGGGACAATCCATATCATGCAATGTTTCACAATAAATGCATTACTCCAAAATATGTTAAGCTCTAAGTCCGGCAATTATTCAAGGCTCCATTAGCTCTTAAGAGAAGAAAAGACTCCCTCCATGTAGAGCAGGCTTCATAAAAAAAAGAAAGGAACAAGGAGGCCACTGCAATTTCTGTAGTCTGCAGTCTTTACAGTACGTACATGCCTCTGGGTAGGGAGTAATCCGAATGAATCCAGAGAGAGACTAGAACATCAACATGTGAAGGGGTGACAGCATACCTCAAGTATACTGCAGATGATCAGCAGAAGTATTTCCAGTGTTGTCTTCAGTGTTTGCTCTACACTTGGTCTACCACGCCGGTGCTGGTGTAATTGCAAAGGAGAGACTGAATTTGCTGTAGCACTTCTTAAGGTGACAACAGGGAGGTTCCGGTCTTCTTCCTGGAGAGAACCACTTGCCAGTCTGATGCCTGAGGCTTTCATTTATGATTCCGGTCTGACATCTGTTCTGGCACTGAGATTCCTCTATCTTGCATGGCTTTCTGAGCTGCTTCATAAACAGGACAGGACCATCATCCTAGCAAAGACAGGCTTGAAGATATCTTCCTTCATCTTAAAGCAAGAAAACTTCATGACGATCGAGCAGGGCCGGGCATTAGGGTCAGTCGATTTGGGTAGGAGGGATTGGTGGGCTTGCTCAATGGAACTCTGGTGTTTCAGTGGTAGATCCAGTACATATTTCAGCAGATTTTCCAGGAAAGCAGACATAAGGTTAGTTTCTGCCTCTTCCAGCAACCAGTATAGCTGCAAATTGTCTCTCTGAGATCGGCCCTCTTAATCCAGACATTTAGCTTAGAGCATTGTACAATAAGGCCTCCACTACCCAGACTAACTGATGAGCGCCATCTTCCATTGCCAAGAGTCGCTCTTCAACTTGATCCATGCATCTCTCCAACTTCATGAATTTTTGTGCTAGATTTTTTAATTCTTTTTTATTTTCAGCTCTGGGTGCCTTTATTTCTTTTAAGAGACTCTCGAATCTGTTTCGGGATAAATGTTCCACTTCTCCATCCATATCATAATTGGTACTGTACCTCTGACACTTGCTGGCAAGGGACTTCTGCAGTCAGGATCACCCATTATGGATCTAACTCCATACTCTGTTTAGGAGCCATTTTAGGATGTGTCGGTTGCCTTGTTCATCAGTCCAACCTCCTCCTGGCATTTGCAGAATAAATTGCAAAGGTTTGTGCTCTTTGAGGAGGAAAATTCTACCCAAAGGGGCAGGAGCCCAAGAGCTAGACTGCTGAGTGAGTGGTGACGTTACCAGAAGTTCTCTTGTCTTGATTTTCCATGAGAATTCCTGCCGTCTTGGTGAGGAGGTTGTCTTAAAGAAACCTTCCCAAATCATATTCCACTCTGTTGTAGTCAATTGGAATCCAACCCCCTCCTCCCACTTTGCTATTATGTGGTTAGTTTCTATTTCTCTGTGGGAGACTACAAATTGATAAATGTGTGAGATTGATCCTTTTGGTGTTTCTATATTTAGAAGGTTGTCTAATCTCACAACGCCTTCCAAGGTAATTTGTATATTTTGTTTTTTTCTCATCTGCGTCTGTATGTAATTTCATATTTGAAGGTATCTAAACCAGTCTAACTTTGTCCATTTGTACTGTCTACAACATTCCTCAAATGTGAGCATATTATCCCTTCTTAGTATTTGCGTTGGATATTGCATACCATTCTGTGCCAGTCTCTTGTACCAGGAGTCTATATCTCCCAGCCAAAAATCAGAATTCCAGGTGAGCCATCTGAATCTCCATATCTCTTTCCACACCCTAGGATACTGAAGAAATCTTTCCAAAACTAGTGCAGTGACTCTCGTTGCTGAGAACCATGTGCTACATACCATACCATACTTGAAGGTCGTGGATTAAAAAGTATAGACTCCGGTGGTCTTTCCCTCACCCTTGTCTCCAAGTTGCACCAGTGTGCCTTCAGCTGTGGCTGTCTCCATAGGAGGGCCCATCTTATCTGTGAGGCCAGCCAATATCCCTCCAGTTCAGGAACTGCCCATCCAGCCCCATTTCTTTTTAGTTAAGAGTACTGTACTTCACATTCTGGGTTTTTTAGCCACCCAAATAAATTTATAGATCATTTTTTGTATTTCCTTCAGCCATTGTTTGGATAAAGGTATTAGCACACATTGAAAAATGTAGTTCCACCATGCCACATTGACATGAATCCTGTCGAATGCCATTACAGCAACGGTACAATGCACACCCCCCATGCAGGGATCTATGCCCCCCACACCCCCCTCACTAAAGATTACCAACTCTGAGTCGGAGTTGTTTTGAGGAGGGGGTGAACTCCTCCGAGACAGTGGCATTGGTAAGACAGTGGACCAGTACAATGAATGGCCGATTCTTTCGCTGTACTGATCTTCTCTGTCTTACAGTCGATGGTATACAGAAAAACATACAGGAACCTTGGCAAAAGGTTCATTTTTAACTGTATGTATTCTAGCGTGCAGAGGTAGTGAGAAGGAGCGCCCACCTTTTTAAATCTTCCTTAATTTGTTTTAGCAACGGGACAAAGTTGTCTTGAAAGAGGAACTCATTTGAGTTTCTTGACATTATTACTAAGTATTTTAGGGAGGGTAAGGCCCTCTTCAGTGGGTATCATGCTTTCATTTGTGGTAATGAGGTATAGTTGAATATGAGCATCCCTGTTTTAGTGGAATTTAAGGTGTACCCTGCTATGGTAGAAAATTCCTTCACCATGTCCATTAATTTTGGAATTGATTCCTCAGGGGCTGTTAGATATTATTTATTTATTTATTTATTTATTAAATTTTGGTGACCGGGTAGGACCACTGAGCCCCGAAGGTCCCTTTTTCAGGGGCGACCCGGGATAACAATACAAGTTATAAAACTGAACAAGGACATAAAGAACATTTGAGGCATTGTGAGTCACATCATGAGGTGGTTACAGTAAAAACAGTGGATACAGGCATGGCTACAGACATGGTAAAAAAACAGTGGATACAGGCATGGCTACAGGCACGGTAAAAAACAGTGGATACAGGCATGGGTACAGGCATGGTTATCATCATGACACATATAAAATTGGTAGTACTTTGCATATAGTTTATTCAGGGGTTACACGTGGCCTCTGGCAAGCAGTCTGTATAAGGCAGGTAGTAGGAAGGTTAAGCTAGGAGACAGTAGTTGGAGAGGAGGGGAGTACCTTAGAAGCCTTAAGTGCCATGGCAGTAGCATGCAGTTGAGGTCAGCAGATGGGACTTAAGCCTGGTGCTGAAGTTCATGAGTGAGGAGGAGGCCTGGACCGAGGGAGGGAGCTTATTCAATTGGCAGGCTGCTTGGAAGGAAAAGGATCTTCCGCCAGCATTTGTCCTTACCCTAGTAACTTCTAATAGTGTTCTATCTGAGGTCCTTAGGTTCCTTGGGTTGTGTTTGAGGGTTGTGGTCCCAGCTATACTTGGCGGAGTGTGGGCTTTGAGAAGCTTGTAGGCCTGGACAAGCAAAGGGTATTGGAGGCGAGCGACCAATGTGGGCCAACGAAGATGGGCCAAAGTGTCACAGTGGTGACGTCTTGGGTGATCTAAGGTAGCGAAACGAGCTATTTTATTGTATAGGGTTTGCATCCTGGTTATCTCTTGCTTTGCCATGCCCTGATTATAGGGGCCGCAAAGGGCAGGTTGGGTAGAAGGATGCTAGTAGCAATGGAGAGCCTGGTTTCAGGGATGAGCTGTCCCTGAGTTGGTACAGAGTGCCAAGTTTCCGATGTAGGGTCCTGGTGACCTGGTCCACGTGTTCCTTGTATGTGATATTTTGATCCAACGTGAGGCCTAAGTATTTAAGGGAGGGAACTACATTAATGGCTTTGCCAGAGAGTGAAGTTAAGCAGAGGGATGAGGACCTGTCAAGTCCCAGGGATCTTGGCCCAAATAGCATTGCCTTGGTCTTGTCGACATTTAGTACCATTCTGTTCTTACATAGCCAAGTCGCTAGTGAAGTGAGATCCTTTTGGAGTAGAGGGCCTAAGGCAGCCACGTCATGTAGGGGTCGAAAGATGACAGTATCGTCAGCATACTGCACAACTGAGCTCTCCCCGCAGTGGGTACGCAGGTCTTTGGTAAACAAGGAAAATAAGAGGAGGCCTAGAATTGAGCTCGAGGTACAACCTGGTTTAGGGGTAACGGGTCAGATATGATCCCTTTCCATGAGACCTTCTGTGCTCAACCTGATAAGTAGCTCCCAAACCACTTCAGGACATGATTGTCTAGACCTACATTTTGCAGCTTTTGTAGCAGCAAGTTGTGGTCAATGAGGTCGAACGCCTTGGATAAGTCTATAAAGACTGCACCAGTGGGTATCCCTTTGTCCCTTGCCCTGAGCACTTCATCCGTGAAGTTAATGAGGGCAGTGTCAGTACCATGGTTTGTTCTAAATCCATGTTGGGAGGGGTCAAGGAGCTGATGAGCTTCCAGGTAGTCCCTAAGTTGATTGTAGATGACTCTTTCTTGCACCTTAGCAAGTGAGCAGAGGAGGGAGATGGGCCTGTAGTTGCTGAGTTTTTCCCTGGGCCCCCCTTTGTGAATAGGGACAACATTGGCGTGTTTCCACTGGTCAAGGACTGCTCCTTCCCTCAGTGATCAGTTGAGGAGCATGGTTATGGGCCAGGATAAGGAGGTAGCTCCTGCCTTGAGTAGCCGAGGGTTGATACCATCAGGTCCCCCTGACCCTTTAGGTTTCAGGTTCCTTAGAAGGGTTAGGACTTCAGTGTGTTTGGCCAGTCTCAGGTGAAATGAGGGTCTTTCCATGTGAGGTGGTTCATCTGAGGAAGGGGGCAGAGTCTGGGGAGACAGGCATGTCTTGTAGGCCTCAAGGTCTGAGTAGTGCCTGTTAAGGGCAGCCGATATTTGAGAAGAGTCAGTTGTGAGCTGACCGTTGATCTCCATGGGACAGAATTCAGGCTTTTTTCTGCCCTTGATCAAATCATTAACATGATTCCAGAATTGCTTGGGGTTGGCCAGGCTGGTTTTCTGGAGGTGTGTTAAGTAACCTCTCTTAGTGAGTTTTATGGCTCTCTTGGCTTTGTTTCTTAGGGCTTTGTATTCCGCGAGATCAGCCGGAAGACAGGAGGGCCTAAACTTTTTTCAGGCTTTTCCCCAAGTAGCCATTAGGGCTTTGAGGGAGGGAAAGATCCACTTGTAGCAGCTGCCTTTAGCCCTCAGCCTCTTCATTGGAGCGAAGAGGTTGGCCGCTGTGGTTAGTTCATCCTGGAAGTATTGCAAAGCCTCAGTAAGAGTTGGGAGAATATTTATGGGGTTCCAGTCCCGGCTACCTAGGTAGCGATTGTATTGTAGATCTGAGAACTTGGAGAAGTCTCGGGGGAAGAGAATTCTAGTTGGACCTTGGGTGGTTTGTTTTTCCATATGCAGAAGATCGGGGAATGGTCACTCAGGGAGTCTGCCATTGTGCCCTCACACTATACATTAGTGGGGTTAGACACCAGAGCCCAGTCCAGGGTGGTGTGGTTCCCAGTTTTATAATTGTCTGGTCAGTTTGGAGATGACCTGCATCAGACCTAATTCGTGGGTCAGGGACTTCGAGGCATGACCAGGGTCCTGGCCCAGTTTATGTTGAAGTCGCTCAAAATTAGTTACTCCATTGTTACCTTGATAGCCGTCGCGTTTGTGATGGCTTCAAGGGATTTGAGGGCTGATTTTGGTGGGTGGTAGACACAGCCAATTGTTAGTTGTTTGGCGTGCCCTAGGGTTATCCAGATGTATATGCTTTCCCCCTCAGCAGCAAGATTAGTCTGAAGGGGTAGAGGTGAAACGGAGAGGTCATCCTTAGCATAGATTAGAACCCCACCCCCTTTTTTGGATTCTCTGTCCTTACGGTAGCTATTGTAGCCCAAGACTTGTATCTCGTGGTCAAGGATGTGGGCTTTTAGCCAGGTTTCCGAGATGGCCAGTACATCCGGTTTGTAGAGGTCCAGCCAGGACTGGACTTCTTGTATTTTTGGTCTAAGGCTACATATGTTCATGTGTGCTATCTTCAGACTCTTGGTGGCTGCCCAGTGAGGGTCCTGGGGGAATGCTACCAAGGTATTGGGTATGTATGGGCCAGGGTTAGATTGGATATCACCTGATAGGAGAAATAGCAAGACTAGTAACCTGAGCAGTTTAGTGCTAGGTATTGAGGTGAGGTGTTTTCGACGCGTCCTGCTCATATAGTAAAGCAGGTCATAGCATACACCCTTTTTTACCATCTCATGGTCTGTTAAGAGAGTAGATATACTTGAGATAGGGTTGCTGCTATGAAAGTCGTGTGGGGGGATATTATGTAGATTGCTCACTGGTTCAGGGGGGCATGGGTCAATGAGCCTGTCCACCCAGAGTAGGGTCAGTGAGTAGGTTATGGCAAGGAGCACACCCCTATTAGGGGGAGGGGTGCCTAGATTTCTAGCACACCAAGGAGGGAGGAAGGAAGCATATGCTAAGTAAGGCATTATTATTAGATGATCTAAGTGCAGAGTAGGTTTGAGTAGGGTGCTCAGAGTCTATCTGACTTGAGTATGAAGGGTGGGCGGCAGACACTGGGGGCTTCCTGTTGTCTGCTGCAGAGTAGTCACACGGTTAAGGTTAAAGTTTGGCAGTTGTTAGGAAGTTGTCAGCCTGTTTAGTAAAGCGTAGGAGAACCTTAAACTACTACCTCACCTTGTAGCAGCACCAGGAATAGTTTCTGAAAGCCAGGTGGTCCCTGACTAAAATTGAGGATAAGCAGTTATTTAGTTGTTGTCTAGACTGTAATACAATATGTGGAGAAAAGCCAAGACTAATGCAGCACTCTATAGAAGCACCTAGTTTTGACTTTCTTTATAATAAGATGTGGGGGAGAGAGAGAGAGAGAAGGAAATCCTTAAGCTACGGCAGAACTGTATAGGAGCAGTCAAGTATTATTTATCTAAGGCAGGCTGCACAAACATTCTAGTTTTGGCTGTTACAGAAGAGAGACCTAGATTAGTTGCTCAAAGGCAGGCAGTCCCTAGCTTAGGATAAACAATTAGCAGTTCTTTAGTTGTTATCTAAGCTGTAATACAATAATGAGGAGAACGACCTGGGCTTCTGCAACACTGTATTGAGGCAGCTATTTTTGTCTGGCTGTATTATGAGGTGTGGAGAAAACCTTAATCTACTGCAGCACTGTATAGGAGCAGCAATAATTATTTCTCTGAGGCAGTCAGCACAGTATTCCTGTTTAGGATGTTACAGATGAGAGAGAGACAAGCGCAAGTGCAGCATCATCAACAAGAAATATTAATACAGCCAGTCAATTTTTCAGAGAGATTAGCAGCTAATACAGCATCGTTAGGGTGGGAAATCTTGGCTTAACACAGTAAAGCAGAGAGTTAGGGACAGGGGATGTTTTAGAAATAAGCCGTCGTTATGAATAATTCTAGTTAGAGCTGTATGGCAGGCAGTCCCCTACTTGCTCTGCAAGGATTGGCTAAGGTGTCCCTGTGGGTGTGGCACTCCCAAATTTAATGGGAGGAGGGAACGGGCCGGGTGAGCGTGAGAAAACAAAAAGGCAACTTTGCTGGTCGTCCCCTGCTCTGGTGCAGAGGAGGTGAGGGCTTGGGGTTGCTTGGGCAATCCGCAAGCTTCTAAGCCTGGATGTGGGGAGGGGGGACCCTCTTGCAGCGAGGTCTCCCTCGCTTCCCCAGCAGCTGATGCAGCGAAGTCCTGGCTACTGATCCATGGGGGCTCCAACAGGCCTTTAAGTGTAGCCTGTGTTGGAGCGTCACTGTGGTCGGGTAGCCAATTAGGCAATCAAGCGAGGATTTTGAAGTTGGCGGCAAAACTAGCTTCTTGTAGTCCATGGAGTCGGCGTTCTTGGAAAACCCAGGTGCTCAAACCACGAGGGGATGAAACGTGAGATAGCGGCAGGTAAGGCAAGTGTCTGAGGTTGAAGTCAGAAGAAAAGTCCCTTGGATAGAGTCGCAGGAAACAAAAAGGAAACTTTGCTGGTCGTCCCCTGCTCCGGTGCAGAGGAGGTGAGGGCTTGGGGTTGCGTGGGTGACCCGCAGGCTTCTGAGCCTAGATGTAGGGAGGGGGGCCCTCTTGCAGTGAGGTCTTCCTTGCTTCCCCAGAAGCTGATGCAGTGAAGTCCTGGCTACTGTTTCACGGGGGCTCCAACAGGCCTTGAAGTGTAGCCTGTGTTGGAGCGTCACCGTGGTCGGGTAGCCAATCAGGCGATCAAGTGAGGATTTTGAAGTTGGAGCCCAAACTAGCTTCTTGTAGTCCACGGAGTCAGCATTCTCGGAAAACCCAGGTGCTCAAACTACGAGGAGATGAAAGGCAAGATAGTGGCAGGTAAGGCAAGTGTCTGAGGTTGAAGTCAGAAGAAAAGTCCCTTGGATAGAGTCGCAGGAAACAAAAAGGAAACTTTGCTGGTCGTCCCCTGCTCCGGTGCAGAGGAGGTGAGGGCTTGGGGTTGCATGGGTGATCCGCAGGATTCTGAGCCTGGATGTGGGAAGGGGGGCCCTCTTGCAGCGAGGTCTCCCTCGCTTCCCCAGCAGCTGATGCAGCGAAGTCCTGACTAGCACATCATCTGTGTACAGTGCTATTTTGTGCTCTTATTCTCCTATTGTTACCCCCCAATGTCTGGATCTTGTCTGATCCACTGTGCAAATGGCTCTATGTATAGATCAAATAAGAAAGGGTGCAACGGGCATCCCTGCCTGGTGCTTGGATTACTTGGATTATAAGTAGGGCTGTAAGAAATTCATGGCATGCACGGATTTCACGATCTCCGTGGATTTGATGCCAGACCGTGAAATATACAGATTCGGTCGGATTGCCGTGAATTTGATCGGAATGGCACTAAAGCTTTCTGCTTTCATAGAGTTTTCATGCATTCACTATTTGAGTGCCTATTTTGCTAGATCTAAGCTTGTTTTTTTCTCCCTGTTTACACTGTAGTGACCTATTCCTACTCTTGGGGAGCCCTACTTCGAGCAGGAAAGCCCTGGGGGACCGTTGGATCTTGAGAAGAGGACAGCCAGCAGGGTGAGAATTATGATCTGGAGCTGATTTTAATCAATTTTAGTTGCCGTGAAAAATGGCATATTTTGCCGTGCAGATGCCATGAAAAACGGCGATTTTTACCGTGAATTTCTTACAGCCCTAATTATAAGACATAAGAAGGCCATGGCCCATCGAGTATGTCTCCCACTCAAAGTGGGCAAATCACTTAATATGTTGTATTTTGCTTCTACCTAATTCAACTCTAGTAGACCAATGGCCATTAGCTCTTATATATGTTTCTGGGCTACTGTATAGTCTCTGAACAGTTTCAGTGAACCTGTTATCAAACCAGAACTGAGTAAAGACCCCATAGAGATATTTCCAATCGACTTTATCAAATGCCTTCTTGGCATCTAGGATCTCAATCACCACCAATGTCTTTGTGTTGTTAAGTTGATCAATAAGGAGCATTGTGCCCCTAACATTATCTGCTGCTTGATGCCCCGCTACAAACCCTGTTTGATTGATGCCAACCAATGGGGGACAATTTCCTCCAGTCTCTTTGACAATATTGCAGTTAGGAACTTATAGTCTACATTCAGTATGGATATGGGATGATATAACACAATTGATAGGGTCCTTGCCTGGCTTGGGGATCACTGATATAACCGCTTGTTTCAATGATGGCAGAAGTGCCCCCCTCCATCACTTCTTGATATACTGTCTGTAATGAAGATATCACTTTATCAGGGAATTTTCTTATAAAATTCAGAGGGGAGGCCATCTGTGCCCAGAAATGTTTCCATTTTACTGTTGCCTATCACATTTTTAATTTCAGCTATGGATATCTTCCGACACAGAGCTACATTTTGCTCTTCAGATAATGTAGGTAGGTTAAGGTTTTGCAGGAAAATGTTTGTTCTGTTGGTGTCTCCAATTTGGGGCTGTATAATTTTTGATAGTATTTTGTGACGGCATCTAATATTGTGTCTACTTTGTTCACCTGTTCTCCCGAGACAGGATGTTGGATTTTTCTAATTTGTGTTCTTGCTCTTCTCGCTCATAGTCTGCAAGCTCATGCACATCGTCCAACTCGGGCATTGTTATGCAATGCCAGATCCATTAAGAACAAAACTGCATTTATTGCAGATTTTGTTGAAACAGCGGATCTGGTTTGCATCACCGAGACCTGGTTAGATGGAAATGCTGCCCCAATTTTGGAGGCAGCTATTCCCCCCCCCTGGGCACTCGGTGATACATCGCCCAAGATTGGATCACGGGGGGGGTCGTGGTCTGTTTTAAGACTGAATTGGGCCTCACTAGTGTACCAGTTGAGGAAGCTGAATCATTTGAGTGCACTGTGGTAACTGGTGTGGGGTGCAGGATAGCTCTCATTTACCATCCACCAGGGGATGAAAAGCTGTTCCTGCAGGAAGTAGCAGACTTCGCCGCCGACATGGCATTGGAGTCGCCCAGACTGATGGTTCTGGGTGACTTCAATGCCTGGGTCGACGATGAATCCCCGCTTTTTGGACAACCTTCCTCCAGTTGATGATATCACTGGGCTTCACACAGGTTGTTTCCTCAGCTACCCATATTGGTGGTCACTCTCTTGATTTGGTTTTCCTCCTGGGGACTGAGGCCTCAACCTGTCGGTTGGTCCAATCACTACACCGTGAGGTTCAATTTTTCTGCCCCCCCCCGTGTAGGTCTGCCCCTGTGGAGATGGTCAGTTTCTGCCCTTTGTGGGACGTGAGTCCCTGAAGACCTGGCAGCGGTGATTGACCTCTCGGAGTTCGGTGAGACCAGCGCAGGTCCTGAGCTGTTAGTTGTTGCCTATAATAAGGCTATTTCTTCAGCTCTTGACCTGATTGCTCCTGCTCATGTTTGCCCCCTTCCGCTTCGCCCTCGGGCCCCTTGGTTTGATGGGTCTCTGAAGGAGTTGCAGAGGTTGGGACGTAGGTTAGAATGTCAATGGCGGAAATGCACCTTGGATGCAGACCATCTTATTTTGTTAGAGCATTACCAACTCTATCAATCAGCGATTTCCTGTAAGAAGGCAGAATTCCTGTCCATGGAAATCGCTGTTGCTCGGAATCGACCGGCTCAGCTTTTACGAACTGTGGACAGGCTGTGCAACCTAGCCTGTCTGCAGCTCTGTCTATTCTTTTCACAAATGGAGTGTGATGAGATTGCTCGATTCTTTGCAAATAAGGTGGCTGACATCAGGCAGGAGATCCGTCAGACTCGTTCTATGGGGGATGTTGTTGGTCGATGCTCGGTCACCATGCCCTGTGTTTCCAGAACTACCTTTGACCTGCTGGAGTCCGTTGATATTATGAGGATTGTTCAGGGGATGCACCCAACATACTGTTGTTTAGACCCGGGATCTACTTCCCTGATTTTGGGTTGTAGTGACATCATTGGCCCAGTCTTAGCTCAGATTGTCCGGTGCTCCTTGGAATCGGGTGAGTTCCCAAGTTCCCTGAAGGAGGCTGTGGTGACACCTCATCTGAAGAAAGCTTCTTTGGACCCAGATACTCTAGCGAACTACAGACCTATCTCAAACCTTCCTTTTGTGGGAAAGGTTATCAAGAAAGTTGTGGCAACTCAACTGGAGAACCATTTAACCATCCATAATATATACGAACCTCTCCAATTGGGCTTTCGTAAGAGGCACAGTACTGAAACTGCTCTGGTTCGGGTGCTCAATGATCTCCTGATGGCGAGAGATTGGAGAAACCGTTCCATCTTGGTACTCCTTGATCTCTCTTCAGCCTTTGACACTGTGAACCATAGGGTCCTGCTCGAGCACCTGAGGTCCATCCGTGGGCTGACTGAAACAGTGCTCAGATGGTTTTCATCTTTCCTCACTGGTAGAACTCAGAGAGTTCTCTTGGGAATGTTTTCTTCCGAGTCTTTCTCTCTGCCTTGTGGGGTGCCCCAGGGCTCGGTGCTGTCCCCCATGTTGTTTGCAGTGTATATGCTGCCCCATGGAGACATTGTAAGATAGTATGGGCTGAGGTTTCACTGCTATGCTGATGACACCCAGCTCTACCTGTCTTTTGCCTCCGACCAGATTAGTGCTCTCTCGGTATTTAACAGCTGGCTCATTGAAATCCAAGATTGGATGAATTCCAGTGGGTTAAAGTTGAACGCAGGAAAAACTGAAGTTTTGGTGGTGGACCCGGGTCGCAGGACAGAGGGGTTGAGGACTGATCTGCCCTCTGGCTTATTTTTGGGGGGTGCTCAGATCCTTACCTCCGAATGGGTGCGTGACCTGGGAGTGATACTTGATGATGGGCTGACCCTTCATCATCAGGTGTCGGCAGTCGTCAAGTTAGCCTTTTATCATCTTAGAAACATTGCCAGGATCAGGCTCCTTTCCGTCCAGTGATTTGCCCGTTTTGGTCCACGCCTTTGTGACCTCGCACCTCAACTACTGCAACTCCCTTTACTTAGGGCTTCCTAGTATTGATCTCCGCCGCTTGCATCTCGTGCAGAATGCTGCTGCATGTTTATTGACTGGGGTATCAAGGAGATTTCATATTACCCCAGTGCTGCTCAATCTGCACTGGCTGCCGGTTCAGTGGCGGATCACCTTTAAGGTAGGCCTGTTAACCTACAAAGCCCTACAGAGACTTGGTCCTGACTACTTGAAAGAGCTTCTGACTCCTTACACCCCTGTGCGACAGCTCCGCTCGGCTGACAAGGGGTTGCTGGAGATTACGAGGGTTAGCTTAAATTCCTCTGGGGCTCGGGCTTTTATGTTTGCTGCCCCAACCTTCTGGAATTCTCTGCCACATCAGCTGCAGTAGTACAGGACAGTGGGGAGCTTTAAGCAGGCACTGAAGAAATTTTTATGGAGCAAAGCTTTTCCTGACTTTCTGTGATTTTATCTATATTTATTGAATTTTGTATGTACCTGTGAAGCGCCTTGATACTGTGAAAGGCACTCAATCAAATAAAGCTATTATTATTATTATTAATAATAATTTCAACGCCCTCAGGTCTCCCTCATAGTCTTTGTTTGAGAATTTTTAGATTTAGTTCTACCTGATGATCTAATAAAGAATTTAGTTGTTTTTTTTAAGCTTTACTAGGTCCTTTCCTCTTTGCCTATTTCATTTTTTCTTCTGCCAGGCTTCCATTGATTTTATTTGTATTTCCAGCTCCATTTGTCCTTCCCTTCTCTGTTTTTGTCTCACAGCCCCTATTGCAATTAATTTGCCTCTCATTACTGCTTTTAGGGTGTCCCACATTATTCCCCCACTCACATCCAAATTAAAATGATCTTGTACTGTTTGGTCGATTAATTTTGGTACTTGATCAGTACCTCCTTGTCCCGGAGCAAAGAAAGGTTTAATCTCCAAAATGTGGATTTTGCTGCTGCCTGCAAGTTTATTTCAATATGAAGCGAAACATGGTCCGAAATTCACAATGTGCCAACCCCATATCTAATTAATTTAGATATGGCCTCCCTTGATATAAAGAATAGGTCCAGTCTGGAAAACCTCTGATGAACTTGTGAGAAGTAGGTATATCCCAAATTAGTACCTTCCAAATAGCACCAGGCATCCTGTAGCACAAATTTCCTTATTAATGCCATCACCTGTTTCGTCACCTTATGTGCCATCCTGGGTATTCGTGAGGTACTATCCAGTTGTGGATCCATTATTAGATTCCTGTCCCCCCTGCGTACTAGTGTCCCCTCTGCCTTTTCCATTACTTTCATTAACAGTGTCCTGTAGAAGGTATATGTGGAGCCTCGGGGAGCATACACGGCCACTGGGGTCAAGATTTGTCTATTTAGTCTTCATCTCTTAAAAAACCACTATGGTTCTCAAGAGAGGTGGCTGTGAAAGTCAGGAAGAAAAAGATAGCATTCCGGAAGTTTAAGGAAACACAGAAGGAGCAGGACAGAGAGCTGTACCAGTTAAGGCAAAAAGAAGCAGGAAGGGAAGTCAGAATAGCAAAGGCCCAAACTGAGGAAAAGATAGCCAACTCAGTTAAGAAGGGATAAACCTTTTATAGGTACATCAGCGAGCATAGAAAGACAAAGGAGGATAGTGAGGCTGAATAGAATGAGCGGTGGGTGGGCAGAGGGGACAGTGAAAAGCAGGAATACTGAACGAATATTTCAGCTCAGTATTCACAAAGAGGAGGAGAAGTGCTAATCCAATTAACAGAAGCACTCTTGATAGGGGTCGATCCCAGTCCTTTCACAGAAGAAAGGGTTCTGCAAGAACTCCTAAAACTGAAGGTGGACAAAGCAATGGGTCCTGATGGAATTCACCCCAGAATTCTAAAAGAATTAAGGAAGAAACAAGTGAAACCACTGGCTACTCTTTTTAATAAATCATGGGAGGATGGTGTGGTACCCTAGGACTGGAGGAAGGCGGATGTGATTCCCCTTCACAAAAGTGGGACCAAGACAGAGGCAGGAAACTACAGACCTGTCAGTCTGACCTAAGTGGTAGGGAAAGTGATGGAGTCACTTCTGAAGGAAAGAATAGTTGAGTACCTAGAGGTCAGTGGAGCACAGGATCCAAGGCAGCATGGGTTCACAGGGGAAGGTCATGTCAGATGAATCTAATAGATTTCTTTGACTGGGTGACCAAAGTAGTAGACCAGGGAGGGCTGTGAACATGGCCTACCTGAGACTTTAGCAAGGTATTTGACACAGTCCCACACAAAGATTATTAGTCAAATTAACCAGCCTGGGAGTGGGTCCCAGGGTGGTAGCCTGAGTAAAACATTGGCTGGACAACAGGACACAGAAGGTAATTGTAAATGGAGTCCACTCTGAAGAAAGGCGGTTACTAGTGGGGTACTGCAGGGTTCAGTATTGGGTCCAGTCCTTTTAATGTCTTCATCAGTGACATTGCAGAGGGACTGGAAGGAAAAGTATGCCTTTTGCAGATGACACAAAGATCTGCAATAGGGTTGATACACAAGGAGGCATGGAAAGGATGAAAAGGGACTTGGCAAGGTTGGAGAAAGCGGTCAGGCGTATGGCAGCTAGGATTCAATGCAAAAAAGTGCAAAATAATGCACCTGGGAAACAAGAACCCAGGGAAGAATACACAACGGTGGGGAGGTAGTAACAACAACAAAACAGGAAAGTGACCTGGGGGTAATCATATCAGATGACCTTAAGGTTAGCAAGCAATGTGAGAAGGCAGTAGGGAGGGCCGGGGTATACTGGGATGTATGAGGAGAGGCATCAGCAGCAAAAACAGGAAGTTGTTATCCCTCTGTACAGACAGTTGGTGAGACCCCATCTGGAATACTGTGTCCAGTTCTGGAGACCCCATCTCCCAAGGACATAGACAGGATAGAGGCAGTCAGAGGAGGGCAACTAAAATGGTGCAGGGTCTGCAAGAGAAGCCGTATGAGGAGAGACTAAAGGAGCTTAATATGAATACCCTTGAGGAAAGAAGGGAGAGGGACATGATAGAAACTTTCAAGTACCTCAAAGGAATCAACAAAATCAAGAGGGTAGCATCTTTCAGAAAAAGACTTGCAAGAACAAGGGACACAATTTAAAGATAGAAGGAGGGCGGTTCAGGGGCAATGTGAAGTATTATTTCACAGAGAGGTAGTGGATGCATGGAACAGCCTTCCTGAGGAAGTTGTGGGGTCTAAAACTGTGGGAGAATTCAAGAAGGCATGGGACAGACATAAGGCAATTCTTGTGGGGGCAGGAAGATATAGGCTGTTGGTTAACTAGGATCTGCGGCCTATCCTGTAGGTAGGGAAATGGGCAGACTAGATAGGCCTAGCGGTCCTTATCTGCCGTCAAAGTCTATGTTTCTATGTTTCTATATTTCAGAATTACATAGCGGCACTCCCTTTTTATTATTTTATTTATGTCCTTATCTAAGCACTCAAAGGAAGTCCAACTTGGAATTAGGGTAACCACCCCTCTCTTCCTTCCTGTTTTACACGAAGAGGAGTATACCCTCTCATATTCAAATTACATAGATTACATAGACATTAAAGAGCATAAAGACATTTGTCCATGAGCTTGCAAAAGACACTTTACGTATTCCCTTTTATATTTTTACCCAAGAGAAATTTATCTGTGTTTTAAATTCCTGCATTGTATTGCTTTCCATGACCTCACCTGGTAGCATATTCCAAATTTCTGTTACCCTATTGCTTAACCAATATTTCCTTTTATTTGTATTATATCTATATTTTAACAATTGGTAACAATGAGCTCTAGTATCATATGGTTGATCCCTTTTTACCAGGCCTAAAAGATCCCACAAATTAGTATTGGTCAATGCCATATAAATCAGACAAGTCACCCCTCATTCTACGATACTCTAGTGAATACAGCTCTAAATATTGCAGTCTCTGCTCATAGTTCAGTCCCTAATTGCCTAAGCTTCTGATGCTCAGCTTCTGGTAAATGGGTTTCCTGCAGAAGCACTAGTCCTGCTTTAGTCTGCTTTACATAAGCCATTATCTTTTTCCGTTTTACTGGATTTGACAGTCCATTCACATTATATGTCAATATTTTAGTACCCTTACTAGCCATCATCTCACAATGGATTTACCCATTGGCCACTTCAGAATATGTGGTGGCCAATCTTTTCCACTCCTCCAGGACAACAGAGATACCCTCAACCATCTGTTTTTGTGCTCTGTATACATAAATTATATTAACAATTATAAACATGCCAACAGTGCTAATTTCATCATGAAACTGGATAACACAACTAAAGTTACCTCCAAGGTAGAGGAAGATATTTGCATTTTCCCTGTCTTCGGGTATAGGCCACTTTGAGGCCTCCTCCTCTCCTACACCCAGAGAAGTAGTGGTGCCACTACCCCTGATCGCAGGAGCCACTACCATGGTCACTTGTGCAGGCAGGGGTCTAAATTGTGCCCCCCCCATCAAATGGCCCACGATCAATAATATAGTGCACCACAGTCAGAACATCAGCCTCCTAACTAAGCTCTCTCCCTCCCCTGAAGAGTTCTTGTCTGTGTTGTGCCTATTGGCACTGTTTCAAGGTAACAGTTCTATATCATACACATTCTATATAGAGTATGGGACTCCGTTGATGACTTTCTATTTTTCTTTTGATTTCATGCCTTCTACACCCTATATCTGACATCCCTTTGGTTTTATATTTGACTTTCACCCCCTTTCTCTCCCCTTTTGAGGTACAGCCCCCTGTCTATGTTTCTTTATGCTGCATCCCCCCCATATCCCCATCTGCTTTTAAGTCTCTCTGTCTCTTGCCGAGGGTTTCGGGTTTCCCACAATTGCTTAACTCTCCACCATTTACTGTATGTGGTCATCTTCATGTGTCTTGTACCTTTCCCTCTATCCTAAGCTCCCCTTCCCTTCTCCCCGAAAGCAGTCCCATACTACTCAATATTTATCTTTTACTCTTTTTCAGCCCTTGTAGTAAATCTTCTTCCTCCCAGAGACTTTCTTCAGAAGTAGTCAGTTATGAAATCAACAATGAATTCTGTCATTCTTTCATAGACTGGTCCCCCTCCCGCTTGTTACCTCCTCGCATCAGTGTTGTCAGGGCATCTGCACCTCTGCGTGGAACTCCTTTGCACCCCCTTCCAGGACTTTGCAGCACCAAATGTCCATGCATCACCATACTGGGGAAGTCTTCATTATTTAGACAAATCCAGTGTACTTCCTATCACTTTAGCTAGAAAATAGAAGAAGAGAAGAGAAAAGAACAAACAAAAGTACAGCAATGTCTCTTAATGTCAATCAGCTTAATAGATCTGGTAGTAAAGAGAGATAGATTTTTTAAAGAAATGAATCATATTTATCTGTCGTAGTCATCCTCGGAGATCAGTTGTAGTCCGTGTGTTCCATGGACTTCGCTATGGGTATACTTCACCATCCCTCATTTTGGTATTTTCTTTCATCCTAAACAAATGATACAGGATTCATTAATTTAAGTTCTGTTCCTTCCATTAACCAATCTATTTATCTGTTAAATATGTGAAACTAGTAGATAAATTAGAGACAACATAGATTATCGCGTAAACTAGTATAACTGAAGTGGGATGTAGAGAAGTTCCCTAATCACCACAATGATGTCAGCATTAACCAAAGACATATATATGGTGGATAGTTAACATGAGGAGAAGGAGGGAAGTTGAGGAAGGGGAGAAAGCATACACAGAATTAGTCGGTAATGCTTCTGGTGTTTACCAGATGTATGAATAAGTCTGTCTCGGCATGGAAAAGTTGTCATGATTTTGTAGTAATTTCAGAGGCAGCACAGTACCAAATATTTTACTGCTAGAGCTTAGCTTACTGTAGAAGTCTCACAGTCTTGGTAGACATTTACTGACTTGTCATGATGTGTTGTGACCTGTTTACTGCTACTGCTGATATTCTGTATGTCCTTTGCATCTCTCTTCTCTTGTAAAGCACCCAGAGCCTCCAGGATTGGGCACTTAAGAAATAAACATTTACTTACTACTTACTTCTTAAAATGATCACGTCCAGTCCATATAGGTGATATGGGGGAGCTGATCCAGTTACTTGGAGCCCTCACTCAAGCAGCAAATGAACTGCGATCCAAAGCAATCAGCTTACCCTTAGGACACTCCAGTATAAATGCCATGCCTAAAACTGTTCCTGAAGTAGGACTGATATAATTTATAGCTAGGCATGGAATTGCTGCTGTAAGTGTTGTAGGATAAAGCATACAGAGTTTGTTGCCAAACGAAAAGGGAAATCACTGCAAAAGTGTACTGATGTTTTAAGGAAGGGATAGAATTAAATGTGTTCAACTCATACTATACATTGTGGAAAATAGGGACGTTTGAAGGTGAAAATGAAGGTGTAGCTCTGTGCCCCTCAAAGAGCACATGTTGTTCCTAAAATAGAAAAGTGATTAGACAAATGATGCATATTCATAAGTTAGTAATGCTTAAAATATGAGAATAAAATTAGAAATGTCAGCTGAAGTGACATCAGTATAAGTATGCATAGGCACTGTATAGAGTCAACTTTCAGGCGGCAGAACAAAGGTTGCAGAACAATATTCAGACATTAAAAAGCAACTCTCTACTATAATTAAAAAGCTTAAAAACACTAAATGTACACCAATTATGTTTTAACTTTATTGTTTTTGAATTATTGGCTTGTTCTTTTTTTTTTTTTTTACTTTCCCCTGCTGTTGGTCTACTAAACATTGTAGCTAATGCAGTATTTATTTCACGGACTGTTTCAAAATGTGCCTGATTCTCCCCTGCTAACCACACAATTGTTTTGTGATATCACAGTTTGTTGCCATGGTGAGCACTATGATGTCATAAACAAAATACTGATGACACGGTCTTTCAGATCCCTTGATCTAGCCCGCTCCACCTTGTTATCCCCCTACCTAAGGGCGGTGACTCCTTCCAACAAACAATTACAGGCCTATCTAGCTACTACCAGTCCTGGCCAAACTCCAGAAGAACCTTGTCCTTGCCCATCTCTTTACCTTCCTCTTCAAATCCTCCTTCTTTACTCCTTTCTAGTCTGGCTTCAGGAAAAACCACTCCACTACTATGTCCCTCCTTAGACTCCCTGACTTTATCCTAACAGGTATGGACAGTGGGCAAATCACCTCGGCCATTTTTGTCGACCTTACCAAGGCTTTCCACATGGTCTCTCATCCAATACTTCTCCTGAATCTGACTTCAGCTGGCCTGTCCATCTCTGCCACTGACTGGTTCAGAGCATACTTCACAGGTAGAACACAGTCAGTCAGGATAGCTTAAACCCTGTCACCCCTCTCCAAATCCACACTGGTGTGCCACAAGTCTCTGTCTAGGCCCACTTCTTTTCTCCATTTTTCTCAATGACCTTCCTGCAGGCTGCTCATCCGTGTCCATTCATATATATGTGGATGACACAGTCCTGTATACCTCTGGCCACAGCTCCACTGATGTAGAAGCCTAGCTCCAGCAGGACTTTGACAAAGTTCAGCTCTGGCTTTTCTCACACAAACTCTTCCTTAACACCAAGAAGACCATCTCCATGACATTTGGTACAAGGCAGAGACTCTCTAGCCTTACCTCCTCCTTCCTATCACACCATCAACGGGACTCTTCTCGAGGACACATCCTCCTTTTGGTATCTTGGGGTCTGGCATGACCAGCACCTAAGTTTTTCTGGTCACATTGATGCCACCCTGTCAAAACTGCACCCCAAGCTAGGTGCACTATACAGGAACCATAATTGTCTTGCACCTATGGCTGCACCTATGGCTAGACGTGAACTGATCCAGAAGATGATCCTACCTATTTTTGACTACTGTGATGTAGTCTACAGTGCTATCCGCAAGTCCTCCCTAGCCAAACTGGATACCCTCTTCCACTCTTTCTGTCACTTTGTTCTGGATGCCCACCCTCTCACTCATAAATGCAATATCTGTCGCTTGCTTGCCCTCCCTTCTCTGGGCAACCAACGTCTCTCTCTCTCTGCACTAAATTCATCTCTAAATTCTGGTTCCCTCTCTCCCTTCTTACCTTTCTTCCTCCTTAACGCTACCACAACATCCCACCACTTGCTCAGATCCACTGATGCTTGCACCCTATTGACCCCTCACTGATCAACAACCATAGGTCAATCAGGGTCCTCGTACCATCTCCCTAAAATTTGGAACGCGCTTCCCCCCCAAATTCACCATTCCTCATTCTCTGCATCCATTTCATCCACCCTACTTAACTTCTACTCCATTAACTGCACCTGTACATAACCCCTCCATCCCTACTCTCTATCCTGCCACCACCCAGCCAACACCTCCAAAGCATTTAACAGCTCCTTATGTATTAGCTCTTATGATGGACCAATTGTACAGTCCCTTGCTCTCTTTGACTGTATCTGCAACAAATTTGTTGTATTGACTTACTGTACCCTAATTTTAACTGCATTAAGTATGTGTGATTAACTGTTGTATTGGCTCTGTAACCTATTTTATCAATATTACGTATCCAGCATTCGTATATGTATTTTGTACCTGTTATGGCAATTGTGTATGTATCCTTTCCCCACATGTACCCCCCTCCCCCAGGACATACCGTGAGATGAGCAATTTTGATTGTTCAGTGTATTTTTCTGGTGAAACTTTTCAATAAATAAATAAAATAAATAAACAAAGGTATTGTGAAGTTAGCTGGGGAGAGACAAATTTTTTTTATACAAACTTTTTAGATGACTACCAAGAAGTGCTGTAAACCATGGAAAGGAACACTGCAAATGAAAAAAATGCCTTCTCCAGTAACTGTAATAGCTGCAGCATCTTATTACTGAAATTACCTGCTGAAGTGCAGAGCCACTCTTTAAAACTTTCACTATGGAAAAATAGACACAAGTACATTTCTCAGGTGTGTAGTCAGAACAATAATTTTGAGTTCAACTGAAAGATCGGTACAGTGGGCCTTAACTGTTAACAGCCCGGTGGGACTGAAGGGCGATGCAAGATGGCGGATGCACTAGTTGGCTGAGAGGACGCAGTCTGAGGTTGGGAGAAAAAGAAAAGGAAGAAGCATTTAAAAACCTCTGATCAAAAATGAAGATTCTAACTCTTAAGGTAACCTCCCTTTTTCCTGGGAGATAAGAGCTCAAGAATCAGAAACCAAATGAGGGAGGGTAGTTATTTTACTTACTGTTGTTCTCCGCAAGAAACATACTCCTGATGGAAGGTTTCAACAAAGCTTAAAGAGATGAGATGCTATCTGTTTTGTTTCTGGTATGTCAAAGAAAATTCATAGGACGCAAGAAGCTAAAGCATGGATTAAAAATAATATAAACTATTTGCAGAAGTACCTGCAGCAGGATAGCAGGAACCTAAAAGAAGTTTTGCGATCAACATCCTCTAAACAGAGTAATGACAATTTCACAACACACTAGCAACCCCACATTTTTCTGGTTCATCAAATTTAAAAGACACATTAAACTCCGAAGTACTACAGACAGAGGAATTTTTAACATTAGGCTCTATGGAAATTCAGAAATTGAGAGTCAGAGCTCTTAGCTGATTGTTTTGTGAGGGCACAGTTTAGGCCCCAACCCTTCCCACCTCACCCCACCCCGGAAATAGTTCCTTTATACCTAGGGTTCTGACATCATTTCTCAAGAGTGCAAGGTGCATATCAATGTCATATCCTCTCAGCACATAGCACTGAAAATATCAGCATACACATTATATAATATATATATATATTTCTATATAACAAACCAATCACACACAAAAAAAAAAAAAGTACATAGTCATGTGGGGAGTAGTGCAATGTAATGGCTGTGGGGCAGCAGTCTTCCGGGAGTCTTTCTGGAGGCTGAGATGCTGCCTTTTGCAGACAACTCTCTGCCCTGAGGGAGGAAGTTGCCCGTCTTCAGGCCACACTGGACAGCAGTAAGAGAACCTTCCCCAGGCCAGACTTGATGGTAGAAGGAACCCCCATCCAGGGAGCACCAGAGCCACCACCACTACCTCAGAGGTTGCAAAAGCACAGCAGTTGGACCACAGTGGGCTCAGAGAGGTGAGGAGGGTGGAACAGAGGCACACCAGTCAGTTGTTCCACTCCACAATCCATACACCATTCTGGGGGAGCACAGCTCCCTATGGATGCACCCGGAGGAGATCAAGGAGGCTGAGGGCGCCTGTCTGAGGGAGGCCCACAGGAGGGAGGCAAAGGATGCCACAGGAAAGGAAGCAGCTCCTGGTGGGGGACTCAATTATTAGGGGATAGAACTGGGAGGAGCAGGGAAAACTGAAGTAAAGTGCCTGCCTGGTGCCATGGCTTGTAGGGACAGGAAGCGCATCCTCAGGATCACTAGAACAGCTGCACGGGAGTCTGAGCTGGATGTCATTGTCCACCTAGGGACAAATGACTTGGCTCAACATGAGATTAGAGCAGTGCAGAAGGACTTTTTAGAACTGGGGAGGGGCCTAAGACAAGTAGCACACACAGTAACCTTCTCAGAGGTGCTGCCTGTAAATGGCATGAGTGAGGCAAGGTACTTTGCACCATGCAGTTTAATGAGTGGTTGAAAAATGGTGTGGAGCACAGGGGTTTGGCTTCATTGGGGACTGGGGTTCAACCTGGAGAGACACCAGCCTATACTGGCAGGATGGTCTGCATCTGTCCAGGAAGGGAACAAGTTTTTTGAGCAATTGGTTTAAATGCTTCATTGGCAAGCTTTTAAACTAGTCAAGGGGGGAGGCACTGATGAGCAGCAGGAAAATCCCAGCCTCTCACTACAAAACAGGGTACTAAATGAGAAAAAGACCGAGGTAGAAAGGTCAGTGGGGGATGCTGCAACAGAAAGTAAAGCCATCAAAAAATGGAGAGCAATGAGTACCACTGCACGTAGTCTGAGTAACAAGCTTCCTGAATTAGTGGCCTTGATGGAGGAGGAACATCTGGATATCGTGGCAGTCACAGAAACATGGTTCACAAAACCATGACTGGGACATAAACATACCAGGATACACTATCTACAGGAGGGACAGGGAGGGTAAAGAGGAGGAGGAGTAGCTCTTTACATAAGGGAAGGAATCAAAGTAACAGAACAAAAGAGAAAACAGGGAGGAGAAGAAGCATTGGGTAAATTTGGAGACCGGCAATGGCACCACAATCCGCACAGGGTTGTATAAGATCCCTTCTCAGGGGAGGAAATGGACAAGGAATGATAGAAAGTATACTTAGTATGGCAAAAAAAGGGGAGATATTGCTGATGAGTGATCTGAATATGCCAGATGTTAACTGGAGTGCAGTTGCCACAGCCACTTCGAAGAGTGGGGTTATTCTAGATGCCCTACAGGGGGCATGCCTTAGACAACTAGTATTGGAGCCCGCTCGAGAGGGAGCAATCTTAGACCTGGTTCTCTCAAGTGGAGATGAAGAGAGGATCACAGATGTAGAAGTGGGTAGCCATCTGGGAACTAGCGACCATCGAACAGTATGGCTCACAATAAACACAGCAATAGAGTCAAGCCATACAAAGGCAAAGGTACTGGACTTTAGGAGGGCTGACTTTACCAAAATGGGTAAGTGCCTAAGGAATGCACTAGCACATGGGCTGGAAGGAGGGGTGGAAGAACAATGGGGAATAATAAAAACTGCCATCGCAGAGGCAACAAGCCTTTGTGTGAAGCAAATAAACAAAACTAAGCGATGTAAGAAACCACTATGGTTCTCAAATGAAGTGGCAGTGAAGGTTTAAGAGAAAAAGCTTTCAGGAAGTACAAGGAATGCAGAAGGAGCAGGACAGAGAACTGTATCAGTTAAAGCAAAGGAAGCTGGGAAGGCAGTCAGAACAGCAAAGGCCCAAACCGAGGAAAAGATAGCCAACTCAGTTAAGAAAGGGATAAAACTTTTATAGGTACATCAGGGAGGCAGTAAGACCAAGGGAGGGATAGTGAGGCTTAATAAAGTGGGGGAGGGTGGGCAGAGGAGACTGTGAAAAGGCAGAGATACTAAACAAATATTTTTCTCAGTATTTACAAAGGAAGGGGGGGGTACCTAGAACAAACAGTAGAAACACACTGGATACAGAAGTTGATACCAGCCCATTTACAGAAGAAAGGGTTCTGAAAGAACTCTTAAAACTGAAGGTGGACAAAGCAATGGGGCCTGATGGGATTCATCCCAGAATTCTAAAAGAACTAAGAGTAGAATTAGTGACACCACTGTTTAACAAATCATGGGAGGATGGGGTGGTACCCGAGGACTGGAGGAGGGCAGATGTGATTCCCCTTCACAAAAGTGGGAGCAAGGCAGAAGCAGGAAACTACAGACCTGTTAGTTTAACCTCAGTGGTAGGGGAAATGATGGAATCACTTCTGAAGGAAAGAATTGTCAAGTATCTAGAGGCCAGAGGGGCACAGGACCCAAGGCAGCATGGATTCACAGCAGGAAGGTCATGCCAGACAAATCTGATAGATTTCTTTGACTGGGTGACCAAAGTAGTAGATCAGGGAGGGGCTGTGGACATGGCCTACCTAGACTTTAGCAAGGCATTTGACACAGTCCCACACAAAAGATTAATATACAAGTTAGCTAGCCTGGGAGTGGGTCCCAAGATGACAGCCTGGGTAAAAAATTGGCTGGAAAATAGGACACAAAGAGTAATAGTAAATGGAGTCCACTCTGATGAAAGGGGGGTTACTAGTGGGGTACCGCAGGGTTCAGTATTAGGACCAGTCCTCTTCAATGTCTTTATAAGCGACATTGCAGAGGGACTGAAAGAAAAAGTATGTCTCTTTGCAGATGACACAAAGATCTGCAACAGAGTTGATGCACAAGGTGGGGTGGAAAGGATGAAAAGGGACTTGGCAAGGTTAGAGGAATGGTCAAATGTATGGCAGCTTAGATTCAATGCTAAGAAGTGCAAGGTAATGCACCTGGGAAACAAAAACCAAGGGGAAGAGTACACAATGGGGGGTGAGATACTAACAACAACAAAAATGGAAAGGGACCTGGGGTAGTCATATCAGATGACCTAAAGGTGGGCAAGCAATGTGAGAGGGCAGCAATGAGGGCTGGGGGGATATTGGGATGCATAGGGAGAGGCATCACCAGTAGAAAACAGGAAGTTATTATCCCTCTGTACAGACAGCTGGTCAGACCCCATCTGGAGTACTGCGTGCAGTTCTGGAGACCCAGTCTTCAGAAAGACATAGACAGGATGGAAGCTGTCAGAGGAGGCAACTAAAATGGTGCAGGTCTGCACCGGGAGACATATGAAGAGAGACTAAGAAGCAATATGTATAGCCTCGAGAAAAGGAGGGAGAGGGGACATGATAAAACTTTCAAGTACCTCAAGGGAATCAACAAAGTCCAAGAGGGTAGCATCTTTCAAAAAGAGGTGTGCAAGAACAAGGGGCACAATTTGAAGATAGAGGGGCGGCTCAGAGGTAATTTAAGGAAGTATTTTTCACAGAGAGGTTGTGGATGCATGGAACGGCCTTCCAGAGAGGTCGTGGAGTCAAAAACAGTGGTGGAATTCAAGCATGCATGGGACAGTCATAAGGCAATTCTAGGGGATGGGGGTAGGAAAAAGTAGGCTGCTGGTTAACTAGGATCTGCAGCTTATCCAGTAGGCAGGGAAATGGGCAGACTGGGTGGGCCAAGCGGTCCTTATCTGCCGTCAAATTCTATGTTTCTATGTTTCTATGAGAGGCTGTCAAGCCGAAGTGGAACAACCAGTGAGTTGAACTACAAGACAAACACAACTGCAAGCCTCAGGAAGGGAAACTGTCATCTCAGCAATGTTATTGCAGATGAAATTACTGATCCTGGCACAGGAGCTAGGGGGAAAAAACATTAGCAAGCCTGAAATAAACTCACATTTAGCAGTCTTTGCCACTCCAATACTCTCTCAGGCAGGTCAGGGGGAAGTAATCCATTCAGCAATATCTCAGAAAATGGCAAATCTTACACGAGACACTTTCACAACAGTCTTCCTTTCTTGAAATTCCAAAAAAAAAAAAAGAATACGGCTGTATTAAAAGCTCCTTCTTCTCTGTCTGGTACTGAAATCTTGCAAGTCTGAAATCAAAATGCAAGAAAGGATTCTTTAGAAGAAAATATGGCAACAGAGCAGAATCACTGGCAGGAGCAGGAAACATTTGTTGTTTTGGACGCCACACAAAGTGCGCACACAGTGTAGAGAATAGGGGCCCACAACAATATTAATAGCACTTCTGCAGGTTTGGTAAATATAAACTTAAATTCCCTCAAACAGAGAGAAATAAATATATTAGAAAAAGGGGAATGAGCACGGGCTCTTCAAATGAAGGATGTAACTCTCAACTACCACTATATGGCGCCAGCCCTACAGAAATTAAAGATGCCTTGATAAAGGAAGTCAGGCATGGTTTCCTTAGAATGAATGCGTAAATTTCAGTCTTAACAGACACAGTCTCAGAATTATCAAAGAAAATCAATACTCAGCAAGAATCACAGAATCAGAAAATAGAATGAGTTTTGTAGAAGATAAGATAACCACACACACACACAATGGTAACTACTCAAGCACAAGAGCTAGAACTGTTAAAACAGAAGGTTGAATGAGATGGAGACTAGATCCCGGAGAGACAATTTAAAACTTGAAGAGGTTTCCGAAGGAATGTAGGGGACACACCAACAGGAATTTTCTGAAAAACTTTTAACAGAAGCTGTAGGTATAGGTTGACCTCATTCAGAAAAGAAAGTAGAACTGAATAGAGCTCATAGAGGAGCTAACAACCCCAATTATGGGAGAAACAACCCAGATTTGTCTTTATTAAGACACATCATTTCCAGATAAAGAAGGCCTAATGAGAAAGGCAAGAACAGAGAAGGGTCTACATGCTGCTGATATTACCATACAAGTGTTCCCTGACTTTCCACCGGAGGTTCTCGGAAAGAGAAAAGCCTTCGCTGCTACACAGGCTGTACTGGATCAACACAATATTAGATACACCATGATACCACCAGCGAAGCAGAAGGTTCACTTACACAGTAGACTTGGAATCGTTACATCTTCTGTTGAATCAGAGAGTGATAAGAGCTGTCCTGACTGAACATCCAGGAGGATCTTCTCATTCCTCTCCAACAACATCTGGTACAACTGCAGAACCAGAGAACTCAAATCAAACTACTACGCCTTTGGCCTCCTGTGAAAATATTAGTTCAATGCAAGATAATTTCCTGAGGAATGACAATAGAAACATAGAAACATAGAATCTGATGGCAGATAAGGACCGCTTGGCACACACAGTTTGCCCATTTCCCTACCTAATGGATAAGCTGCAGATCCTAGTTAACTAGCAGCCTACTTCTTCCTACCCCAACCCCCTAGAATTGCCTTATGACTGTCCCATGCATGCTTGAATTCCACCATTTTTGACCCCACAACCTCCTCAGAAAGGCCGTTCCATGAGTCCACCATCCTCTCTGTTAACAAATACTTCCTCACATTGCCCCTGAGCCGTCCCCCCTCTATCTTCAGATTGTGTCCCCTTGTTCTTGCACATCTTTTTTTCTGAAAGATGCTACCCTCTTGGACTTTGTTGATTCCCTTGAGGTACTTGAAAGTTTCAATTATGTCCCCACTCTCCCTTCTTTCCTCAAGGGTATACAAATTTAGCTCCTTTAGCCTTTCTTCATATGGCTTCTGTTGCAGACCCTGCACCATTTTAGTTGCCCTTCTCTGGACTGCCTCCATCCTTTCTATGTTGTTGCAGAGATGGGGTCTCCAGAACTGCACCCTGTACTCCAGATGGGGTCTCATCAGCTGTCTATACAGAGAGATAACAATTTCCATTTTTCTACTGGTGATGCCTCTCCCTATACATCCCAGTATTCCCCCAGCCATCCTTACTGTCTTCTCACATTGCTTGCTTACCTTTAGGTCACCTGATATGACTACCTCCAGGTC
Organism: Neoceratodus forsteri; assembly: GCA_016271365.2. Lineage (NCBI taxonomy): Eukaryota > Metazoa > Chordata > Ceratodontiformes > Ceratodontidae > Neoceratodus > Neoceratodus forsteri. Next base: position 81,036,137 of record CM028136.1, read on the forward strand.
CCGTTGTTGTTGTTAATACCTCCCCCTCCATTGTGTACTCTTCACCTGGGTGTTTATTTCCCAGGTACATTACTTTGCACTTCTTTGAATTGAATCTAAGCTGCCACACTTTTGACCATTCCTCCAACCTTGCCAAGTCCCTTCTCATCCTTTGAACCCCCCCACCATGTATCAACCCTGTTGCAGATCTTTGTGTCGTCTTCAAAGAGGCATAATTTTTCTTCCAGTCCCTCTGCAATGTCACTTATAAAGACATTAAAAAGGACTGGACCCAGTAATGAACCCTGCGGTACTCCACTAGTAACCCCCCTTTCTTCAGAGTGGACTCTATTTACCATTACCCTCCGTGTCTTGTTGTCCAGCCAATTTTTTACTCAGGCTACCACCCTGGAACCCACCCCCAGGCTATCTAATTTGTTTATTACTCTTTTGTGTGGGACTGTGTCAAATGCCTTGCTAAAGTCTAGGTAGGCCATGTCCACAGCCCCTCCCTGGTCTACTACTTTAGTCACCCAGTCAAATAAATCTATTAGCTTCGTCTGACATGACCTTCCCGCTGTGAATCCATGCTGCCTTGGGTCCTGTGCCCTGCTGGCCTCTAGGTACTCAACAATTCTTTCTTTCAGAAGTGATTCCATAATTTTCCCTACTACTGAGGTCAAACTAACAAGTCTGTAGTTTCCTGCCTCTGCTTTGCTCCCACTTTTGTGAAGAGGAATCACATCCACCCTCCTGCAGTCCTTAGGTACCGCACCATCCTCCCATGATTTGTTAAAAAGGGTAGTCAGTGGTGTCACTAGTTTCCCCTTAGTTCTTTTAGAATTCTGAGGTGAATCCCATCAGGCCCCATTGCTTTTTCCACCTTCAGTTTTAGGAGTTCTTTCAGAACCCTTTCTTCTGTGAAAGGACTGGTATCGACCCCTTCTCCCGAGTGCTTCTATTTATTGGATTAGGTACCTCCCCCTCCTCCTCTTTTGTGAATACTGAGCAGAAGTATCCGTTCAGTATCCCTGCTTTTTCACTGTCCCTCTCTGTCCACTCACCCTCCTCTTTATTAAGCCTCACTATCCTTCCCTTGGTCTTTCTTCACTCCCTAATGTACCTATAAAAGGTTTTATCCCCCTTCTTAACCTAGTTGGATATCATTTACTTGGTTTGGGCCTTTGCTATTCTGACTGCCTTCCCTCTTCCTTCTGCTTTAACTGGTACAGTTCTCTGTCCTGTCCCTTCTGTGTTTCCTTATACTTCCTGAATGCTGTCTTTTTCTCCCTAACCTTCCCCGCCACCTCTTTTGAGAACCATAGTGTTTATTTTCTTTCATTTTTATTTATTTGCTTCACACAAAGGTTTGTTGCCTCTGTGATGGCAGTTCTGATGTTTCCCCATTGTTCCTCCACTTCCCCTTCCCTGTTTGATAGTGCTTTTCTGAGGCACTCTCCCTTTTTGACAAAGTCAGCCCTCTTAAAGTCCAGTACCCTCACTTTTGTATGGCTTGACTCTGCAGCTGAGTTTATCGTGATCCACACTGTTTGGTGGTCACTTGTTCCCAGATGGCTACCCACTTCTAGATCTGAGATCCTCTGTCTGTCCCCATTTGAGAGTATGAGGTCTAAGATTGCTCCCTCCCGAGTGGGTTCTATCACTAGCTGCTTGAGGCATGCCCCCTGTAGGGCATCGAGAAAGACCCTGCTCTTGGATGTGGCTGCAGCAAAGGTGCTCCAGTTAACATCTGGCATATTCAGGTCCCCCATCAACAATATCTCCTCTTTTTCTGCCATCCTAAGGATGCCTTCTGTCATGAAAAGAGGCAATGAAATAGTGTGACACGATGACCTTTATCCCCACTTAAAACTCCATTTACAATTAAGAGAAGGGGAAAGGGGTGAGAAGAGAGGAAAAAATATAGTCTCTTTCATAGAAACATAGAAGTTGATGGCAGAAAAGAACCACAAGACCCATCCAGTCTGCCCATTTTACCAATTTGCTCCCGCTGCCTCTACTAGGTCAGCGGCCTCAGCTAGGCCCCTATCATATGTATAATTCCCTTGTGCCTATCCCATGCCCTCTTGAATCCCTCCACTGTGCGTGCTCCCACCACCTCCTGAGGTAGGGCATTCCATGCATCCACCACCCTCTCTGTAAAAAAGAACTTTCTCACATTACCCCTTATGTGACCCCCCCCTCCAGTTTCATGTCATGCCCTCTAGTTCTGTTGTACTTTTTGTACTGGAAGATGCTATCCCCTTCCACCTTATTTATGCCCTTAAGATATTTGAAAGTCTAAATCATATCCCCCCCCTCTCCTGTCTCTGTTCCAATGTATACATATTGAAGTCCCTAAGTCTATCCCCATAGGCTCAAAGATGGCGGCCACGCTGGGCTAGTCACAAGAAGCAGCAGTGTGTGTGTGTGTGTGTGTGTGTGTGTGTGCGGTTTTTCGTTGCTATTTTTGTATTATTGTAGATATTGCTGTTATTTTTATTACATTGTTTATTTTGGTTACTTTAGAGATAGTTAGGGGCTAAGCAGTGATTTAGTTATGGTAGAGCGAATCGGGTTAGGTTTAATTGAAGTAGCTGAAACGAGTCACATAAAAGTCCAACAAAGTTTAAAATTACATTAAGGTTCTGTTTCGTTTCATTTTCTGAGCGACTGACATTTTGTCATGGCTTATCTTTATTTCTTCAGTTTTAGTGGAGAACGCTTGTCTGTTTCCTACCTAGTTGTTTTGCTAGCATCGAGGAGGAGGAATTGAGGAGAACTGAGGAGAGTTGTTCTACCGGCCGTAAGTGTGGATTTGTCCCTAGGAGCCTGAGTCTGGAGCTTGTGTTGAAGTTGCAGTGCTGTTTGGTGACTGCTGGAATGATATTGTGATGGTTCTGTTTCAGTAGTGTTGCCAGGAGTGGAACCGGAATTGTTTTATTGGCACCCCTTGGTTGACAGATGAGGATCTTAGTGGATCTTCCTGGATTTCGGCTCATTGACCATGTGGCGACTTTGATGGTGACTCTGGCCTGAACCCGATGGAGGAATCGCTGGGGTAATTGGTTGCCTAAGAGACCAGGTCTAGGGCCACTGGAGAGCGTGCACTGTAGTGCCTGAGCTCAGTGGTTTCTTGGGGGGAGGTGGGCTGGAGAGCCAGTTCCTCTTGGAGACCTATTGGCAGCCTAAAGTCTCTGGTGGTGACTCCTTGGGGGACAGCTGGGAAGTCAAGCAGTTGGTCTGAGGGAGGGTTTTCTAGGATCCCTGAATTTACAACGGTGCCAGGGGAAGTTTCTCTGTGAAGATTTCTGAACATTTCATTGCACTTTGGGATGGTCAGACTCTTTTCTTTTGTTTCTACTGTTTTGAACCTGGTGAGCAGTGAAAGTGCCCTGTTTAAACTGAATTACTTGTTAAACTGCTGACTGTTCTCCCAGCCTATGTGAGCGATAGTGTCGGGAGGCAATGCTCTCTTTCTCTGGGTAGGTGGGAGCTCCTCAGAGGTCAATAATTATTCATTTTGGAGAGTTTGTACGGATTCTCTTTTTATTGATCACCTTCATACCCTGCAATAGAATATTGTTGTATACTGTTTGCACTGTGGGGTTGGGGTTTTTTTTGGTTGATTATTTATTGTATGTGTGGGAGTGGTGTAGTGGTGTGGAAGTTTGAGAGTTTGAATTGAGTGTCGTGTGATTGGCTGTCTGTGGAGAGTGGTGAAGATGTGTTGGGGAGGCATAATGGTGGTCAGGCATTGTTCCCCCACCAGGCTTAGGGACCGCCACCCTTTTTCTTGTCCTTCACTGTCCCCGGAGGTATATAGATGGTGCCAGGCTCTGGGGATTGTTAGGAGGTCGAGGTTGGGGGCTCGGCCTCATGGGGGAATGGAAAGGAGTGGGCGGATTGGAATAGTGGGGACAAGGAGATGCCCTGGGGTGAAATGGGTCCAGGAAATGGGTCCTCCCTGTCTGGTTCCCATACCCAAGGACTCTGCTTGTAGCAGGCAGGTAACACGGTCTTCCTCTGTTACTTATCCTACTCGGGTGGCGTTGTGCAATGCCAGGTCTGTTAAGAACAAGACCGCTATACTAACGGATCTTGTTGGATCATCAGACCTGGCTTGCATCACCAAGCCTGGCTGGATGAGAATGCTGGTCCTATTTTGGCATCAGCAATTCCAGCTGGGTACTTGGTGATACACCGCCCGAGGATGGATCATAGGGGCAGGAGTTTTGCCATCTGTTTTAGATCAGAACTGAACCTGATGGAGGTACCAGTGGGGCCACCAACTCCTTTGAATGTATCCTGGGTGAGGGTGTGGGGTGCAGGATCCTTCTCATCTACTGTCCACCAGAAGATGGAAATGTTTTCCTGTGGGAAATCGCAGACTTCATTGTCGACCTGACATTGGGATCCCTCAGATGGCTGATCCTGGGGGACTTCAATGCCTCGGACGACGATGAACTCTTGCAGTTTGGTCAGGGCTTTCTTCAGTTAATGACTTCACTGGGCTTCACACAGGTTATTTCCTCCTCGACCCATATTGGCAGTCATTCATTGAACTTGGTGTTTCTCCTGGGGATGGAGATATCCGACTTGGTGGTGGAACCAGTCAGGTGGTCTGACCATCAAACCATTGGGTTCAGTTTCCTGCCCCCCACCTCAGTAGGCCTGCCCCTATGGAGATGGTCTGGTACCACCCATTGAGGTGTGATTCCCCTGATGGCCCGATGGTGGTGCTGGACCTATCGGGTGTACCGATTGAATGCATGGATCCAGGGGACCTGGTACTTGCCTATAATAAGGTGGTGACAGGGACCCTGGATTCCATTGGTCCTGTTCATGTTCACCCCCTCACTCATTGCCCCAGGACTCCTTGGTTTGATGAAGTCCTGAGGGAGCTGAGGAGAGTGGTACCAAGGCTAGAGAGGTGCTGGCAGAAGTCGGGCCTAGAGTGTGACAGACCTAGTTTGATGGACCACTATGCAGTCTATCAATCAGCAATTACCCGTAAAAAGGCAGAATTCCTGTCCAGGGAAATTGCTGCTGTTCAGAATCGACCAGCCCAGCTTTTCCGGACTGTGGACAGATTGTGCAGTCCAATCTGTCTCCAGCCTGGAATTGCTTTTTCAGACGAACGGTGTAAGGAGATTGCTCGATTCTTCACAGATAAGGTTGCCACAATCAGGTCCGAGGTCCACGTGACCCTCTCTAATGGGAGTTGCGGTGGTCGGCAGGAGATGTCGGATGCCCAGTTTGTGTGGTGTTACTTCAGTGGTCCCACAATCAATGACATTGTGATGGTCATCCAGTGGTTGCGTCCAATCAACTGTAGTTTGGACCCGGGCCCCACATGCCTCTTAGTAGGTTGTGTGGATACAATCGGCCCGGTCCTTGCCGAGATAGTCTGGATGTCTTTGGAGAGGAGGAGGATCTTTCTGGATCCCCTGAAGGAGGCCATGGTTTGGCCCCTCCTCAAAAAGCCCTCCTTAGACACGGACTGTCTGGCTAACTACAGACCTGTCTCTAACCTACTCTTTGTGGGCAAGGTTATTGAAAAGATGGTTTCATCACAGCTGGATGACCATTTGACCAGCCACAATGTCAATGATTCTCTCTAGTCTGGATTTGGGAAGAGACATAGTGCTGAGACAGCCCTTGTCCGGATACTAAATGACCTCCTAATAGTGAGAGATCAAAAGACCCATTCCATCTTGGTCCTTCTAGATCTGTCCGCAACATTTGACACCGTAGACCATGGTGTGCTGTTGAAGCACCTGTGGTTCATCTGTGGACTTTCTGGGATGGTCCTCAGATGGTTTCAATCATTCCTGGAGGGTAGGACTCAGGGTGGTGTCTGGGACCTTTTCCTCAGCTCCATTCTCCCTATCCTGCGGGGTGCCACAGGGCTCCATTCTGGCACCCATGTTGTTTGCGGTGTATATGCTGCTATTAGGAGCGATTATTGGGCAGTACGGCTTGAGTTTTCACTGCTATGCAGATTATACTCAGCTGTACATGTCCTTAGTGCCCATCCAGGATGATGCTGTTTCGGTCTTTAACAGCTATCTAGCCAAGATCCAGGATTGGATGAATGTGAGCTGGCTACGATTAAACCCAGGAAAAACTGAGGTGTTGGTTGTGGACCCAGGTCATTGGGAGATGGGTTTGTTGGCGGGCTCACCTTCGGGTCTGTGACTTGGAGGTGTCCAGCTAGCTATCTCAGAGTGGGTATGCAACCTGAGCGTTATGTTTAATGACTGCTTGACCCTTAAATCACAGGTGTCAGCAGTTGTCAAAACCTCTTTTTACCATCTGGGGAATATCACTCGGGTAAAGCACCTGGTTCCCACTGATGATCTTCCAACGTTGGTCCATGCCTTTGTTACCTCTTGCCTTGACTACTGCAATGCCCTTTACCTTGGGCTACCAGGGGTTGATATCCGCTGCTTGCAGCTGGTGCAGAATGTGGCAGCCAGGCTTTTAACTGGTACTTCCAGGACCAGTCATATAACGCCTGTGCTCCGTGGACTGCACTGGCTGCCAGTACAGTGGCAGATCACCTTCAAGGTCGGTTTGCTGACCTATAATGCCCTACACGACCACGGACCTAGTTACCTGCAAGATCTCCTTCACCTCGCTGTCCCCTCCACCCTCTCCGATCCACTGACGAGGGATTGCTAGTGATTCCCAGGGTTCGTTTACAGACATCTGGGGCAAGATCATTCAGTTTTATGGCCCCAATCCTGTGGAATTCTTTATCTTGTTGGGTGCAAAATTGCCTGACCATCCAAAGTTTTAAAGTTGGGCTGAAAACTTATCTTTTTAGCCTAGAATTTTCTGATTTTTAATGCCGCTGCTGTATTTATTAGTTTTAACTTTTTTATATAGGTTTTTTATTGATGTGTTTTAATTAAGTTGTTGTACAGGCACCTTGGTTTTGGAAAGGTGCCTTTTTACAAATAAAGAATGATTTGATTTGATTTAATATGCCTTGTTGTACAGACCCTGCACCATCTTAGTTGCCCTCCTCTGCATTGTTTCCACCCTGTCAATATCCTTACGTAGGTGTGACCTCCAGAACTGCACACAGTACTCTAGGTGAGATCTAACCAGGGGCTTATGCAGTGGGATCACCACCTCCCTCCTACAGCTTGTAATACCCCTCCCTATACACCCTAACATCCCACTAGCCCTCCCAACTGCTTTTGTGGTCTGTTTGGTAGATTTCAGGTCATCTGATATAATGACCCCCCCCAAATCCCTCTCCTCCCTGGTGACCATCAACAACTCACCCCCCAACATGTAGCTCCCCCCAGGGTTTCTGTTCCCCACATGCATGATCTTGCCCTTCTTCACATTAAACATAAACTTCCATACCTCAGACCATTTCTCCAGCTTTTCCAGGTCTCTTATCATTCTCTCTGTGCCCCCTGGAGTATCTACTCTGTTGCAGATATTGGTGTCATCTGCAAACTGGCATACTTTTGCCTCTAGTCCTTCTGTTATGCCTGCTATGAAGACACCGAAGACAACTGGTCCCAGGACTGACCCCAGTGGCATCCCACTGGTGACTGTCATTTCGTCTGACTGTGTGCCATTTATCACCACCCTCTGCCTTCTGTCCACTAACCAATTTCTGACCCAGTTCACCACCCCCAGATTACTCAGCTTGTTTACTAGCCTTCTATGCGGGACTGTGTCAAAGACCTTGCTGAAATCAAGGTAGGCAATATCCACCACCCCTTTCTGGTCCACCACCTTGGTCACCCAGTCAAAGAAATCTATCAGATTTGTTTGACAGGACCTTCCCTCCATGAACCCATGCTGTCTTGGATCCTGCATTCCAGTGGATACCAGGTGATCCACAATACGTTCCTTAAGCAGTGTCTCCATGATCTTCCTCACTATTGAGGTAAGACTCACTGGCCTGTAGTTCCCTTTGTCCTCTTTGCTACCACTCTTATGAAGAGGGGTCACATTTGCCCTTCTCCAGTCCTGCGGGACCACCTCCATGTTCAGCGACTCGCTGAACAGGGCTGCCAAAGGTGCTGCCAGCTCCATCCTCAGTTCCTTTAGGATCCTTGGATGTACTCTGTCTGGCTCCATTGCTTTGACCACCTTTAGTTTTTTTAAGTTCCTCTCTGACCTTCTGTTCTGTAAATGTTGTGAAGCTCAATTCTTCCCCCTCCACACATCTGTTTTCCAGTTGTGGTCCCTGCCCCACTCCGTCTCTAGTAAAGACTGAGAAGAAGTACCTGTTAAGGATTGTGGTCTTTTCTAGGTCCCCTTCTTCCCACTCTTCATTGACCCCTTGAGTCTGACTATACCTCCTCTGGACTTCCTCTTCTCACTGATGTATCTAAAGAATGTCTTGTCCCCTTTCCTCACTGACAGTGCTAGTCTTTCTTCTGTCTGTACTTTAGCACTTCTCACCACTGCCCCTGCCTCTCACCAACATTTTTGTACTCTTCTCTGTCCCCATCCTCTTGTGTCCCCTTCTGTTTTTGGAAGGCTACCCTCTTGTTCCTGATTTTATCTGCCACCACCTTAGAAAACCAAAGTGGCTTTCTCTTTCTCTTGCCCTTATTCTTCACCCTCACATATTGATTGGTTACCCTGACCATGGGTTCCTTAATGCGTGCCCATTGCCCCTCCATGCCCCTCCTATCCTCCCTTAGCCAACTCCTCTTTAGCCCTCTTTCCCATCTCTGCAAAGTCAGCTCCTTTGAAATCTAGGATTTTAGCTTTTGTATGTGTGGCCTGTATTCCTGCGTCCAACTTGAACCAAACCATGTGAAGGTCACTGGACCCCCGGTCCCCCTCCACCTGGAGATCCGTGATCCTGTCTCCACTGGTGAGCACTAGATCCAGGATATTGCTTTCCTTGGCGGGTTCCTGTACCAGTTGTCTTATGCCTGCTCCCTGTAGGGACTACACAATGTCCCTGGTCCTGCTCAAGGCCCCTGCTGAGATGGACCATCTGCATCGGACATATTGAAATTGCCCATAATCAGAACCTTCTCCCTTATCTGTCATGTTGTATACTGACTCCAGCATTAACTTGTCCGCCCCCACCTCTGAGCTGGTGGACTGTAGAGCACTTCTGTTCTAACAGATGTTCTGTTACCCAGCTCAAGGGTGACCCACAACTCCTCTGTCTCCTCATTTTTGGCCTGGATTACTGTCGTCTTGATTGTCTCTTTGATGTAAAGTGCCACCCCTTCCTTCCTTCCTTCCCTCCACATCTCTCCTGTATAAGGCATATCCTGGTATAGTTGTGTCCCATGAGTGGTTATTAGTGTACCAAGTCTCTGATATGGTCTCTATGTCTATGTCAGCCTCCCCCCATTAAAGTCACAAAATCAGGGAGTTTGTTTCCCAGACTTCGGGCATTCATATGCATTATGTTCCAAATCTTGTTCCCGGTCCTGTTGCCATTATTTTTGTTCTTGTCCCATTGTTCCTGACCTGCATCTGTTACTACTCCCTCCCTCTGTTTCTCATTGTATCCCTTACTCTGTCCCTGTTTTCTATCCGTATTCACTAAACTCTTGTCCTGCCTTTTCCCAGTGCTAACATTACCAACCTGAGGGGTTAGACTGTATTGTTTCCATTTCCTCTAATAGCCCACCCCCCAGCTAGTTTAAATGCCCAGCAAGGAAGCACCCACACTTTTCATTGAGGACTGCCTTCCCCGACTGGACAGATGCAGACCATCCCTATACAGCCATGCATCTGCCCAGGTGGATCCCCAGTCCCCAGTGTAGCCAAACCGTTATCCTTGCACCATCGCTTCAACCATTCGTTGAACTGGCTGATGCATTGATTCTTTGCATTCCCCCTTCTCCCTGACTGGTAGGACCTCAGAGAAGATCACCAATTTCATGACCCCCTCATGCTGACTACCCAGTACCCTAAAGCCATCCTGTACTGTCTCTACATTAACCCCTTCCTTGTCCAAGCCATTAGTCCCGAGGTGGACAATGACATGTACTTCTCCCCTCCTTGTCACTGTCTTGGCGATCCTGTGGATTCATGTTGTGGCCCTCTGAGCAGTGGCCCCTGGCAGACACTTTACCTCCCTTTCTATATCCCCATCTATTCCCAACACCATTTCCTTAACAATTGAGCCACCCACCAGGAGAAGCTTCCTCCTCCTCCTCCTCCTCTGGGGTCCTCTAGCTCCCACCCCTTTCCCCTCCCTCTGGTGGTCCCACACCTCTTCCCTGGTCAGTCCAGGGCCCTCTCTCAGGGGTATCCTGTTCCATGAGAACAGCAAGTTTGTTCTCCCGCTGGACCGGTTGGGGAATGTGCTTATGAGCCACCATCCTTGTTCTCCCTGAGCCCACTATAGTCCACGCATGCCTGTGCCTTGGAATCCGCTGTGGCAATAGCTGGGGGTACTGTGGCCCCTGGGTGTGAACTAAGGTCTCCAGCACACCTGCCAGGTTGGCCCGAGACTGTCCACCTCTGCTTGCAGCCCAGAGAGGTGCCTACAACTGGGGCAGCACCTCTGCATCCAGAAAACACTCCTGAACACTGCTGCACCACATGCATAGCACTGCACCACTCCCTGCACCACATGCATTGCACTGCATCACTCCCTGCACCATTTCTATGGTTATTCACACAGCCTCTAAGTACTCCCCTTTATTTGCTGTTGGTTTACTTATTTGTAGATAGTTTACCCCCAGCTATCCCTGGTCCTTAATTTCCTGCTTCTGCTTGTATTCTTTTTTTTGTTTTTTAGCTATTTGTAGTTACGACCCTGCTGCCTGTGTCCCAGCAGGAAGTGACACGAGGGCCCAGATGATTAAAGGTAGGGACTGCCTTGGGGTGGGTGGGACTAAGACTCACCGGCTCCTGGAACAATCAGTTAGCCAGCCCACACAGCACTGATTAAATTCCCCAGCACAGAATTTCACCCAGTAACAGCTCCAACCCAACAGCACTGATTAAATTCCCCAGCACCTTTTACCCTCAGAGCACTAACTATTCCAATATCAAAATTAAACAGAAGAAACCAGCACTTCCCTGCTGCTCCTGCTCCTTTGGTCTCCTGCTTCCAAGTTTAAACGCTACTTAATACAAGCTTTCTTCATGTTATGTAAGTGCAGTAACTGGGTTAACCTTATGCAGTTACTACCATGACCTCAGAACCAAGTATTCCTCGTGGCTTACTGACCTAAGCATTGGGTGCCAGCATTAAGGTACCAGAAGCTTACTGTTCATCTTGTACTGGGAGGGGTGGCTAATAAAAGGGAGATACTGGGACATTATTCATGTCCCCACAACTATGGGAAAGGGGAAATTGTTTAACCAGGAAAGGCACATTAAGCCAAAGCTTGTTTCCAGGTGTGACCTGGGAGCACAAGGAAGTTAAGTGACTTGCTCAGGATCACACAGTATGCAAGGGAAGGCTGTGGGATTCATACCCAGGTCTCCAACTTTGCAGATCAGAGCCCTAAACCACTGTGCTATACTGCCTCTTAACTATGGTAGCTAGTTACTTATTTTCTTTAATTTCATCCCTTTAGGTCTATTGGGGAAAGGGGAAGGGGGGAGGAGGTTAAGATATACAGAATACAAAAAATAATAAGGTGGAATCAGAATTCTAGTTTTGTGAATGAAAAACTAGAACTTACATGGACTGAAGTAAAGCAGGATAGTCTCTGGCTTGGATTAATAAATATTAAATGCATCAAAAGACTGAAATGTATACAAAAAAAGGGCTAATCTAACTTTTATGACATGGAATGTAAAAGGAGCCAAGGACTGTATCAAAATTAGAAAAATAATTAATCAGTGTGAAAGAAAAAATATCGATCTTTTCTTACAAGAAATACACTTTTCAGAGGAAGACTACAGACTCTTTAAAAATGTATTTCAAGCAGAGGGGACATATTCTATATTTACAATTAAGGCTAGAGGCACAATGGTTTTAATTAAGAATACTGCTCATTTTTTAATTTTAGATCAATACTCTGATATGGGGTGGCAGATATTCTATGATTAGGATTAAGCAAAATTTACCAGAATTAACTTTGGCTACTGTACATGCACCCAGTGAAGATGACACGAGGGGCCTGATTCCAAGACTGTTTACGCATGTCGCAAGTCGACTTGCACCAAACCCTATAGCACAAATCACACTTTGCGACAAGCATTACGCTGTTTGCAATTCAAGAGGCAGCCTGCAACATGGCATGAGCCACCTGCGTCAAAGTGGGGTTATGCCACCAGCTACGCCGGCAACCCCCTGTGACATGGCGCAAGGAGGTTTCCAGCATCGATTACACCGGTATTCCAGGAAGGCAGCTGGTGGAATCACAAATCATGATTCCAAGTGGAACCCAGCGGACACTGACATAAGTACAATTAGACCAGCAATTAGCTGGTCTAATGGTACCTACGTCCACCGGGGTTACACTACTGGGCCTGGTGCCCCTATAGCTGCCCCCCATGGTCCCCCGTGGGTGCCCGCCCCACCGCCCATGGCAGGGACACTCTCTGTGGGCAGCTGGCATCCCCTCACCCCCATCCTTGAGCTGTTCCTCCAGAGGGCAGTGCCCATTCCCCGCATGTCAGGCCTCCCATGGTGGTCCAGTGGCCCCCGCCCCTCCCCCACCCTGTGGGGCAGTGCCATGGTGTTGGGATGTGGGGCTTTGGTGGGGTCATGCCTTGTGTTGCTTGCACCCTGTGGCCTGCGGCTTGCAGCCCCCGGGTCGGGTGCACCCTTCCTGTGGTGCAACCCTGGAGCTGCTGCAAGTTGCAGAGCATAAGTGCTGGGGACCCTGCCTATTCTGGAATATGGCACAGGGTCCCCAGCATAGCAGCAAATGTCGCATCTCGCATACGCCAGCGAGTTGCGGCATTCATCTTGGAATCAAGCCCCCGCTTCTTTATTAGATTTTTATTGATGTCTCACAGTTTGATGTCTCACAGTTTCCATCTCTGTATAAAACTGCAGGAGACTTTAACTTAACATTAAGTCACTTGGACAGAACTCTAGGTATGGACTCGCGGTGGCCATGCGATGATGACACCACCTTAGGATCGGAGCTCCGATGCCACTCTGCCATCCTGAAGTGATTAATTTAAGTTTTTATTTTGCTATTCAGCTGTGATCACTTGTTTCATTTATCTTCAGACACTTGGGACTCCAAAAATTAAGCTAGAATTCATCTGGATTTTTTACAAAAACGGCTTTTAAATTTACCGCAGCCAAACCTGAGGTGGCACCCGGTAGTGGTCGAACGAACTCGGGGCACAGTAACTGTCAAAACAAAGGCTCTTCTGCTTTTTCAACATCACTCCCTTTAGAAAAGCAGGTTGGCTCATGTAAAAATGACAAAGCTGATAGAGGAGATAAAACGGACATGTCATTTAGTAAAGATATGCTGCTTTCCATTAAAGAGGATATTGCTGGGCTAAAATTGAAAGATTCCTCCAATGACAAAAAAATTATAGAAATCTCTAAATGAATGGACTCTTTTGAGGAATGTCTGGTATTTATGGAGGAATCATTAACTAAATAGAAGACTTTGTGGAGGGGGAAGCAACTCAGCTAAGTCGAGTAGCAGAAAAAATGGATGATTTAGAGAATGGGGGAGACGGAATAATTTGAGATTTGTGGGCATTCCTGAAGGTCTTGATGGGTCAGATGTAGTTTGTTTTCTACAAGAGTTCATCTCCTTTCTTATAAATTATCATTGGGGCTGGCCACTGGAAATAGAAAGATCCCACAGAGCCCTCTCTGCTAAACCAAAAACAGGTCAGAGACCCAGACCCATTATTGCAAACTTCCTGCGTTTCTCCATTAAGGAAGAAATCCTTAAAATTGCCAGAGACAGGAAGATGCTGATGTGGAATTAGTAACATATTTACATTTTCCAAGATTTTTCTGCTGATATTGTTGAGAAAAGAAAGCTTTTTGCTCCAGTCAGGGCTGCACTTCAAGGTTTGAATGTCAAGTATTTTATTAAGTACCCAGCCATCTTAATGTTACAATATGGGGGCACTATGCATAGTTTTCAGTCAGCAGACGAGGCATGGAAATTTATACACAGAAATTGGCCTGATGCTACCCATAAATCCATTACTCCCAGGGCTCGAGCTGACCAACAGTCTTCAACTTTCTCAGGTGACTTGAGACTGTCAAAACCAGCTGATGAAGCGGCATTTGAACAGAGTAACCAGGGGACTGATAGGTTTGTAAATACAAGCAAATCTTCTCCTAAAACATCTGTCACTCTGCTTAATAACCCCAAACCTCTTCCCAAATATATGGCCTGGTCCTCCAAGACTTACAGGAAAACCATTCCAATGTCTAAGAACAGATATCGCTCTTTAGAGACTGGGAACAAAGTTTTTGATAAATATGCGCAGCTCTCTGTGGCAGCTTTACCTTTGGGAAGTGCATGCGATGCTCAGTATTTGTCTACTCCTCCCTACAGAATGCTGGAGATTTTGTTGATTTTGCTGATGATTCTTATCTGCAAGAGACATAAACTTTACTACTATTAAATCTGTATTTATCTTAGAAACATAGAAACATAGACTTTGTCGGCAGATAAGGACCACTAGGCCCATCTAGTCTGCCCATTTCCCTACCTACAGGATAGGCCGCAGATCCTAGTTAACCAACAGCCTATTTCTTCCTACCCCCACAAGAATTGCCTTATGTCTGTCCATGCATTCTTGAATTCTCCACAGTTTTAGACCCCACAACCTCCTCAGGAAGGCTGTTCCCGCATCCACTACCCTCTCTGTGAAATAATACTTCCTCACATTGCCCTGAACCGCCCCTCCTTCTATCTTTAAATTGTGTCCTTTGGTCTTGCAAGTCTCTTTTCTGAAAGATGCTACCCTCTTGGACTTTGTTGATTCCACTGAGGTACTTAAAAGTTTCTATCATGTCCCCCTCTCCCTTCTTTCCTCGAGGGTATACATATTAAACTCCTTTAGTCTCTCCTCATCGGCTTCTCTTGTAGACCCTGCACCATTTAGTTGCCCTCCTCTGGACTACCTCTATCCTGTCTATGTCCTTCGGAGATGGGGTCTCCAGAACTGGACACAGTACTCAGATGGGGTCTCACCAACTGTCTGTACAGAGGATAACAACTTCCTGTTTTCTGCTGCTGGTGCCTCTCCCTATACATCCCAGTATACCCCAGCCCTCTCTACTGCCTTCTCACATTGCTTGCTAACCTTAAGGTCATCTGATATAGATTACCCCAGGTCCCTTTCCTTTTTGTTGTTGTTACTACCTCCCCATCCATTGTGTATTCTTCCCCTGGGTTCTTGTTTCCCAGGTGCATTATTTTGCACTTCTTTGCATTGAATCCTAGCTGCCATACTTCTGACCATTCCTCCAACCTTGCCAAGTCCTTTTCATCCTTTCCATGCCTCCTTGTGTATCAACCCTGTTGCAGATCTTTGTGTCATCTGCAAAAGGCATACTTTCCTTCCAGTCCCTCTGCAATGTCACTGATGAAGACATTAAAAAGGACTGGACCCAATACTGAACCCTGCGGTACCCCACTAGTAACCCCTCTTTCTTCAGAGTGGACTCCATTTACAATTACCTTCTGTGTCCTGTTGTGCAGCCAATGTTTTACCCAGGCTACCACCCTGGGACCCACTCCCAGGCTGTCTAATTTGTTTATTAATATTTTGTGCAAGACTGTGTCAAATGCCTTACTAAAGTCTAGGTAGGCCATGTCCACAGCCCCTCCCTGGTCTACTGCTTTGGTCACCCAGTCAAAGAAATCAATTAGATTTGTCTGACATGACCTTCCCGCTGTGAATCCATGCTGCCTTGGGTTCTGTGCCCCATTGGCCTCTAGGTACTCAACAGTTCTTTCCTTCAGAAGTGACTCCATCACTTTCCCTACCACAGAGGTCAGACTGACAGGTCTGTAGTTTCCTGCCTCTGTCTTGGTCCCACTTTTGTGAAGGGAATCATCCAGCTTCCTCCAGTCCTCGGGTGCCACACCATCCTCCATGATTTATTAAAGAGTAGCCAGTGGTTTCACTAGTTCCTCCTTAATTCTTTTAGAATTCTGGGGTGAATTCCATCAGGACCCATTGCTTTGTCCACCTTCAGTTTTAGGAGTTCTTGCAGAACCCTTTCTTCTGTGAAAGGACTGGGATCGACCCCCTATCAAGAGTGCTTCTGTTAATTGGATTAGGCACTTCCCCTCCTCTTTGTGAATACTGAGCAGAAATATTCATTCAGTATCCCTGCTTTTTCACTGTCCCCCTCTGCCCACCCACTGTTCATTCTATTCAGCCTCACTAACCCTCCCTTTGTCTTTCTACGCTCGCTGATGTACCTATAAAAGGTTTTATTCCCCTTCTTAACTGAGTTGGCTATCTTTTCCTCAGTTTGGGCCTTTGCTATTCTGACTTCCTTCCCTGCTTCCTTCTGCCTTAACTGGTACAGCTCTCTGTCCTTCTCCTTCTGTGTTTCCTTATACTTCCAGAATGCTATCTTTTTCTTCCTGACTTTCACAGCCACCTCCTTTGAGAACCATAGTGGCTTTTTCTTTCATTTTGATTTGTTTATTTGCTTCACACAAAGGCTTGTTGCCTCTGTGATGGCAGTTTTGATGATTCCCCATTGTTGCTCCACACCTCCTTCTAGCCTGTTTGCTAGTGCTTTTCTGAGGCACTCTCCGATCTTGCCAAAGTCAGCCCTCCTAAAGTCCAGTACCCTCACTTTTGTATGGCTTGACTCTGTAGCTGAGTTTAATGTGAACCACACTGTTTGATGGTCACTTGTCCCCAGATGGCAACCCACTTCTAGATCTGAGATCCTCTCACTGCCCCCATTTGAGAGTATGAGGTCTAAGATTGCTTCCTCACGAGTGGGTTCCGAAACTAGTTGTCTAATGCCTGCCACCTGTAGGGCATCAAGAATGGCCCTGCTCTTGGATGTGGCTGCAGCAAATGTGCTCCAGTTAACATCTGGCATATTCAGGTCTCCATCAACAGTATCTCCCTTTCTCTGCCATTCTAAGAATGCCTTCTATCATATCCTTGTCCATTCCTCTCCCTGACATGGGGTCTGTACACAACCCCTGTGCAGATTGTGGTGCCCTTTCCAGTCTCCAAGGTGACCCACAGTGCCTCCTCTCCTCCCTGTTTACTCTTTTGTTCAGTTGCTTTTATCCTTCCTTTACATAGAGAGCTACTCCTCCCCCTCTTCTCCCCTGCCTGTCTCTCCTGTAGGTTATGTACCCTTGTATGTTAACATCCAGTCATGGTTCTCTGTGTACCATGTTTCTGTGACTACTACGATATCCAGGCATCCTCTTCCATCAAGGCCACCAGCTCAGGAGCTTGTTGCCCAGACTACAGGCATTGGTACTCATTACCCTCCATTTCCTGATGGCCCTACTCCCTTTGCCCCATCCCTGTCCTTCTTTCCTTTGTCACTTTCTCCATTTACCCCTGCCCTTCTCCTATCGACACCTCTATGTTGGTGTTTGCCTTTTCACTACCGTGATTATTTGGGGGACTAAGATTTTCCCTGATCCTTTCCAGTGCCTCCCCCCCCTTGGCTAGTTTAAAAGCTTGCCAATGAAGCATTTAAACCTATTGCCTAGGATTCTGGTTCCCCTCCCGGACAGATGCAGCCCATCATGCCAGTATAGGCTTGCATCACTCCAGGTGGACCCCCAGTCCCCAATGAAGCCAAATCCCTGAGCTCCACACCAGTTTTTCAACCACTGATTGAATCCCATGGTGTGGAACACCCTAGCCTCTCCTATGCCATAGATGGGCAGCACCTCCGAGAAGGTTACCGTCGTGCTACATGACTAAGGCCCTCTCAATTCCACAAACTCTTCCTGCACTTCTCTAATCCCTTTCTTAGCCAGGTCATTTGTCCCTGGGTGGACAATGACATCCAGCTCCCTCCCTGAGCAGCTGCTCAGGCAATCCTGAGGATTCGCTCCCTGTCCCTCCAAGCCATGGCGCCAGGCAGGCACCTTACCTCCCTCTCCCCTTCTTCCCCAGTTCAATCTTCCTAACAATGGAGTCTCCCACCAGGAGTTGTTTCCTTCCCCTGCAGGGTCCCCTGCCACCCTCCTGTGGGTCTCCTTTGTGGAGGTTCCCAGCATCCTGCTTGGTCTCCACTGCGGGTGCCTCCATAGAGGAACCACACTTTGCCAGAATGGCATAGGGATTGTGGAGAGGTACAACCAGAGGGATGCGCCTCTGTTCCACCACCCTCACTCTCCCTGAGCCCACTGTGGTCCAACTGCTCCTCTTTCTTGGTAACCTCTGAGGCAACAGCAGTGGCACTGGTGGTCCCTGGATGGAAGAGGACATCCCACAAATCCTGGCCAACTCAACCTGGAGATGAGCAACCTTCTCCCTCAGCCCAGAGAGGTGCCTGCAGATGGGACAACACCGCATCCTCCAGAACTTCTCCCGGAAGACTGCTGCTCCTCAGCCACTGCACTGCACCACTCCAATCATGTCTTATTTCTGGCCCCTTAACTGTTTGCAATCCTTACTCTGTCCTCTGTTTTTTTTTTTTCCTCTCTCCTTACTTTCTGCCTGTGTGCTCTTTAAGCTCCTGATTGTCCTGTTCTGAGACAAGAATATCCTGTATTTCTCAGTAGACCACTTACTTGCTCAGAGGCAGACCTCCAGCAGCTAGAGGGGGCCTTATGCAGTACATTACACTGCCGTCTATCTTTAAAGTATATGCAGCAAAGTTTCCTGTTGTCACTTCAGCAGGATTATAGATTACAGCTACTGCTGCACCTAATCTGATTTATGCTTCAGCCATAACACTTGATCCTGGTTCTGGAGTGACTGCAAGCTATGTCACACCAAAAGATCCTGATTCCAGCCTACAGGCTGTCCTCGAGTTCGTAAGTACACAACCTTCTGACATCGAACTCCTTCTCCTTGGGGACTTTAATATAAATTGGCTTGCTCCTGATGCAGGGTCAAACAAAGATGCCATCCTAGCAGCAAATTTAACACAAGTGGTAAACTCCCCTACCAGGAAAAACTACAAATCAGGGACCAGCACCCTTATTGACTGGATCCTTACCAGCCACCCTACCCGTATAACCAATGTAAGTGTTCTCCCTGACTCGCTCAGTGATCACTCTCCAATAATATGTACCTGGACAAATAAGTTTCGTAAGCCACCTCCAAAAACCATCTATAGCCGAGTCCTACCTTATGGCAACCTTACTCATCTCAAGACCTGTCTTAGGCAGATAGACTAGTCCTTGATTTACAAAACTCAAGATGTTGACCTAGCCCTTGATTACTTTATTACTACTTTCAACACTGCCTGTGACACCTATGCACCAGTAAAAAAGCGCAAAATCAAAGCACTCACAAATCCCTGGCTCACAGCAAAGCTATTGGCACAACTCAAAAGTAGGGATCACCTCTGGGCCACTGCAAGAGCTACTGGCACACTGTCGGACATTCAAAAGTATAAACAGGCTCGCAACCACTGTACTAAACAGATCCGCTTGATGAAGAGCTCCTACTTCAAGAATGCCCTCTCCAACTCCTGGGGCGAAGGGAAATCCTTCTCGGACAACATAAAGAATATCATGGGTCAGCAGTCCAAATCCTCTCCTACAATAATGAATGTGGATGGAACCACTACATTAGACCCAGAGATCATTGCAAACACCCTAAATGATACTTTCACGGACCTTAGTGGTGTCCTCTCATCTGATTTCTTTACTGATGCTGACCCTCCAATTTCTACTTCTACTGCTGCCTCTCCAACCAAACCACCCTTCCATTTCAAACTAGTAAAGGCACATGAAGTCTATAAATATGTAAAGAAGGCCATTTCTAAGTCCCGAGCAAGCAGCGACACTATTGACCTTAAACTTCTGTCCCTCACTCTGGAGGAAGTACTGCTCCCCCTCACAAAAATGTTCAATCTCTCCCTCTGCTACAGCCAATTCCCTAGGAAATGGAAGGCTGCAGTGGTCACTCCGGTGCACAAAAGTGGTGATAAGTCACTGCCTGGTAACTATCGCCTGTTATCAATACTACCACCTCTCTCTAAGGCCCTTGAACGCTTGGTGGCAGACCAACTTTCAGACTACCTGGAAAAGCACAACATCCTATGCACTCAGCAGCATGGATTTAGGAAAGGGCACAGCACATCGACTGCCCTACTTGAATTCTCAGGAGCAATCCACAATGCCATGGACAAAGGAAACCTAACTGGAGCAGTCTACATTGACTTAACCAAGGCATTTGATATGGTTCACATAGCCTACTTATCAAACAACTTCTATCCCTAGGGCTCTCATAGGTCCTGGTGACTGGGTAAAATTACCTTGCTCAGCGCTCTCAATCTGTAAAAGTAGCTGGAGTTCTCTCAGACTCAAAACCAGTTCGCTCAGGAGTTCCCCAGGATCCATCCTGGGCCCCTCCTTTTCAACCTTTCCTAAACTCCTCCCAAATCCTGCCCTGAACAATTAATCCTCTATGCCGATGATGCCGTGATTCTTGCCACTCATAAAGATCCGAACCTCTTACGCCTCAACCTTCAGCATGCTTTTTCCAAAGTTGAGATGTGGTTCCTTGAACATAAGCTGGTTCTAAACCACAAAAAAACTAAATCCATGCTCTTCTCTAACCTGCAAAACAAGAAACGGCAAGTCCCACTCACCATTACCACATACCTGGGAAATACCCTTGAACAAGTGCCAATTTTCAAATATCTTGGAATCAACTTTGATCAAGGCCTAACCTTTGCAACTCACATTGATAGTACAGCAAAAACTATTAATCAGCGAATTGGGATTCTGTATTGGAACCGACAGCTTCTTACCCATTCTGCACTGAGGATTGCCATCCAATCTTCTATCATCTCAGTCGTTGACTATGGCTTAGTTATATATGGATCTGCCACTACTACAGCACTTAGTCGCATTACAACATCCCTAAATAAGGCCTGTCGGCTACTCACTGGTGCACATCGACGTACCTACACATGTGAACTCTATGCTGACTCAGGTTGGTTGCAACTCTCAAACCAGATAAAGTACCTTACCTGCCTGATGGCGAAAAATCCACTCTGGGCCTCACTTCACCCTATATCCAAGACCTGTTATGCCGGCGCTTCTTCCGTTTCAGAAGATCAGAACACTCAGCCTCTCAGTCCCGATGCGGACTTCCCAGGGACAAAGATCATTTGCCTATTGTGCCCAGCTGGCTAAATGCCCTCAGCACTCATAGTACTGCCTCCACCTCTCTAGGTATTTTCAAATCAAGGCTTTTCTCTCACCTTGCCACCTCCAGCTCCTGTGACTGTCCTGATTAAACCTCTTACTTTCTCACTACCCACCCTGTTCCGTTATTTGACAAAGACATGTTTGGGAAACCTTTTTTCCTGCTATTGTCTGCTCCCCACACCTTTCACTTAACCTCTCTGTTCTGGACTTTTTCCCTATTTGTTTCTCCTTATCTGGCATGACCTCTTTCTTGTAAGAATGATGTGATTATTGATATCTCATGTCCTTTTGCACAAGTGATTTGATATGTATTTGTATATGTTTTCTTGCTCTTGACACAACACAAATTGTTGTGTTATCTATGTAACGTTTTGTACTGTACCTAATTGACGTGGAACCTTTGTAAAAGAGCCTCTGGCTCAAAGGTAGTAATTCCTAGAACAATAAACTAAACAAGCTGTAATTTTTACTTACATGTATAAGCAGTTACTGCCATCTAGTGGCTAAATGTTTTAACTGCTGCAGTTAATGTTATTTCATTTTATTCTGTAAGGTTCCAAATTGCCTTCTACTGTGGTGTGAAATTATTCTGGCACCTCAACATGAAGAGCTTCAGACACTCAGAATCCCTTGGAGTAATACATCCATCCCATAACTGGTAAACAGTGCCCAGAAATTTAATAAATTTCCCTAGATCCCTGGTGTTGCTTAGGATGAGTCTGCTTTGCTGGCTTTACAAATATTTCCTAGATTATTATCCATTCCGAGAGATGTGATGTTAGTGCTCTCCTTCCTTTGGTCAACATCTATGAAGGGGGGTGTTAAAAGTGTCAGAGTACAGTGGCCATTACTCGAACTTTACATTCCTTAGACTACATGGATCTTAAATTTAATAATAAGATATTGCTTGGTTAACATTTGTTTAATCCCAACTTTCCTATGGCAGCTTTGAGAATAGCACTGAAGACACTGGCAACTTGACTAATTATTTGCTGCAGACTGTAGACCCTAGTAAAAGGTGGCCCTGGAACCTGCCCCTGACGCACTGCTTTGGAGAGGTTAGGAGTAACCTCTAGTAAACAATCTACCAGGGTGGAGTTTTCAAACTCAGAATTCTGGGTACAAATGATTTAATATTCTGAGCACACTGGAACTAGTGGGGGCAGGATGGACTATCATAATGAATGCCTTCATGGGACTTCAATTCTTAACAAATGTATTTTTCTAGATGTAGTCTGAGAAATGGAAACAGAACCTTACATTTTTCTATAACAGCAAAGCTGATTTAGAGGGTGATATATTAAACTAAATGGGTGTCTTTTCCCCCTTTGTAAAATCCCAATAGGCATAAGGACAATTTTGACTTATCACAAGGCAGTTTGACCTGAGGTCTGGAGAGCGCTGACTGAATGTTCCCTCTGTCCTGGATTTATTTGTAATTGGATGTTGAGGTCAGTAAAACTAGGTTTCCTCTAGTTGTTAAGCGTGACTTTTGTTTTAGTCAGTACTTAAACGGTGCATGGCAGGGTTCTTAGATATCTCTTCAGTTATCTTGGCCCCAATCTAACTCATTTTAAATGGCGATTTTTAAATTTGTTCTTTCTAATAACAAGGGTAACATATTACAGAAGTATATGGGAAATTACAGATAAGCTGAATTAGTTTACATCTAATTGCTATTCAGTTATTTGGCATCAAAGTTTTTCTTGGTTTTAATCTGGTTCTTTAGTTTGTCATGCTATCAAAATACTACAGGTATCTTGGGGGTAATTTTTTTTATTAGCCCTAGTGCATCTGTTTTTAGCCTTAAGGCTATGTTTTTTTCCACTTTTTCTTGAAACTCATCCCTTAGATAAATACAATCTTTACTTGCGATTCCCTTAACTGTTAAGATATTGTATTCGAACATTGCATCAATACTTGTTTGTTTATAGTTTTTATATTTCAAATTGGTCAATTTGCTGATTAATTATACTTTAGGTCTTTTCACCATATTACTTAAATTTTGATTTAAGTTACTGTATCTAAAGCACACTTTTATTTCTTCTCAGTACTGCTACAGATATTTGCATATTTTGTTTAGATCTCTAAAGTGTCTAACCTCTCAATAGGTACTTGGAATATTAAGGGGATGGGGTCCCCAATCAAGAGGAAAAAGATACGGGCATACCTAAACAGAAATAAGTTAGATATTGTTTTACTTCAAGAAACACACTTGGAGGAGAGTGAAGCTAAAAAATTGGCCAGGTCCTGGGTAGCCTAGGTAGAGTTTAGTTATTTTAATTCAAAGAAAAAGGGTACTGCTATTTTAATTACAAGAGGAGTCAATTTTGTGAAGAGTTCTCATTATGCTGATCCAGAAGGTAGATTCCAAATTCTGGATGGTGCTATTGATGGTAGGGAAATCACTATTTGTAACATCTATGCACCCAACTCAGACCAAGCTTGTTTTTTTAAAGACCTCAATTTAAGACTGAGTATGTGTAACCCTCAGCCTCTGATTCTAGGAGGAGATTTCAATGAGATACTAGATAATCTGATGGATAGGAGCTCTTCTGCTTCCCATTTTAGGATATCTCCTGCTCAGCATAGTATACACAAACTCGTCACTGATCTATATTTGGTTGATGCCTGGCGGCTTTTAAATCCGACAGCCAGAGATTACTCCTTTTATTCTCCCAGACATACCTCATTTAGAATTGATATGCTCCTTATTTCAAAACATCTAGCTTCAAATCTTTTCTCAGCTAATATTAAAGAGATATCCTTATCTTATCGTGCATTAGTGCAGACTGCATTTCAATTTGAGGGTTTTAAAAGTAATTGCATACTCTGGAGATTAAATGTCTTCTTGTTGCATGACCCTAGCTTTATAATCTGGATGAATTAGGAAGCTGAGGACTTCTTTACTTTAAATGACAATGGGGAAGTCTCCACAAATTGTCTATGGGATGCTTTCAAAGCTTTCTTGAGAGGCAGGATTATCAGTTTTTCTGCCGCCAAGAAAAGAGAAAGAGATAAAGACCTAACAGAAAAAGAAACCGAACTTATTAATTTAGAGAATATTTTCGAAAAGAACTGTGATAAGAAGGGGTTGCTACTTAATAATATCATTAAACTCAAATACGAAATTAATAAAATATATTCTACCAGGGCAGAATACCCTTTATATAGAACAAAACAAACTTTCTGGGAGGCTTGCGAGAAAGCAGGGAAACATTTGGCTTACAGACTTAAAAAGAAGACAGAGCAGAATCTGATTCCCAGTATTTCAAATGCTATGGGTACTACTGAAGCTTCAAACAAAAAAATAAATTTTTTTTTGATAACTTTTTCAAGAAATTATATTCAGACTCGACTAAGCGATCTTCAGTGGAGTCACAGTCTTTTCTGAACTCATTACATCTGCCGGTCCTTAGTGAAGTGGACAGAAAGGTTTTAAACTCCCCCCCTCTCCCGAGTAAAATTTGAAAATATTATTCAAACTCTTAAACCTAATAAAACCCAGGGCCAGACGGACTACCAGGAGAGCTTTATAAGGTCTTGAGTGCAAAAACTGAGGACTACCTTTTTAAAGCCCTTTCCAGTTCTTTTACCTCAGAGGCTCTACCTGACTCTATGTACCAGACATATATCACTTCAATTCTGAAAAATGGGAAAGATCCTCTTCAGTGTGAGAACTACAGGCCTATTTCCCTGCTTAATGCAGAATATAAGATTTTGTCTCAGCTTCTTGCCTATAGACTTAAAACTTATTTATCTAAACTATTGGGGGAGGAGCAAGTAGACTTTGTCCCTGGAAGGAGTGGGGCTGAAAATATACGTAGGCTTTTAAATATAATTTGGAAGGCTAATAAAGTAAGGAACCCAGCTGCTGTACTAGCCTTTGACTTTCATAAAGCCTTTGATTCTCTAATATGGGAGTACCTTTTCCAAGTACTTAACAAATTCAGACTGGGGAACACATTTATTACTTGGCTGAAAATTCTCCATAGAAAACCCTCAGCAAGAGTAATTACTAACAGAGTTATCTCAGACTCATTCCTTCTTAACAAAGGCTCCAGACAAGGCTGCCCCCATCCCCTTACCTTTTCATACTGGCCATTGAACCTCTAATAAGGAGTATAAGTGAATGCCATGAGATTAAAGTTATTAGAATGGGCAACATAAATAATATGGTTTTTTCTTATGCAGATGATTAGCTTGTTACTATTTCAAACCCCAAAAACTCTGTTTTACACTTAGGTAAGATATTTGATACCTTTGCCTCATTTTTAGGCCTTAGACTGAATTGGGAAAAAACTCAGGTTCTCTCTATAAACTCATGCATGAGACCAGGAGAATTCCTGGGCTGTAGCTCAGCCGGGTTTGAAATGTTCAGAGCACCTGACGTATCTAGGCATTCCAATCTCTAAAGATACTCATAATGTAGGGAAACTGAACTTGCTCCCTGTAATAAAATAAATTGAGGCAGATCTACAAAAATGCAAAGTCTTAATTTATCTCTTTGGGTAAGATACATTCTCTTAAAATGATGGTGGCCCCTAAAATATTTTGCTGTTTCCAGAACCTCCCTCTCAGAATAGACAAAATTGTTTTTGATCAGTTAAATAAAATAACCAGGCACTTCTTGTGGAATTCTTCTACCCCTAGACTTTCCTTACCGAAACTCAAGGTGCATAGATCAGAGGGAGGTTTGGGTCTTCCAGATTGGGAGGAGTATTGTTTGGCCTTTTGTTTCAAACAAAGTAATTGGTATTTACAAACTTAATTAGAAGATTATCAGCCATTATGGGTTAAAGTCGAAAAGCAGTTATTGTTGCCCTTTAAATTGTCTATCTTTTTGTTAAGATCCCATTGTCATTCCATGACAACATTTGTATTACCTCCTCTGTTTGGGCAATCAAGAAGCTGGAACATTTGCTATGATTTAACAGACCACCTCCTCACTTGATGACAATTTGGAATAATGTTAACTTACCGTACAATCAACTTCCTATTACAGATTTTGGATGGAGCAAATTTGGTGTTACAAATCTGTCTGATTTATTGGGAGAGCAAGGGGAACTACTTTCCTTTGACCTTCTCAGAACTCATTATAACTTACCAAAATTCCATTTTACCAATTACCTCCAGTTACAAAATGCCTTACAAGATTCATTACTAGGCCCTAATCTACATCTGAGGGGAGGGTCTGAATGGGATTCTGTTTTGAAGTTGGTACAGATGAGGAAAGGAGTAAGTCTGATATATAAACTTTTAATGAACACCCAAGATCCCTCAATCTTAACTGCTTCTGCAAAAGAAAAGTGTGAGGGAGAGATCGGGGAACTCATAACTGACTCAGAGTGGATTTCAGTATGGGATAACGCTTATAGCAGCTATAGGGAAGTCCAAGGTAGGACAATTCAGTATAACATTTTACATTTTTACTACTGTTCCCTAAGAGACTAGCTCACCTGGGTTTCCAACCAAAAGGAAAATGTTGCACATGACAAAGAAAGGATGCAGACCTTCTTCATGTGTTCTGGTCCTGTCCATGTATTAAAGGGATTTGGAATATGATACATAAAGTCTGTGAATGTGCCCTTAGAATAAAAATCCCTTTTACACCTAAATTCCTTATTCTGGGAATAAAGGAAGGTTCTGGGATTTTAAACAAGCATCAACATTCTGTCATATGGTCAGCTGCTCTGTCTTTTAAAAGGCTGTTGCTTTCTCACTGAAAATCATCTAATCCTCCTGGATATAGATAATGGGGTAATAAAATGAGTGAGGTAATCAATAATGAAAGATTGGCTTTATAAATTGTTGGTAAAAGTGAACTGTTTGACAGAATATGGACCCCCTTCCTAAACTATCTTATCATTCAATGATATTAGGAATAATGACATTTATAAAGCAATACTCAGTTCTCCTTCTGTGTTGTATTTGTTTCCTCTTGGTTGTATTAATAGCTATGTATTAATTGCTTAGCAATGAGCTTTTTAATTGACCTACTGTATCTGTGAGTGAATACTTTCATTACGAGACTTAATAATCAGTTATACTTTCAGTGCTTTATGTTTATTGTATCACATATTGTGCTGTTAACTTTTGTTGTATCCTGTGTGTTTTTTTTAAACTAATAAAATCTTTAAAGCAAAAAAGAACTCTAGGTACAACAGACAAAAAAAAAAAGCTGTCTTGATGATCCTAAATTATACGAAGGGTCTTAACCTAGTGGAACCATTTAGACATATTTATCCAAAAAATAGAATTCTATTCTTTCTATTCAAGCCCACATAAATCTCACTCTAGGGTTCATTTTTACTTAATTTAAAAACAATTTACTCTATAACATTGTGGATATTAGATATAATCTGACAAGTATCTCAGATCACTCTTCAGTTATGATTGCTTTTCAAAAAGATGGAGCAATTATAAAGGACAAAACCTAGAAATTTGCTCAAAGGCTATTATGCGATAGGATTTTTAGTAATGTTTAAAAAAAAATAAAATTATTTTTAGTAAATAATTCCATTCACGACAGTTCACTAAATATGATCTGGAACTCGTTAAAAGCAGATATAAGAGGTGTACACATCTCATATGCTGCTCAGAAGAATAAAATAGAATTTCAAACTCTAAACCACCTTGAACAAGACTTAGCTTTAGCAGAATCTAACTTCATTATTTCAGGAGTTGAAGGGGGGGGCGATGAGGAAAGCAAGTGCAAAATATTATTTTTTAGGGGGAAAAACTTGATCGATTACTCACTTTCCAACTTCAAAGTGAAAAAGCTAGCAATACAATTAGGGATGCATGCTATTCCATAATAATTTCTGTTTCCCTCTCTGATATGAGTTGAGGTCCTGCTGTTTTGTTCTCCTTCTGTGTGCAAACCACACTCCAGCATCCGTGTCTCATACTTATAAAGTGCAGGCTAAAATGAGTTCCCCATATGGTGGATGGCTTTCACAAGTCTCAACTGACATTTACTGGAAGCCCCTGTATGTAAGTATGATAATAATAAAAAAATTATAAGGTTAAATCCAGACACTTCGTTGGATGACAGCCAGTACTAACGATGCATGCTCATTACAAAACATCTTGCCTACAGTGAGGCATTTTATAAGAACTTTAACTAGGTAAAACCAGTCAGGTGACCATGCAGTATTCATAGGTTTCATAGGTTTCATAGGATATCAGAGCAGAAAAGACCAAGGTCCATATAGATCGCTAGAAGTATTTACTTATAACCATTTATTGAGTTTTTACGTAAATAGATATCTAATCTTGTCTTGAAGATGTCCATTGAATCACTAGTTACCACTGTCAAGGGTAATTGATTCCAAACACTAGTGACTCTTATTGTAAACTAAGAGCTCCTTTTCTTTGTTTTACAACATTCTCCCTTAAGTTGCAGGGGATGTGACCGAGTTTCATAGAGATTTTTACTTATTATTAGTCCCAGTTTGTCCCATAAACAGTCATCATGAAGCGCTTTAAAGACCATACAAAGGTCACCTCTCATTCTGCGGTATTCCAAGGAATAAAGTCCTAACTTGTTTAAACGATCATCATAATTTAGATCTTTAACCTCATTCATTTTGTTTGTTGCTTTCCTATGAATTTTTTCCAGATCATGTTTGGAGCCCTGGTCTTGTGGGGACCAAAATTGAGCACAATACTCCAAGTGAGGCCTCACTAAAGAAGTATACAAGGGGAGCAACACTTTACTACTATTGCTTTGGATATGCTATTAATACAGTGAAGTATTCCTCCAGCTTTTTTAATGACTTGTTGACAATGAAGTTTAGGACTTAAGTTATTTTGTACCCTTACACCTAAGTCCCTTTCATCTTCCACCACCTATAACAATTTGCCTCCCAACTTGTATTTTGCTAATAAATTTTTTTTCCCAAAGTGCATAACGGTACACTTATTTACATAAAAATTTAACATGTTTTTATCTGCCCAACTTTCAAGTTCACCAAGTGCAAACTGTAGGGTATTTGCATCCTCAACATTATTTACAATATGGCCAATGCGAGTGTCATCTGCAAATTTGGTTAGCCATACTCCAAGTGACATACTTAATGAGGCAATATATATATTAAAAAGGCATGGGCTGAGCACAGAGCCCTGTGGGACACCACTAGACACCTGTTCCTGTCCTGAATAAGATCCTTTTATACAGACTTTTTGCATTCTCTTGGTCAACCATGATTCCACCCATTTGGTAATATTACCATTTAAACCCATATCAATCAATACATCTATCAATTCACCATGAGGGACCTTATCAAAGGCTTTCGAAAAGTCCAAAAAAATGATATCGACTGCCTCATTTTTATCCAAAGCCATACTAGCTTTACCATAGAATTCCAGCAGATTTGTTTGGCATGATCTGCCCTTTACAAAATCATGCTGGGAATAATCAATATTAACTATTTCCCCTAAATATTCCTTGATA
Organism: Neoceratodus forsteri; assembly: GCA_016271365.2. Classification (NCBI taxonomy): domain Eukaryota; kingdom Metazoa; phylum Chordata; order Ceratodontiformes; family Ceratodontidae; genus Neoceratodus; species Neoceratodus forsteri. The sequence goes on from CM028136.1 coordinate 81,065,822, forward strand.
ATTCTCTCGAGGATTTTACTCAGAATAGACGTCAGGCTAATTGGCCGGTAGTTAGATACTTCATGTTTTGAACCCTTTTTGAAAATAGGCACTACATTAGCATGCCTCCATACATCAATGACTTGTCCTTCTTCAATGGATCTAATAAATAATGCTGTAATTGGGCCAGATAAGGGAATAGCCAATTCTTTGAGAATACAAGGATGGAGACCGTCAGGGCCTGATGATTTAATAGAGTCCAGCTCCTGTAGATGCTTTTGAATATCTGATACTGTAATAAGGTGTAATCCAGGTATTTTATGTGGATAATGATTTTTTTTTAGGTAAAGATTTCTTATTGAAAACTGAAGTAAAATATTGATTACATAATACTGCCATGTCAGAATTTTCTAATATCATTTTACTAGTTGAATCCTTTAATGGGCCTAAAGTGGGAGTGGCACCCCTTTTATTATTTACAAATTTATAGAAGGATTTATAATTGTCCTTAACCCTTGTAGCCAAATTTTCCTCATATTCCCTTTTAGCTTTTTTAACACAACTTTTTGTTTTCCTCAGATTTTTATAATATTCCCAATTAGTCTGTTTACCACTAAGTTATGCATTTTTGAAGGCCTTATTTTTTTGTCTTATCAGTTTTTTGACCTTAGCATTTATCCAGGGAGTTTTATAATTGACTTGATCCCTTTTCTTCATTTGTGGAATATACTCTAATATTCCTGTAGATAATTTAGTATTGAGTATGAACCACATATCATTTAGTGATTTGTTCTTAAATTCTTCTTCCCAATCCCACAGTGTCAACTCTATATTAAATTTTTGAAAATCAGCTTTTTTAAAATTATAGATACGTGCACATCCCATGTCTGAGCCATAAATACCTTTATATGTAAAATTTACCATGGAATGGTCACTGGTTCCAAGAGGATGGGAAACATTACAATTTGTTATACTAGCACCCACATTATGCAAAACTGAATCAAGTATATTATTTCCTCTAGTATTTTGTTTCACTATTTGTTCCATATTATTTAGCGAAAGGGATTCAAGGTAAACATTTTCAATCTGAGTAACAATACTAACAGTGTTCCAGTTTATCCCCGGGAGGTTAAAATCACCCATGAGTATTTCAGCATTATACATGGTCATCTTGGTCCTAGAGATGTTGTGAAGTTTGAATTTGCTTTTGAAGTTTTGGCAAAGTCGGCAAATTTGCCTCTGCGGAGCATTTCGTGAAGCCACAGAGGTACATGCAAAATTCACCTTTGTGACTTTGCCGGTAATTTTACCTGCAACTTCACCTTGCACTTGTTAGGGTGACGTTTGCCAATAGAACTGCAGAACCACGTGACAGAGCTTGTGCAGGTCACATGAGACTGAAACAGGCAGGAAGTGAGGTATCTGTTGTTTATCCTGGGAGGAAGCAAGTGAGTTATTTTCACTTTCTCCCAGTGGTTGAGAGAGGCAGACTGGTATCAGTTCTGTGTGATACAACCTTTTAGAGAAAAGTGTTTAAATAGTGATTTTATCACTTTTTTGTGAATTACTTCTACTTATCTGTCTTCTGTTCATATAGTGTTAGAACTTATTGTTTGTGCTTTTCATTTTTGTCTGTTTTTTTTTGTATTTGCTTTTGTGATTTAAACTCCTGTATGTCTCCCTTTTTTATGATGATTGCACGCATGCGCAAGAAACATATTGCAGCAGGTTTTCAGAAGCAGGTTGTGGAGGCACGGCACTATTGTGGCCAATGCCCCCAAGCCTTTAAAGGCTTGGCTGTCTTTCCCCAATGCCATGGCACACTGCTGCTGACTCTAGTTCAGCCAGTGTGCCACAACCTTGAAATGTTTCAGCCGCTGCAATCAGGGGCCGCCTCATCATTGCAGCATCAGCCATTCACTGCAATGAGGGAAAGACCCGTCATTGCTAGGTGGAACTTTCCAAGTGCAATATTGTTTGTGAACATGGTGGCTGCTTGCCACCGTGTTCACAAACAATATTAAGTAACCCCCAGTGCCGAGGGGGTGCCCAATCCCCCTTGGCAGCATGCGCCCATCCGCATGACAGGTTTTGTTTGCCAATGGGGGCCCCAATCCCTGTCAGCTTCAGTGGCCCTGCCCTTTGATGTTGGCAACGGGGGAGCCCACTCCCTGTCAGCATAATGCCCCCCCACAAACACCTAGAACATTTGTGCTGAGGGGGTGCCAAATCCCCCTCAGCTCTTGTGCCCCCCCTTAGTGCAGACAGGGTGCCCAATCCCTGTCGGCATGATGTGGCCCCCTTCCTTTAGTTGTCTACCAATGGGGGTGCCCAATCCCCCATTGGTTACAGCTGCCCACCCAAGAATGAGTCTGTTGGCATGCTGGGAGCAACCCCAGCATGCCACTTGCCCCTGAAAACAAAAAATTGTCCTCCGATGTCTTTTATTTTTTTGACCTGTGAAAAAAATAAACGGTCCCTCTGTGGTCTCCCTGCCTCCCTCCCACAACCCACGCCCAACCACTGTGCACCCTGCCTCCCCACACCCCCCACCACATACTTACCTCCAGAGTCCAGCGCGATGATCTTCGTTGGACTGGGAAAACATCTGCACTCTTCAAAGCCGACCGCAAACTGAGGAAATGCCAGTAAGCTGTATAATGGAATAAATTGGGTTTTTCCAACTTTGATGCATATCTTAGTCATTTTTTTGAATTTTGGCACCACATTTTCAACATGGGGTTTTTGGGACCCCTCCACATGAATTCTGGCACTGTCATGGTGTTAATCGGCCCCAAAAGGTGATATTGCGGTCACTGCATGGAATCACCTTTTGGTCAGATTAATGAACGCAGTGCCAGTAATCATGAGGTGGGCTCTCAAAAAGCTTATGTTACAAATTTAGTGGAAAAAATCCCAAAAGTGACTGTTTTATGAGCGTGCATTTCGCAGTTGCTACGCACGCCCTTAACTTCGCTAATTTACAATATTTTCACACCAGATTTTAAACATTGGTATTTTTTCACACCTCCTTGTGAGTAGTATAGCTGTCATTGTTCACATCCTGGCCAAAATGTGTTTTTGCCTTCCGGCATAAAATAGCGCAGTCGCTATGGGAAATTAGTGTTCAGGACAGATTAAGAAAATGACAGTAATACTGTTCATGAGCAGAGGTCCTAAAATGCTTATGCTGAAAATTTGGTGATGATACTCTATAAAATGACTGTGTTATGGGCGTGTGTTGTGCAGTTTGCATGCACGCTCGTAACTTCGCGAATTTATAATATTTTCACTCCAAATTTTCAACACTGCCATTTTACCACACCTACTTATGAAAAGTACAGCTGTCATTTTTCTCATCCTGGCTGAAATGTGTTTCGCACTTCTGGCGCAGAATAGCGTGGTCGCTGTGGGAAATCACTGTTCAGGATAGATTAAGAAAATGACAGTGATACTGTTCATGAGCAGAAGTCCTAAAATCCCTAGGTTGAAAATTTGGCGATGAAACCCCATAACATGACTGTGTTACAAGCGTGTGTTGAACTGTTTCCACGCACCCCTGTAACTTCGCAAATTTGTAACATTTTCAGGCCACATTTTCAACTTTGGCATTTTTTCACACCTTCTTATGAACAGCACAGCTGTCATTTTTCACATCCTGGCTAAAATATGTATTTGCACTCCTGACAGAGAATAGCATGGTCGCTGTGGGAAATCAGTGTTTGGGACAGATTAAGATTGAGCGAGTGAGAGGGGGGAGTGACCAAGCTCAACTGAGCTCTGTCAAGATCGCTGCGGATTTCTTTGTGGGCAGAAAAAGACCCCAGCACAAGAGTCCAGTACAAAAGGGCAGCCTGCAGCACTGGGAGAAACAAAACAAGAGAGCGAGTGAGGGAAGGGGAGTGAGCAAACTCACCAGAGCATTGTCAGGACTGCTGCGGATTTCTTTTTGGGCACAAAAAGGCACCAATGCAGGCAGGAGCCCAGTATAAAATGGCAGCCTGCAGCTGTGGGAGACACAGAACAAGCAAGTGAGGGAGGGGGAGTGAGTGAGCTCAACAGAGCTCTGTTGGGACTGCTGGCAAATTTGTTTGTGGGCAGAAAAAGGCAGTAATGCTGGCAGGGGCCCAGTACAAAAGGGAAGCCTGCAGCGGCGGGAAAAACAGAATGAGCGAGTGAGAGAGGGGGTGGCAGCGAGCTCAGTGGGCTCTGTGTGACTGCTGCAAATTTCTTTGTGGGCAGAAGAAGGCGACAATGCAGGCAGGAGCCCAGTACAAAATGGCAGCCTGCAGCGCTGGCAGAAATGGAATGAGTGAGTGAGAGAAGGGGAATGAGTGAGCTCAATGGAGCTCTGTCGGAACTGCTGCAGATTTCTTTGTGGGCAGAAAAAGGCACCAACAGAGGCAGGAGCCCAGTACAAAAGGGCAGCCTGCAGCGCCAGGAGAAACAGAATGAGTGAGTGAGATTGGGGGAGTGAGCGACCTCAACAGAGCTCTGTCAGGACAGCTGCAGATTTCTTAGTGGGCAGAAAAAGGTGCTAATGCAGGCAGGAGCCCAGTACAAAAGAGCAAACTGCAGCGCCCGGAGAAACACAACGAGCGAGTGAGAGCGGGGGAGTAAGCGACCTCAACGGACCAACGCAATCAACATTCGGCATTGACAAATGGTTGTTGGTGGTAGTTAGAATAGTTACTTTCCTTACTTAATATGCCAGAGGAGCAAGAAGGGGCCTGTGCATGATGTGGTGGGCAGCACTCGTGCAGTATGCATGTGAGAGGAGGGGTTCATCTTAATCAGGATGTGTTTCAGCCCAGGAGGGAGGCATCTGGTGAAATGCAGCAGCAGCTGTAGAGGCAGGCAGAACAGAAGCAGCAGGTGGAGCCGGAACTGTGCAGGTGGTGCCAGTACAGCAGCAGCAGATGCCCACAGTAACTCCAGGGTCACCCCCATTTTATCCATGCATATTCCCTGTGTGGAATTTCTTTGACTGTCACAGTAAAGATAGCAGTATTGCAACATGCAAACTGTGTGGAAGAGAGATATGGAGGGGGAAAAAGGGTACCCATTTAGGTACCGGTGGGCAGTGAATCCACCTCAGTGTCCACCACACCAATGAATGGCATGCCAGGCTGCAGTGTGAGCATGAGGCTCCTCAGGGAGAATGTGGGATGGGAAGCGGGGTCAAGGCATGCTGTCAGACGGGCACGTAGGCATGTGCGTACAGAGTCCAGCAGGGGCAGGGAACAGGAAGTAGCAGCAACTGAAGCTCCAGCAACCCATCCCCCACTGCCACCATCAGCTCCCCATTCAGTGGTAATGCAGGCGGACCTGGCCGTCCTGTGGGATGACGTGTCTGACATCTGACATGTGCTCACTGAAGTATGTCAGGATTTTATAACCATAAAGGAGAATCAGAAGAGCATAACTGCCAACCGTGAGAAGTTACTGAAGCTAGCTGAGGAGCGTTGTGGGTGTAGCAGTGGCAGTACCCCTTCATTTTTTTTCCTGTCCTTTTTTTTATTTCTGTATGTTGTAAGTGTATGTCCCTCAAGTGTTATTGTCCCTCTTCCTCCAAAAAACAAAACAAAATAAAAATGGATAAAAAAAAAAGAAAAACAAATGTTTATCCTCTTGTCTTCCTTGTCTAATTTTCATTTATTTATATGTTTTTGATAACCGGGTAAGTGCGCTAGATATCAGAAATGCCTATTTTCAGTCATGACCCGGGAGAGTACAAAGCAAATACAGGCAAACATTACAAAAGGTAGGATATCCTACTACTTTGTATTCCCTTTGAAACCTTCCCGAGTGTAACCCCCGAGGGGCGCTATCCCAAGGGCTACTACCCCTGCCTGACTTGCCGCTAACAGGTTGAGGGGTCTGGATCCGATGGCGGGTGCCTCCACCCAGAGGTCGGGGTTAAGACAGTCTGATATGACTTGGTCACAGCCCTCTGGGTCATTTCAACCCCACTTTCTTCCCACTGGTGGCCCACACAGGTCAATCACAGCACCCTTGCAATATACACTTGCCCTCAGGCTTGGGTCAATCAGCTGGCTCTGGGGACCCCCTGTAAAGTAAGATGCAATTAGACAATGACCACCTGTACAGTAATTCAGCATAGACACACAGATCAGTCAGTATACCTTTGCAAAACAACCAATCTGATTTATTTAGAGGGGTATAACAAGGACTGGGGGGAAATCAGGTTAATTAGCTTACCACTCCAATACATATATATATATCTAGGGCACTGTGCACAGGCCTAACCTATAAGTCACTGTCTCTGGGTACCCAGGCAATAGAAGGCTAGCCTCTCGATGCAGCTGGTTGGGGCCCTGACACAGAAAACAAGCATCTGATTCCTAAGAAGATTAAGTAGAGCCAGCAGGCTCAGTTTGTGTAGCCAATAAAGTAGCCAGACAAATCTTGCCCTCACTATGAACATCTGACAGGGTGCTACCCTGTTTTAGTACTCACAACTCCAGCAGAAGGATCACTCTCACACCACTCACAGGACCGAGCCTGGAATTCAAACACTTCTCCACACATTTATATGAAGAGCAGAGGGGTCCCATACCAGACAGCTGCTGTATAATCCCGATTGCTTCCGCTACAGAACACCGGGCCCAACAACGCAGCTTCACTTGTCCTGACAGACCCAGCACGATTGAAGCAGATTCTCCAGCCTCTACAGGATGAGCCAGGTAGGTAGCTACAGTTTTGCACAGCCTCCTCTGACTGCTGCCTAGCGGATTTAGTCCGACTCTTGCTGGCGTTCAATCCGCCGAACTGTGGCCTTCCACACGTGCTTCCCACGTGACAGCTCAACAGCTCAGGAGCCCAGAGCTCCTTCCTCGCTCACAACCACAACGACTCTGCCCCTTGGCAGTTTGGGCAAGGACTCTCAGTTCGGGCGCCACCCGATCCCATTGGTGGGCTGCAGATGCCAGTCACTTATTTCAGCACCTCCATTGGTGCAAAAAGGCGCCAAAGTCCAGAACTCCATGTCCCAGAATTACTGACTGTATCCCCTATAGCCAGCCGGCTCCAAAATGAGTCCTGATTCTGGTTGGCTCAAATGGTCTCCATTTTAGTTACCCCTCTCTTACCATTGGCCCAGTTCAATAGTCCAGGTCCAAAATGGAGGGGCCAAGCACACAAAGTCCCAGCTGAAATGAAAGCAGGTGAGACAAACTATAATTTCACTAACACTGTAAATAATTATAGCCAAACAGTTACATCTATCAAAAGGGCTCCCTTTGCGCTTACAGTGACTACAAAATTGGAGCGATTTCACCACAGCTCAGGCGGGATTCGAGCAAGGAAACCCCAGTCCCCCTTGTACAAGCCACTGAAGCCTGCGAGCAGTCAGCTCTTAAAGAGACAGTACTAGAGGCTTCAAAAGCACTCACAATGCCCACATCTAGTGGCATTACGCGGCCCCCCAGTTAGGCAGGAAGCATTTAGGCAAGCTCTGAGGAAGGTTTCTAGGGACCCCCATTTGTAGGGGGGTTACATGAGGAAATAATTGTCTTGTTCATGTCTTTCTTTATATCCAAGATGTTTTTCCATTCTGTACTAATTGTCCTAGGTTTATGGTAGAGTTTTCTGTGCTGTTTTTCTTTCCTTTTTTTGTATTACTTTTTTCTCCCCATGGGGGTCCCAGCCAGCCTCATCATCCTTGCATCCCCTGTGATCCGGCCACCATCCAACCTGCGCTGTCTCCTACTGAGGGCAACCACCAATAACCCCCCATGGTGGGGGCAATGGGGATCTATCAACTCCCCCACCACACAATGGATCCGCTCACAGTGGTCCCTCGGAGCGGTGCAGGACATCGCGGACAGCCATCAAGCTACAACAGCTGGGCACTCCCCCTTTTTCCATGTTCTGATGGAGGCAGGGCATGCAATGCCTACAAGGGCTCCCTGTGCATGCATCTGCACGCAGTGCGCCCGCCGGCTGCCCCGCCTACCACCCCATTCTACCAGGCCAGAGGTGCTGACATCCAGCCTCCGCTAGGTGTCAGACTTATGCCGGACACTGTACCCAGACCCACCCCGGGAGAGGAGAGCAGTCCATAGGATACTTGATCCACTCCCTCCCTCCCCTGCTGATCCCCAGCAGCCGAGCTCGCTCCTGAACATCGGTCGCTGGCGTGGCGCGAGGTAAGGCATCCAGCGCCTCAAACCTCAGTGCCACTGGGCCAGCCTGTGCTGTTTTTCAGTGTTGTATTTGTTCCCACCACCACCTATAAAGTTCAAATTTAAAAACAATTATCAGAAGTGAGATGAAAACACAACCAAAAATTCTTTCCTATCTTAGCAAAACTGTGCAGGCCTGAGGCCACTACATATTGCTGCCTGTCGTTACATAGTTAACAGTGTCTAACAGTAAATTCTAAGAGCATGATTACTTACTGGATAGAAGACAACCCCACCAAGATAGCAATATAATTCCCACTAGCGTAGTTTTGAAAGGTTTGGTGATATTCATACAGGTGAATTAAATACTGGCCCAAACTCATCACACGTGGCTGTAATATTGCTTGGTTAGTCTTTTGCAATGGTGTGCAACTGTCCAGAGAAGTTACTAAGAATCATATGAGAAAATATTTAAATCAAAAAACTACTGTCCTGCTGCTATGTCCCTCTCTTGTCTGCAGTGCTGAATGCGCACTTCTATGAGGAATCACCCAGAATAAAATGAGAAAATGTTTATGTCAAGAGAATATGCCTCTTGCTGTACCCCAGTATGTCTCCTGCCAGAAAAACACATGTCACATAGTGGTGAAAGTGAAAAACTGCTGTCCTGCTACTACATCCCTCTCTTTGTCTGCTGTGCTGCATGAGCACTTCCATGAGAAATTACTCAGAATAAAATTAGAAAATATTTATGTCAAGGGAATGTGCCTCTTGTTGTACCCCAGTATGTCTCCTGCCAGAAAAACACGTCACATAGACAGCTGTGCAATTGCTGAATGAGACCGAGAACAAACAGGAATAATGTGTATGATAAGGAAAATTCACAATGTCTGGTTGATAATATATGAAGACTTCTAACACTCAGAAGTTACAGAAAAAGTCTCACTACTGCTGCTGCCACCACTGCTTCTGCTGCTGTTATTATCATTTATGTCCTTGGAAGGATTAGTTGTAGTGCTGCTGCTGTCTGTGTGCCGCTGTTGGTCACAGATGACAGTGCCAGATCGATGGTACCCATTATATCCTGTACTCCTGCACTTTAAGTGGTAAGCTCATTTATTTTGTGGAGATAATGTGATATTGAAATGGGATGGTTAACCATTTGTTTTTTAAATATGAATCATCAAGAGTCTGGATTGCTTTCTGGGAAATTATGCTTTCCTTTTCCAGTGGTGCCAGGTAAGTAAATATTTTCTGTTTTTTGGGGGAGGGGAGTGGGGAGCCATGGTGAAGGTAAATATTTTTTTTTTTATTTTGCTGTTTCTTTTTCCCCTGTGGCATGTTTATCAAAACCGTCAAACACTGTATTTTTGAACATTCGTGTTTCTGCATCCTTGCAGGTATTTCTTGAGAATCCATCAATCTGAATATGATTGAAGTGTGTTGTCACTGATGCTCTGGATTCCAGTTGCTGCATACCAGTACTGGAAGGTAAGTCTTTTAAATTACTAGGTGATGTGGTGGCTTTCTTTTCTGAATATGTACAATTAAATGGATGTTACACTTAATGTTTTCTGTTCTTGATTATATCATTTCAGTTAATTCCCTGAAGGTATCTGTTCGTTATCCTGCACGTATAAGATGGGGATGTCTCTTCTGTGTGATGATTTCTGAAAGAGGCACATTAAGAAACACAGACAGCACTGGAGGCCCCTGAACAAAGAACAGAAAAGAACATTCACATGTATTTTACTTCAAGAATCACTCATTGTGTTTCTGGATTTCAGAAAAAAGAACACAGTAATTTGCCTCAACAACAGTCACTGTTTCAGTGGAGGACACCCACTAAAGTCGTTGCATCAATATCCATCTGCATATACCTGCATTGACTTTGATAAAAAAAAAAGCATAAATTATTTTGATGCACTCCACCACTATGGCGGTATACGCCCAGTCAAGCACTTGCCCACGCTACGACCACTACTTCTATGCATGTCACCTTATAAAAGAACTGCAGAATTATTTTACCTCCTTTTGGCCACTGTGGCACACTGTTTTCCTTGACAAATAACAAAAATCCCCCTCCAAAAGAAAATTTGTTCTACTTACTGTTTACCCCCCCAAAAAAATTAATAAATAATTTAAGTAATGATACTTATGACATTTGAAATGTTCCTGAGTCCTTTGTGGTCCACCCATCCTCCACACAGATGCTCGCTTTGTCAGACTCTTAGCAGGCACTGTAACCTGCATGGGAGAACAAAAATCAGAGGAAAAACAGTTTAATATTTATTTATTCATTTATTTATTTTTTTATTTAGAATTTGATAACCAGTGAGATTCCATGAGTGAAGCTCATTTCCAGGTACAACCCGGGGAAAGTGGTACAGAGACACATACCACAGAGGGTAAATCTTAAAATACTGACAAGTCACGCAGATTATACATAAATTTGCTTCAACATACAGTAATATACAATATGATACAATTGTATTTACAAAATATACAAGAATCTAAGGAAATTCAAAGCCTCAAGGAAGAATTACAATTTATATCTAAAGAACAAGTTGAATTCCTTATTATCAGATCAAGGGCCTCATATACAAACTTCAGGGAAAAACCTAGTAAACTTTTAGCTAACAGGATAAAAAAAAATGGATCAGTCCAGACACATCAAATCTATAATTTCTAATGATCAAAATAGAATATTAACAGACTATAAATATATTCTTAATGAATTTTATATTTTTTACTCTAAACTATATGGGCCTATTGCTAATCCCCCCCTCCAAAAAGATGTATAATTACTTGTCTCTTTTTTCATGTCCATGTATAAATGAATCTGATGCCTCAAAGTTAATCTTACCGATTACCTCGAAAGAAATTGAGGAGGCCATTGATAAATGTGTTCTAAATAAAGCCCCAGTGCCTGATGGCCTTTCTGCACATTTCTATAAAACCTTCAAAGATTCTTTAACTACTATATTAAAAGAATTGTTCTGTTTTATTTCAACTAGTGGTTTTTCAGACACATTCCTTTTAGAGGAGCTAATAATTCTTCTCCCCAAACTAAATAAATCAAAACAAAAGGTTTCCAATTATCACCCTATTTCATTAATTAACTACGATTTAAAAATCTTAACTCATATTCTGGCCCAAAGAATGAAAAATATATGGCATTTGTTAATTAGTGATGATCAAACTGGTTTCATGGCTTCTAGACAAGCATCAGATCATTTGCAGAAGCTCTCCCACATTCTTTCCGCATCCAGGGAGACTAGACAATCTTGGGCCTTGGTCTCCCTGGATGTGGAAAAAGCCTTTGATAGAGTTCATCATCATTTTTTATTTGTTATTTTATTAAAATTTGGTTTCCCCTCAAAGTTTATTTCTTGGTTAAGGATATTATATTCAAATTCTTCAGCAATAATCAGTTGTAACAACTTACAGTCTCCCCCCTTAAAACTATCCTAAGGTACTAGACAAGGATGTCCCCTTTCTCCTATTTTGTTCAACTTCTGTTTGGAACCCCTAATTGATTTTCTAAACTCCAAGACAGCCATTAAAGGAATAAATATCTGTAAATATAATTTAAAACTCTCACCTTTCATGGATGATATACTACTACATGTGTCAGACCCTTTAAACTCCATTAAATCAGCTTTAAAAGTTATTGATGACTTCAGCCATGTTTCAAATTACAAACTGAATACAGAGAAAACAGAAGTTATGCCCTTGTCTAATTTCTTTCATAAAGAAGAAATCTGTAATCTAGGGTTATCTTGGAACCCATCTGAGATCAAATATTTAGGAATTTTGTATATCTATGGATGAGTTTCAATTAATAAAAATAAATTTAGATGAATCTAGCCACAACATTTCACAAGATTTAAAAAGATAGACCACTTTTCCTATTTATTTTCAAGGTAGGGTTAGTATTTTAAAAATGAATATTTTCCTCAGAATTTTTTTCCTATTAACATGCTCAACGTCTATCTTCCCATTGGCTCCATTGAACCATCAATACATTCCTGTGGCTAATGGGCACTCCTAGAATAGCCTTCCATTAAACTCACGCTACCAAAAAACTTAGGAGACAAAAGATACCACATTTTCTACTTTATCATATGGCCTCACATATTAATAAATATTTAAAATGATTATCTAAGAAAAATGGGGTTTCCACATATGTACCTACCTGGGTTTCATTTGAAAAAAAGTTACTTAACAAGTATAATATTTGCCCAGAAGCTATTTTATATGCCTTATTTAAATATATTGCCAAAGAGCTTAAATCAATTGTGGTTGGCACATCTTTAAAAATTCATAACAACTTTGTCACTTTCTTAATATTAATATAATCCAGAGCATCTCTCAACCTATCTTATATAATCAGAATTTTTAGAACACATGGTAAATCTCTAAATTCAAAAATTCTTCCAAATCCAACTAATCTTTGAGTGGTGGACCTATTAGTTAATGAAATACTATGTTCTTTTTCTGAATATGCTATCATCTATAACTGGTCTAGGAAATACATAATACATTTTCAGATTCTAAAATTCATTTTACAGTCATGCTTTGGTGGTTTTGTGTCAATTAGCCAAGAAGGCAATTTTCTTTCTAATTTACTTATAACAGTGATCAAACCTCACCCGATCTCCAACCTATACAGACTCCTTTTGAAATTGAAACTTTCTGACAAACTTTTACAAAATTCATTTTGGGATAATTATGCTTCAGCTCACTCTTTGGTTTGGGAAAAATTATGGACTATTACCTACAAATTAATTCCTTTAGACAATTTGAGGCTAATTTGTTATAAAATATTACACAATGCCCATCTCACTCCCATGAGGTTATATAAAATGGGTCTCAAGCTCTAATCTGTGGCACAAATGTGGAAAAGATGTTGGTTCTCTGGATCATATGGTTTGGTCCTGTCCCTTTACTCAATAGTTATGGTAGGAAATCAAGTATAATATCTTAGATAAAATTATTTACTCTTACGACTTTAACTTAATTATTTGTATTCTTGGTGACTTCCAACCGATATGTCTTTTAATGATACATTTATATTGGCCTTAACAGGAGTTACAACTTTACAGATATTACTCAAACATTGGATAGAACAAGTTACCCTTGGTTTTAAAGAATGAGTAACACAGTTATAACAAAATCTGCTATTAATTCACATTGTTTCTTATTTCTATGATAAATATTCTTCTTTTTTAAGATGTTGGAAAAAACTCCTAGACCATTTAAATTCTTTGTGACTTTATTATGAGCTAAACTATGGTTTTTCAATTGCAGACCCTAACACGTTGATCATTAAATTGTTTAATTCTGTTCTATTCTTCTTCAAATAATTTTCAGAAGCACCAGCATTTAATTAATCATTTTGGTTTGATGGTTCCTTTTCATATAAAAATGCATTTGCAATTCATAGGATGGTGCCTCCCTATAATTAGGGTGGGGGAGTACAAGAGGGTAGGGAGTTATGATGTGGTTATAGTTTTTAGTTTGTGTATTGTATTTCTCTGTCTGTACTTATTATTGTTGTTAGTATTGAAAATCCTAACAAAGATATGAAAATTGAAAAAAGTATTCACAAAATATTATAATATAATACTGGCACTCGAAAAAGAGTATATAAACTATTTCACTTTAATGAGAATTGTCATCATCATCAGCTATACACAATGGTGACTACAAGAACAATAACAGGAAACTCAACTGTTTAAGCAGTAAAGCAGAGTGTAGTAGTCAGACTTGGAACAGGAGTAGCACAATTTTCATAACCATGTAATGCAAAATGCACTCTATGAAGCATGTTATTATTTTCAATGTCAGGCAGACACTGACGGTAGGTATACTAACCCTCTCTAACCTTTGGATGGAAAAATGATGCACAGTTAAACCAAAAAACTATGTAACCTAACCATGACAGATATTACTGACATAAGTGTTCAATATGGTATACATACATCAGTTTATGTTAAAAAAAACAATCTTTTCTATGCCATATACCATGCAAACACTTCAGGAGTGAATTGTTAAGTAATGAAAGCAATCGACCATCGGAGAGTAAAAAAAGGATTATGCTTACGTCAGACTACAAACTACTGGCAGTACGCATGCCACTCAGGTGGCGACTGATGCTGGATAGGCATTAACCTACAGGGACAACAAAAGAAAGGCAAAAACACACTTCAATTATAAATCTGAAGAAGCAATGAGAATGAGGGCTGCAAGCCAAGTGACTCCTTACCTTCACAGTCCTCAGTGACTGGACTTGCAGGGCACGAGTGTCAGTGATGGTACTCGCATCATTGAACTGGTATTTCAATTACTCATGGGTCTACCCTCATGCAGTGGTCTGGAACTCATGATTGTAGCATCCCCACAATTGTTGAATCACATTTCCAGTATACAAGTGTTTGCAGGAGCTCGATATCAGGGGTAGTTCAGTTGAAAATGTAGAACATAATGTGATGGACACTGGCCATATTAACATTGAGAAAGTCAGTACACGTGATACAGGAGGATCTGAATGCACAGTCTTCTTTCCCTCAAGACCATGGTTTAATCACCAGTGCAGCAACTGGATAATGCTGGGTAATTCAGAGCAAAATCATATACACAACTGGTTGGAGAGGAGGCGGTGGTGGGGCAGCAGGAGACAGGGCCATGTCTTTATTGGATTTGATACCATAGCAGGAATTGCTTGCTGGGCTGTTAGAAAGTAATTTTTTGTAATTTGAAGTGGTGCCAGTGAGGGTTGACAGAGGTGTGCAGGAGCAGGCATTGACAGTACTGCAATACATTACATTTATGTGCTGTTTGCAGACAGGTTGAGGACACATATAAATGGGCAAAAGGTAGCAGCAGCAATACAATTCTGAGAAGGGAACAGTAACAATCATGACAATAATATAAATTCTGGAGCCGTCGTATGGGAATATAATGATGTGCAAAGGAGGTGCAGCACACATAATGTTGTTATCTTTAAACATCACCTTCTTCAACAATGAAACAGCCCTCACAGTCCTCAAGACTGTAATTCTCACCTGATGGGTATTTACATTCCAGAATTGAGTCATCGATATCTGTGTCACTAGTGTATGACTTCATCTTGACACCAACAACACCACTCGTCTCTTCATCTTCCTTGAAAGATCCACTGTCGGGATGTGGTAGGAACATTGATGTCATTGTCTTGCATGGAATGTGTCCCTTATTCATTTTTATAAATGTTAGGATTTCCACATTTTTTGGTGACAGGTTCATGCACAGATCATGTACAACGGCACCTGCAGCATTGAGCACACATTCAGCACTGACACTAGAGGGAGGGCAGCTATGGTATATAATCGCCACAGATGTCAGTGCAGGCCACTCAGTTATCTTGCTTGCCCAGTACAATAATGGCTGCTCACCAGTTGCAAGATGTTTTTGATCAGCCATGAAACAGTCAACCATGTTTCGCGCTGCTCTGAGTCTGGCCGCCTCATCGTGCTCCTCCTCATCCTAGTCTTCCATGGGTGCAACTCCAACCTCACTTAAAACAACCCAAATGGTATTGCTCATTTTTGGGTTTTGTCTGCCTGTAAACATAGGTGTGGCATATGAAGCTGACAGTGCTGTGGTGGTGGTGGTGGTAGCAACAACACTCAGTTCCCTATGTGTCTTGTGCATCTTTTCCCCTCTGACCCTTTTGACAAGAAGGTTGGTAAGGTTTTCTACCCAGTGACGGCCACGGTCTAGTATAGACTCAAGACCACGCTTATAATGTGGGTCAAGCATGGTGGCAATGCCAAAGTCGTCAGACTGCAGAATTCCAACAATATGAGGGTTGGAGTCCAACACATGGAGCATGTGGTGCATCAAGGCCAAAACTGACAATGTCACTGCCTGCCTCAATCAATTGCTACACATTAACCAGTGTCTGTCTCAGCACGCATAGCAAGGGGATGGACTGACTGATACAGACAGTGTCCCCACTCACTGCCTGTGTTGCATGTTCAAAGGGATGCAGAATCATTATCAGTCCATCCATCCATCAAATGCCACTGTTCTGTGGTGAGAGCCATGGACACTCCAGTACTGTCACGACTGGTGTGTAGCAGCAGATTATCAGACACAGCTTTATACTGCTCATACAGCCACTCCATCATGTACAGTGTGGAGATCCATGTGGTCACCACATGCAACTTCATGCAATGATGAGGCAGATTATTCTTTCTCTGAAGCTGGCAAAGCTGGCAAAGCTGGCAGAGGCCTTCCCAGAACAGGCAAAGTGGGCACAGATGCGATGGGCCACCAGCAAGGTATCCTTTGCATCAGGATGGCTAAGAAACTGCTGCACCACAAGGCTGAGGCAGTGTGTCAGGCATGGCACACTGAAAAAAACACCATCACTTATGCATTTTACAACATTGAAGCCATTGTTGCTTACAATAAAGCCAGCTTTCGTTGAGTGTGGGTGAAGCCACTCATTAATCTCACCCAGTAGTACTTCAAGCATTTTCTTCCCTGTGTGGGATCCAAGCATGCTTTTCACTGTGAGTGTCACATACTGCCTAATACTGGTTAAGCTGCTATCACCACAGTCTGCCTTGCTGCACTGTCCACCAAGATTCCAAGACCACCCCAGGTACTTGTGCCCAATGTGCTGTAAAGCACATATAGGAGCTGCCAGATGTTCTCCCATTGGTCCACATATCCATGTTAAGATGGATGTATGGATGTATGGATGGATGGTGATGATGAATGCTTAAGTGCATGGAACACCACCTCCTTTACAGTGGCACACAATTCAGGAACAGCATGTTTGGAGAAGTATGTCCTTGATGGTACCATCCACTTTGAACATGTACGAGCAGTAAACCTTCTAAATCCTTCATTCTCAACAAAGGAGAATGGGAGCAGATCAATTGTGATCATTTCTGCAGCAGCTGCACTAAGCTCTCATGCAGTAGAATGATTCATAAGGTATTTGCTCTGCTGTTCAAACATGCTCATCAGAGCTGGCTGTAATTTTCAAGATGTTGGGCTGGCAAACAGACGTCTACATCACGGTGACCCAGTAGGAGTTCCATCTAACTCAAGAGAAATATGTGATGCTGATAAAGGGACACAAGTCATTTTAACTGTTTTATGGGTTGACAACAGCATTACTACAAACTGATTCTGACGGGCACTACTGAAGCTGCCCTTCTGCTATGCCCAGTAGTTGTAGCAACCACCTCCACATCCTCCTCCTCCACTATGTCCTCTGCCTAAAGATGATGAAGATGAGGGACCAGAACCACTTGCAACTGTTTCCTTCTGGTGTTTAAGCCATGAGAGAGGGTGCCAGTTCTTTAAGTGCGTTTGCTGACCACCAGTGCCTAGGTGGCTTCCCTTCTTCCCCTACTGACCCATACATGGCAAAGCTGACATACTGTCACCATTTCATCTACTGGGTCCAGCACATAGAAGTCCCACACTAGGGATTTTGTAGCCCTTCTTTTTACCCTGATGCCTGGACTGGGACAGCGGATTGAAAGTATGGGGGGATACTACTGTTTTTGTAGTCTGACTCTGTCTCATCACATCAAGAATAGTACAGGGGGGACATTCAGTGTAACATTTCGTGGTTAAATCAATGCTGCAGTTATGAACCCCTGCACTGTCACTGCCTTTCTGCTTCTTGTTCTCCGGTTCCCATACGAGATCCAACTCCTCATCATCATGATCATCATCTACTGATGTCCTCCTCATGCTCCCCCTCATGCAGAACCTGAGAGTCATGAACCTCAGTCTCAACAGTTTGTGTGCCCATCTCCACAGCAACACTTGTCATGGTGGTGTGACCCATGTTTTGTGGCATTCCAACAGTCCCCTCAACCACTGCCTCAACTGTATCATGAGGAATGCCACCAGCAGCAGCAGAGGCAGGAACATGCTCCACCTTATCTTTTTGAGACACTGCTTCTGGTGTAATTTTCAGGCTACTTGCACTATTGTCATCTTCCACATCACCCTCACCTACTACCATGGCTGCCACAGAGGTTGCCGAAAAACATTTAGATGCAGGAAAGCCACTGGTAAATACTCTGGCACTACTGCTAGCCAGAGTACTTAGAACTTGCTGTTGATGACAACACCACATCAGAAGACAGTCCTTCATTTATCGTTTCAGTTGCACCACTTTTCACAAACAATGCTTAAGTCTTGTCTGCATGACTCACTCCTCTCCCTTTCTTGTTTCTCTTTGCTGGCATTCTTCTTTTATTAATATTTGGCAACATGGACAAGTGATTTTTGGGGATGCTATTTCTCACAGCACACAGAGGTACAATAACAGGTCAGTTAGGGTACCCGAGTGAACAGCTGGGTTTCTAAAGCTTGTACTTTGCCAAGACAGCAGTACTACACTACAGGCTGATATACTACTGGTGTTCACAAACACAGGAAAATTCAGTCTGGAAAACTGATATTTTTTAATGCTATTTCTCACAGCACACAACAGGGGTACAACAGGTCAGGTAGGCTACCCAGGTGAATAGCTGGATTTCTAACTACTATTAAGGCTGAGAAGGATACCACTGCTGTTCAAAACGTGGGGGGGGGGACAGCAAGGCGCTGTGCTTGTCAGCTGCCCTGCCCTCCCCACCACCCTGGCTCGTCACTACCTATATAGGCAGGGTCTGCTGCCATCACTTCCTGTCAATTATTTTACTAAGTCCCCACTTTTCCATTAGCAGGTTATACCTGCCAGCCACTAGAGGGACCCATACTCTCCCACTCTTGCTCCACTACTGTCCTCCTCCACCCTACTTTCTGGAGCCCCTCTAACCTCCTGAGCCACTTCGCTCCTCTTCAACTCACACGTACCTCTGCCCACACGCCCCCAGCACCCAGCCCCACAACCTAGCCCACATTCTGACTCAATACTGCTCCGCTGAACCCACACCCAGTGACCACTAGTAGTTGCTATTTCTCACCCTGTTTCCGACATTAACCCATCCTGCATCAGATCCCCAGAACGTGGATCGCTGCCGTCACCCAGGCACATCACTAGCTGCCCTGGCAGAGACTTGAACCTTGTACCCTATCCACCAGAGTCCGTGTCACTACCACTAATCCAAAGTGGTAACCACATTTTTTAGAAGTCA
This sequence comes from Neoceratodus forsteri, assembly GCA_016271365.2. NCBI lineage: Eukaryota > Metazoa > Chordata > Ceratodontiformes > Ceratodontidae > Neoceratodus > Neoceratodus forsteri. The sequence continues at coordinate 81,085,110 of CM028136.1, forward strand.
ACCTAAATACTTCTACCTTTCTACCCGACTACCTCCATAAGAGCCATGTTAATTCACATCCTCCTAAACTGCCTCCCCCTCATTTACTTTCTAGTACCCTCGTCCCACCAGCCAGCCATCTCCACTGGATCACTGGTACCAGCACCAGCAATTCTCCCAGACATAGCTCACACTCACCCCACACTTACCGTGTACATTGGCCTACAACACCCATTCCCCGTGTACCACCCCACCACCTTCCCAGGCCCCCCTTGGTGGCTTATCGTTCTCACCCTCCCAACCTGCCAATCTCTACCCATCCCCTGTTCACCGAAGGTCCCCCCCCATCCCCTCATACCCGTAGGAAAACACACATATCACCGCATCCTGGCCAGAGCTGTGGTCCTCCTTCTACTCTTAACAGGCAATATACATCCTAACTCAATACATCCAAAGAAGTGCAAAGTAATGCACCTGAGAAACAAAAACCCAGGAGAAGAGTACACAATAGCAGGGGAGGTACTAACAACAAAAAAAATGGAAAGGGACTTGGGGGTAGTCATATCAGATGACCTAAAGGTGGGTAAGCAATGTGAGAAGTCAGTAAGGAGAGCCAGGGGGATACTGGGATGCATAGGACGGGGCATCACAACTAGAAAAAGGGAAGTGGTTATCCCTCTGTACAGACAGTTGGTGAGACCCCATCTGGAATACTGTGTGCAGTTTTGGAGACCCCATCTATGCAAGGACATAGACAGGATGGAAGCTGTCCAGAGGAGGGCAACTAAAATGGTGCAGGGTCTACATCAGAAACCATACAAAGAGAGACTGAGAGAGCTTAATATGTATACCCTTGATGAAAGGAGGGACGGGGGACATGATATAAACTTTTAAGTACCTCAAGGGAATCAACAAAGTCCAGGAGGGTAGCATCTTTCAGAAAAAGAGATGTGTAAGAACAAGGGGGCACAATTTAAAGATACAGGGGACGGCTCAGGGGTAATGTGAGGAAACTTTTTCATGGAGAGAGTGGTGGATGCATGGAACCGCCTTCCTGGGGAGGTTGTTGGGTCTAAAACAGTTGGGGAATTCAAACATGCATGGGACAGACATAAGGCAATTGTAGTGGGGGGGTTGCAGAAGTAGGCTGTTGGTTAACTAGAATCTGCAGCTTATCCAATAGGAAGGGAAATGGGCAGACTGGGAGGGCCAGGTGGTCCTTATCTGCCATCAAAGTCTATGTTTCTATGTAACCCAGGCCCCACCCAGACCAGCCCATTGGTCTGAGTGTTGCCTCCCTGAATATATGCAGCATCTTGAAAAAATTTGATACCCTCCAATGCTGGGTCATGGTGCACAAACCAGACGTCATTGCACTGGTGGAAACCTGGCTATCAAAATCCACCCCTGACTCCTTTGTCGCCCTCCCTGGCTACACCCTATACCAGAAGGATCATGTAGGCAAATACGGGGGTGGCTGTGTGATTTATACCAGGGATTCTCTCACTGGTCAAGCACTCCCTGCCCTGGCTAGTGGGACACAGGCTCTTACCCTTAAACTTACTCCAGACCCCTTCAGGGGCCCCCTTTATCTCACCTCTGCCTACATTCCACCAAAGAACCAAAACCTGGCACTATTATCCTTAACTGATTATCTTGCCACCCTCCCTCATAGGGCTGAACAAGTCCTTGTGGGGGACCTTAACATGAACTGGCTCAGCCCCACCTCCACCACCACCCGGGACTCCTTTGCTGCCATTAATCTGACACAACTAATCTCCCAACCCACAAGAGCAAACCCTAAGAGAAGTACCAGCACCCTCCTAGATGTTATCATCACCAACCGCCCCAAAGAAATTCTGGACATCCAAGTCCTCCCTGACTCACTCAGTGACCATTCCCCTATCCTATTCCACTGGGTGACCACCTCACCACGACCCACAGCCCAGCACACGCTACGCCACTGTCTCAGACCAGGTGGGCTGAAAAATCTTAGGCAACTTCTTGCCCAAACAGACTGGTCTCCCATTCACCATGCTTCTGATATTGACACTGCCCTTGCCTTCTTTTCCCAAACCTTTAACAAAGCCTGTGACCTCTTCGCACTCCTAACGGCTGCCGAACCAAAAGCATAACATGCCCTGGATTACTCCTGCCCTATTACAGTTGCTCAGGCTTAGGGATAACCTATGGCACCTTGCAACAAAAACAGGCCGGCAGGCTGATAGACAGGCCTACAACGCTGCGTGGAATAAGTGCACTTGGGCCATCAGGAATGCCAAGGCTGACCAATATCAGGCCACCCTCACCTCCTCCTAGGGGTGTGCCTGAACTTTTTGGGATAATGTCAAACAATTGAACGGGAGTGCACGCTCCCTTCCCCCGTCCCAGATCACCATTGGCAGCACTACCATTACGGACCCTACAAACATTGCAAACTACCTCAACACATCCTTTACGGACCTCAGCTCTATCCTCCCCAGTAATTTCTTTGACCCACCACCCTCCCTACCGGACCCAGCCCTCCAACACCCTAGCTTCTACCTATGTAGGGTAACTGCCCAGGAAGCTAGACCCCACCTGATCCATGCACTAAAAAGCAATAGTCCCGGCGATGACTCTGTGGATCCCAGTATTCTCCGGCTGGTACTGGATCAGGTCCTTGCCCCACTCACCAGCCTTCCCAACAAATCTCTCTGCCTGGGGCAATTCCCTACTGCATGGAAAACTGCTATTGTTACTCCCATTCACAAAGGGGGTGACAGGTCCTCAGCCGGGAAATACCGGCCTATCTCCATACTCCCGCCTCTCTCCAAAGCCCTTGAAAAACTGGTTGCCATGCAAATCACGGAGTACCTGACCAAACACAACATCCTATGCCCTGAACAGCATGGTTTCCATGCAGGACACAGTACCGGCACGGCACTAGTTGAATTTTCAACATTCCTACACTCCTCCCTGGACTCTGGCTCCCTAGCCAGGGCGGTGTTCATCGACCTTTTTAAGGCTTTCGACACTGTCTCCAACCCCCTCCTGCTGGATGCCCTCTGCCACACTGGCTTCACTACTGGGCCACTCACCTGGTGCACCAGCTATCTACCTGCCCACTCCCAATGTGTCAGAATTAATGGGACACTTTCAAAAGCTTGTCCCATCCACTCAGGGGTTCCTCAGGGCTCCATCCTGCGACCTCTACTCTTCTCGCTCTACCTTAACACCCTGCCCAGTGCATGCACTGGGAAAATTCTGCTGTATGCAGATGACACCATCATCTTTGCCACCCACTGTAACCCTACCTCCCTCCAGGACTCCCTGCAACTTTCCTATAATGATGCCGAAACCTGGTTTAAAGAGCACAGACTGGTCATAAATCTCAAAAAAACAAAAACAATGCTTTTTATCCACCCCCAAAACAAAGCCAGCAAACTTCCCTCTCCATATCCTCCCCTGCTCCAAACAGCCACTAGAGCAAGTACACTCCTACAAGTACCTTGGGGTCACCTTTGACTCAGCCCTCACCTACCACACCCACAATGATGCACTTGCCTCAGCTACCAATGTGCAGCTAGGTATCTTATATCGCTACAAAAACTGTCCCCCCCCGCTGCCCTCCGGCTTGCGGTGACATCCTCTACATTATCACTGGTTGACTATGGACTACCAGTCTACGGTGCTGCAGACACAACTGCCCTCAACAAAATCCGCCTCATCCTAAACAAGGCGTGCAGGCTAATCACTGGGGCCCCTAGGCTCACACATTCATGCCAGCTCTATGGTATGGCAACATTGCTGAACCTAGACGAACGACTGGAATATCAAAGATGCCTAATAGCAAAAAAAACTCTTCTAGGGCTATCCCCACCCGGGCTGACAGCCTCCCTCCACCTATTGTAAAAAACAAAAATAAGGTGCTGTGTCAGCATGTGGTCTAAAAGCAAAACAAAATGGTTATATTAAATGCACGGTGAAAATAGAAAATAGAGTTAAAAATCTATGTTTCGACCTTAGGTCTTCTTCAGGAAATATCTAAAAGAGAAAAAAAAAACAAGTTAGTGTCAGGGTTTCCTCAGGGCTCCATCCTGCACTCCTCCCTGGACTCTGGCTCCACCTAGTCCAACCCTTGGTCAGTACATAGACCTCCTGCAAGGCCACTTTTCTGGTACCAAGATCTAGGACCTCCCATGGACAGAGGTCATTCCACCACAGAGTCCCTTCCTGGTACAACTCACTCCCTCTCCCCATCTCGGATGCCCCCACGATTTCCAAATTCAAAATTGCACTCAGAAGCGAACTATTCAACACACGTAGTTGCACCTGTCTATAATTTGAGGCGCAACACTCTGTGCCCTGACAATGCCCACTGGGCAGCATCTTTACCACACCTCTTTAAATCCTACCCCTTTTCTGTTTGTACTGCCATTATTCGTGTTGCTTGCCCTTTCTCCGTGCAAGTATGTACCATTTCTGATTAAACTGCTACTACTCTGTTGACTGCGCATACTGGCGTACTAACATGCGCTACTGTAACCAAACTGGTTTCTCTGTATAATTGTCTTCATCACATGTGCTTGCTATCTATGCAACCCGTATCCTGGAACCTATAATGCTTGTATATGTATTTGTCATGTGCCTTATCACATGTACCTCAAACTATGTAACCAATATCCTGGAACCGAGAATGCTTGTATTGTATTTGTCCTCTATGTGATGAGGTATCTTTGGAAATGAGCCTCTGGCTCAAAGGTTGTAAACCAATGTGGAAATAAATAAATAAAATAAAATGTAGGCTGTGTGGGGTTTTCTTTTATTTTCAAAGCACAATGGATTAGAAAGACAAAGGGGAGGGGGACTGCAAAACACAAGGGGTGGGTGTGAGGGCAGGGCCCAAGGGTATTCAAATCAAAACGCACATTCACAAACACTCACACAGTCACAATCACCATTCTCAGAATACAAAACAAAAAAATAACATAGCACAGTAATACAGTACATGCAAAAACAGGTCTGAAAATGTTTAAACAGAAATATTTAAGTTTATCCTCCACAGTCTGTTCACAATCACTAGCTGCTGTGTCCTCTCTCCTCACTATCTTAACACTGTATAGAGAAACGTCTCCTTTAGCTTTCTATTGGCTGTTCAGCCACATGTGACCTCCAACCCACAAGACATTGCAAACTTCACCTGTTGCGGAAAACTGCGTGCGAAGCCTACAACTACAAAGGACCTTCGTATATCTACTTTTCAGCTGGCAAAATTACACCCGCTCTGTGAAGTGAGCCTAATCTGCGAAGTGCGGACTTCGCCCTGCATAGTAACTTACAAAACAGGACTGATTTGAGAAATACTACATGGAGCAAACTTTTTTGACCTTGCACACTACTAAATACAATTAATGTAACAATAGATGAAAACAGAGAAGATATACAGTATATGGACCAAGGGCCATAAATGAAACATTTAGACAACTTTACAAAAAACTCTATACCCCAGAAAATAATTCTAATATAGAAAACATGAATATTTTATCTCTACTCTTGATTTAAATTGATTAGATGAGCAAGAAAGAACTAGCATAAACCAGGGCAGGTTTTCCAACATTTTGCGAATACTGTAAGCCTGGGTGCATATATCTCAGCACATAGAAGCTTCGTCATTCACGGCTAGCAATCAGGATTTTCTATCCTGTGCGGCAGTTGCCACAAGCTAGACCATTTTTTTGTGCTCTAGCTTGCAGCAGTCCTGAGGATCCTTTTTACAGAGCTTGCACCAGATATGTGGCGTAAGCTGTTGTAAATTGTGGGAGCTGTTGCAGCTGCTCCCAAGATTGTAAAATTGGGTGCAGTTGTGGTGATGGGGTTTCACACACTATCATATCCTAAGTGTCACAGCACAGGGCTTGTCACAAGTCCTGTGCCACCAATTAAAAATCTATCCCAGGAGTTCAAGGAACAGCAAATAATAAACTCTCTCATGGAGCTGTCCTATGGTAAATCTGCTGGTCCAAATGGTTATAATGGAGAATTTTTCAAACACTTCAAACAAGAATTATCCACATTTTTGTCTATGCTATTCAATAATATTCTCAAAGAGAACAGATTACCCTCTATCATTGATGAAGTCATAAATACCTTGATATTAAAATCAGAAAAAACAGCAGAAAAATGTGGTTCTTACGGATCTATTTCATTACTAAACACAGATTATAAAATAGTCACAAAGATCCTGGCCAAAAGGCTAACAAAAATTATACATAAAATTATTCACCCAGACCAGACTGGCTTCGTTGAAAGCAGAAGATTGGCTGATAATCATAAGAATTACCTTTAATCTGATGGAATGTACCACCTCTAAGAATGCAATTTTAATCACTTCAGATGCAGAAAAAGCATTTGAGAGGGTTAACTGGGATTTTCTTTTTATAGTTTTGGAAAAATTTGGCTATGGAGAAAATTTCCGAAAATTAATTAGACTAAAATATAATACCCTGAAAGCACAAATTAGAATGAATGATCACTTATCTTCATTATGACAAAGACGGAGTCGCTCACAGTTCTTGATGCCTCTGGTAAATGCAACAATTCAAAACCAAGAAAACCTCAGCACACACTCACGCTGAAATGATCCAAAACAAATACAGGATTCAGTCCTTTATTAAAATTTTCAGCACTTACAGTGCCTCCACCAAACCAACACAGCAAACAAGTCTCAACGTTTCACACAGATGCACTGTGCTTTTTCAAGAGATAAGTTACTAACAGCAAACACCATACTAAATAGTGAGTCATTAATTTAAAACACCTATGAAAAATTAATCACATAACATCAATTTAAACTACACAATAATTTATATTTACTGTAACTAGCATACAATACTGTATTTTTATTTTTATTTATTATACAAATCATTATTTAAAATAAGTTGTTAAGCTTTTTATTATCTAGTATTGCTGTTATTTATAAACTTTTATTTTTATTTATTTATTTATTTATTTATTTATTTATTTACGAGGTCTAGGATTATAATACCTATGAGTCAAAGGTTCCACGTCAGAGACATTTCAAGAAAAAAAATGCAAGGAAAACCAACACAAAATGGTTACGACATAATAACAAAACTAGCAACAACCAAATAAGAGTGGGGTGGGGGGAGGTCAGTGTGAGGACGTAGGCAGCCAGAGGCATTTGTCATGCGAGAGAGTAACTAGTAAGTAACTAGTAAGTGCATGTAGTTGGGGAAATGAAAAGGGAGAGATCCCGAGGAGTTGGCTTGAAGTACAGATGGGAGAGCCAGGTACAGAAGGAGTACAGAAGGAAGTGAGGGAAAGTAGGGGTACAGAAGAAAGTGGGGGAAAGTAGAGGATTTAGGACAGGAGGAAAATCAGGGGTTTAAAAGGATAATTTGTCGGGGGGGGGGAATGTGATAGGTGTCATATCACGGTGGCAGAGATAGTGAAAACCGGGAAATTAGATGTAGCAATCACAGGAGCTAGTGGCAGTGAGATGATTCCAGAGACTAGCTTTGAATGCACCAAGTGTGTTTGCCGAGGAGATGGTTGGGTTAAGGTCATTTAGCCAAAGTGATGCTCTGTAGGCAAAGGATCATTGGGCCTGGGAGGTGTGACAGTAGGGGATTTTTAGGAGCTGCTGATTCGATCTCCTAGAGCTCCACCAGTTTGGGCTTATCTGCAGAAGGGTAGAGACACCTGGGGGTGCATGCCCCAGACAGATTTGCTTTGCCAAGGTACAAATGAGATACTTTATGTGATTTGATTGGTGAAGCCATCCAGACTGTGCATATAAGTCACAGGTGTGGGTGAGCCGGTGAGCACCTGTAAGAAGTTGACAGGCCTTATTTAAGGTAGTTTGCACCTGTCTGAGGGCTGCTATCGTGTCACAGCTGTAAATGATGAGACCGTAGTCAACGATCGAGACCATGGAACTCTGTATGGCAATCTTTAGTGCATCCGGAGACTTTGTCTGTGTTTGTATAGAAGACCATGTCAAATGTTTACAGTTTTTGCAACATAGTCAGTGTGTGCCCCATAGGAAAGGCTAGGGTCAAGCAGAATCCCAAGATATTTGAAAGATTGCACCTGCTCCAACGTGTTTCTCTGTGCAGTGGAGATCAACAAGTGATGTTGCTTGTGCGGATTTTGAGAGCTGCAAAATAGCATGGTTTTTGTTTTTTTATGATTTAGTACTAGTTTGTGATTGTGGAATCAAGACTCAGTGGTGCTGAAACCATGCTGGAGGTTATCCTGTAGAGCCCTGGGGTCTTTATGGGAGGAGAATACCACTGCATCCTCAGCGTACAGGAGGATGTTTTTAGGACAAGATTGCGGTAGGGAGTTTAGGAAAAGACTAAACAGGAGTGGCCCCAGTATGGAACTTTGGGCAACACCTGAGCGGACTGGCAAAGTGTCAGAAAGAGTATTTGCAATTTTTACTCTTTGCATCCAGTTTTCGAGGTAGCTACTAAACCATAGAACAGAATCAGGTGACAGTCTGGTATTTAGTAGCTGGTCAATAAGCAGCCTATGATGGACTGTGTCGAAAGCTTTGGAGAGATCAATAAAGACTGCACCTGTTAGTTTGCCATGGTCCAGAGAATTATGAACAGCCCTGGTGAACTCTAGGAGAGTAGAGGTCGTACTGTGGCCTTTCCAGAAGCCATGTTGTTTGTCACATAGAATGTTGTATTTGTCCAGATGGTTGGTGAGTTGGTCTGCCACAATACGCTCAAGTGCCTTAGAGAGCGGGGGCAATATTGATACAGGGCGGTAGTTTGAGTGGATGGTCTGGTCACCGCCTTTGTGGATTGGAGTCACTGTTGCAGTTTTCCATTTGTCTGGGAAGTTCCCGCTGCTGAAAGAGAGGTTCAGTATTTTTGTAAGGGGATGAAGAACCTGATCTAGGGCAAGTGACAGGAGCTTGAGATCCAGAGTGTCACCATCAATTCTGGATTTAGAGATGGCAGTGGCAATATAGTGGCGCACATCCTTTAGGCTGACCTCCCCAAAGTAAAAAAATGGGAGATCTGATTTGGGATGGGGGGGGCCAGCGGTGATAGCTTTATCTTCAAAGTAATCTGAGGGAAGGACAGCACTGAGGTCTGTAAAAGCCAAGTTAAAGGAGTTAGCTATGAAAGCAGGGTCAAGGGTGATTGATCCGTCAACAGATAACATAGCCTGGGAGTTTTTTGGCTTCTTCTCCGTGATTTCCTTGATGTACACATATTTATATACACAATATAAATAACACAGTTATGTAAAAGTTAACTAAAGTAATACGCTATCCTGTAAAAACTGGCACTACAGTTGTAAACCTGTACTCACAAATGTGGAAGCAATTCAATTTTATAATTTAACCCTGGATAACATGTAACTTGCAGCTTAAAAATCCAGAAATTTTCTCTGCAGGCAAGTTTATTATCAATATTCTCACCCCGAGGGCCAATTGTAACTCTCTCAATACCAATGAAACATCACTCATGTTGTCTCTTGTCCTGTGCAAAATAAATGTGATAAGTCATAGCTTATTCCAAATTATTGCTAGCAATTGCTCGCATATGCTCACCAACCCTTTCTTTGAATTTTCATTTTGTTCTGCCAACATAGTACACGCTGCATTTACAAATGGCCAAATAGACAACATAAGTAGTATCACAATTTATAAATGAATAAATATGCAACACTTTCCCATCATTAGGGTTTAAAAATGTTTTTGCCACTGTTATACAGCTGCAATATTTACATCTCTTACATCTAAAACAACCTAATGGTAAAGGAGGCAGCCAATTTTTAATATTAACATTTTTCATTATTTTTCTTGCTGTAGAATTAATATTCAGATGTTCATTTAAACCTATTTCTGAATTAGTCAAAAATTTGCCCTGTACATTTTCAGTTACAACACACCTGTTATCAGAAACAAGTGGTTCTGGTGGGAGTCGAGCATCTGACGTAATTTTTGGTTGGTAACTTGCAGTCAATTTATCACCCAGGTTTTGGGCTCTTCTATGCACCATATGAGGGGGATTCATAACATAATCAATCAACTTTTCCTCTGTTTGCAAGACTGGCCAATGTTTTAAAACTATTTTTTCAATCTCTGCTGAATCTATACCGTATGTGGTCACAAAATGTAACCTCATATGTTCCCAATTATTTCTTGCTACATCTTTATTTTTCTCAGAAAGCAAAGTGTTCCTAGAAACTTGCTGCACTTGATTTTTAATGTCAGATAACTCATTCTGTTTATATCCCCTCATTACAAACCTGGTTTCCAGATCTCCTACCCATCTATCATATTGTACCAAATCAGTGCAATGTTGTCTCACGTGGGTAAACTGGCCCTTTGGAATCACCTTAACCGTGTGCCTAGGATGGCAGGAACTAGCTGGCAAGACAACATTTTTGTCTGTACTTTTCCTATAAAGTGTAGTAACCAAACCATTTTGTTTATCCTTTGCAATGGTAATATCCAAAAAAGCAATTTCCTGTGTGTCAGTTTTTACTGCAAAATTTAAGTTGGGATTGGTACTTTCCATATATTTAACAAAAGCATTAAACTCTAATTCTGTGTTGTCAATAAATCGCTTATAGATTGCTATGGAACCATAGAAGGGATTCTTTTCAGAATCATATATATGGGCTTCCTCCCACATTCCCAAATATAAATTTGCATAATTGGGGCAAACGTAGCCCCCATTGCTGTCCTGTTTATCTGCAGGAAAAAGTTGCCTTGAAACATAAATGCATTTAATTCTAAAACAAACATTGCAAGCTGCAGCAAGAACTCAGTCGGTGGCTACCGAACTATTTTTTTATTAAGAGAGTATTCTAATGCCTGCAACCCATCTATGTGAAATGTTGAGACTTGTTTGCTGTGTTGGTTTGGCGGAGGCACTGTGAATGCTGAAAATTTTAATAAAGGACTGAATCCTGTATTTGTTTTGAATCATTTCAGTGTGTGTGCTGAGGTTTTCTTGGTTTTGATCAGTTATCTTCCTATTTTGAACTCCAAAGAGTAACAAGACAGGGACACCCTCTGTCTCCTCTTCTTTTTGCTATTTTTATGGAGACATTCGCCCAAGCTATAAGACAAAGTAAAGAAACAGAGGGTATAAAATTTGGTGGAACATGTCATATAATTTCTTTATACGCAGATGATGTGCTAATTTATTTAAGTGATGCATTAACTTCTATAAATCCATTACTCACTTTGATCTCAGATTTTTTCTGCAATTTCAGGATACAAAATTAATCTTACCAAAACAGATATTTTACAAATACATAATGACTTTCCCGACTCAAGACTTTCAGTCAATCTTTAATATATCTACAAACAATAAATTTATGTTTCTCAGATTGATTATTACTCAAAATAGAGAAGAATAGTTTAATTTGATGATGTGATTACATCACGTAAATTAAGAAAAGGGCAACTGGGACCATTAAAAGAATATCTCAGTAACCAGAATTGGTCCCGCCATCTTTACTACTGAGGATGTAGACGCTGCATCAGATTACTTTATCAAGAAATTCAGTGATGTCTGTGATATCTTTGCCCTCATCACCAATAGGAAGCTTAGGGGTTCTTAGAAGTCCTGGGTAACCCCCTCTCTTATTGCCCAGCTATGTGCCAGGGACCGCCTTTGGCACAATGCAAAAAGATCTGGCTCCCACATTGACCTACAAAACTATAAGATGGCCCACAACAAATGCACCCAGGCCATTCACCAGGTGAAAGCGCACTACTTTAGGACTGAATTAGACAAGTCCTGGAGAAATAGTCATACATTTTGAGAAAACATTAAGGCCCTAGCAGGGATACCAAATAAGATGGGACCAACTATGCTGAACTTAGACAGCATTATAATACAGGACCCTAAGACCATCACAAATGCATTCAATAAGGCCTTCACTGACCTTGGTAGAGTGCTTCCCCCCAAATTCTTAAAACAAATTCACCAGGATACATGTAATACATCAGTTACTTCAATCCCAAGCCCTGTCCCACCCTTCTACCTTAGAATTATTTCTAAATCTGAGGCAAAAAAATACCTTCAACAAGTAGTAGGCAAAACCAGACACAGTGGTGATAGTCTCAACCTGAACTTAATTTCACTACCCTTGATGTATTCCTAGCCCCCCTAACAAGAATTCTAAACCTTTCCCTCACTACCAGTAAATTCCCCAAACTCTGGAAAGCCGCTGTCATTTCCCCAGTATTCAAAAGCGAGGAAAGGACAGTTCACACAAACTACTGCCCTATCTCCATACTACCCCAATCTCTAAAGCTCTGGAATGGATTGTCTATGATCAGCTTGTCGACCATCTAGACAAATATCATCTTCAATGCCAGCAGCAACATAGGTTCAGAAAGCAACACAGCACAACAACAACACTAGTTGAGTTTACAGGATTTATTCATGATGCACTTGACGGGGGTACTTAGTGGGGGCTACCTTCATAGACCTCACTAAGGCTTTGATACAGTCAACCACGAACTCCTGCTTACTCAATTAGGTGACCTAGGCATATCCTCAAACCCTCTAAGCTAGTTTCAGAGCTATCTCTCCAGTAGGGTTCAACAGGTAAAAATCAGCAGTACACTGTCCAATAGCCTACGCATTAGCACCAAGGTTCCCCAGGGATCAAATTTAGGCCCTCTGTTGTTCAATCTTTTTGTAAATAATCTTCTACTTGTATGTCAAGACAGGATCCTCCTTTATGTGGATGACACTGTCCTTTACACCAGTCACCAGAACCCCACTTCTCTGGAACAGCGTATGCAGCATAACTTTAATATAGTCGAAGACGGGTTCATTAATGCACAGTTACTGTTAAACTATAAGAAAACAAAAACCATGCTGTTCACTTCCACACACAGCAGGTTCAAGTCTTCTAAACTGTTTATCCGAAACAAATAAAACAAAACTCTTGACATGGTCCAAAACTTCAAATACCTCAGGGTTACCTTGGACAGCTCCCTCTCCTACTCGCTGCACATTGACCAGGTCACTAGTTCTGCTAACAGGAGACTCAGCCAACTCTACAGGCATAGGCACTGCCTTATAGAAGAAGCCCTTAAACTTGCTATAAATAGTTTGGTCTTTTCCATAATAGACTATGGTCTAGTCATCTATAGTGCTGCCTCTGACACTACCTTAAAAAGAATTGCCTTAACACTGAATAAAGCCTTCAGACTAGTCCTAGGCACCTCACGCCTCTCCCACACCTGTTACATATACTCACTCTCGGGATGGCTAGACTGGGATAGCAGAATTCGATATCAGTCATGTCTTCTAGCAAAATAGGCTGTCCTTGGCCTGGTGCCAGGTGGGATTCAGTCCATGTTCTATTCAGCTACAGCAGCCAGATTATCCAAGGGGTCAACCAACAATCCTTTTAAGGCCTCTCTCCTCTGAACTTCACAAGAACAATGATCTTTTGGTTTTTGGGTCCCAAACTGGCTCAGCTCCCTCCCAAGTGATATTCTCTCAGAAAACAAAATTGGACCTTTTAAATCAAATCTCCGGTCACATCTCACAGGCCTAAAGAAGTGCACTTGTTTCCACTAACCTGCCCCATTGGCTAGGTCAGTCCTAACCATCTTTGTTCTGTATCCACTTCTATTGTTACCTATTCACCCTTCCACTACCTGCACTCAACTTATAAAATTTCCTGCACACCCCCCTATATACCCCATTTTTCACACTGTTCCTGTCTTAACATTCTTCCCCTCACAACTTCCTACCCTCACTTCCCTCCACATCTTCTTACCTCCTTTTCTCCCACTCCCACCTATCTCCCCTCCTCGACAAAGGTTACTGGTTCTGTCAGTTTCCTGCTCTGTAGTAGATTGCTTTGCCCGTCTCCATGTAACTAGCTACATCTTGTGAAAAGTATTCCTTCTGCTTTTATGAACACCACATTGTGCTCATCTGTTTTTCCACTGTAAATTTACTTATGTATAAGCATATGTTATTATGTATGTCAAAACCACTGTATTTTTGGTAAAAAAAAAATGTGCATGTCTTAGCCTTGTTCTGTTATTTATTTATTTATTTGCTTTTGGTAACCAGGTGGGTGCACTAGGCATAGGTATGCTATTTCCAGGCACGACCCGGGAGAAATACAGTTTGAAATACATCAGTATACATGTGACGCAGCACATGGAAAAAGTTACACAGTTAGGGGATTTCACAAACATTCAAACTTAGGTGTAGAACAACATTGTTCGGTATAATACCGCCAAATACATTTTAGAGAAAAATAACAGTACAATCAGAAACAATGTGAGAGAAATTCTATACATAGTCAAGTACAATAAATGCCATTTGTGGTAAAAGAGGAGGAGAGAACAAAAAGGGGGGAGGTGGGAAATAGAAGAGGAGGGTAAAGGATAAGAGAGGAATATGTAGGAGGATTTAGGAGAAATAGAACATGGTAGTAAGAAGTAGATTTCCAAGATTAAACAGTGGGCAGGGAGAACAGATGATCTAAGGTGGATGAAAGCAAGGGCAGGGGTTAGTATCACGCAGGTGATCTCGGTGAAGTTTCTTAAAACTAGCATGGGTGGGAGCTTGGTGTATAGTTTGAGGTATGGAATTTCAGTACATTGGTGCCGTGTAAGAGAAAGCCATGAGTACCCATATTGGTTTTGCACCTAGGTATGTAAAGAGGGGTTTGGTCAGCAGATTGGAGCCCATCGTTGAGAGGTTATGAGTGTAGAAGAGAGGCAAGGGATGGGGGAGGCCTGATCTAGTAATGCAGTCAATCAATGAGCCATTAGACTGAAGTCGATAGGCAGAGGGGCAAGGCCGGCTTAGGTCAGCATAGCACTGACAGTGATGTTTGTAGTGAGTGGATGCAGAGGCGTAGTGGCAGATGTTATTACAGATGGTGTCCCATTTTAGCAGGGAGAATTTAGAGGCAGATATGTAAGTGGCTGAGCCATTGGCCAGGGCTGGGAGCAGAAGGCCTTGAGCCACGGCTAGTCTAGCCGATGGAGTGAAGGCATAACTAGTGTGGTATGCACCTCCTATCTTAGCATTGACAGCTTTGCAGGTGGTGGAAATGTGTAGGTCAAAATCAAGAGATGAATCAAGAGTAATGCCCAGATATTTAAAGGAACTGGCATTGTCCAGTGGAGAGCTGTCTACACATGAGATTTTGAGGGCATGTTGGTTCGCTTTAAGTCTGGCAGGTGAGCCAAAGAGCATGGAGAAAGTCTTGTTAGTATTGGGAACAAGTTTGTTCTCAGCTAGCCAGGACTGAATGCTTGTGAAATCAGAGGCAAAAGGGAAGTTTATGTTGGCAATGTATCTTGCACTATGGTAGATAACAAGGTTGTCTGTGTATAACAGGGTTGAACAGGAGGGTGCAAGCAACGGAATGTCATTAATAAAGATTGAGAAGAGCAAGGGGCCAAGTATAGAGCCCTGAGGCATGCCAACATGTATAGATGAAAGGTCTGACGTGGCTGAGTTAAAGACTACTGCTTGCTTTCTGTCAGACAGATAGTTGTTGAACCAGGCCACTACATCAGTGGAGAAACCTAAGGAGCGTAGTTTAGAAAGAAGAAGGAGTGGTTAACCAGGTCAAAGCCTTGGTTAAATCTATGAAAACTGCTTCGTCATAAGACCAGAGTCCATGGAAGCATAGATGTCGTTTGTGAGTTTAAGTAGGGCAGTGGAAGTACTGTGGCCTTTGTGGATTCATGTTGGGAATAGAGAGAAGGTTATACTTCAGAAGATATTCAATGGATTGGGTAGACACTAGTTTTTCCAAGATTTTGCTAAGCTCAGAGAGAATTGCTGTAGGACAGTAGTTCTTAATTTCTTTTGGATCATCCTTCTTGGGGATGGGTGTGACTCTAGCTATTTTCCAGATATTAGGAGCTAGACCATGGCATAGAGATAGGTTAAAGATTTTGGTTAGGGGAGAGGCTATGAGTGGGGCAGCAGCTTTTAGGAGCCTTGGTTCCAGACCATCTGAGCCCAAGATGGTATTGTCAGGAATGGAGAGCTGAAGTTTTAGAATTTCTGCTCTTGTTATACTCCGGAACCTGAAAGCATTGGCTATAGTCAGTGAATTATTGCAGTGTATGTTATTTATCAACATATCACCTGAGTGGGTCATATAATTAGTTCCAAGGAGGGTTTTTATGGTAGACCAGAACTTCTCTGAGTCCCCTGCTACTTTTGTAAGTAGGTTTTAGCAGAAGAGGCTTTTCTATAACCAAATTTTTCTTTTACAGGTGTTTCTTAGAGATCGGTAGTTGTTATAGTCAGTCTGACTATGTATATGTATATGAATATGTATTGGACACAGAACCTCTGTAAATGAGCTCTTAACTCAAAGGTTGCAATCCAAGACTGTAATAAAGAAATAAATTCAAATTATGAGCCATTTTTGCAAAACATTTATAAGGATCTAGTTAGATGGCTATTGCTACCGTTAACGCTCATAGGTAGAATAAATATAATTAAAATAAATATTCTCCCAAGATTATTATTCCTGTTTCAAGCTCTACCCATATGGATCTCAAAGAAAAAAAATGTTTAACCTTCTGGCATCTAAAATAAGGACATTTGGCAAAATAAGAAATATAGGCTGACACTTCAAAAATTAATTGCACCAACTTCGAATGAGAGTCTGGGACTCCCAAACATTTGTTGGTATTACTATTCTGCTCAAATTGAACAGATCAGTAGATTTTATTTATTTATTTATTTAAAAGTTTTACCAGGAAAGGCATACTGAGCAAACTACCACTCGATTCCAGATGCATCCTGGGAGGGTGTTGGGGATGGGAGGACACATATCAAATACAAAATACAGACGTTACATAGATATATACAAAAATATATATACAAGAATAATACAGTATGTACACAGCAAGCAAACAGAAAATCTGAGTTGATATGGCAGCAAATTGGTAGAAGGTGCAAAAGACAACTACACAGGGTCCAGGATACAACATTTAGAGTAACCACAGTTGGAGCCAGTTGGAGAGCTAGGTCATAGTCAAGCGTGAGTTTAGGCTGCATGAGCAGTTGGTGGAGAAGTGCCCTTTGAGGAGAGAGTTGAGTTGCCGAGAGGAGGGAGCATGATGAATGTCCTCAGGCAGAGAGTTCCATAGTTTGCGCATGCGAGCTCCGAAGGCCAACTGGCCAGCAGAGGTTGCCATGTAAAGGACATGAAGGAGCCGGGAGTTGAAATTCCTGCGTGAGTATGCAGCGGGTGTTTGAGCAGTTAGGGTAGAAGTGAGGTAAGAAGGTAATGACTGGCTCCAGACTCTGGCTGTGAATCTATTGCAGTGGGACTGGCGCCTAACATAGAGCGAGGGGAGGTTAAGGGACCAGTAGAGGACACAGTGGTGGGTGGAGGGTGTACAGTCCAGGGAGAAATGACAGAAAGAGTGGAAAAGAGGATCCAGCCTAGCCAGAGTGGACTTTGGGGCGGCACTGTAGACTCACGTCCCGTAATCAAAATAGAGGATCCATTTTCTGCACAATTGCCTTACGGACTGGCAGATGAATACAGTCACAGTTATGGAATAAGGTGCCCAGTCTGGGGTGCAGGTTTTTATGGATAGCATTTATACGTGCAGAAAAGTCAAGGTGCTGGCTTAGCCAGATCCAGAGATACCTGAAGGAAGTGCAGTCTCCTAAGGTAGTCCCTTCTAGGGTCGAGGGGGGTCGGTCAGGAAGCAGGCGGGGGGAGGGTGACGGGAGGAGCCAGAACCGTAGGAGAGTGGGACATGGGGAACAGATGACCCGGCCCTGGGGGGGCGAGGTGGGGAGAAGAAGCCAGGGACCGTGGGAAGTACGGTAGATGGTTTGATCCAGATGATAAATCTAGTTGAACGAAAATAGAATAAGCAGCCTCCCAGTCGAAAGACTTAAGAGAAGCATTATTTCTGGACCAGACAAAAAATAATCAGCATAGTTCTTGTTTATCTACTACAAAGGTATCATTTAAGGTTTGACATGAAGCCGACAAGGTTACTGGAGGGCAGAAAGAGGCATCACCTTTTTTATACGTTAAACATATTAATAGAATACCAACTATACTATATATAGTGTATATATATATATATATATATATTAGAGGCAAAAAACTCTGTTTAATGCATTAGTTAAGGTTGTTCCACAGTGAGACAAAAGTAGAATTCAGTGTTGGGGTTGAAAGCCCAGGAACCCCACCCCTCAACCAGCATCGAGTGCGCATTAGGGTTGCCAGCCCTACTCTCCCCATCAGATGTGAAGAAGCAGAGGTATAGAGAATGGGGTGAGAGTTAGGACCGACAACTCCAATGCGCACCCCAATGCCAGTTGGGGGTGTGGGCGGGGGGTTCCTAGGGGGGCTTTCAACCCTAACACCGAATTTCCTCACTTTGTCCCTGTGGAACAACCCTAGCTAATGCATTAAATAGAGTTTTTTATCTCTAATTTCCCTTCATTTTGAGAATGATAATGAGAAATAGTGAATGTACTGCGGCGGCAGGAGCGCGGCGCCTGCCAAGTGATGTCTTTTCACATAGTAACATTGTGCCCGCAAACACAAGTGGTAATGCGCATGGTGACACAAAGCGAAACAGAAAGAGAAACAGTACTGTAGACACAAATGGTAAAAATAACAGAAATGCAAGCGCAAATGAAAACGCAAAGGATAACGCACATGGTGGCGTAGACGTGAACGGTAAGTGAAACGGGTACAGAACCGCAAGTGGAAATGGTAACAGTAATGTAAGCACACAGGCTGGTTTTCCCCAAAAGCTTCATAGAGAAAGAGAGTGAGTACAAAGAATGTATGCATAATAATGGGTCTCGGAGCGGAAAATGAGGAGTTGGAATAGTAAATTGCTTATATCTCTGGAACTGTACGACGCAGAAAAAAAATTTAAAAGTCATATGATTTATGACTTTCCTGGCTAGTTTTGTTCTCAGGGCCTGCTAGGGGGCTAAGTATTTTCCAGACGAAAAGTCCGTATCTCGCACCGTTTCCGAGATACGGGCCCTGAAAGGCGCGGCGAACGCTGTAATGTTATCCTATGGGAAAAAAGAGACGTTCGGAGTGCCATAACTTTGACTCCCTGTAATAATTTTTCACCAAACCACTGAAAGGCACATCTGTGGGATGTTGGCTTTCTTCCCTTCAAATTTTAGCCCAAAAGACCAAACTGTTATTTTGCAGCAGGGCGTCAAATGATTCCTGTAATGCGGCGGACGCCGCAATGTTATCCTATAGGAAAAAGTGTCAACTTTGGAGTGCCGTAACTTTGCTGCCCTGTAATATTTTTTCACTGAAACACTGAAAGGCACATCTGTGAGTTGTTGGCTGTGTTCCCACCACATTTCATCCCCAAAAAAAAAAACTGTTCTTTTGCAGCAGGGTGCCAAAGAATTGTTGTCATTTTCCCACAGCCTGGAAAAGTACTGTTGAACTTTGCGAAAGCTTCAAGAAATTCATGCGACACTGTCACGAAATATGAAAGTACTTTGCGAAAGTACTTTTCCCAGAAATCTGAAAAACATATTTCTGGGGTGTTTTTCCCCAAAATAAAGACATGTCTAGCATCCTCAGGGTCCGACTAGGTGAATAGAAAAAGAATTAGTTTGCTAGAGGGTCCCAAATTTAAATGCCAAGCATTTTTGTGATGACCAACTGAAAACAAAATGGCAGATTTGTGACAGTAAAAGGGCCATTTGCGAAAGTAAAAACTGCATTTGCGACACTGTTGAACTTTTTGTTAACTTTTCCCATCGACTCATAATGGGAACTTGTTTTTTGAATAACTTTTGAACCATTTAATATTTTTTCACAAAATCTTCAAAGGCACATTGGGGACCTCGGCTACACGCTCCCTGAATATTTTGTACAGGTTGTGAAAACCATGCGACCTGTAGAAACGACCAAAGAATTGCAAAAAAAGCATAAATGTGCACAGATCACGCTTAATAACTCTGCAGCCATATATCCAAACAGTACAAAAGTTGGCAGATCCCAAGATGTATGGTTCTTGATCATGTATTCCAAATTTCAGGCAAATCCGTTGAACGGCTGCAAAGTTATTAAGCTGAAAAATTTTAGGTTTAACATGTAAATGGCTCCTCAACCCTACCATGCTACCATAATATATATATATATATATATATATATATATATTATATATATATATATATATATATATATATATATATATATATATATGAGGGAGGGGCAAATTGATTGATGTGATTGTCTGATTGGGTACTGTTATTGCTGGAGGGGACCAAATTGCTCGATTGCTTGTTTGGGAGCTAGGATGGGGATAAGTCCATACGCCGCCAGAGCGGGCATCTTTGGTAGGGTGGTTGGGTGTACGGGTGTGGGGCGGCCATAGTACTAGACTGGGCATAGAGGTTCTGAGAATGCCCAGTGTGTTCTCGGTCGGCAAGTCTTAGGGAGGAGCTTAAGGGGATTAGGAGGCAGCTGGAGGGTGTGAGGGGGGAGGGGTAGAGGGTTGGAGAGGTGGCAGGAGAGTAGAAACATATGTAACTACACTGAGACAGGGTGGCCTAGCCCTAGGGAGATGTATGGGGTGGATGGACGGGGGCCACATGATCACTCTGGGAGAGTGGGACAAGAAAAACGCAACATACAGAACTCACTCCGGGTGGATGGGGATGCCCAGAGGGAACCAAGGGGGGGACAGAAGGGGGCAACCTTGGAGCAGGCATCACACTTACAAATTGCTTTGCCCTGCTGCACCTGGATGATGAGGTAGAGGAGGAGGGTGGGTGGGGAGAGCAGGCTGATGGAGAGGGGTCAGTCAGGAAGCAGGGGGGAGAGGGTGACAGGAGGAGCCAGAACCGTAGGAGAGAGGAACATGGGAAACAGATGACCAGGGCCCTGGGGGGGCAGGGTGGGGAGAAGGAGCCAGGAACCATGGGAGGTATGGTAGATGGGGGCTCACAAAGCAAAATCAGGATGGAAGTGGGCAGGACATTGGACAGGCCAGTATCAAGACAGGACACATCAGTCAGGGGGTTGGGTAGATGGGGATGTGGCAGGGGGCACTCAAGCAGAGGGTTCAGATAGCGCAGGACTGAAGGGGTGGGAAGGGGAAGTGAGAGAGACAGCAGTACAGGGTAACTTGGCTGGGGGTTCCGATGGCACAGGTTTCGTCGAGGGGATCAGGGAAGAGATAGAGGGGGTGACCTGTGATGCCCAGGCTGTGGGGGGGTGCAAGGAGCTGGCTGGGGGGAGTGGACAGAAGAAGGATCCTGGACAGGCACAAATGGGTTAGTGACTAGGGGGAGGGGAAGAGGTGAAGGGCTCCTGTTGGGTGACTCCATGATCAGGGGTATCCAGTGGAAGGGAGATGGGGAGAGTAAATTCAGCCCAGTCAAGGCTAAATGTATCCCAGCCAAATTCCTGCTTTACTTAATGGCAAGGGAATGCGGGGGCTCCCAGGACTTTCTGGTGCACCTGGGAACAAATGACATAGACGGGAATAATGAACTAGAGATACAGACAAGATTTCAGGAGCTGGCCAGGGTTTGCCATTCTATAGGATGCTCTGTCTCCTTCTCTGAAATACTGCCAGTGCCAAGGGTGAGGATGGAGAAGAAGCAAAAACTTAGAGAGGTGAACCAGTGGCTTAGGGAGTGGTGTGAGACTGGGAAGTATGGATTTGTGGTGGGGTAAGAGAATGAAAATAGGGGTGGTGTACAGAACCCCCGCAATGGCGGGGGACCTGGAGGACAAACTGTTGGAGAATATTAGGGGCAACTGTGGACTTGGAAAGGTAGGGTGATGGTCATGGTGGACCTAAACATGCTGGGAGCAGACTGGGGCACTATGACATACACGGTGACCAGGGAGCAGAGGCTGATGGATGTCTTCCAGGATGCATTCCTAGTCCAGCACATGGGGAAGCCAACTAGGGAGGGCCGGATAGTGGACGTGGTCCTAGCAGACGGTGACCAAATTAGGGGCCTGGAAGTGAGCAACCCATTGGTAGGCAGTGACCATGCCATGGTCTGTTTTTTTCTGTACCTGGGGGGGGAGGAAACCGCATGAATACAATGGTAATAGACTTCAGGGGAGCGGACTTCAAGGGCATGAGGAGGAGTCTTCAGGGGTACTTGGATGAGTTAAGGCCGGATATGGATGCTGGGAGCAGGTGGGAGGCCATTAAGATGGGGGTGCAAGAGGCTACTAGGACCTGCATGAAGGTAAGGGGCAAACGCTGTAGGGCCAGGAAGCCATGTTGGTGGACCTGGGATGTGCTGGAGGCGGTGAGGGAGAAAAAGGCTGCCTACGCGTGCTTAAAGTGCTCAAGAAGGGAAAAGGAATGGGGAAGAGTACGAGTTGATGTTCAGAAGGGTCACCAGGGTGGTAAGAGTGACCAAGGTGAGGATGGAGCAAAACCTGGCCAGGGATATCTGGGGGGAAGGGGTTCTTTAGATACATGGGGGAGAAAAGGAAAGCGAGGGCACAGATCAACATGATTAGGACTAGGGAGGGATGGGCTCAGGAAGCAGGGGAGCAAGCTGAAATACTAAATGAGTACTTTGCCTCAGTCTTTACTGGGGGAGAAGGGGGATCCATCTGTCCTGATGGGAGGGATGATGAGTCCACAAAAACAGTAAGTCACTCGGAGTCTGGTGGACCAGAAGGGCTAGGGTGGGGACAGGCTGAAACTAGAGGCAGGACAGGCAGGCTATTGGGGAGGGCTGGGAGGTGAAATCACAGTGGATAGAGTGAGGGCAGCTCTCCAGTCACTAAAGACTGAGACGGCACCAGGTCCAGATGGGCTTAATCCGAGGGTGCTGAGGGAGCTGGCAGATGTACTGGCAGCTTTGCTAGCTGCACTCTTCAACATGTCTCTGCAGACAGGGTAGGTGCCTCAAGACTGGAGGGTGGCCCACTTTGTGCCTATCCATAAAGGGGGATCCAGAGAGGAGATGGGGAACTACAAGTCTGTTAGCCTGACGTCTGTGGTAGGCAAGGTGATGGAGGGCATTATCAAGGAGAAGCTTGGGGAGCAGCTAGAATGGACAGGGCACCTGGATGATAGAAGGTATGGCTTTGTTCGAGGGAGATTATGCCGGACCAACCTTGTGGAGTTCTACGATTGGGTGACTAGTGCCCTGGACCAAAATAGGCCAGAGGACGTCCTCTTTCTGGACTTCAGCAAGTCATTTGATTCAGTCCCCACAATGGCCTGCTAGCAAAGCTGGGGGGATGGGAGTGGGGGGGCAATTGCTCAGGTGGGTAGAAAAACGGCTGTCAGGGTGAGTACAAAGAGTAGTGATTAGCAGAATAGTCTCCTCCCCCAGAAGTGTCATTAGTGGGGTCCCCAGAGATCGGTCCTGGGGCCACTCTTGTTCAATGCCTATGTCTCAGACATAGGGAGGGCTATTAGGAGTAAACTGAGTCTCTTTGCAGGTGACTCAAAGCTGACAGCATTGGCAGATGGGGAGGAGGGGAGAGTGGCACTCCAGGAGGACCTAGATGCCCTAGAGAGATGGTCAAGGAAATGGGGACTGAAGTTTAATGCAGGGAAGTGCAAGGTGCTTAACCGGGGGGGACATAAACCTTATGCAGGCATACACCCTGGGGGGGGGGACATACTACAGGCCTCAAAGGGCGAGAGGGACCTGGGAGTGGTGGTGGATGTCAAAATGAATAACACTGAGACTTGCCGAAGAGCAGTAGCAAAAGCGAACAGGATGCTGGGCTGCTTCGCCAGGGGGATTACCACCAGGAAAAGGGAGCTGATCCTCCCTCTGCATAATGCCCTGGTCAGGCCACACCTCGAGTACTGCATGCATTTCTGGAGACCACACCTAAAGAGAGACATTGCACTGCTGGAGAGGGTCCAGAGGACGGTGACCAGGATGATCTGAGGCATGGGGAGTAGGCCCTATGAAGAGAGACTGGAGGAGCTGAACCTGTACACACTAGAAGAAAGGAGAGAGATGGAGGGACATGACAGAGGTCTTTAAATATGTAAGGGGGATCAACAAGGGCCGAGCAAAGGAGGTGTTCAGGCTAGAAGGGGGAACAACCAGGGAGCATGAGTGGAAGCTGGAGGGTGAGTTACAGGGGGGGAGTGAAGGAGTCGCTACTTTACTAAGAGGATGGTAGAGCCATGGAATGCGCTGCCCAGGAGCCCGGTGGATGTGGGCACAGTAGAGGGATTCAATAGGGGGTGGGATAGGTACGGGGGAAACTGAAGCCATGGAAGTCCCTCTCTGGGGGTGGGAGGGGCAGCAAATCGAGCATCTAGTAGGGTTGCTGGCTACCGAGCAGACATGACAGACCATGCGGCCTATTCTGCTGGCTTTTAGTATGTTAGTATGTAACCTCTTTGTGCATATTTGAGAAGATTTAAACACAAACAACCAGGCACTCACCATCACATATTGTACTGACACCGCATGATGTATTTAAAAAGCTTTATTGCACCAGTTGCTTGCCTAATGCATTTCTGGTCTCACTGGACCCTTTCTCAAAGGCTGAAGCACAATGAATTACACAATTAATTTATACAATGAAGTTCATGACATCATAATGACATATGTTTGAAACCACCAATAACAACCAACACATTAAATCACATGGCTCAAGTTTAAAAGGCAAGTAAATATGAGCAGTACACCAACGTAAGATCACATTCTTACTATAAATCTTGCATTAATAAATAGAAATAACCTTATATTACAACACTGGAAAGATAAAGATGCCATGCATATTAAGAACTGGCTAAACTTATTACTAGACTGTGCTAATTTAGAAAGGTGCTTTTGTGATCAAGAAGGGAGAAATGTTCAGTTCAGCCTTATGAGGGATCCATTTCTGCATTACCTAAATTTACTGCAATAATAAACCTCTTCCCTTGTCTCCTTTCGATTCCAATACTGTATTTATATTTATCTATAAACAAATGAATCTAAGCTAGAGTCAATCCTGAAACTCCAAAGGAAAAACGATGACTGGCTACTGAATCCCTTAAGTAAACACAGAGTAACAAGCCACTGTCTGATTGCCTTAGGAAAAAAAGATCAGTCCAGTGTAAACCAGATTCAATGAGCTCTGAAGTATTGATTGTAATCAGGAGATCTTGTGCCATGAGGCTGATTTGGACATATCCAAGTTGAACTCCCAGTACAGCTACACAGGATCCCCTGCCTGAATTAAGCCTCAGATGTCCCATGCTATCCTCGTGGGTGGTCGTGAGGGCCGGGCTGTACGGTCCTCCACAGAGCAGCTACACATGATCCCTTGACCGAATTACATTTTAGACGTCCCAAGCTCCCCCTCATGGGTGGTCCTGAGTGCCAGGCTGCACAGCCCTCCCCAGAGCAGCTACACAGAATCCCCTGCCTGAATTAAGGTATGAATTTGAATGGGAAACGCAGCAGAGCTGCTGGCTCCGATGGCTAGAAAATATCCATTGGAAGACTAAGGCTGATAGTTTTATGCACATTTGTTTCTCATTTTGTATAGGATTTGCAATCGTTTCGCTATTAGTTTTGTGCAATTGTCTATCAAATTTTACAGCACTTTTAAACAGTTGTGATGCGTGCCTTAAAAACAGATTACCTAAGGGTTCCAGACTATGTTCATTCCTAGCAATCTTAACGTAATTGTACTAGTTTTTTCCTGGTGCCTTTTGTACAAGTTTTAGCTAGTTTCAGCCTGGCACACATTAGCTGTGATTTATCTTAATTGTGGTCCTGCTCAGAACGTAATTAGCCATTTTGCAGCAAATTCTGGAATTTCATTCTGCCTATCCATATTAGCTGGTTAGTAGTCAATGTAAATTCCCACACTTCTCAGCCTGCAATTGAACTTCCCTCTGGTAATTTGTGCTTAGGAAGCTCCCCTTACATGCGCTCCTGCTCTGGATGCTATGCTCTACCTTTCAGATCCCTGCTTTTACTCTGTCTAATTGCTCCCTGCGGTGCTCTGACACAAGGAGAGCTGCATACTTTAATTCGAGCTGTAGTGCTGTGATGTCTCCCAAATCTCTCCTAGGACCCGCTCCTCTCCAGCCTTCTTTGCCCCTCCATTTTATATGAGTGCAGGTAGTTCCCTAAGGCCCTTCCCCCTTACACAGCCCCTCCACTTACCTGTTCTGCTCTAATTCCCCTTGTACTTTCTCCACAGCATCATTTGTCCCAAGCTCCCCTCGTGGGTGGTCAAGAGGGCCAGGCTGCACAGTCCTCCCCAGAGCAGCTACACAGGATCCCCTGCCCGAATTAAGGTACGAATTTGAATTGGATATGAGGGAAATGCATCAGAGCTGCTGGCTCCAATGGCTAGAAAATATCCATCAGAAGACTAAGGGAGCCCTGCTGTCCCCACCATCACCCTTGGTGAACTATCGCATATATAATAAAAGTCATGTGACGCACTGAACCAGTCAACCCACTTCTCCATTTGCAGGTTATCAGAGCCTGCCACTAGTGGGCACTGCTCGCTCCCCTCAATTGCTCAGCTCAGTTACTCCTCATACCTCCCTAACATGCTTGCAACATTAGTAATTCTGACTCTTTTGGCACCCCTGCTGTCTCTCCCACCCTCCATCCACCCAGAATTGCCATTGTACCTGCGAGCTCTGCTTCCCCCAACAATTCTCTCACACACCAGCACCTTCCCTGAAGGTAGGATCTCTGTGACTTGTCGCCTGTCTCTAGTAGGGGGTCCAGCCATCCTTCCACCCTCCTTCTACACAGGTCTCATAGCCCTAAACCCCAATGCTCAAGCCTTCCCAGGGCCTATCAATCCTGCTCCAGCACCTACCTGTAAGCCCCTGTGGGCAAGGCTCCTATCCAAACTGATGATAACTCACCTGCTTCTGTTATCTGAGAATGTTGAACCCCATCCTGGCCCTTTCTCATCCCCCCTGGGCTTCCCTCTGCAACTCCCTCTCAATTCCACAAAGGGCTGAAATTGATTCATCTGAACATATGCAGCCTTCTGACCAAGCTGGCCCAGCTGCAGCCTACCACACTTGCCCTTCGCCCTGACGTCCTGATTATATCAGAGTCCTGGCTAAAGCCCCACATCAAAGACACTGAAATCTCCATCCCAGGTTATATGGTCATATGCCATTACTGCCCAGGTTGCAAAAGAGGTGGTGGTGTCGCCATGTATATAGCTTCCACGCTGCAGTTCACCAAAATCACGCTATCCCTATCCACGCAACCCATAGATGCTCTGCTAATTAAGTTAGCCCTCCCCAACTCTGCTCCCATCTTTGCGGCAGGTTCCTGCACCAGACTCCACCCTGCCTGCAATCTTGGACCACCTCGGCGACCTAAAAACACGGGCCTCGGAGGGCGAACGCCATATACTTGGTGACTTCAATCAAAATTGGCTCTCCAGAGCTAACTCCAAACTGCTGCACAAAGTAGGAGCCCTAAACCTGTCTCAAATCATCACAGAGCCCACTCGCTTAAACTCCAAATTGCTAAACCACTCTCTCCTCGACTGGTCTCTCACTTCCCACTCGCAGAGGATATTATCTGTGGGTTTACTCAATGATTCCCTAAGTGACCACCACATGATTTACATGGCCGGGAAATCTTCAGACTGAAGGCATCTCTGCCCACTTCCTCCTGACCAGGTTGTACAAATCTCTGGACCTCACCGCTCTGCTAAATAACCTGGCAACTGCAGACTGGTCCTCCATCCACCTAGCTACATCCACTGATGCCACTTTGGAGGCCTTCAAATCCAGGTTCCTTGCTCTCTGGAATCACCATGCTCCATTTAGAAGGGCTAGGATGAGAGGCGCCCACCTCCCCTGGATCTCTGCAGACATCATCAACAACCTCAGATTAAGAGACCTAGCATGGAAAACTTACAAGATCTCTGGATTGCCCCTTGATCACATTAGATATCGTGCTCTGTGCAATGCTTGCTCTAGGCTAATCCATCTGGCAAAAGCCAAATACTTCCACACTGCCTTCCACACAGACACAAACCAACCTGCCAAGTTCTAGAAGGTCATTAAATCTCTGTTCTTTCCCCCCTCCCAACCTCCAACACCCACCTTAAACATAGGAGGGTCCACAGTTACTGACCCCCCTACTGTAGCTGCAGCGTTCAACTCCTTCTTCACTAGCTGCACCACTTCACTCCAATCTTCTGTCCCACCACCCTCACCTCCACCCTCCACTCCCCTCAATGCTGACCTGCCCCCCCCTTCCTTCTCCTTCCACCTTATTACTCCACTAGAGATGTACAATGCACTACTAGCCCTCAACCCAAACAAAGGCAAATTCCCCACTAGCCTGGACACCAAAATGTTGTACCTATCAGCACCTGCCATCACCACCCCACTAGCAGCGATTTTCAGCCTATCTTTCTCTCTTGCATCAGTCCCATCTGAATGGAAGCACACCACAGTCATCCCATTCCCTAAAGGTGATGACCCCTTGGCCCCCGGAAACTACTGTCCCATCTACCTCCTTCCCCTTCTGGCTAAACTCCAAGAAACCCCTGTCCTCTCTCAACTTTCCTCCTTCCTTAACTCCTCATCCTTCTTTACCTCTTTCTAGTCTGGGTTCAGGAAGTCCCATTCCGCCACAACCTCCCTGCTGAGGCTTACCGACTCCATCCTTTCCGCCATGGATAATGGACACATGACCTCAGCTATCTTTGTCGACCTTGTCAAAGCATTCAACACAGTTTCCCACTCTCTCCTCCTGACAAAACTCTCCAGTGCAGGGCTCTCAAGTGTGGATACTGATTGGTTCCACTTCTACCTGGTAGGCCGGATGCAATCTGTCAAGATTGGTACCTCCACCTCTGTCCCCCTCCCTTTCACATCGGGAGTGCCACACGGCTCCATCCTGGGGCCTCTCCTGTTCTCCATCTTCCTCAATGACCTGCCTCTGCCTGCCCACACACATCCATCCACATATATGCAGCTGACATTGTGCTGTATACAACCGACCCCTCTGCTACTGATGTCACGACCAGACTTCAGTAGGATTTCTACAGTGTCCAGCACTGGTCTCATGCCAATCAGCTTCACCTCAACACCAAGAAAACCATCTCCATGACCTTCTACACAAGGCAGAGACTTTTGAGGCTCCTCTCTCCCCCAACCTTCCACACCCTGGATGGGACTTCCTTGGAGGCCTGCCCCTCCTTCAGATACCTTGGGATCTGGCTCGACCAGCACCTTTACTTTTCTGTACACGTAGATGACATCCACAAAAAACTCCACCCCAGGCTGGGTGCCCTATACCGCAATCATGGGTGCATCCCGTTGCCAGCTCGCACAGCAATCATACAGAAAATGATTCTGCCAATCTTTGACCATGGTGATATGGTCTACGGTGCCGCCCCAAGTCCATCCTGTCCAGATTGGACTCTCTCTTCCACTCCTTCTGCCATTTCTCTCTTGACTGTCCTTACTCCACCTATCACTGCACCCGCAATCAGGCCCTGGGCCTCCCTTCCCTACAGGACCGCAGATCGGCTCATGGTGCTCGATTTACTGCTAAGTTTTGGACCCAATCCCTGCCCACCTACCTCTCTTCGGTGCTGTCTGCTCCTTCCCCCCCACCTACGCCCTCAGGAACAATGACACTAGACTTTTACAAATCCCCCATAAGCCCTCCTCGGCAGGCCAGGCAGCTTCCGGCTATCGCATTCCCAAACTATGGAAGTCCCACCCTCCTGAAATTCATCACTCCTCCCCCTCCCAGCACCTCAACACTCTCCTCTCAGCCCACTTCTCCTCCACCTGCCAATGTGCCTATTCTCAATCTCAGGGCAGGGTCTGTTCTCCCAGTCTCTCCCCTTGTATCTGCATTGTTCTACCTTGTACTGCACCAACGATTAGTAAAGTACCTGACTTGTACCACACCGTTTCTGTAAATATGTATCATTATTTTGTTTTGCTAATTTCTGGTACCTCTCCATTTCTGTATATAAGTGCCATTGTTTTGATTGCATAATCAGTGCCTACATATTGTTTCCAAACCCTGTCATTGTCCTGACTGACCTGCTGCACATGTACTGTACTGCTGGTCTTGACCATTGCTGTATTATCTTTGTTACATACTGTTTGCCAACAGATTAGGCCTTATGGTCTATCGAGTCTGCTCGATCCTCAGATCCCTAGATGGGTGCCGAGGCCCTCCCCCTCTTGTGTTCCAGAAATCCCTATCATCCATCCCCCCCCCGGGACAGGCCATCATCTGATACATCCACTTTCTGTGTCTGTCCCACCCTCTCTTGAAGCCCTCCACTGTGGATCTCTGAACCAGCTCACCAGGCAGTGCATTCCAAGGGTCCACCACCCTCTCAGTGAAAACCTCCTCCTCTTTCCCCTCACCCTTCCACCTTCCAACTTCAAACCATGCCTCTGGTGATACCTCCCTGCTTTAGTCTAAAGATCCCTCCATGTTTACCCTATTTATTCCCTTGAGGTACTTGAAGACCTCAATCATGTCCCCCCTGTCTCTCCTCTCCTCCAATGAAAACAGGCAGAGCTCCTCAAGTCTGTCCTCATACGTCAAATCCCCTATAGCCCTCGTATCATCTTAGTTGCCCTCCTCTGTACTCTCTCCAGGAGCTGTATGTCCCTCTTCAAGTGTGGTCTCCAGTATTGTACACAGTACTCAAGGTGTGGTCTAACCAGCCCATTGTACAGTGGCAGAATCACTTCCTTGCTCCTAGAGCTGATCCCCCTTACAATGCATCCCAACATCCTGTTTGCCTTGCTAGCCGCTCTCCTGCACTGCTCAGAAGTTATTCATACATGCATCCACCATGACCCCTAGGTCTTTTTCCCCTATTGAGGCCTCCAACGCATCCCTTCCCAGGGTGTACCTGTGTTTAGGGTTTCCCCGCCCAAGATGTAACACCTTGCACTTGGTGATATTGAAATTTAATTTCCATGTGTGAGCCCAGCTTTCCAGGGTGTCCAGGTCCCCTTGCAGGGCCAACCTCCCCTCTTCTCCCTCAACTACTGCTCCCATCTTGGAGTCAACAGCAAACAGACTCATTTCACACCCTATACCCTCCCTGATGTCCGATGTGTATGCATTAAACAGGATCGGACCCAGGACAGAGCCCTGCGGTACCCCACTACCAACCTCTCTAGGGTTCGAGAGCTCCCCACAGACCACTACTCTCTGGGTGCGTCCAGCTATCCAGTTTTCAATCCATCTGACCATCAAAGGGCCTACTCCCAACCCCATCAGTTTCTCCACCAGACCATTGTGGGGACAGAGTCAAACCCCTTGCTGAAGTCCAAGAATAATACATCCACAGGCTTTCCCCAGTCCAGTTCTGATGTTACCCATTCATAGAACTCCACAAGATTGGTTTGACATGATCTACCTGGCACAAAAACATATTGCCGACTATCCAGACCTCCCACCTCCTCCAAGTACACCCCCAATTGTTCCTTTAGTATACTCTCCATTAATTTTCCCACCACCGAGGTCAAACTGATGGGTCTATAGTTAGCTGGTACTTCCCTCGACCCCCCTTTATGGATTGGCACCACATGTGCCTCTCGCCAATCCCTAGGTACCCTCCCTGTCTCAAGTGACCTGTTGAAGAGCTCCGCCAGGGGTGCAGCCAGTTTGTCCGCCAGTTCCCATAGTACTCTCGGATGAATGCCATCCGGCCCAGGAGATTTGTCTTTCTTTAGGGCCTTGAGGGCTAACCACACACTTTTGGTGGAGATAGCATCATCCGTCCCCTCCACCTTACTGACCTTTTTATCCTTATCCTGATGTGACACCCCTGGGGTACCTCTCCCTCCCTCTTGCTCCATTTCTGTTGCTCCCCTGATCCCACTCACTGCTGCTTCTATCCTCACTGTGCCTTGCTTTGTAGATATCCCATCCCCCTCCCTAGTGAACACAGAGGCAAAGTACTCATTAAATACCTCTGCTTGGTCCCTCACCTCTTCCACCCACCCTCCTTCTGATCTCAATCTGCTGAGATGGCTCTTAGTTTTTCTCTGCTCCCCAAAGTACCGGAAGAACCCCCTTTCCTCTCCATGTTTCCCCTGTGCCAGTCACTGCTCTTTACTGGACTTTGCCCCCTCACCATCCGGGTGACTTTTGTAGATGCAAGATGGTACATTTCCTTATCCCTATCCCCTCTTGTTGTTTAAATATTTTTTGAAGGCCACCTTCTTTTCTCTGACCATTACCTGAACCTCACTGGACCACCAGCATGGTTATGTGACCTTGCTCCCTTATGTTTCACCTTAGCGCAGGTCCTGACAGCCTCATGAAGTCCCCGTTTTATGACCTCCCATCTCCTTTCCACATTTGTCATTGATGTAATCCCCTTCAAGTGATCCTTGAGAATATTTCCCATGCCCACAAAGTCTGCCCCCCTGAAGTCCACTGCCAGTGTCCCAGATCTCACACCCCCTCCCCCCATGCTTATTTGATACCAGACAGTATTGTGGTCGCTCCCAGTCAGGGGGTCCTGTACAACCAGGTCCCTTACCAGATCCTCATCTGCCAGAACCACGTCCAGGACATGCCCCTCCCTTGTGGGCTCCATCACATGCTGTGTTGTACTACCATTTTATTGTACCGTACCCAGGGCGCATCTGGAATCAAGCAGTACTCTGCTCAGTATGCTTTCCTGGTTAAACTCTTAAATAAATAAATAAATAACAGTAAAGGCAATGGGTTCTAGGGCAAGGCAGGCCACAGAAGCCCTGCCTGAGTAATCAGGAGCAGGGTGCAGCAGCCCTGGCTGAATAATGAGCAGCAGGGTGCAGCAGCCCTGGCTGAGTAATCAGGATCAGGGTGCAGCAGCCCTGGCTGAGTAATCAGCAGCAGGGTGCAGCGGCCCTGGCTGAGTAATCAGCAGCAGGGTGCAGCAGCCCTGGCTGAGTGATCAGGAGCAGGGTGCAGCAGCCCTGGCTGAGTAATCAGGAGCAGGGTGCAGCAGTCCTGGCTGAGTAATCAGGAGCAGGGTGCAGCAGCCCTGGCTGACTAATCAGCAGCAGGGTGCAGCAGCCCTGGCTGAGTATCAGGAGCAGGGTGCAGCAGCCTGGCTGAGTAATCAGGAGCAGGGTGCAGCAGCCCTGGCTGAGTAATCAGGAGCAGGGTGAGGGTGTAGCAGCTCTGGCTGAGTAATCAGGAGCAGGGTGTAGCAGCCCTGGCTGAGTAATCAGGAGCAGGGTGCAGCAGCCCTGGCTGAGTAATCAGGAGCAGGGTGCAGCAGCCCTGGTTGTGTAATCAGGAGCAGGGTGCAGCAGCCCTGGCTGTGGGGACAGGGGCTGTGGACAGCATGGTGCAGAAGCCTTGACAGTGGGGCAGGATACACGGGGACATCAGGTTACAGCAGCCCTGACTGTGGGATGGGGTGGGGTGCTCATGGTGCAGCAGCCCGGCTCATCAGGGACATTGGATGTGGATAGCAGGGTGAAGCAAAAGCCTCACCTCTGGTGGCATGAGGCAGCAAAGTGCAGCAGCCCCACCTGTAGAGGCAAGATACAATGGACTGTATGGTGTAGCAGAGCACAGCAGCCCTGACTGTGGAGATGGGAGCAAGGGGCAACAGGGTGCAATCTCTCCAACTGTGAGTTTGGGGGACAGTGGATGGCAGGTTGCAACAACCCCCAACTGCTTGGGCATGGCAAAGTACGGTGCAGCAGCCCTGACTGTTCAGGCTGATGGTGGGCAACAGGGTGCAGCAACCCCAACTGTGTGGGAGAAGACAGTGGGTAGCAGGGTACAGTGGCCTTGAATGTGGGGCAAGAGACAGAGGGCTTGTGGGGGCAGAAGACAGGGCATCAGAGTACAGCTGCCTCAACTATGGTGCAGGAGACAAGGGGCATCAGGATGCTATACACACTATTTCTAGTTATACATTATCTATTTTCACACAGAAACCATCAAAGAACTGACATTTGTGAGCTCATATTGTACATATGCCTGAGATAGCAGAGTGTGGAAGGCACCTGTTTGTCATTCTGACAGGAAGAAAAATTGTTCTTGCATGTACTTATTTACTGAGGCTACATTGAACTACTTGTATGAATTAACAAACTTTAGATTTATTTTATAACCATTAAACAGGCCAGTGTTATATAGCTAGACACAACACACAGAGTTTTAATGAGAAAGAACTGGCAGCAGCTGTGATACAGATAAACTGATTTCTCAAATGCATACCACTTCAATTCAGCACTGAAACTCAAATGATCAGCTCTTTAGAAGAACAAAATGTGGATTTTCAGCTTATTCACCTGAACAAACACCAGAGGCTGAGTTTGTAAAAACTCTGGACAGCAAACAATTATCTCACAGATTGTTCTAACTGGGCAGTTAACAGTTTGTCAGTCAAACAGGTAGTTACACTGCTGAAGCTGTAGCCTAGTCGAATATGATGTCATCACTCTCCAAGGCTCAGTCAGAGGGACAGAAATAGCCTGACTGTTTTCAGTTAGTGCAGAACAAGTTATTAAATGCTGATTTAAAGAAAACCACAAAACCGAATAGCATGAAATTTACAGGTAACACTACTCATAACACAGGGACTTGAATTCAGTCGTTTTTAGGTTTTTAGGCTTTTTTTAAACTGTGTGTAAAATGATTGCCATTAATCTTTAAGAAGGAGGCTTGCAAGGACTTATAAAAAGAAAGAGCTGCAATTGCTTGCAAGGGATACACAGAGATTGAAGGAAAACTCCAATGGATATTCTCTATTTATTCTGCCTTTGTAAATAGTTATACGGAACCAGTTTATTTTTTTATGTTACTGCTAGTACAAATACAGTAAATACTTTTTGTGAATTCTACAACTGCCCCTAGTTTTCCAATGCTTACTGACCTGTGCCTCGACAACTGGTCACCTCCCTCGTACATGGATGATTATCTATCAGACGAGGCTGAATTTCCAGCAGATTTCACTGGAGATTTGGAGGATGAGGAATTTCAGGACCTGGATTTCCAGCCCCAGGCCCCTTATTCGGATATTTCTTCCTTAAATGAGAACTTATCCTGCCAGGCAGATGCCTCTCCTCCGGATGACCCATCCTTCCATGAGATGATAGTCCAAATGCAAAAACTCATGGAATTCTCCACTTCCAAACTTGACAAACAATGTAAGGATATGGAAGACTATCTACAACTACCAAAGGAACAAGTCCTAGTGGTGCCCCCACTTATACAAACCTACCAAAATGCTGTGCTTACAGTCTGGAATCAGCCTGCCACTGTTACGGCTCTTCCCCGCAAGGTGAATTGCCTCTACCAGGCTATTCTGGATCACCCTTTTCTATCTACCACTCCTGAAGCAGATTCAGTAGTGATTACTGCCACTCATGATCGTACTAAACAACATACGAACATACGAAATTTGCCAGCAGATAAAGGCCTAGAGGTCTATCAAGTCAGCTCAAATGTGCAGCTAGCACCCCTTATTCTGCAGCTGCCCCTCCCTTCAACCCTTCCCCTTCATTGACCCCCCCTTGTCCTGTCCCATCCCCTTTTGAAGGCAGTCCACTGTTCTGTGATACTACTTCTGCAGGTGCAGCATTCTGCCCAGCCACCACCCTCTCTGTAAAAGTGTCTCCTCATCTCCCTCCTGAACCTTCCTCCTCCAGTCTCATATCATGGCCCCTGGTGTCCTCCTCCTTACTTTGGACAGCCCTCTGTACCCGTCTTGTTTATTCCTTTCATGTACTTAAAGGTTTCAATCATGTCCCCCGTCCTCCTCTCCTCCAGTGAGTACATGTTCAACTCCCTCAGCCTCCTCTCGTATGATAAGTCCCCCAGTCCCTTGATCATCTTTGTTGCCCTGCGCTGCACCCCCTCCAGTAACTTAATGTCCCTCTTCAGATACGGGTGCCAGTACTGCATGCAGTACTCCAGGTGTGGTCTAACTAATGACCTATACATTGGCAGAATCACCTCCTCCCTCCTCCAGGATATACCCTTTGCAATACAACCCAGCATTTTGTTGGCCTTTGCAGCTGCCTTCCTACATTGTGCCAAGTTGTTCATTGACCCTGTAATGAGCACACCCAGATCCTTCTCCTCCTCCTCCTCCTCTGTCTGGGCTAGCTGCACTCCCCAGCTGGTAAGTCCTCCTTGGGTTCTTCATCCCAAAATGCAGCACTTTGCACTTTTTGGCATTAAACCCCAGTTGCCAGGTGTCTGATCAGGTTTCAAGCTTTGCCAGATCATCCTGCAACCCCTGCCATCCCCCTAGAACATCCACCACTGTTCCTACCTTGGTATCATCAGCAAACAGACTGATCTTGCTCTTGATGTCCAATGATATGTCTGCAATGAATATCCCAAACAACACTGGTCCCAACACCGAGCCCTGTGGAACACCGCTCGTCACTACCCTTGGGTGTGAGAGCTCCCCACCCACCACCACCCTCTGTTGCCTTCCCTGAAGCCAGTTCCCTACCCATCTCACCAGCTTTGCACCTGCCCCAGTGTCTACTAACTTACTTCCCAGCCTTCCATGTGGCACCGAGTCGAATGCCTTACTGAAGTCCACATACAGGACATCCACTGCATGGCGCCTGTCCAGTTGCCTAATTACCCAGTCATAGAACTCCACCAGGTTGTATTGGCAGGATCTGCCCCATATGAAGCCATGCTGTCTGCTGTCCTGTAGTCCTTTGGCCTCTGGGAGGGTCACCAGCCTTTCCTTCAGGATAGTCTCCATTAGCTTACCCATGATGGATGTGAGGCTCACTGGTCTGTAGTTTCCCAGTTCATCCTGAGGTACACATCCCGAATGTAGTGAGGCATTAAATAGGTCTGCCAAAGGTCCTGCAAGGACCTCTGCCAGCTCCTTCATTACCCTGGGGTGGATGCCATCTGGGCCTGGCACCTTATCCACCCTCAGTGCCTTCAAACCCTCCCGAACTCTGCCCTCCATGATTTCCCCATCTGTCACCCCTTCCCCCAGTTTCTGCAATTTCAACCCCCTTGGGTGTCACCCCCTCTTCTGTTTAGTAAATACTGAGCAGAAATACTCATTTAGTGCTTCTGCCTTATCACACCCTGCTTTCACCCAGCCTCCCTCCTTCCTAATCCTTACTATGTGGTCCTTACAGCTCCTTTTCTCCCTGATGTACCTAAAGAAATCCTTCTCCCTCTTCTTAATGCCTTGTGCCAGCTTGAGTTCCGTAGATGCCTTGGCTCCCCTTACTGCCCTTGTCACCTCCTTCGATTCCGTCAAGTACTCCTCCCTGTCCTCCCCTCTCCCTGTTTTCTTGTACTTCCTAAAGGCAGCTCCTTTCCTCCTTACCTCTTCCATGACCTCCTTGCTCAACCAGATCGGTTTCTTAGCCCTAGCCTTCTTGCTCTGGGCCTTGCTGCAGGTTTTGTTTGCCTCCACTATCTCCAGCTTTATGAGCTCCCACCTCTGGTTAGTGTCCATACTAAATTGAATTCTGGCCAGGTACCCTTTTACCACTTCCCCCATCCTCCCAAAGTCAGCCCTCCTGAAGTCCAGCACTCTTGTGCCAGATTCCACTCCTTCCTTGCCCATGTCCAATCTGAGCCATACTGAGTGGTGGTCACTCCCTGACAGCGGTTCCTCCACTGTAAATTCTCTCATAAAGTCCCCATTTGCCAGCACAAGGTCAAGGGTATTCCCTAACCTGGTTGGTTCACTGACCATTTGCAGCAGGAAGCTGTCCTGAAGGCATCCAGCAGTACCTGCTCCCTTCTGTTCCTGGTTGTTGAGGTACTCCAGTCCACTCCTGGCATGTTGAAGTCCCCCAAAGTCACCACACTACCCTTCTCGCAGGTCCTCCTGATCTGTCCCACTAGTTCTCTGTCTAACTCCTCCGTCTGAGATGGCAGCCTGTACACCACTCCCATTCTAAGAATCCTATTCTTGGAATCCTGGATTTGCATCCAAATTGACTCCTTACTACCCTCCTCCCCTTCCTCCCTTACACACTTCAGTCCTTCCTTCACATGTAGTACCACACCCCCTCCTTCCCCAATCACCCTGTCCCGACGAAATATCCTGTACCCTGGTACAGACAGGTCCCAGTCATTGTATTGGGTGGCCCATGTTTCTGTGATGGCTGCAATGTCCACCTCTCCCTCTGCCATGAGCACCTGTAACTCTGGAGTTTTTCTCCAAGGCTCCTAGCATTAAGGGTAATCACCTTCCACCCTCCCCCCCATTCTGCTGTCCTTTATTAGCATCACCAATAGTACTTGCCGTATGTCCTTTGTTACTGTTATGGGGGGTAAGCTCATATGGTTTTCCAACCTGTGCTCTCTGCATGTCTCTTGCCCAATTGCCCCCCCGCTCCTAGTTTAAATTCCCTACTTCCCCTATGTACTCCTCCATCCTCTGTTTCAACACTTTCTTTCCCTCCTCACTCAAGTGTAATCTGTCCTTGGCATAGAAACTACTGTCCTCCCAGGTCCCTCTCCACCCCTCCAACAGCCCATACTCTTTAGCACAACACCAGGTTCTTAGCCATCCATTAAACTCCTCTATTCTTAGCTTTCTTGTTGTGTTTGCCTTGGGCACTGGAAGTATCTCTGAAAAAGTTACTGATCTTCCTGCCCCCTCACATAATTGTCCTAGTTCCTCAAACCTCCTCTGGACTATATCTACTGTCTTGTCAGCCAGGTCGTTCGTCCCAAGATGTATAATTAAACGAGGCTTGTCCCTACCCCTTCTAGCATATTTCAGAACAGATTGCCCCACCCTTTCCGCTGTCATTCCTGGCATGGCCTCCACCTAAATGCGACTATGCCTCTCCCCCTTGCTACCCCACCTGACTCCTTTTAGTACTGAATCCCCCAGCACTAAGATTCCACCACTCATACTCCCTGCTTGCTTCCATTCATCTCCCCCTCTCATTTCTGGCTCCTCTTCTTCCTCCTGCACATTACTTTCCCCTTTTGCCCCTGTTGCAATTCTCCCAGCAGAACTTCCCCCAGCTCCAGTTTGGTCCAGGCATTTATCAATTATTCCTCTAATTTCATAATTTCCCTCCTCCACCTTCTTCCTCTCTAGCAGTGCAAAACTATTTTCTGAAGACCCTTCACAAATGCCCGCTCCCTCTCTCTTCATAATAACCTGTTCTCTTCTTTCCACTCCATGACTTTTGCCACTTCTTTGCCTCCCCTCACAAGTGCCTATCTCCTCCTTCCATTTGTCTTTTGTCTCCTGACCTGGTTTCCCCAGCAATCGTTCTTCCTGGCCTGGGCTCCCTTGTCCCTGCTTCCCTTCTTCTGCCCCTCTCCTCACCACTGTTGGCTTAAATCGCCCCCCCTCATCTCCCATTCTTCCTCCCTCCAGTATTGGGCTAAACTCACCCACAGTCTGCCTAGCCTCTCTTAGTTCCTCCTGCAGACCCTCACTCTCCTTTCTAAGTTTCTCTATGTGGTTGCACACTAAACATCCTCCCACACTCCAGGCAATTTTTAGAAAGATTGGTGCACAGCAGTTGTTGCAGCCTACCACCCTACCCATTGCTGTCGTTGCCCACCAGTGACCCCCCACCCTTCCAGATGCAGGATACCAAACACTCCCCAAGTCTCCCTCTCCCTCCTCTATCAGTGCAAAACATTCTTTTTCTTAATCTCTCTTACCCCTTTGTTGTACATTTAGATAGATTGAGCAACTGCTTTTTATATTCCTAACCTTCCTATCCAAACTCAGAAAGAGACTTTAAGTAGCTATTGCGCAACCTTCTTCAAACTCCTACTCCTCCTTTCCACAATGCAATAGCAATGCAAAGAAGTAACAGTGAAAGCTCCTAGATTTGCTGTTACTTCCCTTCCACTGAGATAGCAGTCACCTCTTCACTCGCTGCTGTTCCTTTCCTGGATATCTGCTTCTGCTATGACAGGTGTATATTCTTTGCCTGTTTGAGGAAGTGATATCAGAACCCCTGGTATAAAAAATCATGGACCAGGGGTGGGTGGGGTGAGGGGTTGGGGGGTGGGACCAACCCAAGTCTTCCAGAAACAATCAGGTAGCTGAGGCCCCTGGTCAGACCATTAGCACCCTCCCCCCACTCTGCACTAAACTTTGCAGCTAGTGAAGCCAGCAAAACTGAATCACAATTCTACTCAAAGCCCCCAAAATAGGTTTGCTACCAAAAGAAACAGGTCTCCAATTCAAACAGCTTCACCAACAACACATCAAAATAGGTTTGAAATTTGAAGATATGGGTCTCTGATTCAAAGAAACAGCCCCAGTTAAATCACACCAAATAGGTTTTAAATCAGAAGAAATAGGCCTCTACAAATGCAGCCTGCTTCACAGTGAAGCATCAAACAAATGAGCCCACTTACAGCCACCAAAACAGTTTTCAAAATTCCAACAGCCCCAAAACAATACCCTGCTAGCCCCTTAGAAGTAGTAAGAAAGAAAAGAAATAACCTTTTACCAAGTAAAATCCACAAGAAACAATGTAAAAACAACAAGAAGCTACTGTACTGTAACAAATCTGAACACTAAACAACAGAACAACAAATGTGAATACTAAACAACAGAAACACATGAGCACCTTTCCTCCCGATAAAGATTCCCATAGGATAGATTATCTGGGGAAAAAAGCTATTCCAAGCAGGTACCATGAATCTCAGAATCTTAAATTATATGGGACATATTGTCAAATACCAGTGTACACTATGGTCTTCTGCCATAGAATTAGTTAACAAACTCCCTCCTTCACAGGAAAGGGAACAGTTACTGGCTACAGTATCTACAGGCAATTCCATCTCCCGACACCTACTTCGTTCGGGATATGATGTGGTCGATACTTTGGCCCACATGTCAACAACTGGCATTACCTTGCATCGGCATGCTTGGCTTTGCTTCTCAGGCTTTACATCAGATGTACAGCATAACATGGTCAATGCCCCCCTTTAATGGGTATAAACTTTTAGGCCTAGGTACCCAAACACTGATAGATGATCTCCAGTCTTCAGGATGGACACTGTGTACTGTACATGGCATGTGCCATACCTCCCAGCCATCATCCTCAATCCTCCTTTTATACAAAAGAGGTGGAAAATACAGAGACTCACATAGAGACAGATTCTGAGATTGTTCCCAGCCTTCCAGAACCAACACCTCTGCTGCCAAGAGCTCCCATTCCCATCCTTTGGGTGGGGCCAGTCAGTCTGCCTCCCAGAGACCAGCTGTGGCTTTGTCCATGCTTCCTCGATCAGGCCTCAGAAGCCATGGGCAGTCATTTTGCCCTTCATTTAGAGGCCTGGCAAACAATCACATTGGATGAGTGGGTACTTCAGATCATCCAGAGGGGTCACACTAGGGAGCTTCTTTCCATAACCCCCCCCCACTCTGTCCACTATCCACCCGACCACATTCCCATCTTCCAGGAGGAACTCCAGGCTCTTCTAGCCAAGAAGACTGTTTACCCAGTACCCCTTGCAGAGCATCAAAAGGGGTTTTATTCCCATTTATTCCTGGTGCCCAAACGAACTGGAGAGCTCAGACTGATACTAGACTTTAGACAATTGAACCTACACATCCAGTACAAGAGGTTTCATATGGTCAACCTAAATTTCCTCATGCTAATATTGAAATGGGGGACTGGCTATGTGCCTTAGATATGAAGGATGCCTACCTACATGTCCCCATCCATCCTGCCCGTCACAGGTTTCTTCATTTCTACCTGTTGGGAAAACACTTACAATTCCAGACACTTCCATTTGGCCTCTTATCCATCCCAAGAGTGTTTACCAAGTGCCTAGCAGTAGTAGCAGCAGCCCTTCGACAGGACGGGCACTTTGTCTTCCCATATCTGGACAACTGGCTTGTCAAGGCAGAGTCCAAAAACTCTCTGCTTTCCTCCCTACAATCAAGTTTTGAGTGAATGCTGAAATAGCATAACGTTCAGTCATAACCTCGCCATTTTATCTTAATTGTGCACCAGATTTTTAGCATAGCCTTCTTATTACCCCACCTAATGGACCCGACATTGGAAGATTTTCAAATCCTCACAAAACGTCATTCTGTGCCAGTGAAACATCATTCCACACCACAGGTACAAAAACACTCTTTGCCAGGATTTGAAAAATGACAGCTGCCACATTCATGAGGTGCTGTGAAGAAATGGCTATGTTTAAAATTTGGTGTCACCAGCTCCATGGAGCCAGACAATGGGGGATCGCCTGGCACGCTGGCAACCTAGGTTCATGCCCTATCCTGAAGCATCAGTAGTTGAGGCCAGCAGGAAGTGCTCAAGGACATGCCTTGGATGCTCTCCTCCCAGGGGGGAGGGTCA
Source organism: Neoceratodus forsteri (assembly GCA_016271365.2). Classification (NCBI taxonomy): domain Eukaryota; kingdom Metazoa; phylum Chordata; order Ceratodontiformes; family Ceratodontidae; genus Neoceratodus; species Neoceratodus forsteri. The sequence continues at coordinate 81,127,366 of CM028136.1, forward strand.
TGGAGGCACTGCCCCTCAGCAGCTCCTCATGGCCAGATTTGGCCTTGCACCTTGCAGCGTGGGTGACCACATGTCACATGCACAAGAAACAAGCATGCTGTGGCATGCCTCCCAAGGGGGAGGGGAACCAGAGCAAAGAAATGGCCACCCATGCCAGCTGGATTACAGCAGCCCGCCTCTGGCTGCAGAGCTGAGAAGCCCTCCGAGTGGACCCAGGCCACCTGACCAAGATGCGAGGGGGTGCTGAAGGGTACCTAAGTCTCCCCTCCCCGATGCCTCTCCATGGGTGGGGGGCCACCCCAATAAAGGGATGTGTTGGGACAGTCGGGCAGTGGGGCAGATGGACAGTGGAATGGGGGCGGCGAAGGGTGAGATCTTGGCCACCCAAAGGAGTGGGTGGCTGGGTTGAAAGGAAGGGGGCATAAATAGAACATGCAAAAAAAACAATTTGGGGGTCAAACTATTGAGAATTACGAAAGTTACAAACCTGCATCCTTAAATTTCAATGTAGGCTCATAAATCTGTTGCTTTTTAGTGTAGAGAAAATATTCATCTCCTGCCAGAAAGGTGATTTCACACAGCACCCATGAAATCACCTTTCGGGACAGATTTACCTAATATCACTTGCATTGTTCATGAGGTGGTGTCCCAAAAAAGGTATGTTGAACATCCGGGACAAACATATCAAAAAATGTCCAAGTTATGCCATTAAGTTCAACCCCCCCATTGAACTACATTGAGCTGCATTCCTGATTTCCTCAGTTCGCGGTTCTGCTTTGAAGAGTGAAAACCTGTCTGCTGTCCAGAGGAGATTACGGCATCAGACCCCCCAGTGGTTAAATAAGGGCTTGGGGGTGTGTGGGGTGGTGGAAGCTGAGTGGAAGGATCGGGTGTGGGAGGGGAACTAATGGCTCAACAGACATCAGCGGATGGTTTTCTTCTTTAAAGGCTTAAAAAAACAAACGCAGAGGGAAGGTTTTCTTTATTTTAGATTTTGACGCTGGGGGATTGGGCACCCCCAGTGTCAGTGTTATGTTTGGAAGGGTGTGGGGTGGTGGGTGCTGAGTGCGAGGGTCAGATGGGGGTGATTGAACTTTGCAAATTGTGAGGGTGACCCGTGAGACAGACTCTCCATAAGACAGGCTCCATCCCTCAGGTGTTTGAAATACCTGTGTGTGTAAATTTACCATAGTTCGAGTGCTTGTGTGCATATTCTGGGAGCAGGAAGTCACTAAACAGTCCCCTTGGCAATGAAGAGTTGCTCCTGGACTCAGGGTCCTGAAATACTAGTGATATTTTTAAAACTTGTTTGCAGGCTCCTCGCATGAGAGGGGGTTGTGTTTGACTCTTAAAACTTTATTTTTAATTTGTTTGGCTACTCCCGGTTGTGGGGACATCTGTGACCGTTCTAATCTACTTCTGGGGCACTAAGGGCTTAAAACACTTGCCCCTGTGTGAGAGGGGTGAGCTCGAGTGGAGCATGTGCCTTGCGCATGATGAGACACGCACGTTGTGTGTCGTGTGTGTCCTGTGGGCACTGCGGGAACTAGGGTAAGACTCCATAAAAGTTTAGAGGAAGGTAAGATCTTGTACAAGCAGTGAAAAGTAGTACTTGTAGTGTGGTCATCTATACAGCCAAATATGACATGACCAAACTGGTATAAAGCACTTAACTAAAATGTTGGGTAATCAGTCAAACAAATCAGTAGTTGAAATTGTGGCAGTAAAGACGATGTTGGGGGTGTTAATACACCTTGCCAAATCAATTAGTAATCAATTACAGAGACGTGATGGCTGACATTAACGTGCTGGATGTTCTTCTTCTGATGGTGCAAGAAGGTTCAATAATAAAATGCACAGTTTGTGAAATGTTTGCACCCAAACACAAATCCCTATTCAACATGGATACATGTAATAAATGTCAGATTTTAATTTCACTTAATGAAGAAAATGTTTCACTTAAAAATGAATTAAAACAGGTGGAAGAGAGTATTAAGATTCAGATGTTTGTTAGTATACTAGTCCCTGCAAACTCTCAAATAATAAACCAAAGTTCTGTAGTCCCTGTGGGGGGTTAGAAGCTATAAATGAACATACTCAATTTTTAGGTAATACAAATAGGAAAATGCCTAGGGGAGATAGGGAGGACAGTACAGAAGATAAGGAGCAAGAAAACTGTAATAAAAAGGGAAGAGAGGATGTTTCAGATTGGAAAAAAGTCACAGAACGAAGAAAGCAAGAAGTAAAGCAAAAGGAACACTTCCAGATCCCAATACAAAATAGATTTAATGGATTATCAAATGAAGAAGCTGATAGAGCAGATAATTCAACACCAGAATGTCTGGTGATTGGAGAGTCCATTATTGAACTCACTGATAAACATATCAGGCAGAATAATAAAGAGACCATGACTGCCGCGTGCCTCCCTGGAGCACAATGACATGATGTTAAGACTGTTTTAGACAATATTAGGGTACCATGTAATTCTACAATTATACTACTTGCTGGTACAAATAATATGGGTCATGTACACGAAAAAGATATTTGTCATGAATTAATTGATTTAGGGAACTGCATGAAACGAAAAGGGTGCAAAGTAGCAATTTCAGGAATTATTCCAGTCCCCAGAGACCACCCTCAGAAAAACTTGACCATTGAAAGGATTAATACCAGACTTTACAACTGGTGTACTAGAGATGGGTTGTCTTTTATCGGTAATTAGGCAGTATTTCAGGGGAATCACAAACTGTATGCAAGAGATGGATTGCATTTAAATGTTAACAAAGCTAGATTACTAGCTAATAGATTAGAAACAACTCTGAACTTTTTATGTCCAGACTGACCGAGAAGATATAATAATAGATTGAATTCTTCTGCATTAATAAACAATCAAGATTAAAAAAACAGGAATCTCACCAAGAATCAGCTGGAAATTTTGTCATTTAATGCTAGGAGTTTGAGTAAAAAAAAAAACTGATGCATTAAAATCAATTATCAGTGAGAAATCATATGATGTAATTTCCATAACTAAAACTTGGTGGACTGATAACAATGACACATGGGATAGACATCTGGAGAGTTACACATTACATACAAGAAACAGAACAGGATAAAGAGGAGGAGGTGTTGCAATGTACATAAAGAACATAATCAAATCTGTAGACATAGCACATAAGATTAGGGGAAAAGACTCAGATACTGAAACCTTATGGATAAGAATAAATGGAGGGAAATCTCAGTCAATTATTTTGGGTACATTTTATCGCAGACCCTCTTCAAACAAGCATTTGTCAATGCTGAATGTTTACTTGCTGGCATTGGCAGTGGTAGTGTAGAAGTTACAGAGCTGCGTAATAGGAATGGCAGTGAAGTATTGAACAGAAGCCAACCCCACCACCACCCTACAGAGAGTGACAGGCATTGGGGTGTGCCTTTGAGTCATCAGGCATAACGGCCATGCCATTTCAGTACCCACCCTGCAGACACTGGCAAGTGTCACGGTGTTCCTTAGGGTCTTTGGTCCTTATGCGCACCCCATTCCATTAGGAAATACAGTGGGATGGGTGCGATATAGGAGAATGGGGTGAACTTTGGGGCCGAAGAGTACAAGGCATACCTCAATGCTTCTCACTGGCTGCAGGGTGTGGAATGATATGAGCATTACAGGCAAGAATCCCAAGTCACACCCCTGATGCCTGTCATTCTCTACAGGGTTGGGCGTTATGGTTGAAAACCCTAATACCTCAGGCATTCGTTGGTATTTTCACTCCAAATGTTCAACATGGTTTTTTTGTGACCCCACCTCATGAACAGGGGGAATATCAGTTTCTTAGCCGAAGGCTGCTTATGCACAGAGACTACGGCATTTAGCACCACAGGTGCAAAAACATTCCGAACAGGATGTAAAAAATGACAGCTGTATTGTTCATGGGGAGGTGTAAAAAATGGCAATGTTGTAAATCTGCAGTAAAAATATTTTTAAAAAATGGTGAAGTCATGAGCGTACATAGAAACTGTGCAATGCACACCCGTAATATAATTAGGTTGGGGATTTTTTTACAGCAGATTGTCAACTCAGGCATTTTGGTGCCTCCGATCATGAACAGTGTCACTGTGATTTTCTTCATCTGTCCCGAACAATGATTTCCCACAGTGACCACGCATCTCTGCACTGAAAGCGTGAAAACACACTTCAGCCATGTTGTGAAAAATGACAGCTGTACTGTAAATAAGGCAGTATGGAAAAATGCCACTGGTGAAAATCTGGACTTAAAATTTTACAAAGTCATGAACTTACAAGGGTGCGTGGAAACTGTGCAATGCTCACTCGTAACACAGTCATTTTACGGACTTTTGTCACCAAATTTTCAACATAGCCATTTTAAGACCTCTGCTCATGAACAGTGTAACTGTGATTTTCTTAATCTGTCCCAAACATTGCTTTCACACACTAACAGCACCATTGTGCGCTACATGTGCGAAAACACATTTTGGGCGGCATATGAAAAATGGCAGCTGTACTGTTCATAAGGAAGTGTAATAAAATGGCAATGTTGAAAATCTGGAGTGAAAATATTAAATTTGCAAACTTATGAGCATGCATAGGAACTATGCAATGCACGCTAGTAAAACAGTCATTTTTAGGAATGTTTTCACCAAATTTTCAACATAGCCATTTTAAGACCTCTGCTCATGAACAGTGTCACTGTGATTTTCTTAATGTGTCCCATACATTGATTTGCTTTGTCGACTGCGCCATTATGCGCTACATGGGAGAAACACATTTTGGGCAAGATGTGAAAAATGACAGCTGTACTGCTCATAAGGAGGTGTGGTAAAATGGCAATGTTGAAAATCTGGAGTGTAAATATTGAAAATTCGCGAACTTACGAGCATACATAGGAACTGCACAACGCAGGCTTGTAAAACAGTCATATTTTGGAATTTTTTCACCAAACTTTCAACATAGCCATTTTAAGACCTCTGCTCATGAACAGTGTCACTGTGATTTTCCTAATTTGTCCCGTACATTGATTTAGCACATCGACTGCGCCATTGTGCGCTACATGGGCACGTTTTGGGTGAGATGTGAAAAATGACAGCTGTACTAGTTGAGTAGTTGAGTAGTAGTTGAGGGAGAAGAGGGGAGGTTGGCCCTGCAAGGGGACCTGGACACCCTGGAGAGCTGGGCTCACACATGGAAATTAAATTTCAATATCACCAAGTGCAAGGTGTTGCATCTTGGTCGGGGAAACCCTAAACACAGGTACACCCTGGGAGGGGAGGCGCTGGAGGCCTCAATAGGGAAAAAGACCTAGGGGTCATGGTGGATGCATATATGAATAACTCTGAGCAGTGCAGGAAGCGGCTAGCAAGGCAAACAGGATGTTGGGATGCATCGTAAGGGGATCACCTCTAGGAGCAAGGAAGTGATTCTGCCGCTGTACAATGGACTGGTTAGACCACACCTTGAGTACTGTGTACAGTACTGGAACCACATAAGAGGGACTTACAGCTCCTAGAGAGGTACAGAGGAGGGCAACAAAAGATGATCACAGGGGCTAGGGGATTTGGCGTATGAGGACAGACTTAAGGAGCTCTGCCTGTTTTCACTGGAGGAGAGGAGAGACGGGGGGACATGATTGAGGTCTTCAAGTACCTCAAGGGAATACATAGGGTAAACATGGAGGGGATCTTTAGACTAAAGCAGGGAGGCATCACCAGAAGGCATGGTTTGAAGTTGGAAGGTGGAAGGGTAAGGGGGAAAGAGGAGGAGGTTTTTCACTGAGAGGGTGGTGGACCCTTGGAATGCACTGCCTGGTGAGCTAGTTCAGAGATCCACAGTGGAGGGCTTCAAGAGAGGATGGGACAGACACAGAAAGTGGATGTATCAGATGATGTCCTGTCCCAGGGGGGTGGGGATGGATGATATGGGTTTCTGGAGCACAAGGGATGGGAGGGTCTCGGCACCCAACTAAGGATCTAAAGTTCGAGCAGACTCGATAGACCGTAAGGCCTAATCTGCTGGCAAATAGTATGTTAGTATGTTAGTACAACTTATAAGAAGGTGTGGTAAAATGGCAATGTTGAAAATCTGGAGTGAAAATATTGAAAATTTGCGAACTTACGAGCGTGCATAGGAACTGCGCAATGCACGCTCATAAAACAGTCGTCGTTTGAAATTTTTCCACCAAATTTTCAAATTAGGCTTCTTGAGAGCTCACCTTATGAACACTGGCAGTGTCATTTCGTTAATTGGTCTTGAAAGGTGATTTCACGCAGTGACTGTGAAATCACCCTTCGGGCTTGAATAACGCCATAACAGTGACATCATTCATGAGAAGGGGTCCCAAAAACACCATGTTGAAAATTTGGTGCAAAAATTCCCAAAAATGCCTGAGATATGCAACAAAGTTGAAAACCCCTATCTAGCCCATTATACAGCTTACTGGCATTTCCTCAGTTCGTGGTCAGCTTTGAAGAGTTCAGATGTGTTCCCGGTCCACCGAGGTCGTTGTGCCAAGGTCGGAGGTAAGTATGGGGTGGGGGTGTGGGGAGGCAGAGTGCGCGGTGGGTGGGTGTGGGCTGTGGGAGGGAGACTATGTGGGACCGTTTTTTCTGTAAAGGTGTTCTTTTTGCTTCCAATGATGATGCGGGACGTTAGCCATGCTGGGGTAGGCTCCCTTCATGGCACAAGGATGGTTGGGGGCATTCAGCCGATGGAGGATTGGCACCCCCATCACCCAAAACATTGATTGCCATGCTGGGATGGGCTCCCAGCGTGGCACCCAGTACTCGGGGGGGAGGACAGTGGAGCCAATGGGGGATTGGGCACCCCCCGGCTATATCATGAGTTGCCACGCTGGGGTGGACACCCAGCATGGCATTTGGAAAGAGCTTTGGGGTGGGGGAAGCGCAGCACAGCCGACGGGGGACTGAGCACCCCATCCGCTATACAGTGTGCGCATGCATGGGGTAAGCGAGACCCGGCGTGTGTGTGTGTGTGTGGGGGAGCTGCACATGAGCAAGCGATATCTTATCGCTGCTCACTGAAGCGTAGCTCCCTTTTGAACTGTATGCTACCGGTTTTTGGAGCTTGTCATAGACAGCTCCATCATGCATTGGCTTACAGGGGCCGCGCCTGCCAATAAACTGATTGAATTGGAAGAGCGGGTGACACACCTCTGAAATCTTGGATGATGGCACTATGTTTCTTGCACATGCATGCAAGCAAACATAACAAACATAATAATTGTATCTTAATTTTTGAAGACCGTTTTTTTTTTTTGTGCGTCCATATGTGACATATGAATGAGGGATCCACTCACTGTAGATCAAGAGAGGATGCAAAATGGTGCAGGTACATGGGGGGGTGAACAAAGTGGTAGACAGTAAGCCCTACCAGAGCTTCAGGCTGATGTAGCACAGCTGGACTAAGGCAAGAGAGGATGTGAAATGGTACAGGTACATGGGGAGGGTGAACAAAGTGGTAGACAGTAAGCCCTACCTGAGCTTCAGGCTGATGTTGCACAGCTGGACTAAGGCACAAGCACCCACGGCATGTTCTTATAGTCCCCATTTATATGTCCATTTATGTTCTTACAGTGCTGATTGCCTAACTGAGCCAAGATGTAAAACAGATACTAAAATGTCAGGTTTATTTCAGGTGACCAGGATCATAGTGGGGAGAGGGGGCAAGTGAAACAATGTCCTGAGAATGTGCTTAAACTTATTAACCATTGCTGTGCCACGGGTAATACACGGTCCAGAATCCCTATATGTTCAAATTATGTTTGCAGCCTAAAAGTGTTTAGGTGGATTGGCATTTACATTACTCAGCGGCAAATCTTTTCATACTTTTGTGATCATCGGTTAAGATATAATCACTAACTGATGAGACACTTGAGAGATGAAACTGTGCTACCAAAAGTTGCATTTGCAAAGCCCTGAATATTTATCTGTTGATAATGAAATGAAAACTGTCAGCTGATAACATTCAGCCACTGTCCATTGCACAGAATAGACATCTCACTGATAGATCTGGAGCAAAGGACATGCACTTAATAACACCACTACAGCTCCAGACACGGAAGAAAAGTTCATGCACTTTCATCGCTGTTAACTTTTCAGCATTTTTAAAACAGTTACTTAGCATCTGCACTAAGATGTTACGTCGCTGAACTGAATTGTGACACCAGAATCCCTGCGATCAACATTTGTCAGCAAAAGTGAATTGAAAAAATCAATAGATGTATATAATGATAAGTGACATGAGTCAATAACAACATATCTGGATGTAATACTTGGCTTAAAATTTGAGCACCACCATATTCCGCACCACAGCATCAAACAGGGATGCCATTTATAATTCAGCTAATGTCAAGCAGTTTTCGAGCCATAAAAAGTATTACTGTATCAGTATGGTGGCAGTAATGGGATCAGAAATTATGAAATAAAATGCAACAACACCCCGTCGACCATATATTTGTGTGGGGTGGAGGGGAGTGCATGAAACACCAGGGGTGAGCTGTTAGGCGGCTTCAGATTCACCAGAGAAAAAGGTGGATTTGATTGTGAGCTATGGTTGAATTTGTGTTTTCTTTTTCTATACCTAGTTTTTGCTGTTTTGTTAGGGCACATGTCCAACCCTAAGATGTTTAGGGTCACAAGGTGATGTGACTTCATTGAGCATCTGATTTGAGAAAGAGCTGTGTGATTCTATCTAAATGCCAGCTCATGGCAATTCAGAGAAAAAAAAATATTTTGAAGCTGCATTACCAGACTAAGTGTGCAGTTTAGTGAATTACCACACAGGGGTGTGTATATGACAGCACTAAAAGGTGCATTAAAGTGCTTCAGTCATGAAAACCTCCCCCACTGGCTGCTGCTGAAATGCATAGCAGTATGTTCTCCTTTGTGCATTCTGGCTGTTCTTTTGCTTCAGCTGTAGGTAGTACAATGCAGCTAAGTTCGTTTGCATAGGTTTTAGCAGCGGGAGTTCACATTGACAGAGTCTAGTAAGAGAAAACGCTTGGAATTACACATACAATGAAGTCTGAGTTTTCACATCAAATGCTGAGGTATTTTTTTTCTGGAGGATTAGAACCCATGGAGTCCATGAAGGTGTGCTTTGGAGAGCTGGCGTGTGTAAGGACTGTTAAGCACCCACACATTTTGGTGGTCCTGCTTTTTCAGGGAACAGTTTATTAAAGTAATGATGTGTGGCTTGTCTCTCTAAGCTAAACAAGACTACACCATCCTATCAGGCAACTGACACAGTTGATCTGTGTGTGTGGGGGGGGGGAGGAGCTGCTCACTGAAGCGTAGCTCCCTCTTTCAACTGTATGCCACTGCATTTTCAACTCCTGTCATAGACAGCTCCAGCAGTGATTGGAGAACTGTGACCACACCTGCAAACACACTGACTGAATTGGAAGATGCTGACACACCTCTGAAAAACTCAGATGATGGCACTATGTTTCTTGCACATGCGTGCAAGCAAACAATAAAAATGAGATTACTGATAGTCTAATTAAAGAATTTGACAAGGCAGGAGAACTTGCTGAGTTTTGTGTAATGGGTGACCTAAATTTACTTAAGATTGACTGGGCAAAAATGATTGCCATTGGAGCAAGTGCAAAATATTTTGTTAGTAGTTGTTATAACCTAAATCTGGTGCAATATTCAGTCCCCCACAGTAGGGTTTAATATATTAGATATAGTACTGGGAACTGAACATTTAGTAATTCAAGAGTGTGTCACAGGCCCCACTAGTTGGAAACAGTGACCATGAGTCAGTCATTTTTAAAATGAACTATGACTACGAAACACATCAGGGTAGAACAAAATATTTCTATACAAAAGGGCTAACGAAAAGGAAATCCAAAGTGAACTGAAACAGTTGGATTGGGCATCATTACTTACAAACAAATCAGTACAACTTATATGGAAAATAATAAAAAGTATTATTATGGGCCTAAGTGAAATCTATATACCACAAACATGTAAGCATAAAAATATTCATAAAAATCCTACATGGTTAAATAGAAACATAAGAAAATTAATTAAGAAGAAAAATATGTGTTATAAGAAATTCTTAAAAAATAAGAATAAAAAGATATTTTTGGCCCTAAGACAGGCTGTTTTTATGTTATGTGCTGCCCTTAAGCACATCGCAGCCCAAAGTGTTTTACAAAGCAACGAGTTTGATGCTGATAGTGGAGGGAGTGTAGAAAAGAACAGAATTTGGATTTATATACTGCCCTTAAACACATTGTATCCCAAAGTGTTTTACAAAGCAATGAGTTTGAGGCTGATAGTGGAGGGACTGTAGAAAAGAACAGAATTTGGATTTATATACTGCCTTTAAACACACTGGGCCCCATATTTAGAGGTGCGAGGCAGCACCACACAAGCGATAGTGTCACACAAAAAATTGGGCAGGCACATAACATGGAGATATTCAGACATAGCGTGTGGTGCAGCAACCGCGCAATGCACACTGAATATTGCAATAGTGCACAATGGCACTGTAGAACAAACTACATGGCCAGTTCTGAATATGGGACAACCACGCACAGGGGGCCAGGGGACTGATGTACAAACAGTGGCTGTCGCACACTGCATGTGTGTATGCAAAACAGTGGCTGGCAACAGAGTGACAGCCCAAGGGAAAAGGGAGGCCCAGTGGCCCATCACAGGGGCTAAAATGGCCTGATGCAAGGACCGCAAGGGGCCAGCACTGCATACCATACAGACATGCACATATGTACAGCTACATACATCACCCATGGTAGACACACACCACTACAGACAGGGGAAGCACAACAGTGACCATGACACATGGATGGCGGAGATGGGTGAGCACGATGTACACTGTGATGTAAGGGCTATTGTGCCACCAGGACACAACCAAAATGACATGAAGCTGGGAGGGCACACATGGGGTGTGCCCCAATGGCGTGTCATATCTGACAGCAGTCCAGGACACATGGACATGGGTACATAGTGGTGCATGCTGCAGGCAGTGGCGTCTACACAGTGTGTGGCCGGGGCAGGATGAACATGCCGGGTGGACATGTCACAGACCCATCATTTAACCTGAGTAGGTGAACACAGGGAAACACACAGTGGAACCCCCCTGTAGGGCACAGGGAGTGGTGGGGGATGTGAAGGCCACCATCCCCCCTGCATCTGAGGACATGTGGATGGGGGGCACAGGGGATTACCACCAGGGAAAGATCGCTAGTAAAGAACACACTGCACACAGCTATGAGAAATACGAAAAAATACATACTTAAATACTTACATCAGAAAACAGAACAACATCAGATAAAATGCAAGAAAACAACAACAACAATAATATAGCTAATTACTCTATCTGTACAACAGGATAGGTAACGGCGTAGGGAAGAAAGCGGATAAGGGTGGAAGGGGAGGAACTTTTTACAAAGAAGAGATGGGAAGAGTGGTGGGAGAGTGGGGTGAAAAAGGGTGGGGCCCAAAATTTATTTATTTATTTAGTTGTTTACCCAGGAGTAGCACACTAAGCTGAAAGCTTTTTTACAGGAGCGACCTGGGAGCACAGGGAAGTTAAGTGACTTGCTCAGGGTCACACAGTATGCAAGTGGAAGCTGTGGGACTCAAACCTCAGTCTGGTCTGCTGGATGTCACCAGATTTGCAGCTCAGAGCCTTAAACCACTGCGCTATACTGCCTCCTAAAAAGCTATGCAGGCTGGCCTGCATCATGGAGCGCCAGGGGGTGGAGGTGGGGCTGCACATGGCTCATGGCCAAAGGTTCATCCCTGATGGACACCAGTGAGTGTGAGACTTTCCTGTGCACACAGAGGATGTGACGTTTGCTCTGAAGTATGGCGCCCTGCTGTCTGAACGTGGCCCGCAGCATTCTTGATGTCCCGCGACGTACCCTCCTTCCATACTGCTCACCTCCAGGCTGGACCCGACCAAAAGGAGGAAAACCACAACTCAGTACAGCAGCAGTGCCAACAGGGTGATGTGTATGTACAGACTGCCCCCCCCAACCCCATGCCCATAACAATGGGTGTGATGTGTAGCTCTGCATGTGTGGTGTGCTACCCACAGGCTGTGTCACAGTACTGCATGCAACAGTGGCCACATATGTGCAGCGTACATGTGTGCCAGGAGGCACTAGACACATGTGGTGGGCATGACCCCACACTAGGTCACTGCAGGACGTGCAGCCCGAAATGCACAGTGCCATTGTGTGGAGAAGCACATGGCTGTGTGGTGGTTCTGCATTAGCTGTAGCTACGATACATCATCCAGTGGCAAGTGTGGGTGCAGGACAGACATTGGTGCCAGGCCTATGGGAGAGGATGGCGGCAGCCCCCCCCCAAAAGTTGGCCATGACTGCCCACAGTGGCGCTTTAATGCAAGCAAGGATGGACTGGATGCAGCATGGACCCATGTGAGCTAGCATCACCACCCTCCTACAGTACTCACAAATACATTCATAGTCTGGCTGCCCTGGGGACAACTATGCATAAGAAAATGCAGGGATTGAAGTTGGCACAGGACTGCTAGCCAAATGCTGGTAGATTTAGTACCGGGCAAGTAAGATCACCCATTAACTAGCCCTGTGGACCTGCAGTGGACAAGGTAACTATTCAGTAGGTACATCAGCTGGGCTATTGAAAATGTCTGTGAGTCCAGTGTATATTCCCAGTCACTAGACCTGCTGGCTAATGGATGCATGATTAAATGCTGACCCCTGCAATGAACACATGTGTGGTGCACCACAAGGCCATAATTACGCACTGATCACATGGGGCAGAGGTGTCTTCACACAACCATGGCACATACCCATGTCCCCAGCACAGAAAGTACACAGTGGGGCTGACACCTGTCACGGGGTAAATCTACCGCATCAGGCTGGCGGGACAGATCTAAACACACTGTGTATGGCAGTGTATAATGCAAAGCCTCACGGAAATGGCAACATTCACACCCGCAAGGCACAAATACCACCCTGCAAAATGGGTGAGGGTGTGCATACAGCTGGTCGTATGTGTGGGCATGTAGCAGAGGAACAGGAGGTGAACATTGCCATTGATGTGCGTTACATTCAGGCAGCACATTGACATGGGGGGGGTGTAGCCTCTCTGGAGTGATTGTCAGGAAACTGCTAATGGTGACACATGGTCAACAGCAAGGTACAGCCATGCCCACAAGGCCAAAGGTGTGTGCTGTGGCAACACATCCCCCATTGGCAGGTGCGAGAAGGACATGCCTGCCCGCCCCTGCCATGGGTGTCACAGATGCTGCACTGGGCATAGCTACACTATGTTGCACACACACACAGGTGGTGATTATAGGCATCCCATTATCCAGGAATATCACATCTGGGCACAACACAGTAACATACCATGAAACACAAACAACGTACAGCCTGAGTATAAGGGCACAGCACCAGAACATTGTGATTCAAAACAATGTGAGGGCAGTATCTGGGGGGTGTGGGGGACAAGTTTAGCGGATGACAGCAGCATATCATTTACATATGATGGACACTAAAGGGGGCTAGAATATTGGTTTAGGGGCACACACATTAATGTGACAACAAACCAGGGACACAACAGGTTGCAACAGGTGCATGGGTTTGTGGGGGCATCATATGGGCACACACCAACAACAGTGCAATAGGTGTTATGTCTAGGAGGTCTGACACACTGGACTATGCAGAGGCCCCTGAAGCTGAAAGTGGCACAGACTCAAACCACCACATACCCCAACCATGCTGAGGGCTGGATGGCAGGGTCAGCTGGACCTGTCCATGCTGCAGGCCATCACTCACCACGGCACGTGTGGGGGCCACATGACTACCCCACCACTACACCTGCGGGCAAGTGTGTAGATGGCCCAGGTGTTGACCACATGTAGCATGAAGGGGACACACAGGGTGCTACATGTTCCACACGTAGGGTGCCTGCACGCACTGTGGTGCAGGGTTGACCTGCAGGGGATGTGTGTACTACACAGAAATGGACTATACAGCTGCACTGGGCATGTCAAGTGCCACATGATGGGACCATGATGTGGACAGCGCCGGAAGCATGGGATTAGACATGGGTCCCCTATGGTGGTCAACAAAGTGGGGAAGGCCACGATGTACATGGTGGATGCACCACGTGTGTGACTGCGTGAGGAAACCCACATGTGGAGACCACAAGAACTTCGTGGATGCAGCTCAGTGAAAGTGCAGCACAAATGGGCATGGCAATGTGTTTCACACATGTATACTCACATGACTGCCTTCACATGTGGCACATGCTGCTGTCTGGCCCCTCCTGCGACCTCACTGCTCTGCTTGCTGGCCCATCTGGCCTGTGCCCTGGTGACTTTGTCTGCAATGGGAACACAATAACAAAGGCACATTCAGTGCCATGCATTACCACACATGCCCACCCCCACAGTCTATCCAAATATGATGCAGCAATGTGGATATCTAAATGACACCCACGAGAGAATGGATGCACCCTCACCAGTGGACAGACTACAGTGTACCTATGCATAGGCACTGTACAGGGAAGGACACTGCTCACCCCCCCTCCCAAACACTACCACAATGCACAGACAGTCCACTGATACATAACAGTCAGCCAGGCTGGGGGCGCACCCCTATTGTGCGCCATGAGTGACCAATGCACAGTGTAGACAATGATCCCAGTGGGTGCAGCCGGGTGGGCTGCAATGGATACATGGGCTGGCAAATGGATATCCAGTGCCTGTATCCCATGTAGATGGGTGGCACAGATGTAGACGGACATGTGACACTAATAAAAAGCCACAGCATTAAGACAATGGATATCCAGTGCCTGTATCCCACGTGGATGGGTGGCACAGATGTAGACAGACATGTGACACTAATGGGAAGCTGCGGCATCATGACAATGGATATCCAGTGGCTGTATCCCACATGGATGGGTGGCACAGATGTAGATAGACATGTGACTCTAATGGGAAGCCACGGCATCAAGACAATGGATATCCAATGGCTGTATCCCACGTGGATGGGTGGCACAGATGTAGACAGACATGTGACACTAATGGGAAGCCGTGGCATCATGACAATGGATATACAGTGGCTGTATCCCATGTGGATGGGTGGTACAGATGTAGACAGACATGTGACACTAATGGGAAGCCACGGCATCAAGACAATGGATATCCAGTGCCTGTATCCCACGGGGACGGGTGGTAGGTGGCACAGATGTAGACAGACATGTGACACAAATGGGAAGCCACGGCATCATGACAATGGATATCCAGTGGCTGTATCCCACGTGGATGGGTGGCACAGATGTAGACGGACATCTGACACTAATGGGAAGCCACAGCATCAAGACAATGGATATCCGGTGCCTGTGTCACATGTGGATGGGTGGCACAGATATAGACAGACATGTGACACTAACTGGAAGCCACGGCATCAAGACAATGGATATCTGGTGCCTGTGTCACATGTGGACGGGTGGCACAGATGTAGACAGACATGTAACACTAATGAGAAGCCATGGCATCAAGACAATACTGGATGGCGGTCACTGTCATGGCTGTGTGCATACTGAGGCAATGTACTGTTCAACCAATGGGGTGACATGGGCAGACACAGGACTGCATTGCTGTGGTGTGAGGGGTGGCCACATGTGCAAATGTACTTAATGGTCACCATGTCCCTGACAGGTACCTACATGTGTTTGTTTACGCAGGTCCACCTGTACATGTCATGGCATGACACACCACAGCAGCTGTGTGCCTGTTAGCAGTGTGACTTCTGACCTGCACCAGATACAACTGGATGGATACATGATGGCATTGTCACCAGTGCTACGATAGTTATAGGATGGGCTGCATGACACACAGTGGACACCTGTATGACACATACATCTGGGTGCCACCTGCAAACCCTTTTGCTGTGACATGGTAACTGTCACACTGTGTCACCGAGGTGCCGGATGAGTACCCAGTACTTCACACTGTGCTGTGCACCAATACATGCCTACATAACCCAACATGCCAGGCCACAAGGAGGACTGTGATGCACAGGGGCATGAGGGGTCTGCAGGAGCAACGGTGTTCACTGTTATACCACGACACAGTTAAGATGATGTACATGGTCCTGGTGTGTAGCCTGTGGCACATGGGCAGACACATGCATATACACAAACGGACACCATAGGCATGGGATTGTGTTGGGACATCACAACACAGAACAGCCATGCTGTACAGCACTGTGAGTACACACTGGGACACAGTCATGCTGACTAGCAGGGCCAGCATGTGGCACACATGTTCCAGCTGTGTCTCCAACCAAGGGTGTGTGTGTGTGTGCATTGCAACAGTACAACTGCAGTGACACACCCCATATGCCTCCGTCCACTATGCAGTGGCAGGATGCCACGTGGATGTGTGAGGACCACTGTGACTTACATGTGGCAGTACCTGCATAGTGGGGGGATACACACTGGTCATAAACACATGTCTATTGCATGGATACAGAGTATGGTGGTGGGATTTTAAAACCCTAACATTCACGTGCATGTACACTATGCAGGCAGGGAGGTCAGCCGGAACCTGAGGAACTCTGGACATGCATTGGTCATGTGTGCAAGCTACACCAGAAGGACATGTACACCAGGAGATGCATCCCAGGTGTATGGTACAGGAAACGTGCACTACCCCCCACAATGATGATAGGGTATGTCTGAGTGCTGTACAGTCACTGGGGACATGATATACCCATGTCAACTGGCATATCACGATAGTGAACATATATGTGCCACAGTACGACAGTTAAATTGATAGGGAATGGTGCGGGCCATGGCCCATATGTACAGGAATCATGGGACCCAGGGGTGGGATGCAGGACAGGTATGTGCGCACATGACACAGACTGCTGACAGCTGTGGATTAAATGGGGTGCCTACCCATAGCAAAGCTGGTGGTACAGAGTGGAACATCAATCAATCAATCAATCAAAGTCTTTATTTAACTAGGCGATCACCGTTGAGCAAGCTCATTTTCGAGGTGGACCTGGGTTTGTTAACAAGGAACAAGGGGCAATTTACATGGGATGCAACACACAAGAAAATAGTAATAATACAAATAAAGTGAGATACAATAATACAGTATATACAAAGTATCAGCAGGTAGCATTGACAGTAGTATATGTTTGGAACAGAAGATACAGCTAGTTTTGGGTAGGACACAAATTTCATAAAAGTAAAGAAATATACATATCAGGTGCATCTGGTACCTGCAACACACCATACTGTGCAGCAACTTCCGATGATGTGTGTACCTATACATGCATATCGAGACAGGTGGCCATAGTACGTGTGCCAGCACACTATCACGGTGCACATGGGGTTGTACATAGCATATCGGTCACCTATGTCAGTGCTGAGCATGTATGTGCCAGTTAGCACTTTGTGCCATGTCCAGGGGAGACACAGGTGCAATGCAGTTGTCCTGTGGCTATCCCACCATTGCCCATCACACACCTGGCACTTGACAGCACCATTCCCTGATCAGCATGATGTACAGTGGTAACGCTTGGCATGTTGTCAGCCTCTGTAGGCAGGTTTTTCCCTTTGTAGAACATAAAATCATATGTCCGACGTGATATCTGCACTATAGAGAGGGTGGGACATGTCTGTGCAAAACATAACAGAACGGTATGAAGCATGGCATTTCCGCAACTGTGGATGGATAACAATATCATGCCACATTCCACACAGGTCACTGTCAGACACAGACATACTCCTGCCGGAGAAAGACATCCTACAAGTCACACATTAGAGTGTACATACCTGGGCATGGTACAGTGCCCTTCTCCACTATGGTGCAGAAATGATCCAGCCAATCCCTGTCCCTCCTTCTCAGGTGTCCATACCTGTGACAGCATTGCTCCCCCATGTGTTGTACCCCGATCCTCCTGGTCAATGGAGGCCCACACTTTTCACCTGGGCCTATCGAGGTCTTCCAAGCCAAACAGCTGGTCCTCCAAAGTGACCACTACATCCACCAGGTTTGCCAGTTCCACATCAGACCACCTCTGGTCCCACTGGGTGAATGCCATGGGTCACCTTGTCCTGGACATTCTGCTGCATACACACTGACATCTAACCACATTTTATCAGGCCTGAAGCCCATGCACATTGCACAACTGGGCATCATTGGTTAGCTTCATGCTACTGGTGTTAGCGCCATGCTAGTGCGTGATAGAGAATTACAGTCGTGACACTGCGCATGCTCAACAGCATGGACCCGTGCAGCAACATGCACCCAGTTATGCTATGGCACCGTGCATGCATGGCACATATATTGCACCATACTGTGAAGGTTGTGCATGGTCACAAATCACAACCACACTGCACTAGTCAATGGTCATGCACCACAGTCTATTACGGCGCATGTGCATAGCACATGCACGATGATGCACTGTTGTCTGAGACGTTATGGTGCTGTGTCCAGTGCACACTATGATGTATGCTGTCAGTGTGCAAATGTCAATGCAGGTGTGCCAGGCCGGCCTGGTGGCCCTGAGGGTTGAGACGCTGGTTGCCTCACCTTGTGTCATGCCGGTGACCAGGTTTCGAGAGCAAGCTCAGGTCATCGGGGGGGGGGTCAGCCTGGGAGGAGAGGATTGAGCAGCCGGAGTACTACTCTGTTCTCCTCTCCTCTCCTGGGGAAGGTGGGTTGTGGATCCCCGGCATCAAGCGACTCCCAGTGGAGACTGGGGGGAGCTACAGCTGGGGACACCTTGAAAGGGGATGGAGGCAATGGCGGACTTCCTGTGGGTAGATGTGGGAACATGCACATTACATGCTGGACATCATTGCAAGTCCGCGCCTCTGGGGTCATGGAACGAGTGAAAAACCCTGGTGCCTGGGAGGACGACAAAGAGCCCTATAGCGGCCACAACACCCAATGCCAAATCCAACCCAGTCGGGTATCTGATATCCTCCACCTCTCCCCACCGGCCAGCTGGATTTACAGAGCACCAAGGTAGGTGGTGGCCCCACCTCGGGGGGGGGGTACAAGCTGGGGTGGGGGAGTTGATTGCAGGCATGGGTTTGGATAGAGCTCTGGAGGGGGACCTGACTTGTTGGAGTCAAAGGCTGGGCGGGAGAAAGCTGTCTTTAAGAAGGCTACGTCATAGGGAGATCTCAGGGGCCGGCGACTGTAGGGAAACAGTTAAAAAAAATGCAGGTGTGCCATAGCATTCCGTAGAGCAGTTAAGAAAGTGCGATGATGATGGCAGCGCATTGCGCAATTTTGCAATATTCAGCCAGCCTATGCAAATGTCCTCATTGCACAGTCTGCACCCTAACCAACCATTTGCATCTCATTATTGAAATGTATTCAGTTCATTTGCATGTTAGGGACTACAAAAGGGCCCACCAGCACCACCACACCTCAGAGGTGACTGACAGGTACTGCAGCCTTCAAGGTAAGTATACTGTGTGTTTGTTTATCTTTGCCTGATTTTTAACCATACCTGGCCATGTTCATGGGGCTGTCTCCACATTTCTTTCTCAACAGCACCAAATATGTCCTGTGCACATTGCAGATGACCTAAATTCAGGTCTGAGGAGCTATAGGCCCTGACTGAGGCATATGTGGCCAGGGAGGAACTGTTGACCAGGCTTGGAAGCATGCCCCAAGAGCAGGAACAATCCTGGAGGGAGATGGCTGAAGCAGTTAACGCACAGGGCCACATGTGCCAGACAGCACAACAGTGCCACAAGAGGACAAGTGGCCAAAGTGTCCAGACCAAGGAGTTGCTGGCCAGGGCACGGCCTGAACTGCAGGCCACAGGTGGAGGCCCATCCAGGGCTACCCAGCTGATGCCAACTGAGGAGCTGATGGTCACCACCCTCTGACGGACTGCCATCCAGGGTCTACCTGGTGGTGGATTTGATACTGGTGTCAGCCCATCCTGGCAATGTACGTATATGTGTTGCATGTCATCTACAGTTGGCCAGGGTGTACACTGGGCCCTTACTTGCCTGGTGGGTGGAACTGTGTGTACACTGTTGTGATGTTGCTGTGTCTGTGTGCATTCTACAGTGTAGTATGTTTGTGTGTCATGCCTAGGTCATGCAGTGCAGCTCTGTAGTCTCTGTCAGGTGTGTCCCATGCCATGACTGTCGTGCGTCTTTACCTAGGTGTGTCTGTTACTGTTTTATGTTTCCATGACCCTGTATTCTGACTGTGTCCCACATTCTCTCTGTAACCCCTGGGTGGCACCACCCCCCCAGTGTTACACCCCTGCCTACTACCTTGGACGTAGGCTAAGGGTTTGAGTTCACTAGCTAATAACATTTTTTAAAACCTTTGCGCAGTGCCTCCACTCAGGGTGCTTTACGTGGGTGAGATGGTGCTGGGTGTAGCCCCCTGAGCTGCTACACCACCCACGATGACCAGTTACCTTCCCCAGACATGCCCCAAGACACAGCTCCCCACATTTCAACATTTTGAATTAAAGGCTCTCTCTAATAATATGCTCACACATGATTTCCAACAACAACAACAAGATATTTATTTCAGGGGGAAATAAAGGAGCTAGGAAAGGGAAACAGGAGGAGTAGAGGATATCTTACCGTATTTACACATGTACAGAGATCATTTTGGATTTTGCTGGTGAACCCTCCAGCTGGGTGGCTACATATTAACAGGCAGACATAAATCACATTTTACCATTCGACTTAAGACATCCAGAGCCCTGGCTATCTACCTGCTGATAAATCAGATGTTAAACATAATTATTAATATTACCCACGCTGGTACCAGTCCCAGATACAGCAGAAACCCCGCAATCTCATACCATACTGGTTAAACAGATACCACAGTCTAAGATGTTGCAGGCCTGATGGAGTTGCAGCTGGTCGAGGTGGCCGGCTATTAATTTGAGGGTGGGGGCAACTTGGAACCAGATTTTTGTAAAGCAGCAAATTACTATTTACAACCACAGCAGGGATTGCCCTGCACTTTAGCAGACAAAGCAGGGATTGCCCTGCACTTGCAGACTTCTAAACATTCCAGAACAAACTATGTGGATCTTACATCCAGAACATTCAGCACAATATTTGAAAGTCCCATCCAATGCAATGAGAGTGATACTTCTGTCAAGCATCCTAAACGCAGTTTAAACACGGTCACATCCAGTACTTTATATACCAAAAGGCATCCATCCAGAGTAAGTTGGCAATGACACTTTTATCAAGCATCCCATACTTAGTTATATAGTTTCAGGCAGTCACATCCAGTACATTCTATATACCAAGAACATTATCCACAAGCGGAGTCCTATCCAGCACGTCTAGATATTTAACACTTATACCAAGCACTCTCAGACGAAATTCAGTGCAGACACAGGTACATTCTGTTTAAGGTATCTTAGACATTAATATGCTGTAGGGCCTCCTGTCTCATGAAGCGGCAAGCGCGTCTTGGCAGACAGCTCCACAATGGCAAGATTCTAACCCATAGCTACACATTTATATGATTCACTAAGCCCAGCATCTAGCTGCACCTGCAACTTAGCCATTTGGGCCACAGACAAGATGCATCCATTACTTGAACTAGGCAGTCTCTTATGGGGTTAGTAGCCCAAACTGATGACTTCAATACTTCACACTTAACAGTGCACGTTTCTTAATGGGGCGTGGAGCCCCCAAGATTACTTGCTTAGCTTCTCCCTCACACCTGGGGGTACGAGGGTACTCACTCAGGTCCTCCACGGGTCTCCTCCGCAATCAAAGACATCCTGAAGACTTCTTCAGCTCTCTCACCACTGAGGTACTTGGTCAGCGCTCTCACCACTGCATGATGTCATCTGGTCTGGTCAGCACTCTCACCGCTGCTGGACATCTGATTCTTCGGTCCACATCTTTCCCTGACATGGGAGGGAAGGCTAACTTCTGGAGGACAGTACTGGCAACCTCCAGATTAGCTGTTGCAGAAAGCACAATTACTGTAACTAGTTAACTGTTAACTGAAGAAAATAACAAATGCCCTCTGAAGACTGAAAGGGCTTGAATTAAGTGGCCTAGGCCTGATGGCATGGCTGGAGCCTGAGCCCTTCCCCCATGGGGGGCTCCCAGCAGGCTGGAGCCTGCCCTGCTGCTGTCTCTCTCTCTCTCTCTCTCTCAGCTCTGCATCTCTGAAAAACTCTCTCTGAATCTCCAGACAAACTGGCAACATTGTCTCTTTATTGAGCTCCTAGCTCGACTCCTGATTGGTAGCAGGGATGAGGTGACATGTCTCAAAGTTGCTGAAGGACTTGTCAATCAGAACACTCGAGGCACATTTGGGTTGTGGAATTTGCGCCTAAAATAATGTCCCTGTAAGCCCCCATAAGCACTTGGGTGCTTACCCATGAGATGCAGTGAATACCCCACAAGTCCTGGCTTTCTATTGCTGCAGTTCCAATTGGCTGTACTGCTGGCAATGGCTGCTTAACCCACTGTCCCTTATAGCAGATTAGATACAGTCCTGAATAATGTCCTGGTGCAGCCAGAAAGAAGAAATTATTTGCCCCACATACCCCACAGTTCTATAGCTTAAAAGCTGTACTTGCAGTCGCTGCACAGATGAAAAACATGGCTGTTTTACTTTTCCTGTCGCTACTGCACTTATGCAAGCTCCCCTTGCAGCAGCTGACAGGCTGACACACAGAGTCCCAGATACTGGAATTGCCAGGGAAACAGTACTCATTTTAACTTTAAACACTTTCCCCACATGCACAGTATATTCCCAACAAGCAGCAACAGTTCCATTATGTAAAACATTTTAATTCTTTACTTTTTGGCTGGAGCTGAACATAGCTACCCTGGAGGCAGCCAGACACACTGTTATGCATTATTCAGATGACCAGGACCCTGCACAGGCATACTCAAATGAGCCCAGGTCAGAACTCCTTTAATTCCCATCTGAGCGGTCCCCCAGCAGTCTGTCCATGGTCACTGGGTCCCAAATAGGTGGAAGGGATCCCGGGACCCACGGCACAGTCCCCGAGGCGACTGCAAAACAAGTGGCTCCACATCAAAGGCACTTTGTGCGTCAACGCGACTCCCACTGCCCTGGAGGCAGCACTTTTGCAGCGGGAGCTCGCGGTCAGCAGTTTAAGCCCAGAGGGGCTGGATTTTCATTTGACTGCAAGTTGGGGCACACACGAGGGCAAACAGGACCTGGGAAGCCAGAAAAATTAGAGGCCAAGTCAGGAGAAGCCCGAGAGACAGCAGGAGAAGGACAGAACAAAATGGGCTAAGGTAAACCCAGACTGGCATTTCTAGGAACCCCCATTTGCAAGAGGGTTACATCTCTCCACAGCACAATCCACCCTAGGGGAAGCTGATGTTCCCCAGGGACAGGGTACGTCATGGCCTGCACTGGTGATGGAGCCCACCTCCGGGGCTGAGGAAGAGTAGGAGGCCCTGGAACTGAGCCTACACACCCTGGGGGAGACGGACAATGATGTTGATGCCGATGACGATGAGACCATCTCCCTGTCTGGTGTCATCCTGCTGCTGGCTGCACAGGACATCCTCACAGAGTCTGGTGATGACACTATCACACACAGCAACATCGTCACCACATCCCAGTTGCCACTGGTCAACCCTCCAGATGCTGTACCTACCATATGCAGTCATCCAGGGCCGGCCCCTGCACAGCAATGTAACCACCACTGCCAGGTGGCCACTGTGCAGCAACAGGGCCACAGTACATGGCCCGCAGAGGTGCAATGACAGGGCCACAGTGACCATCATCCACAGCCCTGTGTGCAAGGTGCCCAGCCACAGCCTGACCATGCACAAGTTCAGCCACCCCCTTCACGTGCAGTCCCTGCACGTGGCCCATCACCACCACCCCAGCGGAGAGATGTGGAGACATCCCAAACTTTTGCCTGCACTTCTGTCATCATCTCCCCTGGCAGCAGGCTGCCAACATCCCAGCTCACATGCTCGACATGCACAGCTTGCTGCACACATGCGGCATCTCTGAGAGCTGCCATGGAGGGCCAGGAATCCCTCTATGAGGCAGTGCAGGGGTTGCGTGCACAGATGCGCCTTCATGAGGAGCAAACTGCTGTCTGCCATAAAGGAACACATGGAGGTTCACTATGGAATATGGAAGGAGATTGTTTATTTATTTGTTCATTCAATTTTGATAACCGGGTAGGCCTGCTGAGCCCCCAAGGTCCCTTTTTCAGGGGTGACCTGGATTTAGTTACATGGTACACACATTTCACATACAGAACTGGCTGTGCTGACCATTAATGGTTACAATCTGGTCAGTACGCAGTTGGGTACCACTCTTAGTGCTCATTAGAATTTAGACATGCATACATTAAGAATCGACAGAACTTGCACAGGGAGTGGAATTAGTGCACAAATAGACAATAGACAGTGTAGTTGGTTGTCCCAGGCTGAAGTCTGTTCAGGACTTTACCGGGCCGGTTTAGGCTGGGAGCTAATCATTACGATTAACAGCTCTTATGCATGTACCTGCACTTTTTGTTAGGCGATGTGCCCAGAGCCCATTTTGGAAAATTCTCAGAGAGGTTGCATCTTGGAGCTGTGGAGGTAGCTTATTCCATATCAACAGTGCTGCATGGTCAAAGGACTTTGTGCCCGCTGTGGTGCATGCCCTAGGTTCCTCCAGTAGATTGCTCCCTGTGGTATGCAGCAGCCTGCCTGCTCACTTTGGGACCAGCAGCCCAGCCAGGCTGTCGGGCGGGCAGCTGATGAGCTTATATGCATTGCATAACAATGAATACTGCAGGCGGTTAGTAAGTGATGGACAGTTAAGGGAGGCCAGTGCTTAGCAGTGATGCCTCCTCTTGTGAGACAAAGTGGCAAAGCGGGCAGCCTTGTTATAACACTTGCATCCTTTTGTACATGTGTTTTGCCATGCCCTGCATTACTGAGGTGGCATAGGTCAAGGTTGGGGGGGAGGATGCTGCTTGCAATGGTAACTCTGGATTTGGGGATCAGCTGGGCGCTCAGGCGGTATAGGAGACCACGTTTTTGGTGCAGCATTTTGGTAATCTAATCAACATGAGGCTTTAGTGTAAGACGTTGGTCCACAGTAAGACCAGGTATTTTAAGGATTTCACTACCTCTATAGTGGTGCCAGTTGAGGAGACTATAGGGAGGAGGGAGTTTCTGTCTTGTCCAAAAGTTCTTGGGCCGAATACCATAGCCTTTGTTTTAGTGGTGTTTAGGATTATCCTGTTTTTGTTAGCCAGGATTCCAGTGTTACAAAATCAGATTGTAGGTGAGCCCCAAGGTCTGCAGTATTACTTGAGGATTGATAAATCACTGCATCATCCACATACTGGACCAACGAGCTGCCTCCGCAGTGTATATTCAAATCATTGATAAACAGTGTGCATAGGAGGAGGTCCAGTATTGATCCTTGGGGTACCTGGTGGGGTTTACAGGGATCATGGATGCCATATGGGTCCTCACCATGGCCCATGCTGTGCATGATGGCGAACTGCATATAGTCCAACAGGCGCCAGCAGCTAAGGGTCACCAATCCCGTGGTTCAGCTGTTTGTCAATTCCCCCACACCCCCTGCAGCACTGGCACCACCCAAGCTCCCTACACCCCCACCACCCGCACATCCACCAACAGCACTCCCACCACCCCATCCCATGGGCTGTCGCATCCCATCACATGTGATCATGGCATTCACTTTGCCACACCAAACCCAGCCAGTGGCCACACATGGGCACGTGGACCTACCCCGTGACTCTCTGACATGGGCTGCCTCTCCCCACTGCACTCATCCACCTCACATGGTCAACACATTGTGCATGTACGTGGTGGCCACAGATGCAGTACATGAAGGTTCTGGGTTCTACTCAGCATGCCTGTGACACCACTGCCCGCAGGCAGGCCACCACGTGCCCCTTGATACCTATGGGCATTCTGTGTCAACACCCTCTACACCCACACCACCCCCACACACTGCCCCTGTGGCAATGGCACATATATGGATGGCATTTCCACCTCTTTATGTGTTGCCTGGTGGCCTGTGTCTGGCATGGGTGTGATGAGTGTGCCTGTTTCATACCAATGTGAGTATGTGCCATGGTATCTCTCTGACTCTTGCCAACACACCAACCACACCAGTGTGGCACATGCTCCTTGCTTCGTGTTCTGTGAGTCGGCATGTTTTTATCTGGCACACATGTGCACACATCCCATGGACATGCCCTCCAGCCCCTTGCCCTCAACATACTGCCCGCAGTGTATGTCCCCACAGTCTGTATGTTGGCAGCCATGACGTGTCTCATGTGCTTGCTGTACACATCTTCTTGGCCCGTAATGTTCCTCCACTATTCTCGTCCCATGCTCCCATCCTCACTGAGCCTGTCGTTGGTCCCGCCTGTTGGTCTGCTCATGATCCCCATCTTCCAGTGGCTCCAAGTTCTCTGCATTGTCATCTGCAGGTCCTGGACAACTACTCCATGGTCAAGTGCTATGTTGGGTAGGATACAACAGGCAAGGGTTATGCCACTGGCCTTGTCTGGACAATACAGAAGGGCACCCCTGGATCTGTCTAGGCATCTGAACTGCATTTTCAGCATGTCGAACACATGCTCAATGATGTTGTGGGTGGCTTTGTGTGCCTCACTGTAATGTTCCTCTGCTTCAGACATGGGCTTCAGAATTGTGATGAGCGTCCATGGCCACAGGGGGTATGCGCTGTCACCTGTGTGGAGGACAGAGACATGTTAGTATCCACTGTGGTATGATTCCACTCTTTTTCTGGCTTTGCTTACACTCACTAACAAGATGTCCACTCGGTATGTCCCCCGATTCAGATCGGTGGTGCAGCATGGACCATTGCCAGATGTAGGAATCATGTGCACTTCCAGAGAACCATGCCATGACATTTGTGATGTGCCCTGTGGCATCACACACCACCTGGCAGTTGATCAAGTGGTAACCCTTCCTATTTACATATATATCCTTATCACCACCAGGTGGTGCCCTGATGGCCACATGGGTGCAATCAATGGCACCTAGGACTGCTAGTAGATGCACAGTCCTATAGAAGTGTTGCATGGTTGCTGTATGCTCTGTTGGTAGATGCACAGTCCTACAGAAGTGTTGCATGGTTGCTGTATGCTCTGCTGGTAGATGTGCAGTCCTATAAAAGAGTTGCATGGTTGCTAAATGCTGGTAGATGCGCAGTCCTATAGAAGTGTTGCATGATTGCTGTATGCTCTGCTGGTGTGCTGGAGAACCAGATGAACTCCCTAGCATGTGGCAGCAGGACATTGAGGAACTGGCTCAGGAGGCGGGAGGTGGCTGACTGGATGATACCAGTGGTGTCACCCCCCCAGTACCTGGAATGTGCCTGTGTCTCAACTGTCATGGCATGGCTTCTCTGCATTGGTGCCTTCGGCTTCTCATGAAGGAGCTCACAAGGCTGTCTGATAAAGGCCCTATTGAGATAGTACTGGTCCACAATTTATTTATTTATTTTATTTATTAAAGCATCTCACCAGGAAAAACAAGCTGAGCACAAATAGCTCATTTCCAGATGTGTTCTGGGGGGATGGGAATTTGGGATACAATTATATAAACAGAAGCATACAAGTGTACAAATAAGTTGACAATAAAATTGGAGGCATAATAAGATTGTTGGCAGAGAAATAGTAGGTAGGCATACAATATATGTTATATATGATGTCATTGGATAGCAGCATGGGTGACAAATGCTGCAAAGTACAATATGATAACAACAACAATGGAAGGAGGTAACTCCAGTGTATTATACCGTGTCAGTGGTTAAATATTTATAAAAGTACACTTTACAACAACAGCTGGTCCAGTGAGGAAGATTGTGGAAAATTAGAGTAAGGCTAGGTAAACCTATTGGCAGTGGCAGGAGGAGGAGGAGGTAAAAGTACAGACAAGAAAAATAAAGGTGGGTTTAGATGGAGTAGAGTGAGTGTTTAAGGGAAGAGCATTTCGGAGTTTAGGAAAGTGGAAGGAGAAGGCTGATTGGCCTGCTGGAGTTTTACAAGGAGGGAGCATTAGGGAGCAAAACCCAGAGTTTTGGAGGGAGTAGGAGGAGGGGTGGAGGGAGAGATAAGGGGGCCGCGACAAGGGGGTACAGGCAAAAGCCAGAATTTAGAGATGAAGGAGGCAGAGTGGGTCATATGGTGATTCTCTACGGAGGGGAGGGAGGGAGAGAGAGAGAGGAGTAGAGAGTGCAGTGATGAGTGAGGGAAGGAGAGGGAGGAATAGAGAATGCAGTGATGAGTGAGGGAGGGAGGGAGAGGGAGGAGTAGAGAGTGCAGTGATGAGTGAGGGATGGAGAGGGAGGAGTAGAGAGTGCAGTGATGAGTGAGGGAGGGAGAGGGAGGAGTAGAGAGTGCAGTGATGAGTGAGGGAGGGAGAGGGAGGAGTAGAGAGTGCAGTGATGAGTGAGGAAGGGAGAGAGAGGAGTAGAGAGTGCAGTGATGAGTGAGAGGAGGGAGAGGGAGGAGTAGAGGTGCAGTGAAGAGGGAGGAGGGAGAGGAGGAGTAGTGAATGCAGTGATGAGTGAAGGGAGGAAAGGGAGGAGTAGAGTGCAGTGATGAGTGAGGGAGGAGAGAGGAGTAGAGATGCAGTAATGAGTGAGGGAGGAGACAGAGGGTGAAAGTGCAGTGATAAGTGAGGAGGGAGGGAGGGAGAGGGAAGAGTAGAGAATGCATTGATGAGTGAGGGAGGGAGAGAGAGGAATTGAGGTGCAGTGATGGGGAGGGGAGGAGGAGTAGAGAGTGCAGTGATGAGTGATGGGGAGAGGAGGTAAAGAGTGCAGTGATGAGTGAGGGAGGGGGAGAGAGAGAGGAGTAGAGAGTGCAGTGATGAGTGAGGGAGGGAGAGGGAGGAGTAGAGAGTGCAGTGATGAGGGAGGGAGGGAGAGGGAGGAGTAGAGCATGCAGTGATGAGTGAGGGATGGAGAGGGAGGAGTAGAGATTGCAGTGATAAGTGAAGGAGGGAGAGATAGTAGAGAGTGTAGTGATGTGTGAGGGAGGGAGAGGGAAGAGTTGAGAGTGCAGTGATGAGTGAGGGGGAGAGGAAGGAGTAGAGAGTTCAGTGATGAGGGAGGGAGATGGAGGAGTAGAGAGTGCAGTGATGAGAGAGGGAGAGGGAGGAGTAGAGAGTGCAGTGATAAGTGAAGGAGGGAGAGGGAGGAGTAGTGAGTGCAGTGATGAGTGAGGGAGCGAGAGGAGTAGAGAGTGCAGTGATGAGTGAGGGAGGGAGGAGAGGGAAGAGTAGAGAGTGCATTGGTGAGTGAGGGAAGGGAGAGAGAGGAATAGAGAGTGCAGTGGTGAGTGAGGGGAGGGGAGGGAGTAGTAGAGAGTGCAGTGATGAGTGAGGGAGGGAGAGGGAGGAGTAGAGAGTGCAGTTATGAGTGAGGAGTGGGAGAGGGAGGAGTAGAGAGTGCAGTGATGAGTGAGGGAGCTAGAGGGAGGAGTAGAGAGTGCAATGATGAGTGAGGGAGAGAGAGAGGAGTAGAGAGTGCAGTGATGAGTGAGGGAGGGAGAGGGAGATGTAGAGAGTGCAGTGATGAGTGAGGGAGGAAGAGGGTGGAGTAAAGAGTGCAGTGATGAGTGAGGGGGAGAGAGAGAGAGATAGTAGAGAGTGCAGTGATGAGTGAGGGAGGGAGGGAGAGAGAGTAAAAGTGCAGTGATGAGTGAGGGAGAGAGAGAGAGAGAGTAGAGAGTGCAGTGATGAGTGAGGGAGAGAGAGGTGTAGAGAGTGCAGTGATGAGTGAGGGAGGGGAGTTTAGGGCAAAACAGTAGAACTGAGTGGAAGAAAGGATCCAGTCTGGCCAGGGTGGACATAGGGGCAGCACCATAGACTATGTCACCATAAACAAAGATGGGGAGTATCATCTTGGGGAGGATGTCATGGCAGGCAGGGAGGGGATTGTAGCTTCTATGCCTATAGAATGCAGCTAGTTTTGGATGAAGCTTTTTGTGAATAGCGTCAATGTGTTGGGAGAAATTGAGGTGACGGCCCAGCCAGACTCCAAGGTACTTCAAGGATAGAACATCTTCAATTGGGACTCCATCCAGGATGTGGAAGGAAGGGAGAGCCAAAAATGTGGATAGCCTAGTACTTGTGCCAATGCACATGGAAACAGTTCTTTTGGCATTAAGTGATAGCTGATTAGACTGGAACCATTTCTGGACCGAGTTGAAGTTTGGCCATCAGCTCGGTTGGTGATGCACCAGAGACAAAGAGGGCTGTGTCTTCGGCATACATGTGTATGGACGCAGAAGAGCATACAGAGGGGATGTCATTTAGAAATATGGAAAACAAGAGTGACCCAAGTACGGAGCCTTGGGGGGCACCAGTGTTAATGGGGGGGTGGTACCACCAGTCCTCACTGACAGTTCTACTGGTGAGGTAGGAGCTGAACCAATTTGTAGCAGGATCAGAAAGCTCAGCAGAGCTGAGTTTAAGGAGTAGAAGTGCATGACAGTCTGTGTTGAATACTTTTGCAAGATCGACGTAAATGGTGGCTGTAAGAAGGCCCTGGTCTATTGCTGTGTGTATGGCCTCATTTAACCAAAGTGGGGAGGAAGTGGTGGAGTGGAGCTTATGAATGCCAGATTGGAAAGAGGTGAAGAAGACAGAGGAGTCTAGGAGGGAGAGAGTTGGGATAGAACAATATGCTCTTGTAGTTTGGAGAGGGTAGGGAGTAGGGAGTAGGGCGGTAGTTCCCAGGAGAAGATGAGTAACCACCTTTGTGAAGGGGAATGACAGTTGCGTGTTTCCAAGTTGTCAATTGGCAGAATGACTGAATATGCAGCCTTCTCAGGCAGGTCAGCAGGTGTCCTGTAATAGATTGGAGGGGGGGTGAGGGGCGTGCTCTGCCTGTGATGTCCGGCGGCAGAATGACTGAATTTGCAGCCTTCTCAGGCAGGTTGGCAGGTGTCCTGCAGTAGATTGGGGGGGTGAGAAGTGTGCTCTCCCTGCAATGTCCAGTGGCACAATGCGGGTGTTACTGAGCTGTTCAAATGTCACCCATTGCCGGTACTGTCTCTGTTGGGCACACTGCCTGTGGGCTCTGTGTTGTCCCCCTTTGAGGGGGCATTGCCTTCCCTCACTCACCTCAGGTCTGCCATGATAGTCTCCACATGGACGCAAAGTGCGCCATGTTTTGTTGCAGTGCCTTGGTTTTGGAAAGACACTATATAAATACAGTTTTACTTTACTTACATTGCAGTTTGTACACAGCCTTCCTGTGTGGCTGCACTAGGTTAAGGGCTGCCATTTGCAATCCTTATTTTGTGTGGCACTATTTCTGTTTGCGCGATGACTGCATCGCACATTTGGGCTGAATATCGTTATGCGCGTCATATGCAGCTGTCTGCCATTGTTTTCTGCGCGACATACATTACTTGTGCATTCTGGCATTATTGCACAGTTCTTCCCCTGTCTCAGTTTAGTGCCGCATAATTTGATTATGTGCTGCAAAATCCTTTTGAAAATGGGGCACACTGTATCCCAAAGTGCTTTACAAAGAAATGAGTTAGATACTGGTAGTGCGGGGACTGTAGAATAGAATAGAATAGAATTAGTATTTATATAGCACATTTCACACACACTGTATCCCAAAGTGATTTACAAGGCAATAAGTTAGATACTGGTAGTGCAAGGACTGTAGAATAGAATAGCATAGAATAGAACAGAATTAGTATTTATATAGCACATTTCACACACATTGTATCCCAAAGTGATTTATAAGGCAATACGTTAGATACTGGTAGTGCAAGGACTGTAGAATAGAATAGAATAGAACAGAACGGAATAGAATTAGTGTTTATATAGCACCTTTCACACACACTGTATCCCAAAGTGCTTTACAAAGCAATGAGTTAGATACTGGTAGTGCTGGGGCTGTAGAATAGAATATATTGGACTGGGAATATAAGACTGAGCCTGGGCCAGGTCAGGCACAGGACTAGCAGCAGAATGATACCCTGAAAAACATCTGCAAAAGCAGCCTCAAAAGAGCCAAGGTGAACTATATCACAAGCCTGCAGTCTGACAACCTACATGATCCCAAGATACTCTGGTCATAGTTAACTTCCTCCTTAGGGGGAGAACTGGGCCCCTTTCAGGTGACATCCTTGCTGCTGGCAAAACTCTTAGTGACTCTACCCTGGCCATTGAAGCCTTCAACAAGTTCTTCACAAACTTGGATAGCTTCAAGTCCACCCTGGTCACTCCCTCTTTGTGGTCCTCCCCTTCTGACTCTTCTGCCCCCTCACCCTGAGTTTCACTTCAAGTTGGACACCAGAAAGGAGGTATTGGCTCACTCATAATGCATACGGGTTGGCAGCTCAGTTGGACAGGACAGCCTGGAGCCCAGACTCCTTAGTCTCAGTGCCCCAGCCTTTGCTGGACCCATAGCTAATCTTTCCAGTATGTCTTTATTCCAGGGTGACATACCAAGTATGTGGAAAATTGTGCACATTGCCCTAGTGCATAAAGGAGTGACCACAGAGCACTAATGGCTTATCACGCTCTTGTGCACTATTGCTAAAATACAAGAAAGGCTGATCTATAATCAGATACAGGCCTACCCTGAATTACATTCCATTTTAACTGAAGTCCAGCATGGCTTCCGAAAACAGCATGGCACTGATAGTGCCCTAACATGCCTCACGACTGACTTGTTCAATGCTATGGATGCTGACCAGGCCACGGGAGCAGTATTCGTGGACCTTACCAATGCATTTGACCTTGTTAAACACAACCATCTGGTGCACAAAATACATGGCCTTGGCTTTGATCACCTGTCGTGTACTTGGTTCCACAATTACATCTCAGGGGGCGTGCAACTTGTTAAATGGGGGGGGGGAGGTTGCTGGTCCTCACTATGAGCAATCACTGATGATATCAATTCTGGGCTCTATTTTATTCTCATTGTTCATCAGTGACTTACCTAGTAACTGTGGCAACTCTAAAATACTGCTACGTGTTGATGATGCGGCCATGTACAGATCTCACACCAACCTGTTTCACAGTCAGCCTGGCCTGCAGGTGGATTTTGCCGCACTTGAATCCTGGTTCCGTTCAAACTTGTTAATATTGAAAGCCATGCTGTTTGGAACCCACAAGCTGGTTCTTGACAGACAAAATCTGCTCAGCATTACTGCTCCCTCAGGTGCGTGTATCAATATAACGGCTACGGTAGAGTATCTGGGTATCCAGTTAGACCAAGAACTTTCCCTCAGGCCTCGTGTCGATGTAGTGGGTAGAACCTTGAACCAAACACTGGGCCTGCTGTACAGGTTGTACCCTTACTTTACTTCTCAGGCTAGGCTCCCAATCGCCAGTAGTGTCCTTCCTCCTGCTATTACCTATGGGGCTCCACCACTATCACCTCTCAAGAAAAGAAAACTTTCCAAACTGAAGTTTGCCCACCATCATGTAGCACCTTCTATGCCAGGATCTGCAGCAGGCAACATCACTCAAGGCACTTTCTGCACTAAACTGGCCTCCCCAGGAGGTGAAGCTTCATCTCCCTGTTTTTAAGACACACAAGGTCCATCCACTTTGCTGAACTGAAACTTGCTACCCTGACAAGGGCAAACTCTGCTGCTGGTCGACAATCCTTTGTTCCATTCTAGATGTGGTACTAATCACCCATCCACACAAAATATCTCATTTGGCAGTGTTTCACAACGACATGAGCGATCATGGAATTGTTGCTTGTATAAGATCTCAAATTAAGGCCCGGCCGCAACCCATCTTTATAACAAAAAGATCCTTTCACAAATTCAGTGCAGTAAACTTCCTATCTGACCTGAGCATGATCAGATGGCAAGATCTTTACCTAGCCAAAGATGTCAACAAGGCAGCTTGCATCCTTAATGACAAACTCACTACAATAATAAATAAGCATGCCCCTTTCATCAAAGTAAGGGTACGGAACAATTCCAACCCCTGGTTCACCTCGGATCTCAAGGCAGCCCTTGTAGCTCGAGATAAGCTCTGGGCTAAAGCTAGACATTCCAAAGAATCTTCGGATTGGCAGGCCTTTAGAACAGCCAGGAATAACTGTGTGAAAAAACTTTGCTCTGCTAAAGCTAACTGTTATATTTCTACTCTCGAACAAGCTAAAGGTAACCCTCATAAAATATGGAAGACTATCAAAGCTATAGAAGGACAGCCCATGGCTCCCTCTGTCCCAACAAAGATAGTTGCAAGTGGCAAGATTGTGGAAAACAAGTCCCTAATCCTGGAGGAACTTAACTCCCACTTTGCCACAGCTGGATTAGCTTTTGACTCGTCACCTTATGCTGGTGCTGCGGTGAGCCAGCATACCCCTCCCGCCACATCTAGTCCTGGACCCAGTCCCTTCCAACTGCGCGAGATAACTTATAAAGAAGTAGAAGATTCTCTTCTTAACTTAGACACCAAAAAAAGCACAGGGGACGATGGCTTGAAACCCTTTTTCCTAAGGTCAGGCTACGCCCATCTCACTGCCCCATTTCTCCACATCTTCAATCTTTCCATTACATCTGCTACTGTGCCGTCCTGCTGGAAATCAGCACATATCCTCCCTCTATTTAAATCTAGTGACCCATGCGATGTAAACAACTATAGGCCTATCTCCATATTGCCTATCCTTTCTAAAGTTCTCAAAACTGATCCATATTCAGTTAAAATCTCACTTGAAACCTTCTCTCTCATTAACCCAGCTCAATCTGGCTTCTGGGCTAATCATAGCACAATCACTGCACTAGCAAAGTAACCAATGATTGGATCTCTGCTATAGATGCTAAGAAGGTAACTGGTGCAGTCTTTTGGACCTCAGCAAAGCTTTTGATACTGTTGATCACAAACTATTAGTCAATTGCCTTGCAAAGTTGGGTGCCACATACCATACCACCCAGTGGTTCTCTAGCTACCTAACTGGAAGATTCCAAAAAGTAAAGGCGGAAGGCTTTTTTTCTGCTGCCTTGCCAGTTGTAAGAGGAGTCCCCCAAGGATCCATCTTAGGCCCTATCTTGTTTTCTCTGTACATTAATGACTTAGATGCTAACATATCTACATCCAATCTGCACTTTCTTGCAGATGATACTGTGTTGTATACTTCTGGCTCATTGTTATCTGAAGTCAAGGGAGTGCTTCAAGCGGACTTCGCACGACTTGAGCATAATCTAATAAAGGCAAAGCTTCTGCTCAATGCTAAGAAGACTAAAGCGATGATATTCTCCGCAGTGCTGTCACAGGCCCCCAATACCTTGCCCAAGACTTCATTGTCACCACGCTTAAACGAGCCTCTGGAAGTTGTAACCAAATGTAAATATCTAGGTATCTGGATCGACAATAAATTATCTTACAGTGACCACGTCGAAGATGTCTCTAGAAGGTTAAAAGCAAGGTTAGGTTTCTTCTACAGAAATAGGCCCTTTTCCCCTTGAAACTCGAAACAAGCTTGTACAGGCCACTTTTCTCCCCCTACTTGACTATGGCGATGTAATCTATTCCTCCACCACTCTTGCAAATCTAAGTAAACTGGACATCCTTTATCACCGTGCGTTACGGTTCATTACCAACTCCCCTTACCGTTTGCACCACTGTGACTTATATGCAGCTGTTGGTTGGACATCCCTTACTACTAGACGCCTGCTCCATGCTGGGCTATGGACTCTTAAACTGCTCCTACAGAAATTGCCAAGCTATCTCTCTTCCCTTATTAGTATCTCACATAGTGCATACTCGTTAAGAAAATCTGACTTTATTATGCTTGACATACCAAGGACGTAGACTTCCTTTGGTAAACGTGCTATTGCATATGCCCTTCCCTCCATTTGGAACCAATTACAAACCGTACTGAAACTAACTAGCACAGTTTCAATAAACTTCTACAAATCGCTAAGTTCAGCCAAAATAAAAGACACCTGTAACTGTCATTAAGTCTCTTCCTTCCCCATGTGTGCCATATTTATCCACTGGTAAGGTTTAATTGATTTGTCATATTAACTGCTTTCCCTTCCCCTTCTACTCCTGGCTTTATCTTTGCTTACGCTCCACTGCTACTCTATCAAATCACTCTTCCCCCCATATCAGTTGTAGACTGTTGTTTGTTCTAGCTGCCAAAATACTGTATATGTATTGCACACACCAGCCATCATGTTTCATTTATCAGTATGCAACCTGTAAGTCGCTTCCCTGTCTCATATCAATGTTTACCACCTGCGGTCACCCTATGTGGTACCCTTGTATGTATATCCAGCCTGTATCATGTAACATGCATTTCATGTATATACTGTTATTACCTATCTGTGTTTGTACTTTAAGTGTTTATGTCACAGGACCTCCTTGTGAATGAGCTTGCTCAATGGAGTTTTACTGCAATAAACTTGAACTTGAACTTGAACTTTGTGACTACTGCACTAAGATAATGGAACAATCTCCTACTTTGACCTTTGCATCCTTCAGAACCGCCCTGAAGGAAAATCTGTTTGTTAACAAACCCTGTGATCGCTTTCGCTAGCTTATCTGTTAATTCTCACTCACCATACGTGGCATTGAATATTGCCCTTGTTTCTGTAGAACAAAGTACTTCTGAGTTCCTATCTGTATCCTGTACCTCACTGCCCCCTGACATGTATCCATTGTCTGCACTGTATTTTGTCATTCACTAATATATACTGTTTACTGTATTGTCAGGATGTATTTCTTCCGCAATGTACTTTTTGTAATTAATCCTGGGTCACTCTTGAAAAAGGGACAGTTTGTCTCAGTGAGCCCACCTGGTTACCAAAATCCAATAAATAATAAATCAAAACTAAATCTGGATTTATATAGTGCCTTTCATACACACCGTATCCAACAGCTTAATCTGGTTCAAGGTCAGTTGGCATTCATCTGTATCCACCTCCCCCGGGTTGTGCCTGAAAATAAGCAGGATTTGTCTAGTGCACTTACTTGGTCAACAAAAACTAAATAAATAAATAAAACAGCACGTTACAAAGAGTTAGATATGGGCAGTGCAAGGACTGTGGTATTAATGATCATTTTTGTGATTTTCACATTAAAAAAAGGACTTTTCCTCTTACAGTTATGATCTATGCTTGAGACTTGCATATAGACTGTCAGCTGCTTTTTCAGGCAGCAGACAATGTCCTTGGTTCGCTGTCCTATGTGCCCTTTGTCTTTTTGTGGGGCAACGGTCATCTTGTGAATCAGACAATTCTATAAAAACGGCCCACAGTCAGATGGCATAAGCCTCTGCAGAGAGACAGGCACGCATTCTTCCTCCCACCCTGTGCTACTATCACCATTTTGGTCAGCATTGAAGTGCACGTCACAGGCCACTAGGAGACAGTGTTCACCTTTTCAAGGAAGGCTTGTTTCCATTACAATGTGTTGTTTTCCCATTACTCACTCTGAGACTTGCATAGAATTTCTTGCTCACTGGAACAGCTTATCTGTTTGATAAGCTAGCGTAAGTCCAATACCAAAGGCACTGTCAGGTCTTTTTCAGAAACGAAACTAAATCAAATCTTTCTTCTGTATGTTGTAACTACGTCAACTTCAAAACAATCCTTGTTAAGGAGATGAGACGAGCTGAATGAGAGATGAAAACAAAAAAAATTATTTTTTTTTTAATTCAAGTTTATTGCATATTCAAGCACAGATGTACATATAACATCTCATCTCAGCTTGCTTAATTAATTCTATTTTTTTAAAAATAAAACATAAGGTTCGACATTTAACAGTTAATCCTGTTTACAGTTTCAGAAAGTAAATTCTGGTACATAGGTTAGGTGTTCCTACTTTCAGAATCCTGTATCACTATGTCTAGGGCATGGTTCAGTATCTTTATATAGATTGGTTTCTCCCTTTGCTCATCTTCGGTACCCTCCAATTCAAGATGTTCCTTCCAATATGTCCTCTTCCCCCCACGGGTGCCCTTATCCCACTGTCTTTCCCTGTCATCCACAATGTCCATCTGCTCCAAAGTTGTGCATCCGTATGTTGATTTTGTGGGTTATTTCTTCCACGTCTTGACTCTCTCGGACAATGGACAACCAATTTTGATAGATGGGAGGGTCTGGGCTAAGCCATTTCCTTGTTATAGCTTTGTGAGCAGATGTCAACAGGACGTTCCACAGATAGTTCTTGTCTTTCCCTTTAACTTCCCTGGGTATCACTCCCAGTATCAGGTGTTTAGGGCCTAAGGTCTCCATGATTGAGAAGATCTCTTTTAGCCTCTGTATTATATCCGTGCAATATTGTGCCAGGCTTGGGAAGGAACAGAACACATGTAGATGGTCAGCCCTCACATCGTTGCACCCCTCCAACATGTCAGAGGGCAATCCTTGTCCCATTTACACTTGCCTACTGGTGTAATAAAGAACCTCGTTCTGACTTTCCATTCAAACTCTCTCCACATTGGAAAATATGTAGTTCTGAACATTTGTGTGAAGCTAACTTCCCATTCCCTTTCAGATAGTTGTTCCCCCAGTTCAGGTTCTCACCTACTTTGGAGGTGTGTGGCTCTACTCCCACCCTTGTCCCTTAAAGCCCCGTAGATAGCCGAAATATGTCCTCTGGGTCTCTGTAGATTCACTGTTTCCTCCATTATGCCTATTAGTCCTCCCAGAGTTTGGTTCTGACCATAGTGGCCCTGCAGAGTTTGAATATATGTTCTTACCTACAGGTATCTACAGTGGTCTGTCTGCTGAGGGAGAAGTTTTCTTTAATCTGACCAAAGTCCAGTACAGTGTTCCCTTCCAGGAATTGTTTTGAAGAGTGTAGGCCCAGTCTTCCCCACCTTCTGAAGGTGAGGTCTTGTTTTGCTGGAGAAAACTCGGGATCCCATGCAAACCACCTCAGGAGCCATGTCTTCTTCAAGAATTTATGTTTGGTCCATAGGCGGTGCGGGGCCCCTAGCATATTTCTTACCGTCAGTAATAGGGTGTTATTATCTTTGTTCAGTGTTTCTGGCATCACTACTCTGGCACCAAGAGGTGCCCCTTCTGTAGAAACCAGTTCAATTGATTTCCAGAGGGCTTTATATTCCCTTGTGGACCACAACAAGGCCCATCTTAATTGGGTGACTAGGAAGTAATCCTCTAAGTTGGAAACATTCCTCCCCTCTTGTATTTTTAACTGGATTGCATGACCGTACTCTTCACTTTGAGCCTTTTATTGCTCCAAATAAATTGTGTGACCATTCTTTGCCAAATCTGGAATTGGTTGTGATGAATTTTCAGTGGTAGACACTGGAACAAATAGAGGTATTTAGGCAGGGTATTCATTGTTACTGAATGAATTTTTGAATATAGGGGTCGATTCATTAGCTCCCATCTCTTGATGTCTTGTTTAATCTGATTTATTAGGGGCTCAAAATTAGCAGCATAAAGTGTTGTGAGATTTTTAGGAATTTGAGTACCTAAGTACTTTGTTTTGTGACTGTTCCGATTCAGTGGCACTAAATGTTGTATATTTGGGGCTGGGTTATAGAAGAATTTGAGTAAGGCATTGTATTTATCGAATAAATCCTTTTAAACATTTTCTTCGGTGTTCAGCGTAATATGTGGTGGTGAGTGCCCAAACTATGGTGTTTTGTAATTCTGTTTTGTGTTTATTACGGGTGTATCCAGAGTATTGGCCAAATTTATCCAAGATAGACCCTAATTTGGAGATAGATTTATCTGGGTTGGTTATATACATGAGAACATCATCAACATATAGGGAATTTTATGTTCCTCACCCCAGTTACTATTCCCTCTGCCTCCTGTTCTTCCCTTATGGCTTGAACCAGTGGTTCTATATAAATGGCAAAAAGCAGTGGTGATAGCGGGCAGCCCTGTCTGGTGCCCTTGCCCAGATCGAATCTCTTTGAAATTCCCCTGTTCACCCTCACAAATGCCTGTGGGGAGGCATATAGAGTCTTAACAACTTCTAGAACGGTTGTGGGAAAACTCATTCTCTGAAGGACCATAAACAGGAAACTCCAGGTGACCCTGTCAAGCTCCTTTTTGGCGTCGAGACTCATAATACAGGTGGGGATATGTTGTCTATTGATAGTATCAATTATGTCTATAGTCCATCTAACTCCTTCAGGTACTTGCCTACCCTCTATGAATATCATTTGATCTGGGTGTATTAGATTTACTAATACTGGGTTAAGTCTAGCAGCAATTATAGCCATAAAAATTTTATAATCCACATTTAACAGGGATATCGGTCTGTAAGAACCACAGTCCTTTAAATCTTTCCCTTCTTTAGGAATTACCATTATGGTGGTATAGTTCCAGGAGGGAGGGGCTACTTCGCCCTCTGTCCATACCTGGTTGTATGTGTTGTTTAGTAAGAGGACTGTTTCAGCTGTGAAAGTTCTATATAGTTCACTGCCGAACCCATCAGGTCCTGGGCACTTACCCACGTCTAGGTTCTTAATAGTATTCAATATCTCCGGTTGGGAGATTGGTGCCATTAGCAACTGTTTTGGGGCTTCAGTAAGCTTGGGCAGTTTTAGGCCATTTAAAAATTCCCTGGCCTCCTTTGGGTGTGTATCTTCTTGTGGGCGGTAGAGTCATTTGTAATAGGTGATCAGAGAATCTGCTATCTGTTCCCATCTATGTGAAATATGACCTTTGTCTGGATGGCGGAGGCCTGTGACATGAGTTCAGGCTGCTTGCTGTTTCAAGTGGTAGTCCAGTAGCTGACTGGCCCTTGGGCCTCCTTCATAGTAGGATTGATTTATGTAATGCAGGGACTTTTCTGCTTTAGCTTTCTGTAGTGTTTGAAGCTTGAGCTTAATTTTCTTTATCTCCCTCTCTCTGATCCTACATAGCTTTATTTTATATTGCCCTTCTAGGGTTCTAAGTTGTTGTGTCATTCTCTAAATGTTTACCCCTTTCCCTCTTTTTATAAGTAGCCATGGATATCAATTTACCCCTGATCATTGTTTTTACCGCATCCCACAAAAATTTGTAGAGTAGTATCTGGGTTGTCATTCATTTGTACTGTCTGTTTTATTACTCTCCTAATCTCCTCCTTCACCTCTTCATCCCTCAGGAGACTGACATTCAGTCACCACTGCGTGGGTTTGTTTGGGAGTTGCAGCTCCAGGTCTGCAAAAATGGGTTGGTGGTTTGACATGGGTTCTGTACCCACCCACATGGAATTAAAAATATGGAGGTCTTTGGCATAGGTGAGGAACATATCCAGCCTCGAGTAAGTTTTATATCTCGTGGAGTAGAAGGTGAAATCCTTTGCTGCTGGATATTTCTCCCTCCATATGTCTACTAGGCCAGTGTCCCCCATAGGTCTTTTAAGTAATCTAGCTCTCCTACCATTAGGTGCCAGAATACTCAAGGTAGTGTCCACTGATCTGTTCAGAGTCATATTCAATCTCGTCCTGCTATAACTTCTCCCTTGCCTTCTCCACTAGCAGTTTGAAAAAGTCTGAGAAAAGGTGCTGGGTGAGCCTGGAGGGTGTAAACATTTAGTAAAGTGACCTGCATGTCTTGTATTCATCCTTCCACCAGCACATAGCGAGCGCCCTCGTCTGCCATCACCTCCTCTTCAAAGGGGAGAGAGGCAGACAGGAGAATGGCCACTCCCCTTTTTCTTCCCTTTTCTAAGGATGCATGGTATATTTTTCGGCAACCCCTTGTTTCTCAGCTTTTGGGCTTCTTTTGGGGACAAATGTGTCTCCTGTAGATAGTTTATCTCACACTTCTGGTTTCTCAAAAATTTCTGTAACTGTTTTCTTTTGATAGGGTGGTTTATACCATTTACATTTATAAGATTCTGGGTCTAACTTGGGCCATGTTTTAGTCCTTCATGGTCAATTACTGCAATACTCTGTCTGATTCTGTTTAAGATATCCCGCTCTTTCTCCTTAGTACTGTTTATTCTCACTTTCCGTACCCTTGTGAACTGTTTGTATCTGTCAAACCAATTCCTGATGCAAGCATCCAATTGTCTTAATTCAATACTTTGCCTCTAGATTATGCAGCAAAAATAACAAATAATTGCTGGTTTCTATCTGTGGGCCAGCCAGAACAATACAATTTACTTGTTTCCTTATTATCCCACTAGGTGGCAGTATAACCCTGTTTCCAACATGTAACGGGAATTCACTCTTTAACAGAACATGAACATTCGTAACTGAATAACTAGTAACAGAAATAACTTTTAAGGGTGTCTTCCCTTCTGTGCCCCTCTGAACCTTCAGGGTTGGTCCTAACCACATACTGAAGGTCAGTGGGTACCTTCTTTTAGCCCAGTTTATGTCAGTTATCCCCTTCAACTAAGCATGTGTCTCAGGAATTTTGGGGATCACTGTTTGGGTGTTCGAGCTTCCTAGGTTAGTCCAATCTCTAGAATATGGACTGGTTTGTACCCCCTTTGGGACACTTTTCCCTTTCTGGTGGTATGGGCAAGGCCTCTTTTGAGTGTTAACTTTGGGTCTCAGCCCATACCTCAGAGGTGCGACCAACGCCAGCAGCAGCAACAAAGAAGATATAAACATCTCGGGTTTCAGCCCACTTCCCACTTCCCCCACCCAGCCCCTGTTTTTCATGAGGGTTTACCCCCTCTCAAACCCATCTGAAATCAAGGCATCCATCCCACACAATATGGGAGATATGTAATACTGCTTCCCCAATCGACAGCTGAAAAAGAAAAGCTTTTAAACTTTTTTCATTTGTGTCTGTTTTCTTTCCCCTATTTTTGCCCGTCTGACTACCCCCTTTCAGGCCCGTAATTGGACAGTGTTTATTAACGGTAGTTCTCTTTCTTTTTTATTGAGTCAGTTGTTGTGTCTTTGTTTAGATCCTGACCCCAATTAGGCCTGGGGATGTGAGTTTCGAGCATCCCTTGTAATAGCCTTGCTGCTGAGTTCCATCTTTCGTATGTCCCCATTTCCTCTGGCAATCCTCCCTTCTCCCACCCCATGCCCAAGAATAGATAGAAGAAAAAGGAAGAAGGGGAGGAATACTGCTTAAAGCTTTTCTAAATAAAACCTTAGGGTCCGGTGCTGTTCAGAAATCCACTTCTTCCCAGGTGGCTGTGTGTCTACCCCGATGGGGCCACTCCACCCCCAGCATGCGGATTTGCTCCTCCCCGCTACGCAAGATCAATCTCCGCGATTCCAATTGAAGCAAAAAAGTACCTCTTTTACAGCTTGTGAGGAAGGAAGGGACCTACATCTGGCAAAAATCAAACCTCTAGACGTTTCCGATGGAGCAGTCCTGACTTCATAGCCCAGGGTCTGAGGAGTAGGTCTCCATTTCATCCTGGCTTTCTGAGTCCTGTGTGTCTCAGGGCACAATGCTGGTCAACTGTATTGGCGAAGTGTAGGGCTTCAGCAAGGCCGAGATGTCAGCTCGCAGGGTCGTGGATTGTGGCGGGCGGGCTTGGTGAGATCTGGCAGTCTCCTTTCGAGCCACGTTCCAGGCTGATTTCTGAAGTTCTTTTTCTAGGAGCTCCTTCTCCAGTTGAGGTACCATTACCCCAGGTCTTCCAGGAATCTCAACACTGCAACCAGGTCCTCAAAGGTCTTTGTGCCCTGGCTGGTCTCCACTCTCAGTCACACTGGGAACAGCATCTGGGCTTTAAGATTTTTTGCCTGAAGTTGCATTAGAATGGGCCACATGGTTCTTCGTGCCTCTTGGACTACTGTAGTGTAATCATTATTGACTGTAATTCTGTATTATTTGTAGGAGATCGACCGCATTCAGCAGGCTCTCCGAAGGATTTCTTCCTTGGCTCCATAGCTGATCATTTTTGCTACGAATGATCTCGGATGGGCCTCAGGATTGGAAGGCATCTGGGCCAGAGAGCAATGGGCCCTATCCATCGAGATGTCAAAATCCAGAGGCAGCTAAAAATGGTAAAAACCAGACTGACTAGTCCAATTGGAACAGCCAGACCTTGCAAGTTGTGTTCAGACCAACTGGTCCAGGTGGACCATTCAGTCCAGTTTTTATTGTTTTGGTCTGATCCAGGTTCGGTGGTCCTGGATTTTACCAAGTCCCCTGAGTTACACCCTGGGTGTGAATGAAATCCCAGGAATGCACAGCTTGCAGTGTATTATCCCCTCAGAACATGAATCACACCCTGGGAGTAAATGAAATCTGAGGAATGCACAGTTTACAGTGTATTATCCCCTTAGAACATGAGTTACACCCTGGGTGTAAATGGAATCTGAGGAATGCACAGCTTGCAGTGTATTATTTATTTATTTAAAGGTTTTACCAGGAAGGCATACTGAGCAGACTACTGTTCAATTCAAGATGCGCCCTGGGGAAGGGGGGAGGGGGGATCACAACAATGAGTAAAGTCAGTCTCTCAGAACAGTAAGACAGGCAGCAACACTGTGGAGCCTGATTAAGATGGCCGCAGGTTCCTGAGGGTTTAAGCATCAGAGCTCAAACAGTTTGTTAAAATTTGTTTTTGTATTGAAGTGAACAGATTCCACTGCTGTTAATCTGCCCTCAGGCTCAGGTACTAAGGATGGAGTTTCCACCTTGAGTTCAAAGCAGGCAGCCCAGTGTTGGAATCATACTTTATGGGCTTTGGGAGCTGGAGGGGGGCGTAATGGCCCTATCTTTCAATTGAGTCCCCTGTCCATTATAAGCCTAAGTCAGTGATGCATGAGCTACCAGGGCTCATTTCAGAGCTGGGGAGTGGAGGGGCCAAACCGTGGCCAGCCCCCCTGTAATTCAAACACTGAGCAGCTGCTGAGCCAGGTCAACTGCCCATCACAAATTGTAACATAGCTGATGTCAAACACCTAATAGTGATAGGCAAGGATGAGACAGTGAGGA
The DNA here is from genome assembly GCA_016271365.2 of Neoceratodus forsteri. Classification (NCBI taxonomy): domain Eukaryota; kingdom Metazoa; phylum Chordata; order Ceratodontiformes; family Ceratodontidae; genus Neoceratodus; species Neoceratodus forsteri. The sequence goes on from CM028136.1 coordinate 81,172,251, forward strand.
AATAATGGGAAGGGTGAATGGGTGCAAAATCAGAATAAAAACCTGGGTGAGGGTCTGTTAATTATGGTGGGGGCCATCAAGGACTACTGGGGGTCTATGTTTCCCAGAACTGTGGCATTACTCTATAAATGAGCTACAACATAGACATAAAGGAATTCTAGAGGTCAGGGGTAAGGGGAAATAGACTTCTAGGAAAACAAACTGAACTTACAAGCTCAAATGGGCAGACTAGGTGGGCCATAGGCCCTTATCTGCCGACACTGTCTATGTATCTATGTATCTATGTATCATGTTGCTGTTAGATTCATAGCTGCTCTGGAGGAAGCAGTATCGTACATGTATTACATGTGGGTTAGAGTGAGGTAAAACTTCATCAGAAGGACAATCATTGTGCTCCCAGCTGCCTGCTCAGTACTCGCTCTTCAGCAGCTTTACATACAGTAATGCTATGGGTGCTGACGTTCCTTAGTAATAATGCCTTAGGCATGTTCACCGTAATATTTAATAGTTTCCTCTTTGAAAAGGTTTTGCAGTCATGGTTATGCAGCTGTATCTGCTCCAGTTTGGGATATACAGTATTAAGGTATATGTCAGTTTCTATCTGATCTTCAAGTACATATAACACCCAGATTCCACTTGTATGGATAGTGAATTATATTGGGAATAATGCTTGAAAGGATGTGGGTTAACAGAGAATTAATGCACGGCAGGGACAGGGAATTATGTTGGGAATAATGCATGAAAGGGTGTGGGTTTATGGAGAATTAATGCAAGGCAGGGACAGGGAATTACATTGGGAATAATGCATGAAAGGGTGTGGGTTTATGGAGAATTAATGCACGGCAGGGACAGGGAATTATATTGGGAATAATGCATGAAAGGGTGTGGGTTTATAGAGAATTAATGCATGGCAGGGACAGGGAATTATGCTGGGAATAAAGTAACATGAGTGGGGGTAACCTTGTGAGCCTGGAGGGAGTTTGGGGGGTAGAGTACATGGGGGTGTACAAATTGTAATTGCAAAGAAACAGAAAGAAAGAAAAAAAGATGGGATTAAAAAAAAGTTAATCAGTTGAGACCAGCACATCAGGTTCCTAACAGCAGATTGTTGCTGCAGCAGCCGTCACTCACTGAATCAATGTCACGCATGCATCATTGTCACATGGAACAGGAGGCATCATGGAAAAAAGTAAAGCAATAAAAAATTCAACTCCCCCCTCAAGAGCCATAACACCAATACTCAAAATTAGGAAAAACTAATAGCAAACAAAGGAAAAAGCACACCAGAACTACACACACAAATTGAAACGCTCTTGCACCACCTACGTTTTTGCAAATTTTGACTGTAGTTTTTTAAGTCTAATTGTTTTAATTATAAATAACTGTCTCTGTCATGCATCGTGGGCTTAGCTATTTCATTCTGTAGGGAATATTACTGTAAGTCTGTTAAATTAAATTCATTTATTCCCCTCTTGGATATTTACAAATTTGGGGCATGCAGATTTACTCTGGTTATCTCAAATGACTCGGTATATTAAACATTACAATGTTCGCCAAGAGTGCAGTACATGTGTATGTTTATGTACAAAAACAAATGAAGGTTAAGATTTGAAAAATGAATAGTAAGCAAGAATCGTAGAAGTGCAGTTAAGGGCTCCGTGAAATGCTATCTAGTTCAGTAGGCCCCCCTCTGTGAAGTAAAAGCCGCAGTGTTTGTTGGTCCCCTTGCAGTTTCCTTCCTCAGTAGTGCTCAGCTAAAAAACATCAGTATATTGACTTTTCTTTTTGTGTTCTTTTATTCCTGAATAAAGACATGGCATGCTTAGGTTTTTAAAAGTTCCTGCTCCTGTACCATGTCAGCCATGAAAAAAGATAATATCTTGGTAAAATGCTGTGCTGTTTGGCATCAGAAACGTGTGTCAGCACCAAGATAATGCACCCATGGTATAATTCCAGCACATGTACATTCAACGGGTAACCTCAGTTGAAGAGGGTGATAAAAATTGTGAGTGGTGGCCATCTTTAATGACTTGAGTCATTATTTCCAAAATTAGCTAGAACGGCTGTTTTTAAAAAATATATGAGGGCATTTAAATGTGTGCTGAGGAGGTATCTAAGGATGTCAGAAATACATTTTGGCTCGCTGGCCTGGTGAGGCTGAGGGTTGAGGCACTGGACACCACACCTTGCACCACACTGGCGACCCAGTTTCGAAAACGCGCCCGGGTTGGCAGGGGAGGGATAGGATCAAGCATCCAGAAGACTCCTCTCCTATCCCAAGGAGGGTTGAGCACTCCCACTGCTCTGCAGTGACCCCGGTGATGATCAGGGGCACTACCAGAGCTGGTGCCATTGGGGGTGGAGTGTGGCAGATGTCAGCACATTGTGCCTCAGACGTCATTGCATGTCCGCACTCCAGGGGTCTAAGGAGGAAAATGGCGGGGCGTGACTGTGCAGCTTGATGGCCGCACTCTGCCCTGTCTGGAGGACTGTCGTGGAATCATGCTGGGGGGGTCCGGGCCTGGCCTGGCCCAGAGTGGCATAGGGAGGCCCTCTGGCAGGTCGGTGTGCGGCCGCACCGGATCCTCCATCATACGAGTGAGCCTGCTGCTCTCCGGGCAGGCAGAGCCGGCAGCTGGATGCCCCCGCCGGTTACACTGCAATAGGGCACAAAACAGAAATAAGATAAAAAGAAGAAATACATTTTGGCTAAAAAACTATATGATGAAGTTTGTTTGCCAACTAACAAATACCGCTGCTTTAAGTTATTTGTTTTATGTGCTGATTCTGTTTATATGTTTATTTATATTTATTGTTTTTCTTCTGGTGTTCACTTTTTTATACAGCACCCTGTACCTGCGGGAAAGGGCACCTAAAACTTTCTTGCCTTGCCTAGAAATCCAAAACAAATTATCTGCTAACCAAGTCATTAAGTGAATACATTTTTATGTTGGCTTAAGCTTGCGCGCCAGCCAACATATTGCATTAGTAGCAGATTTGGAGGCGCAGTCACTGTTGGGTGAATGCAGGGCATGTATCAGTAGCTGTGTCCCTCATTCCCCAATAAGCCTGCATGCCGGCACCACACCATGAATACATAATGTGGTGAGCACATCTAAGGAAAGGTCCACTGCAATGAAAGCAAAGCTCGTTATATGCAGCGGCACCTCCTGACATGCCTTCCCTGGCGAAACATTAGCCTAAACATGGGAGCACACTGCCTGCCACAATGCCGACTTCGGGGGTGCCCAATCCCCCTGTCAGCATGCCCTGACCCAGTTTATGTGCCGACGGGGAAGCCCACTCCCCACTGGCATAATGCACTTCCCCACCATTTGTTATCTGCCGAGAGGGGTGCCCAATCCCCATTGGCTCTTGCCTCCCCCTTCGGTATGTGCCGATGGGGGTGTCCAATCTCCCGTCGGCTAGCCCCCCAAACACTCAGGTGGCATGCTGGGAGCCCACCCCAGCATGCCAAATGCCCAGTAAAAAAACTTCAGCCAGGTTTCCTTTAACCTGTAAAAGAAGAAAACGGTCCTCAGGGTCCGTCCAGCTCCCTGCCCCAACCTGCACCCACCCTCTGCACACCCTGCCTCCTCACACCCCCTCACCCCATACATACCTCCGGAGTCTGGCGCGATGATCTTCAGTGAACCAGGAACACGTCTGCATTCTTCAAAGCCGGCTGCAAATTGAAGAAATGCCAGTAAGCTGTATAATGGCATAAATAGGGTTTTTTCAACTTTGGTGCATATCTCAGGCATTTTTTTTGAATTTTTGCACCAAATTTTCAACATGGGGTTATTGGGGCCCCTCCTCATGAATTCAGTCACTGTCATGGCGTTATTCGGTCCTGAAAAGTGATTTCACAGTCACTACGCGGAATCACCTTTCAGGACTGAGTAACAAAATGTCAGTGCCACTGTTCATGAGGGGGGCACTCAAAAAGTTTATGTTGCAAATTTGGTGAAAAAAATCCAAAAAATGTCTGTTTTACGAATGTGCATTGTGCTGTTTCCGCACACATTCGTAACTTCTTGAATTTGCAATATTTTCACTCCAGATTTTCAAAATTATCATTTTTCCACACCTCCTTACGAAATGTACAGCTGTCATTTTACATATCCTGGCCGAAATGTGTTTTCACACGTCGACGAAGAATAGGGCGGTTGCTGTGCGAAATTAGTTTCAGGGACAGTTTGAGAAAATGATGGTGACACTGTTCATGAGCAAAGGTCCCAAAATGCCTATGTTGAATATTTCGTGACAAAAGTCCACAAAATGACTGTGTTACAAGTGTGCATTGGCGCAGTTTTCGCGCAACCTTGTAACTTCTCAAATTTGCAATATTTTCATGCCAGATTTTCAACATTGGCATTTTTTCACACCTCCTTATGAACAGTACAGCTGTCATTTTTCACAGCCTGCCCAAAATGTGTTTCCACACCTGTGGCGCACAATGACGTGGTCGCTGTGGGAAACCAACTTTTGGGACAGACTAACAAAACCACAGCACCACTGTTCATGAGAGGAGGTCCCAAAATGCCTATGTTGAAAATGTGGCTAAAAAAATCCCCAAAAACAATTAGATTATGGACATGTGTTGTGCAGTTTCTATGCATGCGCATGACTTCACCACTTTTTCATATTTTCATTCCAGATTTTCAACGTTGCCATTTTTTTACGCTTCTACATGAACAATACAGTTGTCATTTTCCACATCCAGCCCAAAATGTGTTTTCATCCCTGTGTTGCCAAATGGCATAGCCACTGTGCAAAGCCACGTTTCAGCTAACAAACTGATAGTGCCACTCTTCATTAGGCAGGGGTCACAAAAAGCCTATGTTGAAAATCTGGAGTGAAAATACCAACAAACTCCTACAATGTTAGGGTTTTCAACTGTAACACCCCACCCTGTAGAGACTGCCAGGTGTCAGGGGTGTGCCTTGGGATCATTGGCTGTAATGCTCATGCCATTCTACTCCCATCCCCACTCTGCAGCCAGTGACAGGCATCAAGGTGTGCCTTGGACTGTTCGGCCCTAAAGTTCACCCCATTCTCCTATACTGCACCTGTCTCAGTGTATTTCCTTATGGAATGGGGTAAGTATAAGGCCCAAAGATCCCAAAGCACACCACAACACTTGTCAGTGTCTGCAGGGTAGGGTGAGGCCCATTCTCCTATACTGCACCCATCTCAGTGTATTTCCTTATGGAATGGGGTAAGTATAAGGCCCAAAGACCCCAAAGCACACCCTGACACTTGTCAGTGTGTACAGGGTAGGGTGAGGTAAAATGGCATGAGCGTTATAGCTGACACCCCAAAGGCACACCCCAACGCCTGTCAGTCTCTGCAGGGTGGGGTTAGGATTGGCGTCAGTTCCATACTTCACTGCCATTCCTATTATGCATCTCTAACTCCTGCACTAACAATGCCAGTGCCAGCGAGACAACATTCGGCATAGACAAATGCTTGTTATGTAAAGGGATATGTGGAAAGTAGGGTTGGACAAGCACCTTTTTCCAAATATTCAACCGAAGGCTGCATATTTGAGCCCCAGGTATTCAGTATTTGGCCTTATACTTGGTATTTGGGTAACAAAAAAAAAGGAAAAGAAACAGCCCCCACTCTCTTCCCTAGCCCAGATTTTTTAAATATAGAAACTCCCCATCCCCCCTCCCTCAGTTTGCGCCCATATCCAACCTTTGTCCCCACCCCAGCACTCATACTTTGAGCAAATTAAACTCAAGTGATGGGCAGCTAGTACAACCCGCCCACCTCCATGGCCAGCTGCCAACTTTCATTAGCACTTTGTGGCACACTGTAATAACTAGTATTCAGATTGTCCCCCTTCTTCCGCCCCCACTGGTAGCAGCACCCTGGTAGCAGGGCCCTCCCACTTGCAGGGTCCTCTCAGCAGCAGGACCCCTTCACCACACCCACACGCAATTTAGAAGGTTAGAGAAGATGACCAAAACAGCCAGACCACCTCCACGGCTGGTTGCCTTCTGAATGAAGGCACTTGTGTGCTTGCCCACATAGTAAAAATCAGCTGATCACATGATCTGGTGGGCGGATTGTGCTGGTTCCCATCATTGGAGTTTAGTTTTATCAAAATGTGGGTGCTGGGAGGGGTTGGAGGGTAGGATTTGGCTGCTACCGGAGGGTGGGGGAAGGGGGGCGTCTGTCTTTAAAGGATCTCAGCTGGGGAGGAGGGTGGGGAGCTTTTGGCTTTTCTTTTTTGTTTTAGCTATTTCCCAGGTAGAGATGAATTGTGGATCTGAATAACGAATAATGCATTATTTCTGGTATTCGGGAAATCATATTCCTTGCTTGCACAGCCTTCGGGAACAGTCTGCTGCATGGCACACTGCAGTGTGACATTCACTCGACACACTGGCATTCTGTGTTTGCACCCGGAACCCAGGACTGCGGGAGCTCAGGCCAGTGGTAAGAGTAACAGAATGCTCTCCTTTAGGTGGAGGGTTGAGTGATGCATAACAGCTACAGTGCCTCCTGCTGGTGGCTTGGTGGCGGTGTGCTTGCTGGTATATCTGAACACACACTGCTCTCACCCCCATCCCACCCCTAACTGATGTGGCTTCATGCTCGCTTGCAAGGATGGTGGCGGGTGAGAATTTGGAAGTAAATTGGGAAAGGTTCCATTCTGAATCTGGGGGATGCTGGTCATGAAACACCTCCCACACCACCTGGCCCTTCAGTGCACCAGCTATAGCCCCACCCCATAGGATCCAGAACGGGGGGGGCCACTATAGCCATAGCCCTACTACTGTCATAAGGGTTCCGGCCTGGCCCTATCTGTTCTTGTAATCATGGTTATGAATAACTATTGAGGAATGTGCAGCTACATGCAGCATGTGCTGCAAACAGGGTTACTTGCTAGTCCCCTCCTTTTGTGGCTCGGGCGGGGTCAGCAGAAATTTGGAAAGTGAAGGCCTTAGTAGTGTTGATGGAGCTTGGCTGGGTCATGGTCTACTGAGTTAAGACATGGTGGTCAAACTTTAGAAATGAAAATTAAGGGCCAGGCCTTTGGGGGGGAGGGGGCATCAAAGCACTAGGCAAAGGGAGCTGCTGTCTGTCAGGAAGGGGGAGTTACTCCTTATGTTACAAACCTGACTGAGAAACAAATAAAACAAAAAATAAGGGTGTGGGTGAAGCCACTCAACTGGGGGAAGAGGCAATTTACCCCTTACATTCTTGGCCCTGTCACTTTTCAGACCCTTCGGCCTCCTGTGCCCCCACATGCACCAGTGGCTCTTGTCTCAGCATGTTCCCTTCCTTGTGGCATTTCTGTAGAATCCTGTCAGGGATGAGCTGGAACAGTAGGATGATGGAAGACCTACGGAGTCAGGAGGTGGAGACTGGTAGCAGAAGGTAAGTCTACTGAGCAGTGGAAACGTTGTGGGGTTGAAGTGAGAGATACCAGAGGCGTGAGGCAGGAGCAAAACAAACAAACAAATCAAAAGTGAAATGATAACATCGGCGTGGGTTTTAACATTGAGTTGTAAACATGAAGTTTGCTTATTATATTTCATGTGGGTTAGAGATCTATGCAGGATAACCCTGGGGGTGGAAGGAATACCCTTTAGAAATTAGGTCACAGTTCGGATCAGCAAAACAGAGAAAAAAAGATTTCACAGCTCACGTAAGAAATTCCACTGTTTCAAAAAATAATACTCAAGAAATTAGCCTAAAATATAATGTTACATTTTGAAGCTTGCAAATAAACCTGAACATTTCAGTACACACAGAAGTCATTATGCATTGTCAGCAAAGAGGGAGGCGGGAGGGAGAGAGACATATTTTCCATTCTTCCTTCAACCATGATATGGAGACAGTGACAGGGAGCTCATCTTGCAATTGCTACAGGGATAACTTCAGATACAAATCCTTCATGGCCGGCCCACAGCACAGGGGCAGTGCTACTGCTTGTAATGCCGACAGCCTGGGTTTGGGGGTGAACGCGGAGCTTCGGGGGGTTAGATGGGGGAGGAGGATTGAGGGTCCAAAAGACTGCTGTTCACTTCTGGGAGGGGTTGCAGATCCTGGCAAACTCCTGACCCCAGCAGAAGCTGGAGGAAGGCTGTTCAGGACTGCCAGAGAGCAAGGGGGCAAGGCAGACATCACCGCAGGTCACATGGGAGTGTATGGCATGCATAATAACTCTGTACTCTCTTGGGGGAAAAAATGGTGGCCAGGGAGAATGAAGCCAGACATCCACAGGCCCTACACCCAACTATCCAGGCTCACCAGCAAACATCTATCTTGATTGATGGTGGGGGGGAGGCCCACTGGCACCACCAGGGAGGTAAGCCCTGGTGAAAGCCAGCTGCCAGGTAAGTCCCAGTGGATACTGGGGTGATGGGGCTGGAGTGTCCAGAATATGGGGGCTGACTGGAGGGAAGAAAATGAATAACAACCACAACAAAGAGTAAGACACAAACCCATACAGACCATCCCCACTGGTGCAGCAGTGGGGGCTGCCACTTGCAGCTCAAATGTCCTAGATTCAGAAATGCATCTGGGCTATCAGAGGGCTGGTCATGGAGACTGAGCATCCCAGCAGGGTGGGATACTGCCCTGATCTGAGGGAACACTGCGACCTGGGTGTGCACAGACAAGATGCAGTTTAGGAGCAGCAAAGGGGAAGGGGACATGCTCACCAGCTCCATATGATGTCACACAATTGTGTGTGTGAAAAACGCCTGTACACATGCAGTCTCTGGGGGTGGGAGCACCTGCATATGAGCTGTCTCCAGTGGTGGGCTTAAAGGGGAATAACTCCCAGTAGTCACTTGCATGATGCCCAATACACTCAGGCTACCTATAACCTGCTGCTACCCACAACACCATAGGGTCTCTGGAGAGGGGATCTTCTTCTGACCCCGCCTCAGGGTAAAGCTAAGGGACTGAAAGCTGGGGGCCATGGCTGGGGCATCAGGAGAGGGGACCTTCCCCAAGCCCTGCCTCAGGAGGGGAGCCAAGGGGTTGAAAGCTGGGGGCCATGGCTGGGGCATCAGGAGAGGGGACCTTCCCCAAGCCCTGCCTCAGGAGGGGAGCCAAGGGGTTGAAAGCTGGGGGCCATGGCTGGGGCATCAGGAGAGGGGACCTTCCCCAAGCCCTGCCTCAGGAGGGGAGCCAAGGGGCTGAAAGCTGGGGGCCATGGCTGGGGCATCAGGAGAGGGGACCTTCCCCAAGCCCTGCCTCAGGAGGAGAGCCAAGGGGCTGAAAGCTGGGGGCCATGGCTGGGGCATCAGGAAAGGGGACCTTCCCCAAGCCCTGCCTTAGGAGGGGAGCCAAGGGGTTGAAAGCTGGGGGCCATGGCTGGGGCATCAGGAGAGGGGACCTTCCCCAAGCCCTGCCTCAGGAGGGGAGCCAAGGGGTTGAAAGCTGGGGGCCATGGCTGGGGTGTCAGAGGGAGGACCTTCCCTCAGCCCCACCTTGGAGGGGAGCCAAAGGGTTGAAAGCTAGGGGACATGGACAGGCAAAAGGAGCTGAGTGGTTGCTAGAGCAAAGGAATTGATGGCCAGAAAAAGAAAATAAATACAAATTAAAAACCAAAAAAGATACATTAACACTTAGCTTGTTGGGGTATGAAATTAACCTCTGTAATGCAATCTTGGGGGGGGGGGAGAATCCTTTAAAATAAAGGCTGTTCTAAGCAAACCCAGCAGCATCAAGACACTTTAAATACTACTCAAAGACTTAGACAGGAAGCCAGGCCGGGGGTGGCTGTTACGGTGAAACCCCTGCTCATGCTTATCTCACACTCATTAGTTCATGGTGCGCTGGCTGACAGATGAAGGTTTCATCAGTGAGTATGAACTGTGCTAAAGGGAAGTTCTGACTAGTGAGAACATTTATTGGCGAGAGTTGCTAAAAACGGCAATCTAAACTGATTTGATGTGGCGGCAGTGTCCTACACTTCTAACCCTAGTGCAGGGTAGGTGACTACGTCCCATTTTTGAGCAAGTGCGCATTTTGTGGGCTTTTTTAAAGAACACCAAGCATAGGGCTACCGGATAGCCTGGTCTGCTTCTGTGCCAACTATAGGAGATGAAGTTTATAGATGCTGGGTTGCCCAGTGTGCTTCTGTGCCAGCGAGCCAGGTCCAGAGTGCCAAGCACAGGTCTGCAGCGCCAGAGTGTGGCAACGGTTGGGAACAATGCTAAGGAGGCTTTGATTCTCCTGCTTGTTACCAAAGAGCCATTTCAGTGAATTGCCATGGACATCATGGGGTCACTTACGTAGTCCATTAATGTGCCAACAGAATATTGCTGCAGGAATGTTGTCGGTGGAATAATGTCGCGCACTTCTTGTGTGACTTTGGTTTCTTGGCATGGGGCAATGTTGCCGATCTCCAGGATGCCCTTCTTGCCACCAGGGTGCATGCCGGACTTTGTTATATAAACAAATAGGGGTGCAGGGGGCATAGCCCCCCCCCCCACAATTCCTGTCCCTTTAGCTGCCAGATGGCAAATTGTTGGAGCACTGTGCTGGGTGTTGGCCTAAAGCTGGTGCCATCATTTATGCTGGCAACTTGATTGTAGCTGTGGCATGGTGAACCAAGTCACTTAGCACCCCCACATCACATGGCAATCGATACATTTTGGTGGTCATACATTATGCCACAAGCTATCCAGAGGCAGAGCTCTTGTCCTCCATCAAGGCTGACAAGGTGGCCACTGAATTGCTGGGGATATTTAGCTGGGTGGGTTCCCCCCAGGAGATTCTGTCAAACCAAGGCACTAACATCATGTCTGAACTGATGATTAGTCTTTGGAGGAAGTGCGGGGTACAGCAGCTCAGGGCCTTGCCATACCACCCCCAGACTAACAGTCTGGCCAAGCAATTCAATGAGTCTCTTAAGACCATGTTAAGGGCATTTGCTGACTTGCATGCAAGAGAGTGGGACAAGTACTACCTCATCTGTCATTCATATATAGAGAAGTCCCCCAGGAGTTTATAGGGCTCTCACCCTTCGAGCTCCTGTTTGGCCATAGTGTAAGGGACCCCCTTGATTTGGTTAGGGATGAATGGGACGGTGAGCTTGCTCCTGAAAGGAAATCTGTCATGGAGTGTGTCCTGAATTTCAAGGAGCTCATGGAGTTTGCCCAGGAGCACCTAGCCGTTGCATAACAGAGGCAGAAGACATGGACTGTAGGGTCAATGCCCGGGAGTACAAAGTCGGGCAGTGGGTGATGGTCCTCATCCCAGTCCAGTGGAACAAATTACAGACAGCTTGAGGGGTACCTGACTTTGTGGTCAGGAGGATGAATGATGTTAATTACATGGTGGAGCTAACAGACAGGAAGCACAAATGGGGGACAAAGCCAGACATCCACAGGTCCTACACCCAACTATCCAGGATCGCCAACAAACATCTATCTTGACTGATGGTGAGGGGAAGGCCCACTGGCACTGTAAACTGCTCCCCAGATGATACAGTGCAATATTTTACCAAACCCAGCATGTTAAACGCTTTACATGTCCTCCAATCAGCCTTCAATACTGTGTGCATCCAAGTGGTTACCTGATCCCTCCACCCCTGGCATTCTTATCCTATTCTGTTAGGTGATAAGCTCAAACTGGTAGAGACTTTCAAATACCCAGGAATATGGCTATATAACAAACTTGCTTTCAGCTACCATATAGATAATTTATGCAAGAAGCTCAGGCTAAGGCTGGATTTCTACTACAGAAACAAATTCAATTTACCCTTATATGCTCGCAGAACCCTAGTGAGAGCTGCATTCTTACCCCTGTTTGACTACGGTGATTTTATATACGGGGTGCTGCTGTTGTACAGCTCGCCAGATTGTATGTCCTGTATCATAGGACACTTAAGGCACTTTTACACGCAAGTCTATGTAATGGAATAACTGTTACAGAAACAGTATTCCATTACATCCCTTGTGTGTAAAAAGCATTTGTTTCATTCCCTTGGTGAATGTTCGTCCAAACCGCAATCTCTGCTTCTTGTGGTTTACACCAATGTGTTTCGTTTGATCTGGCTGTGTAAAACAGCCATTCCAGCAGCACTGCAGAAACTGCCATTAGAGCAGCAAACTCTGGGGAAGCCAAAACAAATGGAGGCGGGATTAGCCGGAATACTCGCAGAGGTGTAAAAGGAAACCCGAACGCAACAGAGTACAACGGCGCCACGCAGGTAACGCTTATTTTGTTTTACAAACCTGTGTGTAAAAGTGCCTTTAGATTCATTACAGGGCTGCCTGCAAGAACCCATCACTGCACCCTCTATGCAGCTGTTGACTGGTCTTACCTCTCTACCAGGTGCCTCAAAACCTTTACCTGTTGACCTACAAACCCCTTAGTCATGTTGTGCCCCACTATATCAATATATCGGTGTCAGTGGCTCAGCAGGTTGCACACTCAATTCCAAGACTGGGACATCAGAAGGCTGTGGGTTCAGTTCCCACACCAGGCACTTGGGTTAAATCCCAGTACTGACACTGTAGTGCAGCATGAGGTGGTGCTGCACTCCTGAGGTGCAGTCTTTTGGATAAGACATTAAACCAAGGTCCCATCTGCTCCTTTTGGTGGTAGTTCAGGTGGATGTTAAAGATCCCATGGCACTTCTTGAAAAGAGTAGTGGAATTTTTTATTTAAAACTTCAAAAGAATCATAATACATTACAAACAATACTCCAAAACAAAAAACTGTCAATCACATCTGTATTAATGCAGCCATTCTCTTTTTAAAATATTTAAACTCATGAAAGATATTAAACAAAACCCTTGATCGAAAGAAATTACATAGAAATCATACACTTCCTATAAATCCCCCTTCCCCACCCCAAAAATTTGTGGAATGTCTTGTTCGGAAAATTTCAAAGAAAAAAATCAAACTACATTTCAAACAGTTCTTAAAGCAAAAAGGTATTAATTCATACATATAAGTCATATTTAAACAAACAAACAAAAAAAAACAGCACACCTATAAACTAAGGGTAATACATGTTACATCATACCAGTCATTTTAGTCCTAAATCTTATACTTCTCCCTCCCTCACCCCTACACGTAGGGGTATAATTATTCCAAGTGATACTCAAACCAAAAAAAGACCAATAATTCCATGATAGGAAACATAGAGGAAGGGAAACCATAAACCTACATGTCATCCAGACTGCTGGTTTCCACTGAGGTATAACAAGAAAAAAAGGGAAATATTACGTACATCCTTCAAAACAAACTTCCCCCAATACATCTGCCACTTAGAAGTAGGGGAAGTTTTTATTAATACATCAAACAAAAATCACAGTCAGTGTCTCGTCAGATACATGATACAATTGCTACTAAGGCATCATAAACTAAAAGGTATACATCAAACAAAAACCCAGGAAATCTGGCCTATATACCTACTATGACATGCAGCACATTCTAGATATTACATTAAATATCCCAAAAACCTCCCTGGAATTTACTGTCTGGACCCAGGCTATAACACTCGGATGAGGTCCCAAATTTCATTATATTTAACGCAACCGTTTAAAAGCATCCCATCCGGTATGCCACAGTTGTCTATTCAATTGCTTATAATCTGATGCCTTCAATTCTTGTAAATCATTCTGAATAAGCTGAATTAATTCTTTCTGAGATATGTGTTGTTGTTGGAGCACTAGCCTACAACGCACTTGCCATATCCAGTAAACCAAACTTGCCATCAAAACCCTTATGGAACCAGTATTATATTGAGCCTACCTCCCTGAGAGTATCCCTTTAAACAGGATATCCAGAGACAAGTACAACCAAATGTCAGACTTCCATTGCTGAGATACAGACATCCAAAATTCCATAATTTACAGACAGAAAAAATACAAATGCTCCTGTCACAGAATGACTCCGGTCCCTAGGACAATAATGCCCCCGAAGCTCCTTATGTTTATGGTTTTCTTTAACATTAATTCTGTCATGTACCCCTAACCACACCACATCCCACATTTCTTTAGGGAGTCTAGGTTCAGTTAACAAATCCCCTATCACCTGTTGTTCAGACTGTGTTAGACTACAAAAAAAGCCATTCTACAAAATAATGCCCCACTATTTGAGTATGTAAGAGTGTCTGAGGGGTTGGTAGTATTTGGGACTGAGAAACATTCCATTTTTCAAATGATCAAAACAAGGCATCCATACAAAGTTCTGTTTCAGAGTTCTTTTGATTTTGTGTCTAAATGTCATATTCCTCTGATCCTGCAGAATTTCTACCAGCTGGGGGTAATCCAAGCTGCCCATGGAGCTGTACTGTTCTGTACTAATGGTAGTAAATTTGCATAGAAAAAAACACTCCAAAATGAAAACAAGTGGTTGTACCATCCCTACCCCACCATCCTTTCTATCCAAATATGTGATTCCCCATTTAATGGGGTTCAGCCTACTTCCCCACAGACAGGAAAAAAACAATAGTATAATCTAGTTTCTAACTGTTTGGGTACAGGATATATGTAACTTAAGTATAGGAAGACTGGAACTAAAAAAGTCTTAATTAAATACACCCTCTTCATTTTACACATATGCCTCCTATTCCAGTTTGTCACAAGCTGTTGTCCTTTCCCAATTTGGTGGGCCCAATTATAACTACCCATATCCCCTTGAATAAAGTAAACTCCTAAACATTTAGCTGGTTTTGATTCTACCTTAGCCACTCCCACTGAGTGTGGTGTACCTGGGCCAATTGATAAGGGTATGCATTTACTTTTATCATTATTAATCTCCCCCCCAGTCGATATGGACCAAACCAGATTGTTTGCCCGTTTTCCTTATTCTACATCTGCAACAGTATGAATGAAATCATTGGCATAGACAATACACTTGATTGTAGATCTGCTGAAAAACTGTATCCCCAAAATTTTCGGGGATGAGACCAGAATTCTAATTAATGGATCCAGTGTTATTATATATAACAAAGGGCTCAGGGGGCAACCCTGACGGACTCCTCGTTTAATAGCACACTTCCCTCCTAGCCATTTGTTATCATTATGGCTGAACAAAGGCTCCTCGATAGCATAATTTAATCTGGTCTATAATACCCACTGAAAATCCATATTGTTTTAAACATTCCCATAAAAAGTCACGGGAAACATTATCAAAGGCCTTCGACTGATCGATACTTATCAAACATCCCTCTGCTGTACCCCATGTTCCGTGTTCCATAAATGAGTAAAAACAGGGCTTCCGTGATTCATCTATCAGGAACTGGATGGACCTGTGCTTGATGAATTATTGAATTTAATACCTTGGAAAGTCGTGAACTAAAGATTTTATCAAACATTTTAAAATCAGTATTTAATAAAGAAATCTATCTCCAATTTTGTAAATCATCCTTATCCCCCTTTTTGTATAGAAAAATTAAGAGGCCTGCATACATTTGTCTATTTAATCTAACTTCCTAAAAAAAAGCCTGGAAAATTATGAGATGTTCCTGTTGAATTAATTGCAGTAACTTAAAATACAATTCGCTAGTCAACCCATCTGACTCCACGACTATCCCCCTCCTTAATGATTTAATTGCAGCTGTTAATTTTGATAAAGACAGAGGGGCTAAAAGATCCTCTGCCTGTTTTGGACTCAACTTTGGAGTGTCTGCTGCCCTTAATAGTTGGTTATAAAAACCCTCACTGCTAGTATTAGAATCCTGCTGTGCTTGTATCTGTCTACTCATTTCTTGTAAAATACCCTTGTTCCCTGTAACTATAACACCTGTTGAATCCCAAATTCCAGTCAACTGATTTCTCTTTACTTGAACACAACATTCTTCCAATGGAGTAGTTTGTTTTTTTGACCCCTGCGTACCAAACCTTTGTTCCAAAACAAGTGTCATATATCTATTATATTGTAATTGAAACATTTCCTGCTTGATTGTTTTTAACTGTTCTCTATTATCTCATCCCTTGTCTAGTTGTTCGGTTAATAACTGCTGAAATTGCTGTCTTAATTTTAGGTATTTGGTCTCCCTGTGTACACTGTGTTCCCTAGCCACAGTTTAAAAAAAAACAGTAATCAACTGTTTGGTATCATTCCACCACTTTAGGGGGAAATCATGTAAGAAAGCTACTGTACGTCTGTCTTCTAGTATAGTAATCAAATCCTGGCAGAGATTTGGTTTGTCCAACAAACTACAATTCAGATGCCACACCCCTCTACCTCCTGCCCTGAATAGAGTGGTTGAAATGAAAATCCCTATACAGGGCATGATCGGAAGTTTCCATCATAAGATTCTCTGAGAAAGAGATCGGTGTTGTCTGAGAAATAAACCAAAACTCTATCCTTGATAGAAGTCCCCTAAAATAGGTATGTTTAGGTACAGTATCTTAAAACAAGATGCCTGTGCATCTTGTAACCCAGCCTGTTTAATTAAAGCCCGTAGAAAGGCCATATCACTATAAATTTTAGCTTTTGTCCCTTTAGTATCAGAGTCCAACAAGCTAGTGTTGAAATCACCACCATAAACATGGTTGTATCAAGATAGAAACATAGACTTTGACAGCAGATAAGGACCACTTGGCCCACCTAGTCTGCCCATTTCCCTATCTATTGGATAAGCTGCAGATCCTAGTTAACCAATAGCCTACTTCTTCCACAAGAATTGCTTTATGTCTGTCCCATGCATTCTTGAATTCCCCCACAGGTTTTGACCCCATGACCTCCTTAGGAAGGCTGTTCCATGCATCCACAACCCTCTCTGTGACAAAATACTTCCTCACATTGCCCTAGAGCCATCCCCCCTCTGTCTTCAAATTGTGCCCCCTTATTCTTGCACATTCCTTTTTTTCTGAAAGATGCTACCCTCTTGGACTTTGTTGATTCCCTTGAGGTACTTAAACGTTTTTATCATGTCCCCACTCTCCCTCCTTTCCTCAAGAGTATACATATAGTTGCTTTCCTCTGGACTGCCTCCATCCTGTCTATGTCCTTGACAAGATGGGGTCTCCAGAACTGCACACAGTACTCCAGATGGGGTCTCACCAGCTGTCAGTACAGAGGGATAACAACTTCCTGTTTTCTACTGGTGTTACCTTTCCCTATACATCCCAGTATCCCCCCAGCCATCCCTTCTGCCTTCTCACATTGCTTGCTTACCGTTAGGTCATCTGATATGACTACCCCCAGGTCCCTTTCCATTTTTGTTGTTGTTACTACCTCCCCCCTCATTGTATATGCTTCTCCTGGGTTTTTGTTTCCTAGGTGCATTACCTTGCACTTCTTTGCATTGAATCTAAGCTGCCATACTTTTGACCATTCCTCCAACCTTGCCAAGTCCCTTATCCTTTCCACACACCCACCCCGTGTATCAACCCTGTTACAGATCTTTGTGTCGTCTGCAAAGAGGCATATTTTTCCTTCCAGTCCCTCTGCAATGTCACTTATAAAGACATTAAAAAGAACTGGACCCAATACTGAACCCTGTGGTAACCCACTTGTAACCCCCATTTCTTCAGAGTGGACTCCATTTACTATTACCCTCTGTGTCCTGTTGTCCAGTAAATGTTTTACCCAGGCTACCACCCTGGGACTCACTCCCAGGCTGGCTAATCTGTTTATTAATTGTTTGTGTGGGACTGTGTCAAATACCTTGCTAAAGTCTAGGTAGGCCATGTTCACAGCCCCTCTCTGGTCTACTATTTTGGTCACCCAGACAAAGAAATCTATTAGATTCATCTGACATGACCTTCCCACTGTGAATCCATGCTGCCTTGGGTCCTGTGCCCCGCTGGCATCTAGGTACTCAACAATTCTTTCTTTCAGAAGTGATTCCATCATTTTCTCTACCACTGAGGTCAAGCTAACAGGTCTGTAGTTTCTTTCCTCTGCTTTGCTCCCACTTTTGTGAAGGAGAATCACATCTGACCTCCTCCAATCCTTAGGTACTACACCATCCTCCCATGATTTGTTAAAAAGGGTAGTCAGTGATGTCACTAGCTCTCCCCTTAGTTCTTTTAGAATTCTAGGGTGAATCCCGTCAAGCCCCATTGCTTTGTCCACCTTCAGTTTTAGGAGTTCTTTCAGAACCCTTCCTTCTGTGAAAGGACTGGGTTCGACCCCCTTATCCAGAGTGCTTCTATTGATTGAATAGGTGCCTCCCCCTCCTCTTCTTTTGTGAATACTGAGCTGAAGTATTCGTTCCGTCTCCCTACTTTTTCACTGTCCCTCTCTGCCCACCCATCCTCCCCTTTATTAAGCCTCACTATCCAACTATTCAACAATTCCACCCTCAGAGCTTTCGTTTGGGGGGCATAGATATTAATGATTCTATAATAACCGGCTTTCCCTTTTTTCCATAGGGAAACCGTGGCATAATATGCCATTATAAAGGAGTGTTTATAACGGCAAACACGCACATGGTTTCCCTTGCTGTGCGCATGCTCAAGCAGCAGCTCCACCACTCAAGACCGCTGACTGCTTCCATCTCTCCCGAAACAGCACCTCGACCACCAGAAGAACTCAGCGGTAAGTTATTTTTTTCCCCCTACACAGTGAAAACCTCACAAACCAGGGCAAAAAAGGTTTTAAAATATGCCGATTCAAATCGGCACCTGAGAAGCCACACCGCAAATGCATTGGAAGCTTTTTATTTCATATAATTGCTGAGGCAAAAAACGGAAACCCAGCAATTATATAAAATAACACACCCTAGTTGTGGGATGCTTTTCACATACCCCTCGGGCTTCGCCCTCGGAGTTTATGTAGCATCCTACAACTCAGGTGTGTGTAAAATCTTGTTACACACCCTGACTCATACTTTATTCTCTATATAAACGAGACTTTCAAACCCCAGATCTAAAAGTAAAACCATTCCAGGGGAGATGTCTACCAATTTATGCATAGTGAGGCCAGGGTTGGAAAAACAAATCCCCAATCAACTGCATAAATCTTCTCCAACTGACTAATAGGAAGTTCCTGGGAACCATGCAGTTTTAACTGTCTACACATCAGCTACAGATGGTAACCTGGTGTCCTGTAAAAGGAAAATATCATAATGCATTGGCTGCAAAATCATAAACGTAGTGTCCTTCTTCATCTCTGACTTAATCCTGTTAACATTTAGGCTTGCCAGCCTGAGAGGTATGTTTAAATAATGTTTAAGAAGAATCTTTTTCCTAGCACTAGCTCTAGTGATTCTGCCCTGTCTCCTCATATTCCTCTGTGGCACAGGTAGTGCTTGTCCTTCCTATAAAGGCTCAGGTTGGGATGATTGTGAGGAAGTATCAGAGTCTTCCTCCATCTGATCACTCCAACTTTGAAGTACCTCATAGGTGTTACTTGTAGGAACAACAAGAAGTGTTTGTGCTGTATCTTTTTTCTTTGTAGGCCCTTTCTGGCCTTTAGCTACCACCTGAAAACCCTCATTGTTCATATCAGGTGTAGCCAAAACTTTAGACGTGTTTGACCTCTCACCAGGAGCTGGGGAGTGGGCATGCACGTCGACTCTTCTGAGGATCAGACTCGGTGGGTACAGTAGGGGCAGTATCAGTAAGTAACTAAAACTTTCTTTACATAGCGCCTTTCCAAAACCAAGGCGCTTTAACAAAACATAAAATATTCCACAAAAATAAAACAATAACAATAATATAAATAACTTAATAATATTACAGATATAATCATCCAGATTAAAAACATTAAAGAAAAGCCTGGGTAAAAAGATAGGTTTTAAAATCAGCTTTAAAACTTTCAGTGGTCAGGCGTTCTCTTAACCGACGAGGTAGGGAATTGCACACGGTGGGAGCCGCAAAAGAAAAAGCTCGAGCACCAGAAGTTTTCAGACACATCCTGGGAATCTCTAGCAATCCCACATCAGTGGATTGGAGAGGACAGCAGGGGAAGTACGGAGTCAGAAGATCTTTCAGATAGCCGGATCACTGATCATGTAGGGCTTTAAAGGTCAGCAAACCAACCTTAAAGGTGATTCACCACTGAACAGGCAGCCAGTGCAGTCCACGCAGCACAGGCATAATATGACTAGCCCTAGATGTGCCAGTCAAAAACCTGGCTGCCACGTTCTGCACCAGCAGCAAGCGGTGGATATCAACCCCTGGAAGCCCTAGGTAGAGGGCACTGCAATAATCTAGGTGGGTGATGACGAAGGCATGGACCAAAGTTGGTAGGTCATCCGGAGGAACCAGGTGTTTCACCCGAGCGATATTCCTCAGATGGTAGAAAGAGGATTGACCACAGCTGACACCTGAGATCTCAGAGTCAAGCCATCATCAAAAATAATGCCCAGGTTCCTCACCCAGTCTGAGGTGGTGAGCTGGATGTCATTAAGCCATAAGCCTGACGACTGCCTAGCCCCTATACCCACCTCCGCCAACCTCGGTCCACCACCAACACTTCAGTCTTATCCGGGTTCAGCCTTAGCCAGCTGGAGCTCATCCAGTCCTTGATCTAACAAGACAGTTGTTGAAGACAGAGACTACATCTTCTTATCCAGGTAGAAAAGACATATACAGTTGAGTATTATCTGCACAGCACTGAAAACTGAAACCGTATCATCTAATGATGTCTCCCAATGGCAACATATACGCTGCAAACAACATGGGTGACAGTATGGAGTCCTGCAGCACCCCACAGGACAGAGGGAGGGCATCAGAGGAATAAATTCCAGTGACAACCCTCTGAGATCTGCCCGTGAGGAACGATTGAAACCATTTGAGGACCATACCCGATAGTCCACAAAGTAAATGCAGGCACTCCAAAAGCACCCCATGGTCCACAGTGTCAAATGTCGCAGAGAGATCAAGAAGGACCAAGATTGTACATGCCTTTTGATCTCTCGCTATTAGGAGGTCATTCAATACCCAGACGAGTG
Organism: Neoceratodus forsteri; assembly: GCA_016271365.2. Classification (NCBI taxonomy): domain Eukaryota; kingdom Metazoa; phylum Chordata; order Ceratodontiformes; family Ceratodontidae; genus Neoceratodus; species Neoceratodus forsteri. The sequence goes on from CM028136.1 coordinate 81,193,096, forward strand.
CAGTCTCAGTACCATATCTCTTCCTAAATCCAGACTGGAGAGTCTCATAGATATCATAGGTCCCAAGATAATCCTCCATCTGTGGCACAGCCACCTTTTCAATAACCTTACCTACAAAAGGCAGGTTAGAGATAGCCCGGTAGTTAGCTGGATAGTTTGGATCCAAAGAGGGTTTTTTAAGAAGTGGTCACATGACCGCCTCCTTTAGGGAATCTGGAAAGACCCCCCTCTCCAAGGAACACCAAACAATTTCAGCTAGGATCGGGCAGATGACATCTACACAACCCACTAATAGGGGTGTAGGGCCCGGATCCAGACTACAGCTGGCTGGGCGCTTCCATTTTTTTTTCCTCTTCCAATTTTGTTTTGTTCACTTGAAAGTCCTTCTCAGTTTCCCTCATCATGTCCAATAACTGTTGCTTTTTGTTCTCCATTGCTTGCTGCAGTTCTGTTTCTCTGCATTCAATATCTTCCATAACAACATCAGAGGCATGAGTATATTGTTCCTTTTGACCTGGTTCAATTTCTTCTGCTGAAATCATTTCATCCCCAGATTCAAAGTCTTCCTCCTGTAAATACACATTCTCTAGATCCATTTGCTGTGGAGCAGGAACACCTCCTGTTTGCTCTAGAATCTGACCAGGACTAGCAGCAGCCATTCTCCTTCACCAAGGAACAGTGCCCCCTGCAAAGAGTAGGGGAATTTCCTTGGTCTACTGGCCAAATTTCCTCCCATTCACTAAAAATACCACCAACAGCTTAATCTGGTTCAAGGTCAGTTGCCATTCATCGGTATCCCCTTCCCTTGGGTCATGCCTGAAAATAGGCAGGATTTATCTAGTGCACTTACCCGGTCAACAAAAACTAAATAAATAAATAAATTAGCTTCCTCCACCTTGGTTGCACATATTGTTGCAGAGTTTTCTCGCAACCTTCCACAGCATTCCCGCTAGACGGTTTGAGTGAAAGCCTTCCTCCAAATTGGAATATTTTCCACCTCCCTTTAATTGGGTTTTCCAAATTGCAGCTGCAGAGCTGTCACTAAATAAACTATCCCAAGCCTGAAGGGAAGGCAACCTAGGCCTTGGATCCCCAGAGGTTTCCTTCTCATAGGTTTTTTTCTCTCCTCCATTGCCTCAGGTCATAACTGTTAGTTAGCATAGAAGTGTCCTCTAGTTTCTTTAAGTAGGTTCCACTGTTGGATGGAGGTGGAGGATGTCCTGCCATTCCCTCTCTTCTTAGAAGAGCTCCTCATTTTCAACGCAAACCATCAGTATCATGCTACGCAAACCTGGGCATTTCATTACGTTATCAAACTGAGCATCTCATTACATTATCAAACTGTCTATGCTTCTCTAACGCTACATTACAGTTACTGCTCCTATGTCACAGTTATTGCTTGCTCATATGCTTCATGTCACCTCATTCTTTGGGATATGATTGTACTACATTTCTTTCAGGGATTCCTAAGGTACCTTTAGCCATGGACATTGTCCCGTGGCACCTCTAGGGGTGGAACCCTCTCCAAAGGTTCCTTGTCTTTTGTACCCCTACAAGATGGTAATTCCTCTAGAATAGAGAGTGCGAATGGCCAAAACCAAACTAATACAGTTGCACAAGCAAAACAATATACTGGCTGCGCAGGACATTGAATTTGAAAGACTATGCCTGGAGTACAATGGCCCAGCAGCCAGCCACTCCACTCCCTGAGCTATATAAGCAGTTCCTCTCAGCCTCTTTGTCAAGCACTTTTTCTTTGCCCCACCATTCTCCCCTCCTCCTCCAGCGGCAGCACTTCTCTTCTTAGGGGGATTCCTAAGGTACCTTTAGCCACGGGAATCATCCCGTGGCACCTCTAGCCGTGGAACCATCTCTGAGGGTTCCTTGCTTTTTGTATCCCTACAGGGTGGTAATTCCTCTGGAATAGAGAGTGTGAATGGCCAAAACCAAACTAACACAGTTGCACAAGCATAACACTATACTGGCTGTGCAGGACATTGAACAAAACAGGAAAGGGACTTGGGGGCCATCATATCTGATGACCTGAAGGTAGAAAAGAAGTGAGATAAGGCAGTTGGGAAGGGTAGTAGAATGCTGGGGTGCATAGGGAGGGGTATTTCTAGTAGAAAGAAAAGGACCCAATACAAGAGACTGCTAAATGGTCCGATGTTTCAATGGGGATAGTGGCAGCTTGAGAAATACTAAGATTTTTAGATGTAAATAAAAAATCTATCCAGGAAGTGAGACGTCCTTTTATAAAAGTTCTGTGCCCTGGAATATGTGTAGCTGAGAAGATTTCTTGAAGGTTTGCTGTAGAAATAATGTCGTTTAGACAAGCCATATCACCAAACATTTTTTAAGTCTGACATCCCCAATCCAAGGGGTAGGGTCCACAGTTAAAGTCTCCCTTAAGGATAACAGTTTTTTGCAAGTGGAGAAATGATTGAATTAATTTAAAGAGAGCTGTTCTACCAGCAATGCTCTGTGGGCCATATATGCAAATAAGGTGCAGGTTGAGATTGTAAAAGGAAACATCCACTAAAATAGCTCTCCCGGGGTTAATATCTATGATTTTTTTGGGGGTGAAATTCTGGGCCTTGGAGAAGGATAGCAACCCCATCACACAGGTCTTATCCTTGGGACCAAAATGACAGGCCCACAGACCACATTTGCCTAGCTTGTTGTAGCTCATATGTAGTTTCAATACGTGTATGCTGTAAAAAGAATATATTATTTAGTAGCTGAGACAAACTGTGGAAAGTAGTACCCCATTTCTTAAATGACTTGATACTACTAACATTAAGTGTTAGAGGACATAGGATATAATCCACAGCCAGAAGGAAAAGAAAAATGCAGCAGAGTGATATGTAAAGGTCAAATGTATGGCAGCTTAGATTCAGTGCTAAGAAGTGCAAGGTAATGCACCTGGGAAACAAAAACCCAGGGGAAGAGTATACAATGGGGGGGTGAGATACTAACAACAACAAAAATGGAAAGGGACCTGGGGGTAGTCATATCAGATGACCTAAAGGTGGGCAAGCAATGTGAGAGGGCAGCAAGGAGGGCTGGGGGGATACTGGGATGCATAGGGAGAGGCATCACCAGTAGAAAACAGGAAGTTATTATCCTCTGTACAGACAGTTGGTGAGACCCCATCTGGAGTACTCGTGAGTTCTGGAGACCCAATCTCTGCAAGGACATAGACAGGATGGAGGCTGTCCAGAGGAGGGCACTCAAATGGTGCAGGGTCTGCACCGGAAGACATATGAAGAGAGACTTAAGGAGCTTAATATGTATAGCCTCAAGGAAAGGAGGAGAGGGACATGATAGAAACTTTCAAGTATCTCAAGGGAATCAACAAAATCCAAGAGGGTAGCATCTTTCAAAAAGAGGTGTGCAAGAACAAGGGGCACAATTTGAAGATAGAAGGGGCAGCTCAGAGGTAATTTAAGAGTATTTTCACAGAGAGGGTTGTGGATGCATGGAACGGCCTTCCGGAGGAGGTTGTGGAGTCAAAAACGGTGGAATTCAAGCATGCATGGGACAGTCATAAGGCAATTCTAGGGGGTGGGGGTAGGAAGAAGTAGGCAGCTGGTTAACTAGGATCTGCAGCTTATCCATTAGGTGGGGAAATGGGCAGACTGGGTGGGCCAAGCTGTCCTTATCTGCCGTCAAAATCTATGTTTCTATGTAAAAATGCTTCATCCCTCAGATTTCTGTTCAAACCTATGTCTCTCTCTGGCTTTTTTAGATTGTGAGCATTCCTGTCGAGAATCAGAAACATCTTCTCAAATCCCCAAAGTTACAGAGGAGGCATCAGATTCTCCCTCTTCCTCTACCATGTCACTCCATTGCTTACGTTTAAACAGAACATTAAATCTATTCTGAGTAACAATAGGGGATTCAGTGGTATATAAAACATGTTTCTTTCTGGTTCGCCTAGCTTTACCAGAGGGTACCACTTCCATGGGAGACTCTTTAGGAGGTAACATGGACTCAGAAGAGGGTTCACCAGATTTCTCCAGAATTGTGGAGGTACTAGCTATCTCATCCCCTTTATCGGCAGGAGGGTCAGGGCCCACAATAGGGGTGTCAGAGTTCTGGTCGGGGGGGGATACCATCAGCACTAAGTCCTGCTTCCTGTTTAACTTGTAATACATTAGATTGTTGGGCTGAAATTAGAATGTCTTGATCTTGCATGGCTTTGTCTAATCTATTCCTAGCAGCCCAGGAACAAGAAGTATAAGTATGGCCTGATTCTTTGCACAAATTTCGGCAAAGAGGATTGGGGCAACCAAGGCTAAAGTGGCCATAGTCAAGACAAAAATTGCACGTAGGCAAATTACAGGTAGAACTCAGGTGGGTCCGAGCCCCACACCTATGGCATGGCTTGGGTTGGCCTGGATAAAAGCAAATGCCCCTATCCCTACCTATATGAAAGCTGCTAGGGAAGTGTAAAATCCCAGTATCAAACCCCTGTTCACACTAAGTCTTCAACAAGAATGGGAATCGGACTTTGCAAGATTTCACATTTCTGCCTTAACCAGTATTGAACATCCTTTATGTTAACTCCCTCATTCCTGAATAGCAGGGTAATAGTTTTGATAGTAGGCTTGGTCAGGGGGATAGGAAAGAAATCCTGCCATTCAGGTAAGTGTCTAAGTGCCTCACGCTTTTGCCAGAAGTTTTCCAAAGTAGCACTGTTTCAAAAACTAATGTCATAAACATTTTCCCCCTTTATGGTAATAAAAGCAAATAAGTCATGAGCTGGTATACCCATAGATTTCACCAACAGTTGATGTAAAACATATTTTCTATCAGGGACAATTTATTTTGTCCCTGTATACTTTAGACAGACCGCGTTCCACTTCTGTGCAGGTTCACCCACTTGTTTAAATAAGTCAGCCATTCGAAAAGGGGTATCTGTATTACTATTAACACATACACTGTTCAGAGTATCCAAATTAGAAAAAAGAGACTGTCCTGTTGTGTCTTCAGTGTGCCCGCCCTGATCCTGAGCATGTTGCAGAGATGTTCTCAGAACGAGGCCATGTAGTCGCCAGCTGCGGAGACTCTGAAGTAGAAACAGTTTTGGTCCAAGAAGTATTAGAAATGTCTCTGGATTCCAAGTTTTTATAGGGCATTGTAGCAGGAAAGCCCAAAGCAGAAGTGGAAGGTGCAGAAGACGGAGCGGCATCCGTCGGTATGTGTAAAGGAGAAATCAGTTTAGCAGACGTAGTGGGTTGTTGTGGGGTAGCTTGAGGAGACTGAATAATTTCAGCACCCGAGACGGGCCCAGGTGAAGTCCAGCCCTTATAGGAATTAGGTAGCCATCCTGCAGCATGTAACACTGAGACCAGTTCCCAGTTAGTGTCAGTAACGGGAGGTCCAAAAGGGGAAATAGAATTATTATTATGCAAGACAGTCTTGGTACTTTGTGACTGAGATTCATGTAAAAGAGGTTCAAGGGAATTCAGTGAGGAAGGGATTTCTTACGAGGTTTGAAATAAAGCAGCTGGAGCATGCATACCTGAAGCAGAGTCCATAGAAACCAGAGGTTCGACTCCCAAAGCAGCTGGGGGTGAAGTTTTTGTTGATTTTACCAGTAGTTTTAGCAATAGAGCCTTATTGTGCAGGACAGCATTTTGTAGTAGATACTAATCCTGTTCAGATGTTAGAGGATTGAATTCAGAGACAACGTCAGACACCAGCCTTGAAGGTGTATGGGGTTCCTAGAGAAGTTCTTGTTCAGAGGTCTGAACTTTTGTAGGATCCTGAGTAGTTCCAGAAGCATCATCCAATAGAAAAGCCACTATTTCTTCCATATCAGAATAGGTGTGTTCCTTGTCGACATCATTGACAAAAGTATCAACCATGGATGTACTAGGTAAGTCATCCCCTACCTTCCTCACATCAGTGTTGCCACCAGCAAACTCACTGTCCGCCATCTTGGAAATGGCCGACAAGGGGTCCCGCTACAGTCCAGTAGGGGAATTTCCCTGGTGCCCTGGCCAAATTTCCACCCCATTCACTAAAATGCCACCAACAGCTTAATCTGATTCAAGGTCAGTTGGCATTCATCTGTATCCCCTGCCCCCTGGGTCATGCCTGAAAATAGGCAAGATATTGTCTAGTGCACTTACCCAGTCAACAGAAACTAAATAAATATGTAACCCCCCTGCAAATGAGGGTTCCCAAAAGTCTTCCAGGAGCTTGCCTGAATGCTCCAAGCCTGAGTGGTGTTCGGCGTCTGAGCTGCTTAACTGTGGTTGCAAGTGAGTGCTATTTCAGCCTCCACATACTGTCTCTTTAAGAGCTGTCTGCTTGCAGACTTAATTAGTTTGTATGGGGGGACTGTGTATTTAATGCTCGAATCCCCCCCCCAGCTGTGTAGTAATCACTCCATTTTTCGGTCGCTGAAGGTGCAAAGGGAGCCCATCTGAAAGCTATAACTGTTTGCCTGTAATCATTTAAAGCATTAGCAAAATTGTTGTTTGTCTAACCTGCCTTTATTGCAGCTGGGACTCTGTGTGTTACCCTCCATTCTGGACCTAAACTGCTGGGCTGGGCCAATTGGGTTAAGGGAGCCCTAAAATGGAGCCTGTGGACGAATCAGAACTTGGACTCTTAATTTGAGCCAGCTACAAGGGGATTGTATGGGCAGTGACTCTGGGAAATGTAGTTTTGACCATGGCACCTTTTTCTACCAACAGAAGGAGTCTTATTGTGAGTGACAGCTGAATCAGCCAACAGAATAGTGTGGAGCTAAAGGAAATGCCTTGCTCTGTGACTGGAAAGATCAGATCAGTTGTGGCAGTGAAGAGAGAAGGAGCTATGTGCTTCTGTGGTGTATAGTTTCGCACGGGAAGTGTGTGTGAGGCCCTGAGTTTCGGTCTGCAGCCTTTGTGAGTGCCAGTTTGGACTGAATCTGAGTTGTGAGGAGAAAGAAGCACTACGAAGTGTGAAACCAGGCTCACCCTGTAGAAGACTGGAGAAGTGCTGAATCATTTCGGTCTGTCAGGAACTGAAGCTGCTGTGTGTGCTCCCAGGTATTTTGCAGTAATTACAATCAGGATCAGGAGCAGCCTGCCTGGTATAGTACTTTCCTTTTACATATAAATGTCGTAGTGCTTGGCAGGGAATCACTATTTCCAATCCCTGTGCTGTGTACTATGTGTTGAAGCTGGAAGCAAACCCCAGCTTGCCTCGAACTAAATCCGTTTGCTATAAACTGCAGTGGGGTCCAGTCACAAGGACCTTGTCTCCATGCCCTGCTGTTTCTGACAATCCAGAAGAACATCCACCATCCGGTTCTCAGCTTGGGTATTGTGAGTACAAATCAGGGTATTCCCCTGCAGTCTGTTTTCAATCACAAGTGTGTCATCTAATTCTTGTTGTTTCTTTGCTTCATGGACTGAGCCATCAGGGTCCGGATTACAATTGGGTGTTGTGCATATATTTTCTTCTACAGAGCCCTGTCCATCTGCATCTGCCAGCCAACCCTGGGCAACGGACCTAGTTAGCCCCCCCCCAACCTGGGTACCCAGAGTGTGACTTTTCAGACCCTGTATGTGTGCACAGTACTGTGATGTAATGCCACTAATTAACCTGATTTCCCCCTCCCGTGTTTCTGTTCCCTAAATAAATCAGATTTGTTGTTGTTGTTAAACTTTAAACTGTCTGAAGTGTTAGTACCTCATGCAAGCACTGTATTGGTTTGTGTATGTTGCTTAACCTCATTTTTCAGGGGGTCCTCAGAGACAAACCTGTGAATCAGTTTTGAGGGTTAGTGGTACCTTATGAATGAACAGTGTGTACATGTTGGGTATTGGTACTGTAACTCCTGTGCATCATGTGGGCCATTAGAGGGATTAGAAGGGGATCTCAGTGTCCCAGAGGGCTGAGACCAAACTAGACCAACCATTACAAACCCTGACCTCTGGGTGGAGGCACCTGCCATAGAACCTAGGCCTCTCAACCTGTCAGTAGTCAAGCAGGCAGGGGTAGTAGCCCTTGGGATAGCGCCACCTGGGGGTTACAAATAAATGGGTAAACCTGGAACTCCAGGACTGGGATACAAGATAAATTTTAAATTAATAGCTGAATTTAAAGAGGGGAGGATATGGATGCATTTGTAAATTCATTTGAAAAGGTAGGCATTCACATAAAAATTCCCCGAAAGTCCTGGAGCTTCCAGCTATCCCCACTGCTTACCGTTAAAGCTCGTGATGCTGTGGGTCACATGAACAATCAAGACAGTAATGGTTATGACAAACTTGAAAGGACACTGTCAGTCATTTTTGTATCATAATATTTCTAGATGAAAACCCACATTTTATCATTGCTTACCTTCTCTAAAATTCTCTGATGTTGCTGTTTGTTTTTTCTGCTTCCTTTCTAAGTAGAACTGAAATGCATGGTAATACTGTAATATAAACAAACTTGTTCTGTTTCAAATCCTTGATACAGCTCTTACTGCAAACTTTATGAGAATTATAAACACCTCCAAACAGTGCAGCCACTCATAGTCTCCTCTCCTTTCACTGCATCATGAGTGTCTAGATTGTGTGTGGGTGTTCCTAAGTCCAGGAAAGATGCAGTGGAAGTTGCTCAAGAAATGTAAACAAACATGTTTTGGTGTGGTAACACCAGTATGGTGGGCAGTCTGTTTTTCACTTTTAAAAAGAAAAATAGAATCAGAATCAAACAACCAGCTGCACCAGCAATCTTTACATACTGTGAACAATAAAAAATGCATTTTTTAAACTAGGGGCACTTTGAGGCCTAAGGGGGTTGACAGTGCCCCTTTAAAGCTGCATTTCTTAAAAAGTATGAATTGATAGCTGAAACATACAGAATTAAGTTTTGTAAGCTCAGGAGAAGACCTGACCTGAGCTACAAGGAACTAGCCACCAAGCAATTTCGATTTCTAAAACGTTGGTGGAAGGGGGTCAAAGCAAACTCCGTAGAGAAAATTGAAGATGTAGTACTTTTGAAGCAATTCTTTTGGGCTTGCCCAGCAGAGCTGAAAACCTGGCTAGAGGACCAAGCTCCAAAAACGGTGCAGGAGGCTGCTGAGTTCTTGGACCGCTATGCCAGGAGCAGGTCTGCTCTGAAACGGAGTGGGATGGGTATGGCAGTGCAGAACGGGAAAAGCACGCCTTCAGGGCTGCTAAAACCCTCACTGCCTCCCCAGAAAGCGGTCAGTCCCAGGTTATAAAGAAAGGATTTGCCTGGTAAAAGAAATGATGATTGTTGGTTTTGCAAAGAATCTGGGCATATTGCAAGACAGTGTCCTAAAAAGGCACAGAGTGCACAAAGTGGTGCTCGGACAGAGGTGGGTGCACTGTGTATTCCTGAAAGCATGCCTATAGACATAAGGGAGCACATACACCTAGTTACTGTAAATAGGGTGCAAACCTATTGGTTGAGTGACATGGGGGCATCCCTTACTTTGCTAAAAGGGGATTTGGTTGAGTCTGAACAGCTTATACCTAATCAATTCGTTACAGTACAGGGATTCACTTGGGAGGAGAAAACTTGGCCACTTGCTAGGTTCTCCTGGGCTGGGGCAAGACAGGAGAGACTGTGCAAAAAGTTGTAGTAGCAGAAAATCTTGCCCTGGATGTGATTAAAGGGAACAATCTCCAAACGGGAATGGTGTGTGCAGTCAGATGGCAAAGATAACTTGTAGTTCCCTGGACCCCATAGAAGGCCCTGTGGAAAAGACTGGGAGGTTGGTTCCCCAACCTGTGTCACCTGACATGGAGAGTAGTGAAAGGGAGGCAGAAATTCCCCAGGTAGCAGTTAACAAAACAACTACAGAAGGTTACTCTGAGGAGGTAGGGGTAACCAGTGGTCAGAGGGCATGGGATGACAGTGACCCTGAATGCCCTGACGCTAGAGCTAGGGACCCTTGTTTAGAAACTGGAGGGGACCTGTCCCATGCCTTGGGAATATGTAAAGATTTTGCAGCTGCTCGGAAAAATGACCCTAGTTTAGAAAGGCTGAGGGCTTGTGCAGAATCTGACGGGACACAGGAAGGTGACGAAAGACACACAGTGTATTGGGACAATGGACTGATGTATACGCAGGATGTAAGGACAGAGGGGGGTGATGGGCAGGCAGCTTGTCGTTCCTCAGGGGTACCATGAGTGGCTGCTCAAGACTGCTCATGATATTCCCATGTCTGGATATCTGGGAATCATGTGCACTACTCAGCAATTGGCCCAGAATTTCTATTGGCCCAATTTCACCCAGCTGGTGTAGGAATATTGCAGGTCTTGTCGCTGGTGCAAGAAAAAGGGAAGACGGGTAGTAAAACCCAAGCCACCCTAATTCCCTTGCCTATAGTGGAGGAGCCATTTCAGAGGGTAGGAATGGATATTATGAGGCCTATGAATACCCCCAGCTCCTCTGGGAAGAGGTTTATCCTAACAGTGGTGGATTATGCCACCTGGTACCCAGAGCTAGTCACCGTATCCTCACTGAGGACAGACAAAGTGGCAGATGCTTTGCTAGGGATTTTATCCCATGTCGGGTTCTCACAGGAGGTTATCACCAATTGAGGGGGTTCCTTCATGTCGGACCTGATGAAGTGTTTGTGGAAGAAGTGTGAGGTGGTGCAGATGCACGATGCCTTATCACCCGCAAGCCAATGGGCTTGTGGAAAGGTTTAATGGTACCCTAAAATTGATGCTCCAAGCATTTGTTGAACAGCATGGGAGGGACTGGGAGAAATACCTTCCCCACTTGTTGTTCGCATACAGGGGGTCGCCCCAAAAGTCAACAGGGTTTATACCCCTTCGAGCTCTTATATGGACGCAGGGTGCATGGGCCCCTAGACTTGATCCGGGAGGACTGGGAAGGCAGGTATGCCCCAAGGGAACTTCCATAGTGGATTATATCCTTAAGTTTCGGGAAAAGCTGAAGAAGATTATGGGAACAGCCCAGATCAACCTGGCAGCCGCCCAGCAGAAGCAAAAGGTATGGTTCAACTGCAGAGCCAGAGCTCACTAGTACACTGTGGGTCAGGAAGTCATGGTCCTAATCCTGGTCCAGACGGATAAGCTGCGGACTCAGTGGACAGGACCATACAAAGTAGTCAGACAGGTGAATGATGTAAACTACAAAGTAGAACTGCCTGACAGGAGACATACCCAAAGGATGTACCAGTCAACATGATGAAGCCATATGCAAATAGGGCTGACGTGGTCTTTGCAGTGTGTGGTCCAGAGGAGGGGATGGACAAAGAAGACACCCTTCTGGACTTGCTTGAGGAAAGCAAGCAGGAGTCCTCTGTAGAGGCAATCGAACTGTTGCCCCAGTTGATCCTGGAACAGACCCATGAAGTAAGGGAGGTTTAGCAGACTTTGCCCCATTGTTTAATGCCAAGCCTGGACTAACCCCCTTAGCGGCGCACAATGTAGACATGGGGATGCAAGCGCCCATACAGCAGACAGCATATTAGGTATCAGAGGCTGTCCTAAAGGATATTAGGAAGGAGGTGGAAGAAATGCTGGATTTAGGGGTAATCCAGAAATTCCACAGCCCCTGGGCCTCACCCGTAGTCCTCATTCCCAAGCTGGATGGCTCTACTCATTTCTGTGTGGATTATCGTAGGCTCAACACAGTCAAGAAGTCTGACGCCCACCCAATGCCACGGATGGAAAAACAACTGGACAAGTTGGGAGGGGTGACCTATCTTACTACCATTGACCTGACGAAAGGGTATTGGCAGGTGGAGTTAACTACCAGAGCTAAGGAGAGGTCAGCCTTCATCACTCCAATACAGCTATTTGAGTTCAAGGTAATGCTTTTCAGAATGAAGAATGCCCCTGCCACCTTCCAAAGATTGGAGAACCAGGTATTACATGATACTGAAGAGTATGTCGTGGCGTACCCGGATGATATTGCCATATTCAGTGCCAGCTGGAAGGAACACCTGTCCCACCTTAAGGAGGTGTTGGGCAGGATACAGAGGGATGGGCTCATTGTGAAAGCTGATAAGTGCCAGGTGACCGTGGCTGAGATGGCATACCTAGAGGATGTAGTAGGCTGGGGACAGCTGTGCCCTAATCAAGTTAAGATTGAGGCAATAGAGGCATGGCCCAGACCTGAAATGCAGAAGCAGGTCTGGAGTTTTCTAGGGAAGCAGTTTCTTTTTTTTTTTTCAAATTTAGTAAACTTTATTTAGATATAGGTAAGTAAGTACATAAGTACACAAAGCATACATACTGTTATCATAAAAAAAATGAATAATAATAATAAAAAGAGAAGAACACAGTATTTGTGTATAACAAAGTAAAAAGGTAAAAGCCAAACTACTTAAGTAATAGTACACTTGTATAGAGTAGTTTACCCTGGCAGAGTACAATGAAAGAAAACAACAAGTAACCCTCTCTCCACCCTTCCCCCACTTTCCTTCCCCCCATACCAACACTCCCCCATTGCACCACAAAAAAAGATATATGATGTAGCTGCATATCTCCTTGCAATTCCATTATTGACAGTCCTGACAGTTAGTTAGAGGGTGAGCAGTATATGCAGGGGAGCCCAAACCCTTTGATAATAACTAAGCCTCTTTGAAAGGCTGGCCACAATATTCTCAGCCTGTAGTGCGAAGAGCATTTCATGAAGCCATTCTGTTATTTCGGGGACTAATTGGTCCATCCAGTGTCGAAGTAATATCTTCTTGCCACATAAGGAAACCAGAGCCATGTGTTTATATTGGTTGCCAATTGGGGAATCCCCGTAGTCTCCCAGTATTCATATGTGAGGTCGGAAGGCATCAGTAAGGCCAATAGTGGGTCGAGCTTAGCTTTAATTGAGGCCCAAAATGGAGAGGCTTTACTGCAACTCCATAAAATGTGAATGAGGGTGCCCAGTTTTCCCCGCAGCAGGAACAGGTATCACTAAAGAGTTTCCCCATATGGTGAAGTTTAACTGGGGTATAGTACAAGTCGTGTATTATCTGGAATTATGAAATGGGCATCATAAAATAGGAGCTCTGATTGGCTGCTAGGGATGTGCTATTCATTCTGATGCACAGGAAAAAGGTCCAGCACTGGCCAGTGGACATTGATACAGGTGATGCTGCCCACTGTAGAACGTTAAAACAAAACGCAGCCATCTTGTTTGTGCCAGAAGTGGTGCCAGCCGAACTGTAAAAAATAAAATAAACACCTCTCACCTCCTGTTCACTTTGCCTCAGTCTTTGAATATTTAGATTTTTTAAAATCCATCTGCCTGTTTCCTCGTGGATGCAGCATGAAATGAACAGCCACGATCTCTTTCACAGCCCACCCGCTCGGTCATGTATTTAAAAAAAAAACGGAACAGCCGCAATCTCTCCACCAGCCCAGCCACTTCCTCTTTAAGGTCTGTCTTTTAATTTCAACAAAAAAAGAAAGGAATGGCCACACTATCTCTCCCAACCCGCCTCGTTCATCTATTAAAAAAAAAAAAGGAACAACCGTGATCTCTATAACGGCTCTCCTGCTTGCTCTATCTTTCTACCAGCCCACCCGCTCGCTCTTGAAGTTTTGTCTTTTAATTAAAAAAAAAAACAGCCGCAATCTCTCTTACTTGACTCCACACAGCATTTGAGGGGAAGGCGAATACTGCCCTGACAACCAGACCTAAAGTACAGAATTCTTTGTAGGACAAAATTCCTTCAGTCCAAAAAAAACACACAGGACACTTAGGCGGAGGAATTATTTTATTAAAAGTGACACAAACATACATGTTTTTTCCTACTTAAAATCGTAAATTTAACCTACCAAATGTAGTTGCGCTAAATATAGCCATTTCACAAGCATAATAGGCCACTCCAGGGTGTGCATTAGACACTTTAACACCCGACTAGGGAGGTTAGGAAGACATGCCTCCCTAGCCATGTGTTAAGGTGTCTAACTCACACCCTGTCGTGGCTTATTGCTTACTTGTAGGAGGTGGATAATGGTCCCATTTGATATCCCTGTACAGCTGGTCCCATATCCGGCTCCATGAGTATGAAGTGGACAGGGCAGGGGGAAGAACCTGATCCCATTTGTATTGAGGTTGTCATTCACCTTGGGCCAGAAAATCTTGCTGGAGGTAGTAGAAGAAAGCGATGACATGAGAAGAAGGGGATGACAAGATGGCAGGGAGAACAGGACCCCCCAAATACTGATCCCAAGGGTCCAACCTAAAGTGATATAAAAGCATGTGAGAGAGTTGAATGTATTTGAAGCAGAATGAGGAGGGGAGTTTAAATTTTCATTGAGCTTCCTGAAAGGATAACAGCTTATTATTGTTTTGGAAGTCATTTACAGTGCAGCCTTTTGCTGCAGGAAAAAAGGAGAAGCTGAGGGTTTGTCCTCCAATCCTAAAATTAAGGTTTTGTAGTAGGGGTTGGGGAGATGGCACATAGCTGAGAATGTGCTCTAAGTGTTACCATAATTGGGGATTTATGTAAGGCAATCTGTACCCATAATGGAACATAGATATAAGGTTGTGCTAGGGTATCTGGTGATAACCAGTAGTGAATTACTGAGCAAAGGATAGAGAGATGATAAAGAAAAAATTAGGCAGCTGGAGCCGTCCTCTGGCTTTTGTTCATTGCACTTTATAGACTGCTCTCCGAGGGGTTTCCTCTGCCAAATAAAACTGGAGATGAGACTGTGTACTTGTGCGGATCAGGCCTTTGGCAGAAAATAGTTCTACATCTGGAGTAGATAAAAAAGTCGGGGGAAAAGGTTCATTTTTACTATACTAATTCTGCCCCAAAGAGAGAGAGGGAGTGAAGCCCAACGTTTTAGGTCAACTTTGATATGGGCAAGAGCCCTGTCAAGATTGTACTACCTCATTTTGTTTCCAAAGCGGGACAGATAAATACCAAGGTATTTCATCCAGTCTCGCACCCATGTAAGGCCATGATGTGAATATCTTTTGATATTTTATATACATCAAGAGGTATGACCTCCATTTTAAAGAGGTTTAGTTCATAGTTAGAAATCAGCCCGAATTACTTAATTATGTCAATCACTGCTTTGATGGATTCAGAGGGGTATGTGATATAGAGAGTATATCATTCACATAAAGGGATAATTTATACTGGAAGGGTCCAGTTGAGACTCCTGAAATTAGTAGTGAGGCATTGATACATCGAATGAGGGGTTCAAGATTCAAATTGAAGAGAAAAGGGGAAAGTGGGCATCCCTGTCTTGTGCCTTGCTGAAGATTGATAGGGCGAGACAGTACTCCATTACATAGTATATGGGCCTTGGGACGTGAATATAGAATCTTGATCCAGCGAACAAACTGAGATGGGAATTTGTATCTAGGTAACAAGTGAAATAAGTAATCCCAGGAAACTCAATCGAGTGCTCTCTCTGCATCTAGGGACACCAATGCAGCAGGGATGTTGGAATCCCCAAACGCAGAGCTAAGATGAGCTATTTTCCAAAGATGGTCCGCGGGAAATCTACCATTCACAAAACTCACTTGTTCTGGACTGATTAGGGCTTGCCAGACTTTATTAAGATGATTGGCCAAGACTTTAGCTAAAATTTTGAGATCGACATTGATCAGTGAGATGCGCCGATAGTTGGAAACTAAGAGAGGGTCCCGGACTCTCCCTCCTGTCCTTTTCCCGTTATTATGAAGCAATCCATATAACCAAACTGACTATCTGGCAACACAGCTCGAATGATAGAGAGCTGGAGTCTTATACCCCAGCATGGTTAAACATAGAAGAGACCCTCATGTCCCCCACCTCTTACTCGCTACAGTCCCTACTATACTTGCCATGTAAATACATCCCCCTTGCAGTTAAAAATTCCCCAATAGGATGGTCTCTGAGAGCTTTAAACCAACTGCAGCACCATTTGAAGATAAACTGGCATATAGACGGGGAACAATCACTCTTAAATAACCCTCATTTTATGATTAAAAAAAAACTATGACATAGAAACATAGAAACATAGAATTTGACGGCAGATAAGGACCGCTTGGCCCACCCAGTCTGCCCATTTCCCTGCCTACTGGATAAGCTGCAGATCCTAGTTAACCAGCAGCCTACTTTTTCCTACCCCCATCCCCTAGAATTGCCTTATGACTGTCCCATGCATGCTTGAATTCCACCACTGTTTTTGACTCCACAACCTCCTCCGGAAGGCCGTTCCATGCATCCACAACCTCTCTGTAGAAAAATGCTTCCTTAAATTACCTCTGGAGCCGCCTCTATCTTCAAATTGTGCCCCCTTGTTCTTGCACACCTCTTTTTTTGAAAGATGCTACCCTCTTGGACTTTGTTGATTCCCTTGAGGTACTTGAAAGTTTCTATCATGTCCCCCCTCTCCCTCCTTTCCTCGAGGCTATACATATTAAGCTTCTTTAGTCTCTCTACATATGTCTTCCAGTGTAGGCCCTGCACCATTTTAGTTGCCCTCCTCTGGACAGCTTCCATCCTGTCTATGTCTTTGCGTAGACTGGGTCTCCAGAACTGCACGCAGTTCTCCAGATGGGGTCTGACCAACTGTCTGTACAGAAGGATAATAACTTCCTGTTTTCTACTGGTGATGCCTCTCCTATGCATCCCAATATCCCCCAGCCCTCACTGCTGCCCTCTCACATTGCTTGCCCACCTTTAGGTCATCTGATATGACTACCCCAGGTCCCTTTCCATTTTGTTGTCGTTAGTATCTCACCCCCATTGTGTACTCTTCCCTGGGTTTTGTTTCCCAGGTGCATTACCTTGCACTTCTTAGCATTGAATCTAAGCTGCCATACATTTGACCATTCTTCTTAACTTGCCAAGTCCCTTTTCATCCTTTCCACCCACCTTGTGCATTAACTCTGTTGCAGATCTTTGTGTCATCTGCAAAGAGACATACTTTTCCTTCCAGTCCCTCTGCAATGTAAACATAAAGACATTGAAGAGGACTGGTCCTAATACTGAACCCTGCGGTACCCCACTAGTAACCCCCCTTTCATCAGAGTGGACTCCATTTACTATTACTGTCTGTGTCCTATTTTCCAGCCAATTTTTTACCCAGGCTGTCATCTTGGGACCCACTCCCAGGCTAGCTAACTTGTATATTAATCTTTTGTGTGGGACTGTGTCAAATGCCTTGCTAAAGTCTAGGTAGGCCATGTCCACAGCCCCTCCCTGATCTACTACTTTGGTCACCCAGTCAAAGAAATCTATCAGATTTGTCTGGCATGACCTTCCTGCTGTGAATCCATGCTGCCTTGGGTCCTGTGCCCCTCTGGCCTCTAGATACTCGACAATTCTTTCCTTCAGAAGCGATTCCATCATTTTCCCTACCACTGAGGTTAAACTAACAGGTCTGTAGTTTCCTGCTTCTGCCTTGCTCCCACTTTTGTGAAGGGGAATCACATCTGCCCTCCTCCAGTCCTCGGGTACCACCCCATCCTCCCATGATTTGTTAAACAGGGTAGTCAGTGGTGTCACTAATTCTCACCTTAGTTCTTTTAGAATTCTGGGATGAATCCCATCAGGCCCCATTGCTTTGTCCACCTTCAGTTTAAGAGTTCTTTCAGAACCCTTTCTTCCGTAAATGGGCTGGTATCAACTTCTGTATCCAGTGTGTTTCTACTGTTTGTTCTAGGTACCCCTTCCTTTGTAAATACTGAGCAAAATATTTGTTTAGTATCTCTGCCTTTTCAGTCTCCCTCTGCCTACCCTCCCATTAAGCCTCACTATCCCTCCTTGGTCTTCCTTCGCTCCTGATGTACCTATAAAGGTTTTATCCCTTCTTAACTGAGTTGGCTATCTTTTCCTCGGTTTGGGCCTTTGCTGTTCTGACTGCCTTCCAGCTTCCTTTGCTTTAACTGATACAGTTCTCTGTCCTGCTCCTTCTGTGATTCCTTGTACTTCCTGAAAGCTTTTTTCTCTTGAACCTTCACCACTTCCTTTGAGAACCATAGTGGTTTCTTACATCGTTTAGTTTTGTTTATTTGCTTCACACAAAGGCTTGTTGCCTCTGTGATGGCTGTTTTTATTATTCCCCATTGTTCTTCCACCCCTCCTTCCTGCCCATGTGCTAGGGCATTCCTTAGGAGCTTACCCATTTTGGCAAAGTCAGCCCTCCTAAAGTCCAGTACCTTTGCCTTTGTATGGCTTGACTCTATTGCTGTGTTTATTGTGAACCATACTGTTCGATGGTCACTAGTTCCCAGATGGCTACCCACTTCTACATCTGTGATCCTCTCTTCATCTCCATTTGAGAGAACCAGGTCTAAGATTGCTCCCTCTCAAGTGGGCTCCAATACTAGTTGTCTAAGGCATGCCCCTGTAGGGCATCTAGAATAACCCCACTCTTGAAGTGGCTGTGGCAACTGCACTCCAGTTAACATCTGGCATATTCAGATCACTCATCAGCAATATCTCCTTTTTTTGCCATACTAAGTATACTTTCTATCATTTCCTTGTCCATTTCCTCCCCCTGAGAAGAAGTCTGTGCTCTAACCCTGTGCGGATTGTGGTGCCATTGCCGGTCTCCAAATTTACCCACAGTGCTTCTTCTCCTCCCTGTTTTCTCTTTTGTTCTGTTACTTTGATTCCTTCCCTTATGTAAAGAGCTACTCCTCCTCCTCTTTTACCCTCCCTGTCCCTCCTGTAGATAGTGTATCCAGGTATGTTTATGTCCCAGTCATGGTTTTGTGTGAACCATGTTTCTGTGACTGCCACGATATCCAGATGTTCCTCCTCCATCAAGGCCACTAATTCAGGAAGCTTGTTACTCAGACTACGTGCATTGGGTACTCATTGCTCTCCATTTTTTGATGGCTTTACTTTCTGTTGCAGCATCCCCACTGACCTTTCTACCTCAGTCTTTTCTCATTTAGTACCCTGTTTTGTAGGGAGAGGCTGGGATTTTCCTGCTGCTCATCAGTGCCTCCCCTTGACTAGTTTAAAGGCTTTGCCAATGAAGCATTTAAACCGATTGCTCAAAGACTTGTTCCCTTCCTGGACAGATGCAGACCATCCTGCCAGTATAGGCTGGTGTCCTCCAGGTGGAACCCCAGTCCCCAATGAAGCCAAACCCTGTGCTCCACACCATTTTTTCAACCACTCATTAAACTGCATGGTGCATAGTACCCTTGCCTCATCATGCCATTTACAGGCAGCACCTTTGAGAAGGTTACTGTGTGGCTACTTGTCTTAGGCCCCTCCCAGTTCTAAAAGTCCTTCTGCACTGCTCTAATCTCTTGTTGAGCCAAGTCATTTGTCCCTAGGTGGACAATGACATCCAGCTCAGACTCCCGTGCAGCTGTTCTCGTGATCCTGAGGATGCGCTTCCTGTCCCTACAAGCCATGGCACCAGGCAGGCACTTTACTTCAGTTTTCCCTGCTCCCCCCAGTTCTATCCCCCTAATAATTGAGTCCCCCACCAGGAGCTGCTTCCTTTCCTTGTGGCATCCTCTGCCTCCCTCCCTCCTGTGGGCCTCCCTTGTGACAGGTGTCCTCAGCCTCCTTAATCTCCTCTGTGGGTGCATCCATAGGGGAGCTGTGCTCCCCCAGAATGGTGTATGGATTGTGGAGTGGAACAACTGCCTGGGTGTGCCTCTGTTCCACCCTCCTCACCCTCCCTGAGCCCACTGTGGTCCAACGTTAAACTTCTGGCCTGTATTAAAAAATGTCAAATTTAAAGATGTCATGGACAATAGTAACCTAATGCCATACCACCAATTTGTACAAAAATGTCCCGAAGCTAATAGACACCCTTTTAAATACTGGCAAATTATGCATGCAATATCCCCATTTATTAAGAAACATAAGGGACTCGCCTCCCCTAGGACTGCCTTAGCATCACTTTCAGATATTGCTAGACAACCACACCTGATATCTGCAGTTTATAAAGAAATGCAATCTCTAGACACAAGATTGCCATCTGGTATAAGTCAATACTGGGCAGAAGCATTGTCTCTCCCACTCACACCCGATTTCTGGCAACAACTCTGGAACAGCCTATATAGATTTGACAAACAGGACCGCCTGAGGCTCGTACAGTTTAATATAATACAAAATACATACTATACCCCCCTAAGGCTCGACCAAATGGGTCAGATATCTGCTCCTTCTTGCCCTCGCTGCTCTTGTAAGAGAGGGGATCTCTACCATATGTTGTGGGCATGCCCTAAGATTCAAACCATATGGAAAAGTATACAGGCCTCTCTGAGTCCAATCCTTGTATTAAGCCCGCTGTTCTCCTTGGATACATGTCTACTCAACATTTTCCCAATAGGAACTTTGAAGCAAAGGAAATATTACATGGCCCTCATCTCTGCAGTGGCCAAGCTCATAATTATAAGACATTGGGCCTCAGACACTACGCCTACCATAAGGGAGTGGCATAAAGAAATGCTGCTTGCCCTACAGTTAGAAAAACTTATTGCTTACATGAATAATCGATCAAACACATATACTGAAAGATGGGGCACCTTAGAAACATTGCTTATTGCAGAAAACCCAAAGAGTAGCTGACTATACAAGTACCACTCATTGCCTAGCAGTAAACCTGGGTTTGGAGAGGGCACTGTCCTGAAATAGAGGAGACGGATAAGGTTGGTGCTTGATGTCACTCCATTTGAGGGATGTAGAAAGGAAGAATAGGGATAAATTACCCCAGGAGAGAGTGATTTAGAGGGTGGGAGGGTTGGGGAAGGGGGGTTGTATTGGGGGTTTCTTCTCCTCCCCCTTTTTTTTTTGTTTGTTTCTAATTCTCTTACCATTTTTTCTGATATCACGGCCCCTCTGCCGACTGTAGACCTGGAGTAACGCCCTAATAAGGTTGTATCATATTATATCACTAGTCCTGCAACCTAAAGTCAATTAACAGAATTTTAGTTGAATTGTCACAAGTTATCAACTTATAAGCTACGTGGTCTAATAGATTACAATGAGGGTCGCTGTACTACTTAAAACAACATGTATTTGTTTTCATATGAATTTCTTTTATTTATTTTACCCTAATGCGCTTATGTATTGTTGTTTTTAAAAATCAATAAGCTTATTGAATTCCAAAAAAAAAAAAAGAGAGGGTCCCTACTGTGTTTCAGAAGAACAACTATCGTGGCTTTGGTTAATGAAAGGTCAGATACCCCATGTTTAAATATATAGTTACAAGTGTCCATAAGAATGGGTCCAAGGATAGCTTTAAATGTTTTACACAAGTCTGTGGGGTAACCATCCGGTCCTGGTGCTTTGTCTGGAGGGAGCGCTTTGATGGCAAGCATAATTTTGGATGTTGTAAGAAGCAACTGCAAGTATTCAATTTGCTGTTTCCCCTAGCTGTGAGAATTGGATATACCCGATGAACTTAGCCAGAAGATCTTGATTGAAAGGGCATGAGGCCCAGGAGTACAGAGATTGATAGTACTCTTGAAAGCAATGTACTATCTCATGAGTCGAGGTGACTATGCCACCATCAGAGGTGCAAAGTGATGGGACAATTTTGTCTGTGGCTTGAGCCTGAAGATGTAATATGAGCAGTTTACCTGCCTTTTCCCTCTGATCACAGAAACATAGAAACATAGAATTTGACAGCAGATGAGGACTGCTTGGCCCAGCTAGTCTGCCCATTTTTCTACCTAACAGATAAGCTGCAGATCCTAGTTAACCAACAGCTTACTTCCTCCTACCCCCCACTAGGACTGCCTTATGTCTGTCCCATGCATTCTTGAATTCTCCCACTGTTCTTGGCTCCACGACCTCCTCAGGGATCAAAGTAGTGAACTTTGGATCATAGTAAGAGATGTTCAGTTCTTTCACTTAAAACAGAATTGTAACGGAAGCGGAGGATTTCTAACCGATTGAGATCATCAGGGTAGGTTGATGGAGGAGGAATAATTCCTGCTGATGAATTTGTTAAAGCAGGCTTGTTGTGACCTGTGGGTAATTTTTTTCCAGATGGAGACCAAGCGGATAATCCCTCCCTGTAAGGTGCATTTCAGCGCACCCCACAGTAGCTCCAGTATGTTCATGGTAGGAGAATTATTAGACATAAAAGTTGCAATGAAGGTGTGAAGATGAGAAATAAATCTGTCTGATTTTAGTAATTGTTTGTTGAACCTCTAGGTCTTATCACTACTTCTGCCTGGGCCTAGTTGGCAATGTAGAAGTATGGAGTGGTGATCTGACAGTACCTTGGCAAGGTAGTTTCAGACTAAAACATTAGGTAGGAGCCCAATCCCCAGCCAGAAGAAGTCTATTCTGGTAAAGGAATTACGCAGGATTGAGTGAAAGGCATATTCCTTAGTTGTAGGGAAAAGTGCCCCCCAGGGATCAATGAGCCCACTGAGTCCACTAGTTCTCTGAGATCTAATTGTGCCGGAAACAAGGAGTGGGAAGGTGACCTGAACCTGTCCAAGGAATTGTTTTACACCAGATTCCAGTCCCCTCCTAGTAATATAGGTAGCATAGGCCGGGGGCAAGATGGGTCATAAGGGAGGTAAAAAATTGAGGGTCGTCTGTGGTGGGGGCATATATTGAGACCATCACCACTTCCGAATGGTCAATGAGAGCTTTAATTATTATATACCACCCTTGAGAATCCATTATGGAATCCAGAAGCCTAAAAGTAAGCATTTGCGCCACTAGGATGACCACTCCTCCTCTACGGGTATCTGCCCCTGAGCCCAATGCCTGACCCACCCAGGACCTTCGAAACTGGAGGACCTGGGAGGACAGAAAGTGTGTCTCCTGGAGGAAAGCTACATCTATGTTTAGTTTGTTAAGATGAAGAATTATTTTAGCCCTCTTGGTAGGAAATTGGGCCCCTTTTACATTCCAGGAACAACATTTGAGACTTAGAGCCATAGTAAATATAGTAGAACAAAACACTGCTTCGAAAGGTATGTAGTTGTCCGATATGGGCCAAAAAGCCTAAGGAGATTCCGAATAGTAACAAGAGTGGTGCATCCCTTACCCCCCCACTCACAATTATTAAGAACTCCAATATACATAGGAGGGTTTATAAATGCTTTCAAATAATTAAACGGAAAAATGTCCCCACCATGGGTAACTGTCCCCTACCATCCTAGACCCCACCCATAGATTGCGCAGTATAGAAACACATTGATAAGTTTCAGAACCACACAACGAACATGAACAGTAAAACTAACTCCCAATCTACCAATACGCCCCCCTATTTTAACTGTGCCCCGGAAACAAACAAATTATCACCTGCATTTGTTAGAACAACAATCGAACACGGTAAGAATAGTATCCTCCCTTGAAAAGCCAGTCCCAAACGTATCCCTGCCCGCAACATATCAAACCAAATCACCCAGCTCAGAAACAGACCCTTGACCATTACGCCCCTTTTGGCCTCTAAAGTTAGAAATCTTGTTATCAGAATGAGTATCAATATTCTGTAAGTAAATAAACATCCAGAATGTTGTTGCGAGCCCCCCCCCAATACACGGTACCGTGAACCACTGCCCAGGAAGCAGAATTTGCCACTAACTATCCCCCGCCCTACAAAAGTGAGTGCCCCATCACAATGCACTACCGCAAAATATTTACAGTCTTGACTATGCCTGTTAAAGGAACCACTAAAGTTTATCTGAGAATACAATCCCAAATGACAAGGCTCGATTCAGTCTTAAGGGTATTTTCTTGAATGATACACTTTTACTATGACGAGACATAACAAACCAAATTGAAAGAGAGAAGAGGGAAACAAAATATAAACAAGAGATGATTTCAGCTGATAATTGGAATAAAAATAGACATTGGGCCCTAAGGTTGTAATGTCCTCAATATCAGCTGTTTGCAAGTCCCTTGCTGCGTCCCAAATATTTAAGAGCTCTTAAAGGACCATGTGCAGACAGAGGGTGTCACAAGCTGGAAATCGCGATCTAGGGTGTCGTTGTACCACTCCGCTTGTAAGGCATCCAAGGACATATTCCGTAGAGGCAGACAGAAATACATCAGGAATGACCATATAATCAATAGTCACTCCCATTCACTATGAAAGATGACTGTGCGCACATTCATGAAGTAACTCAGGGTGAGAGGTGGCTGTCTGGTGGTGGAGGTCAGCATGCACTGAACAGCTCAGGGAAGATGGCCTGTAGAGCTGGAAGAGCCTGCTCGGCAGATTCGTAATTATGCCAGGTGCCTTGTTGCAGTACAGAGAAACGGGAGAGATAAATAACTTTGAATTTAATTGTGGCAGCAATGAGCTTGGTGACTATCAGACGGTATGCTGCTCTCCTTTGCCTTGTTGCCACTGTGAGATCTTGAGCAAAGCAAAGTTTTTGTCCCTCCCATATGACCTCCTTAAATTCTCTCACTTTGGTTAGTACGTGGCTCTTGTCGAGAAAATGTAAACATTTTAGGATACGTGGCCTGTGAGGGAGTCCTGGGGCCAGTCTAGGTCTCAGTGAACGGTGGGCCCTCTCGATGATATATGTTGCGTTATTAGGAGAGGGCCTCGCAACCTTAGTTAGAAGTTTCTGAAAAAATACAATAGGTGCTGTTCCTTCTGCATCTTCTGGAAGGCCGAAGACAACTATATTATTACGCCGACTTCAACCTTCCAGGTCTTCAATTTTAGATTCCATTCTGGTCAGCTTTTGTCATAGAGTGACCAGGTCTGGCTCCATTCTCTCTCTCCATCCCTCCAGTGAGGACCTGCAGGCCTCTACATCCATGATAACTCTGGTGGCGTTGGATAGGTCCCCCCCACAAAGACATGAGCTCTGAAGTGATATCCTGCAAGGTCACTTTGAAAGGTTGCAGTTCTTCAATGAATCTTTGTTCAGTGAGTGGCACCAGAGTGGTAGAGGTGGTGGTGGTTTTGGCTGGAGTAGGCATTTGGCCTTTCATGAGTTTTGAGAGCTTCTCTCAACTCTGAGGTGGTGTGTGGTGTGGAGGGGCCTGGTGCATTTCGGCTTCCATCCTGGTGGACAAAAAACAGCTGCAGTTTCCCCCTTATTGTGATCACTTAGTCAGTAAGAGGCTCCAATTGACTGAATAAGTATTTTTAAATGCAAACTGTGATCTAAATAAAAGATTTAAGCTGAAAGCAGGTGAGAAAAGCAGAAGCCGTCGGTGGTGCTGCTATGCTGACAATGTCATCGTGTGACTCCCTTCAGGGAAGCAATTTCTGATAGATACCTGTGAAAATTCACCCAGCTATGAGAAGCGTTTCCAGGATGTTTCTCCGAAAGATCAAAGGGGTAATTCTGACCTGTCATAAAGCATGTTCTGTGGCTCGCTAATTAGGAAGTATATATTTTTTTTTATTGGGATGTTCACCAGTGTGCAGGGGTATGTGATTGATTAATTAATGACAGGACTAAGAGTGACCTCGTGCCAGCAGCCCAGAGCTGTGACATCACAAGATGGGAGGGACATTTTGGCCTCTGATATTATCAAGCTGGCGGAAAGGACAGACACTTCGACTTCTGGACTCCTAAGAGATATTTCTGCCAAGACCAGTAATTCCAGTGTGAACCTTTACCAACTGAAACTGAGTTACAACTAGTCAATTCAGTTATAAGGCACTTTGTTTTGTAATTGTCCATTTCTTTCTGACTGTAATCTTTATGTGTATATGTTCTGTTTGATACACTGTATTTATTTACTATTTTTAGTTTTAGTAAATTTGTTTTTTTTAAACCTACCCGAGACATTTTCTCATTTTAAGTGTGAATGGTGGAACAGTCTTAATATTCTGACACAGCTGTTAAATGCTTATTGTGTCACCTTATGCAGCCATACTAACAAGGTTCCATGTAAAGATCCAGCAAGGTAAGAAAAATACCAGCATCTCAATTGAGTCAGAAGAGGATTGTGAACCAGGTTGGTTGTATGCCCACTGGGCCAAGTATATTGCGTTGCTTTCCCCGAAAAGAGTGTGATATTTGGACCTGTTACCTGGGTGTGCTAGCTAAAAAGTGTTCATAATTGACCCCAGGGCTTGAGACTGGTAATTGCTCAGACCCAAAACAAACAGGAAGGTGTCCCTGTTTGTCCCCTGTTCACAAATTGCACTTCAAGGTTGGGCACTGTAGGGGCAGAAGGCCTGACCCCCAGAGTGGATTTGTGACAAGGGCTAGTGAAGTAAAAGGTGGCAGTCTGGCTTGTCTCTGCTCTGGTCCTTCTGTGGGAATTAGACACCCCATAAGCCCAGTGAGTACATCTGTGGCAAAGGTTACGTGAAGTGAAGATGACATATATATTGTCCGCATTATGACTATCCCTGCCATTCCTACTGAGTCTGCCGTAACAGCAATCCGAAGTGAAGATATGATAACAGCAATAAAGGCACAGCTACTTGATTCTTCTTCTAGTACATGTATATGGTTAGGCTTTATTCTAGTACATGTATATGGTTAGGCTTTGTTCTACATGTATATGGTTAGGCTCTGTTCTAGTACATGTATATGGTTAGGCTATGTTCCAGTATATGGTTAGGCTTTGTTCTAGCCATGTATATGGTTAGGCTTTGTTCTACATGTATATGGTCAGGCTCTGTTCTAGTATATGTATTTGGTTAGGCTCTGTTGTAGTATATGTATATGGTTAGGCTTTGTTCCAGTACATGTACATAGTTAGGCTTTGTTCCAATACATGTACGTGGTTAGGCTTTATTCTAGTACATGTATATGGTTAGGCTTTGTTCTACATGTATATGGTTAGGCTCTGTTCTAGTACATGTATATGGTTAGGCTATGTTCCAGTATATGGTTAGGCTTTGTTCTAGTCATGTATATGATTAGAGCTTTGTTCTACATGTATATGGTCAGGCTCTGTTCTAGTATATGTATTTTGGTTAGGCTCTGTTGTAGTATATGTATATGGTTAGGCTTTGTTGCAGTACATGTACATAGTTAGGCTTTGTTCCAATACATGTACGTGGTTAGGCTTTATTCTAGTACATGTATATGGTTAGGCTTTGTTCTACATGTATATGGTTAGGCTCTGTTCTAGTACATGTATATGGTTAGGCTATGTTCCAGTATATGGTTAGGCTTTGTTCTAGTCATGTATATGATTAGGCTTTGTTCTACATGTATATGGTCAGGCTCTGTTCTAGTATATGTATTTGGTTAGGCTCTGTTGTAGTATATGTATATGGTTAGGCTTTGTTGCAGTACATGTACATAGTTAGGCTTTGTTCCAATACATGTACGTGGTTAGGCTTTGTTCTAGTACATGTATATGGTTAGGCTTTGTTCTAGTACATGTATACTGTTAGGCTCTGTTCTAGTATACGTATATGGTTAGCCTTTGTTCTAGTACATGTACTATACAGTATATGGTTAGCCTTTGTTCTAGTACATGTACTATACAGTATATGGTTAGCCTTTGTTCTGTATAAACATCAGCCCGCTCAAAATTCTTATAGTGTATGATGAGTGCTTGTTCTACGTCAATTTCCATATCAGTTGAAACCTTGTACCACAGTGCAGAGGTAATGGAACGCGATTGGACCATTCTGTGGTTCAACAGCATTCCAGCTGTTTGGAGAGTGCAGTGCGTGAGATACATTGATTTGAACACAGCTGAGAGAACTGCCATGCGCACAACAAAGCCTAACTTCAGAGATGGCCGTGACTTTTTTTCCAATCCCAGTAATGAGAGGCATTATAATTTGGCACCAAGTGCTACAAAAAGTACCAGATGAGCAACTTTATGCTCAACCAATGTATTCTGTCACCCTGGAGTTCTGATTTCCACAGACCTCTTAAGCTTCGCTCTTGAGCTCAGAGGAAATCAGAACCCCTTAGTTGCAGAACACACTGATTGTGCACAGTTGCCCATGCAGTATACTGCACATTCTAATCTGTTGTGTGCATTCCAAATAGTTGTTCAGGACAGTTGAAAGGTCATGACATTTTAAATTCCTCATTCACTCCACACCCAGTTGCATACTGACTGCCCAGTGTCCAAAGTTGTACCTTTAACTTGTAAAAGTCTGTCAATTTAGTTTTGAACATAGGACAGAACAAAGAAAGGGCAGTTTTTGGGGGTCGCACTTCTGTGACTCCTGTTTAAAAATATACCACTAGTAAATAAAGTAAAATAGGGCCAACCACACACAACTTGGCATGTGTTTCCATCTTAGGGTTGAAATGACAGCACGGATCTCTCAAGCGTTGCTATCAAGATTCAGATGACGTCATCTTAACCCCTCAATGGAAACACAGCCTTGTCGTGTATGGTTACCAATGTCCTGTTATCTACATTACTCAAGCTTTGCTCTGAAGGTCCCTATGATATTATCTTAACCCCTTAAGGGAAACACAGCCTCAACATGGCAAGAACCTGAATGTAATCAGAGTACCAATCATTTAGCTAAATTCATGCCTCTTCCTTGTTCACGACCCCTAAATAAATCTCATTATTTCAAGTTTAACCTGGCTTACGTGCATATCATTAGTGGGTCACAGTAATAAAAGTGTGTATCTGCTTGCTAACCTTGCCTTTACAGGGGTGTCCAGGGCATCAACTGACGACCAGACCCTGGTGGTAAGTGTGAAGAGTGTCTGCATCTTGCTAATGCTAACAGCTGACTGTGTGTTAACCATTGTTAGAGGTACAAAGCCACTAGGAGGGTTGGTGGGTAGTTTTAGCTTCGCAGAGGGCTGTAACAGGTTATACAGATATCCCCATGACTATTACTCTGGGCGGAGGCACCTTAAAATAGAATCCAGGCCCCTCAACCTGTGGTCAGAAGTACAGGAAGGAGTAGTAACCTTAGGGATAGCACCACCTAAGGGTTACACATAGAAATTGACTTTACGGCTGGCCCGGTGGCGCTGAGGGTTGAGGTGCGGGATGCCACACTGAGGAGCCACCGGGCGACCTTGCTCGGGAACGAGCCCAGATCACGGGCTGGGGAAGACAGGGCTGGAGCATCCATGACAGCCTCGCTGGCCTCCGGGGAGGGGGTTCTTACATCGGCGAGTGCTGACCCCTGGTGGAGACTGGGGGGAGCGACAGCAAGCCGAGTCTCTAGGGGCGTGATTGGTGCTGGCGTAGGCTGGCAGCCTATCAGCCTCAAGAGGCGGCTCCTCCGTGAGAGGAGTGGGGGGGAACGCTGCTGACGCCAGTGGTTGCCGAGGCGCTTAGGCACGCAGCGGGGAGAAAAGAGGAAAATGGATCCCCCGCGGAGCCTAGATGACGGGAGCACCGAGCCGCGGCCCTGATGTGCCAGCGCCCATCCACAACCCAGGACCTGGACAAGTCCCCAAGATTCGGGTATCCGCCCGACCCGACCCCGCCCGGGAGGTATTCCGAGGCATGATGATAGGTCTGGTGGTGAGTAGGAGGAGTGCTGGCAGGGGTAGGGCTTCATGGGTGCACCGGAGGGAACGGCTCTGAGGGGGCTAACGGGAGTATAAATTGCAATTTCAAAAAAAAAAAGAAATTGACTTTACTGGTATATTGGATGCTTCCTACAAGGATGTGATGTTTTGCATGAGTATGTTGTTGTTTTATTATAAAACAATAAAATATCATTAAAAATAAGATCACAGCACTCTGCTGTGGTACAGTGCTTGTAAAGTTCAAGTGGGACTTTGCGCAGCTTTATCTCTTTAATTGTACTGAATTCTCTGCCGGCTAGACCAGAGTTTTGGGTCTGCATTTCAGTCAGACACTAAATGACAATGGAGCCCCCATTTTGGTTCTTCTCTGGTGAACTGTCCTTGTGCCCCAATCCCCCATACTGTCCATATCTGATTTTTCCACTTGTTCTGTAATCTATGCAAAGTCTCAAGGTTGGTGTGTGTGTGTAATAACTTCCCACTTTTAACTTTTTGACTTCAAACTACAAGAAATCAGTTTAACGTATCACAGTGCATCTGTGTGATTCACAGCCCACTAGCTGTTAAACTGAATCAGTTGTCTCAAACCATATTTAGCTTGCTAGTGCTGAAAGACAGATTACACCTCTCTGCTGGGCTTCCCCCACACAACTGCCACACTAGCTTATGATTCACTCTCACTTGGGGGCACTGGCGAGTCAGCCTTGACCTCAACATGCTACAGTCTTATTCAACAATTGGCCAATCAAATGAGATTAACTTGTCTGGTATTATCAATGATTGCCAAGCAATTGCAGGTCACTGAACAGCCCACCCATGAAAGGGAGTGGCACCCACAGCACACTGAAGGGTTGGCTAGGTCAGGTCCTTCACATGGCCACGTCAGCTTGAGTAATTCATTACATAAAGGAAAGTAAGCAGTTTATTTCTTAGGTGCCCTATCCTGCAAGCTCAGGACACCTTATAAAACAAGAAAAATCAAAATTACAGCAGCAATATTGAACTCCAAACTCCATACAGCAATTTATAAATCTCAACATGCAGCATATTATACAGTCCCAGACTGAGATTATCACCTGTCTCATGAGATTCATTCAGTGAAAGCCAGTGAAAAAAGATACAGTATTTAAAACCCTTTTGAGGGCTGGATTTCTGCACAGTGGTAGCACTACCACTTGGGATGCCAGCGGGCCTGGTTCAGGAATAAGCCTGGGTCACTGAGGGTGGCCCGGGGGGGGGGACGAGGACTGAGTGCCCAAGCAGATTCCGTCCTCATCCGGGGGAAGGCCCACTGGCACCACTGTGATACTGCCACCAGGGTATTACAGGTGGCAGTACAGTTGGGGCAATGCAGGGGAGGGGGAGGCAGGCTGGTGCCATGCTATGCACGTTTGCATGCATGCACATGCATGCTACCTGCATCCCAAGGCATAGGACCAACACAGCAAGTGAAAATACCCTGGCAGAAGGTAGAATGACTACCTGGCTTTCTGCAGGAACCGCACAAGCAAGTAGCTCTCCTCCAGCATAGAACCTGGTCTGTGTGGCATCATGGCCCAGCCCACTGCTTCCTGTAGTGAGGGAGTGACAAGTGGAGGAAGGAGTTCAAAGGCAAGCTCACGAGAAGCCAGGTTATGGAACCCCTTTTGAATTGCCCTGCTGAGGAGGCCTCCCTGAAATTAAGTGGTAGGGAGTTTCAAAGTAGTGTGGCTACCACTCAAAAAGTTTGCTCCTCGACTGCTTCAAGCCCAGTCTGGGAACTGTCAACCAACCCACCTCAGTGGAGTGAAGAGGGTGGCCAGGAGCACACGGACAGAGGAACACTTTCAAGTAGCCCAGGCTCATACAGTCCCTTGTATGTTAACAATCCTGTGTTGAAGAGATGCGCCACATCACTGGCAACCAGTGTAACATCTGCAACATGAGGGTGATATGCTCAGAGCTAGAGACTCCAGCGATCAGCCTGGCTCCAGCATTCTGCACCTGCAGCACGTAGCATGTCAAACCTCCACATACCCCATGATATCGTGCATTGCAAAAGTCCAGTCTGGATGTAACAAAGGCATGCACCAGTGTTTTCGGATCCTCAGGTTCAAGGTTGGATTTGGTCCAAGTGATGTTCTGTAAATGGAAAAAGCATCCATTGACTGTCGCTGACACCTGATAGTCTAATGTCAGCCTGCAGTCCGGGATGACACCTAGAGTCTAACTGGGCACCACTATGGAGGCTGGGAACTATGGGTCAAAGGACTTAACTCTCCTGGTTTATGATGTCACAAGGTTCCTCTCGATGGGAATACAGTCTTGTTGTGTATCACTGCCTATATTTAATTCTGCTTATATTGTGGTCTAGCCCCGTGGCATGGCAGAGACCAGAATTTCTGTGCAAGCCCCAAAATTCCACATTGGAGGACACTGGCTGGGGGACAAAACTGACACAAAGGTGAGACAGCCAGTTCCTGGGGTGGAACGCCACCAGCCACCCAGTATTTATGTGCTCTGCTGGTTGACCATAGAGTGACATGAAGGTGAGACAGCCAGCTCCTGAGATGGGAAGCCACTGGCCACCCGGTATTCATGCCCTCACTGCTGGTCGATCATGGAATAGCAGAGGTGAGATACCACCTCCAAGGGTGGGAAATCCCAGGCCACCCAGTATTCATACACTCACTGCTGGTTGATCATGGAGTGGCACTTGAGGTGCGGCAGCCAGCACCTGAGTGGAAAATCACTGGCCACCCAGTACTTATGTGCTTTTTGTTGGTTGACCACACAGAGTAGAACTGAGGTATGGCAATCAGCTCCTGAGGTAGGAAGTCACTGGTCACCCAATAGTCATGTATTCAAAGCTGGTCAGCTATGAAGGTAAGGCAGCCAGCGTAAGGTGTGGATCACTGGAAGCAACCCAGTATTTATGTGCTTGCTGCTAGTTGACCACAGAATGGAACAGAAGCAAAGCATCCAGCTCCCCCAGGGAGGGAAGTCACTGGGCACCCAGTATTCAAGTGCTCACTGCTGGTCGACCAGCAACTGACATGAAGGTGAGATAGCCAGATTCTCCATGGTGGGAAGTCACTGACCATCAACTATTCATGAACTAGCTACCAGTTGACCATGGAGTGATGTGGATGTGAGGCAGCAGGCTATCAGGGTGGGAAGTCACCTGTGACCCAGTAGTCATGCCCTCGCTGCTGGTTGACCACAGAGTGACATAGAGATGAGGCAGCCTGCTTCCTGAGTTGGAAGTCACTGGCCACCCAGTATTTGTGAGGGTGCTGCTGGTCAGCAACAGATTTGCAGGGAGGTGAGACAGCTCCCTAGGTGGGCATCACTGGCCACCCAATATGAATTTGCTTACTGCTGGTCAATCGCCGAGTGACACAGAGATGATGTAGCAAGCTCCTGAAGTGGGAAGTCCCTGGACACCAAGTTTTCATAAACATGCTGCTTGTTGACCACAGAGTGACACGGCAGTGATGCAGCCAGCTCCCGGGGTGGGAAGCAACTGGCCACTCAGTATTCAGGTGCCCGCTGCTGGCTGACCACAGAAATGTACTCAAAAACTCCCAGTGCTACATTTTCTATGTTATTACACTTGTTTATTGAAAAAGTTAAGAATGACCGTTGACTTACAACAAGGTGTTCCTGTAAGACCTTTAACTGAACCTAATACAATAGATCATGACATGAGTACTTAACAGGGTGAACCCAAATATGAACAGTTAGTGTTGACACTAAGTTCATTTCTATTATCTAAAACATTCAATGTCAGTATCATTAGTAGATTGAGTTGTTCAAGTACTGCATGGATACCAGTAACTGTATCTCTGGAAATGCTAATAAGAGACTTAGGGGAGAATAATGCAGCCAGACGGGGGATGGGAAAAGCTTCAGCCATATCAACCCATTTCCAGTGCGAAGCATAATTTCTGTTACCCCAAAGAAGCGCCACCTTCAGTTGTGCAGCAACCCAGTAGCCAGTGAGCAGTGGTAGAGCCGCCATCCTTGTTTTCTGGAAGAGTAAGGGTATGTTGGCATATACAAGATCTGGACCCCTCCAAATTTTGTTTGCCACTTCTGAAATTCTTGCTGGAGGACAAGGCAAGGGACACACTGGAACAAATAGAGAAAGTGAGGCAGCACATTCATTTTGATAAACCATATTCTGGAATGCAAAGGGAGCGAGAGCGGCGCTTGTAGTCTGCTGTCAGCTGTGTTAATTGAAGGGCCTAATTATCAGTGTATAATGTTTTGGGGTTAAGCCCTAAAATGATGCCCAAGTATTTAAGGGTATTTAGGTTCCATTTCATTGGGAACTGCCACTTAAAGCTGAAAGAAACCTGGTGTGAGAAGACTAAAATCTCCATTTTTACAGTATTTAAGGACTATCCAGACATATTAGTGAATTGTTGTATTTCCCACAGCAACTCTGTAAACGAATGCTCTGTGTCTTTTAAGTATGGAAGAAAGTTGTCTGCATGTAAAGCCATTTTATGTTCTAGGCCCCCTAGATGAATACCCTGAATATTGACATTTAACCATATGCTTTGTGCCAGCAGCTCAATATACAGTGATGGTCTGACCATCACGCCCTGAGGTTTAGATTTGCGGTCCCCCGAAATAGGCCTGCCCCTTGGGAGTTAGTACAGTTCCGTCCTTTAAGAGGGGTTACCTCAGAAGGCCTAAGGACACAGCTGGACTTCTCGGGTCTTCCAAGGGATAGCAAGGATCCAGGGCCTCTGGTCCTAGTCTATAATAGGGCTGTAGTAGAGGCCCTGGATGTCATTGCTCCAATTAGTGTTTGTCCCCGCACTCTCCACTTGGGGGCTCCCTGGTTTGATGGAGAGGTCCGTGAGTTGAAGAGGCGGGGACGAAGACTGGAAAGACGCTGGCAGAAAACTCAACTGGAGGTGGATAGACTTGGATTGTTAGAACATTATAAACTCTACTAATCAGCAATTTCCCATAAGAAGGCAGAGCTCCTGTCCAGGAAAATTGCTGCAGCAAAGAACAGACCATCCCAGCTCTTCCAGACTGTGGACAGACTGTGCAATCCAGTCTATCTTCAGACTGGTAGAGCGTTATCACAGGTACAGTGTGAGGAGTTTGTGAAATTCTTTGATGACAAGGTATCCACCATTAGGGATGAGATCCACCAGCGCCCTTCCATTGGACCTTGCACTGGTCAATCGGGTGGTATTAATGCCTGGTTGTTCTGGTCCACCTTTAGCCTACCAGCAGTAATAGATACAGTGAGGATCATCCAGACCCTGCGACCTACCTACCTACTGTAAGTTGGATCCAGGCCCTACTCACCTGTTGGTGTGGTGCGTAGATGTTATCGGCCCAGTCCTGGCTGGGATAGTGGTGGTTTCATTAGAGAGAGGGATCTTTCTGGATCCCTTAAAGGAGGAGGTGGTACACCCCCTTTTGAAAAAAAACCTCTCTTGACCCCGACTTCCCAGCAAATTACAGACCGGTCTCTTACTTACCCTTTGTAGGGAAGGTTATTGAGAAGGTGGTCGCTCTGCAACTGGAGGATCATTTGTCCAGCCACAATATCTATGACCATCTCCAATCCGGCTTCAGGAAAAAGGCATAGCACAGAGACGGCTCTTGTTTGGGTATTGAATGATCTCCTGATTGCCAGAAGAGATCAGAGGACCCGTTCCATCTTGGTTCTCCTGGATCGCTCAGCAGCATTCGATACCGTGGATCATGGGGTGCTGCTCGACCGCCTGCGGTTCTTCTGTGGTCTGGGGGGGGCAGTCCACAGCTGGTTTTGATCTTTCCTGGAGGGCAGATCACATATAGTGCTGTCCAGAATTTACACCTCGGCCCCTCACTGGCTGCCTTGTGGGGGTACCACAGGGGTTGGTACTGTCCCCTATGTTATTTGTGGTGTATATGCTTCCATTGGGGAACATTATAAGATGGTATGGGCTGAGTTTTCATTGTTATGCTGATGATTCTCAGCTCTACCTGTCTTTTATGCCTGAATGGGAATCTGATTCCATCACAATGTTTAACAACTGCCTCCTGGAGATTCAGGACTGCATGAGTACTAGTTGGCTTAGGTTGAACTCAGAGAAACCTGAGGTATTGGTTGTGGACCCTGGAGGGAGGACAATAGGGGCTTGGACTGGGAAACCCTCAGATTTATATCTTGCGGGAGGCCTGCTTTAGGTCTCGGGCCAAGTGCATAACCTAGGTGTGATATTTGACGAGGGCCTGACCATGAAGGTGCAGGTGTCGGCCAAAGTCAAATCTGCCTTTTTCCATTTGAGGAACATTGCCCGGGTGAAACATTTGGTCCCACCCGAAGATCTTCCCACCATGGTCCACGCCTTTGTCACCAGCTGTTTTGATTACTGCAATGCCCTCTATCTAGGGCTGCCAGGGGTGGACGTGACAGCCAGTTTGTTGATGGGAGTTTCAAGATCTAGCCATATGACACCTGTGCTGTGTGATCTGCACTGGCTGCTAATACAGTGGCAGATCTGCACTGGCTGCCAATACAGTGGCGGATCTGCACTGGCTGCCAGTACAGTGGCGGATCACCTTCAAGGTCACATTGCTGATCTTTAAGGCCCTGCATGATTTGGGACCCACTACCTGAAAGAGCTCTTGGTGCCTTACTGTCCTACCAGCTCTCTTCGCTCCTCTGATGAGGGATTGCTAGAGATACCCAGAGTACGTTTAAAGACATTTGGAGGTAGATCTTTTGCCTTTATGGCACCGACCCTGTGGAATTCTCTACCTTATCAGATACGAGATTGCCTGACTGTGGAAAGTTTTAAAAAACAGGTAAAGACTTTCCTTTTTATCCAAGCATTTGCTGGGACGTAATAAGTGTGAGTTATTTATGACTGCTGTCTTTATTGTTCTATATGGTGTGTTTTTAAAGTGTCTTTGAACTATTGTAAAAGCACCCTGAGCTTGGGAAGGGTGCTTGAAAGAAATAAACCTTACTTACTTCCTTTCTTCCTTACAGGCAGAATAAACTTGAGGATAGGGGACAGCCTCTCTAGTCCCACCGCCCAAGAGGGAAGCACCTTGAGAGATGATCATTTGTTCTGACCTAAGCAGATTACTTACTGTAAATCATAATAATGTATCAAATGAAGTGTTCAGAGAAACTGAACCCACCAAGGACTCCTGTTAGAAACAACCCACGAGACCTTATCAAAGGCGTTTTCAGCATCAAAACTCATTAAAAAAGCCAGTTGTTTTGTCCTGTTCGATGGTCAGTGATGTGTGTAGTCTCGTGGATACTATCCTGCACCTACCTGCCAGGCACAAAGCCATACTGGCCTAGATGAATTAAGAGAGGTATAATAGGTTCCAATCTCCTAGTGAGTATGGACATAAAAATGCTGTAGTGTAGATTAACAAGCATTTGTCAATGCCGAATGTTTGCTTGCAGGTATTAGCATTAGAAATGCAGGAGTTAGACAGATGCAGAACAGGAATGGCAGTGAAGCACTGAACTTCACATGAACCTCACTTCCATCCTGTAGATATGGACAGGATTTGGGGTAAGGTTTTGGGTCATCACCCATGATGGCCAAGCCATGTCACCTCACCCTATTCTTCAGACACTGACATGT